>CM059499.1:18891640-19516640 GCA_030378355.1 Eleusine indica
CCTGCATCCACAGGCGACTTCCGCCAAGAGCCTACGCACTAGCCTAGCGGGGAGGATTTCAAAGGACGGACAGGGCTGTCACCACCTGCCGCCTACCTCAACGAACCAGTAGACTAACGAATAATTGATGCAAATCAGTCACCCAAGTACCATACTTGCATGACCAAAGAGCACTCTGCCCCTCCGCGATTACTATTAACGAGGCAGAGTTACCGTACGAATACGATCACCAAACCCATGCTATACTTTATCAGCTAAAACTAAGCATAGAGACTATAACATATAAACTAGACTATAGTGACGGTATATAACTAGCATGACAATAGTAGTATAATAAATATAAACTACTATCACACAAGTAGACTATACTATCACATATATGGATCACAAAATCAAACAAGAAACTCATGACCCAAGCACAACTATATAGAAAAGATATATATATTGATAAGAGCAAAGTCTTACAAAAGGGAAAAGATACAAGAGCCATACCAATTCCAAGTGAAGACTTGGGACTAGAGAGCTCTAGACTCAGCCTAACTCCACTAAAACTCCAAGAACTACTACTAGCAAGAGAGAAATGCTTCTTGTGGTGTGTGTTGAATGTGAAGGCACACCCTCCTATTTATAGCCTCAATAGGTCGGCAAGGGAGCGTAACCGCCACGGAAGGCATCTCAAACCGTCATCAGGAGTCACGGAGGAGCCAACACGTGGAAGCCCAGGCGGAGAGGGCGCCCGGCTGGGTCGGCCGACCTGACCAGGTCGGCCGACCTGGGGGTGGCCCCTCCTGGCCTGTGCTTTCTTGGGGAGGCTGGCAGGTGGGTCCTGAGGTCGGTTCCCGCGGTATTACAGGGAGTTACGTCGGTTAAGTGCTGTAAATGGGCCCTTCAATCCGTGTGATGTCCATGTGGCGCTCTCTGATTGGTCGAAAGTGTGTTTTCTTGCCTTTTGAGGTGTTTCCTTCACATTTCCTCCTGCATGCACAAAGTTCTCCAAGTACAAGTGGAACTATATTATTGTGATAAAGCATGTGTGTATGAAATGCCAAATTCTCCTTTATTTGAGTATAGTTGACGGTTGAAAATGGTACTTAACAGCCGTCAACAACATGAACCATGTACCATGAATAATGAATCGTATACGCCTAGAATCATTATGTAAAATAAGAAACGTATGATGCTTGTGTGGTTGAGTGCTATTTGGGTCTTTGATTGAGTGAACTTGTGTGCCATAAATAAATATTAGAAAACTAAGAAATAAAGGCCAATAGGCTTGATTCTCCCTCCCCTTCATCAGAAGAAGTCAATCCAAGATGGACGGACATAGCCAGCATGGCGAGAACGCCTCCGAGGACAACGCCGCAGTCAACAGTCACGGAAATGGAGACAGAGAGCAGCCACCCTTGCCACCTCCAGCCACCGTAGTGGACATCATGAACATTCAGCTGCAATTTCTCTAGGCCGCAGGAGGAGGTCACGGACATGAACCCTCCAAGATGTCAGAATTCATGAGACTTAGGCCACTGACTTTTGAGGGTAACCTAGAAGACCCGCTTACAGCAGACGACTGGTTACGTAAGGTCACCAAGAAGCTAAAGATAGCTGCCGCCAGTGACCAGGAGAAAGTGGTATTAGCCGCCCATCAGTTGTCTGGACCAGCAGCAGAATGGTGGGACAACTACTGCGAGGCCACAACAGACCTCACTGCCATCAACTGGACAAAGTTCAAAGAAGCCTTCAGGAAGTACCACATCCCTGATGGGATCATGGATATGAAGAAGGACGAGTTTAGGACCCTGAGGCAAGGTTCCATGAACATCAACTAGTACATCAAGAAGTTCATGAAACTGGCTCGCTACTCACCTGAAGATATGAAGACAGATAAGGCGAAGCAGGACCACTTCAAGAAGGGACGGCAAGGGAAGCTAAGGACCCACACCATCGCCAACACATATGAGGACTTCAACACCCTGTAAAACAAGAGCATACTACTGGAAGAATCCCTAACTTTGGAAACCAGGGACCTGAAGCTCAAGTTCCAGGAGTGCCATGAGAGGATGAAGAAGCAGCGCCTGGGTACGCCCAGAAGCCCCAGTATCGCTACACATTGCAATATCGTGCCCCCAGCTCCAACCCGCCGTCTCAAGGATCTCAGAACCCAAGCCAGAGTAATGCACCAACAAGGAGCAACTCCACTGTCAACTAGACCTCCACCAACCCCAGGACGTGCTATGGTTGCAGAGAAGCTAGACACATGATAGCATTCTGCCCCTACAAGAATCAGGGAAACCGGAACCCCAACAATGCAGGGACCAAGTCTGCAGGATCAGTTGCCCGCAACATTTCCCAAGGCTCGGGACAGCAGCACATGACCTAGAGGTACAACCGTGGAAAGGTGAACCACATCTCTGCCGAAGAAGCAGAGACCGCAAAGAACGTAGTGCTCGATGAGTACCTAGTCAACTCTACCATTGCAACAGTTTTGTATGATTTAGGAGCTTCACATTCGTTCATTTCCTCAGATTTTGCCATTAAAAATCACATACCCACAACACCACTTAAAATACCTCTTATGACACAATCTCCGGGTGCCATGATGAAATGTCAACATGGCTGCTTAGGGGTAGAAATTATTTTAAGTGGGGTATCCTTCCAAGCATACCTAGTAGTGTTAAACACTAAAGGGGTAGACGTTATATTGGGAATGAACTGGTTATCCAAGCACAAGGGAAACATATCATGTGAGTACCATGTAGTGACAGCTGTCAACCATCAAGGAATCTCCGTGACTTGTCAACCCCGCAAGGCCAGAAAAAGTAATATGATTTGCCACCTAGACACCCCCACCTTAGAGACGGTGTCCATAGTGAGAGAATACCCAGATGTGTTCCCCGAGGAATTACCAGGAATGCCACCAGACCGCGAGGTTGAGTTTGTCAATGACTTAGTCCCTGGAGCGAGACCCATCGCTAAGCGCCCGTACAGAATGGCAGCCAATGAGCTAGAAGAACTGAAACCACAACTCGACGAACTACAACAAAAAGGGTACATCTGGCCCAGCTCATCCCCGTGGGGAGCACCAGTGCTATTTGTGAAGAAGAAAGATGGACGCTTGAGAGTGTGCGTAGATTACCGCTCACTGAATGAAGTGACTATAAAGAATAAGTACCCACTGCCCAGGATTGATGATCTGTTTGATCAACTAAAGGGAGCTAAGTACTTCTCCAAGATCAACCTTAGATCAGGGTATTACCAGCTAAAAATCCAAGAACATGACATAAGGAAGACAACCTTTGTAACTTGGTATGGACAGTTCAAGTTCAACGTGATGCCATTCGGACTGACAAATGCCCCGACTTACTTCATGAACTTGATGAACAAGATATTCATGGAAGAACTAGATAAGTTTGTGGTAGTATTCATAGACGACATACTCATCTACTCCTAGAGTGTCCAAGAACATGAACAACTTCTGAGGATAGTGCTGGAACGCCTTAGAAGGCATCAACTATACGCCAAGTTCAGCAAATGTGAATTCTAGCTACAACAAGTGGGATTCCTAGGACATGTTATCACTACAGATAGGATAGCAGTGGACCCTGCCAAGGTCAAAGCAGTGAAGGATTGGAAGCAACCCAAGAACGACATGGAAATCAGAAGCTTTTTAGGGCTGGCAGGCTACTACAAAAGATTCATAGAAGGATTTTCAAAGATTGCAAGACCCATGACTGAGCTAACAAGGAAGGATAAGAAATTTCAATGGGACGCTAAGTGTGAGCATAGTTTCCAAGAGCTAAAGAAAAGACTCACGGAGGCCCTAGTACTCACCGTACCAGACATCTATAAAGATTTTGTGGTATACTATGACACATCTCGAAGCGGACTTGGATGTGTGCTAATGCAAGAAAACCGAGTCGTGGCCTATGCATCCAGACAGCTAAAGACACATGAGCAGAACTACCCGACGCATGACCTGGAATTAGCAGCCGTAGTGCATGCATTAAAGATATGGAGACATTACCTGATTGGTAACAAATGCAAAATCTACACGGATCATAAGAGCCTGAGGTACATTTTTACTGAGCCAGAACTGAATCTGAGACAAAGGAGATGGCTAGAACTGATAAAGGATTATGAGTTGGACGTGCAGTACCACCCCGGGAAAGCCAATGTAGTGGCGGATGCACTCAGTCGCAAGGCTTATAACAATGCCATAAAAGCAATCCCTATCAGCTCGGAGTTGATACAAGAGATGGGCAAATTAAACATACACATAACCACGCCAGGAGAGGTACAAACACTAGAACTCCAACCTACCTTGGAAGAGAAAATCCGACAAGCTCAGCTTCAGGATCCTGAGTCACAAGAATAGAGAATACGAGTGGACGAAGAGAAAACCCCCGGGTACCGAGAAGACAACAAAGGAACGCTATGGTTTGAAGACTGGATATCTGTACCCAATACGGAGGAACTCCGGAAGACGGTATTAGAAGAAGCTCATGATTCCACCTACTCCATTCACCCCGGAACCACTAAAATGTACCAGGATCTGAATTAGAAATACTGGTGGATGGTATGAAAAGGGACATAGCAGAGTATGTTGCCAGATGCGACACCTATAACAGAGTAAAGGCCAAACACCAAAGACCAGCTGGACTACTATAGCTGTTACATATCCCTGTTTGGAAGTGGGATGATATCGCCATGGACTTCATTGTGGGGCTCCCAAGGACTCCAAAAGGGAATGACTCAATATGGGTCATAGTCGACCGATTAACCAAAGTAGCACATTTTATAGCCATGAAAACGACACATCGAGGAGACAAGTTAGCTCAGCTATACATTGACAATGTTCTGAAACTTCATGGAGTGCCCTCTAGGATCGTATCTGATCGAGGAACTCAATTTACCTCACATTTCTGGCAGAGTTTGCATGCACACCTATGCACCAGACTGGATTACAGCTCTGCGTACCACCCCCAGACCGATAGACAAGTCGAAAGAGTCTACCAATTCCTGGAGGATATGCTAAGGGCATGCGTTCTGACTTACGGAGCTAATTGGGAAGATAGTTTGTCCTTCGTGGAATTCTCCTACAACAATAGCTACCAGACCAGTATCAAGATGGCACCATTCGAGATGCTCCATCGAAGGAAATGTAGAACCCCACTGATGTGGTCTAAAGTAGGAGAAAGATCGTTCTATAGACCCGCAATCATCAAAGAGGCAGAAGAAAAAGTCACTACTGTCAGAGAGACACTAAGAGCCGCACATAGTCAACAGAAAAGCTATGCAGATAAACACCGCAGGGAACTACAGTTCCACCCCGGGGAGTATGTGTACCTGAAGGTGTCCCCTATGAAGGGAGTACAGAGATTTCAAGTACGAGGCAAACTAGCCCCTCGGTACATAGGACCGTACAAAATCCTTAAGAGGATAGGCGAAGTAGCCTACCAGCTTGAACTACCAGAAGCTCTGTTAGAAGTATGTTGACTTTTGCTAAGCCATATTAATAAATCATTCCCGGCACGGGGCCAGAAACGGTTCACTAATATGTCCCAGAGTCAAGTAGGTAAAATCCGCAAGCGCACGGAGAATACCGCTGTAGCATTTCACCCGGAAGTATTCAGGGTATCGTATTTGTTTATCCCAAAGGAAGGTTATGATCAAGAAGCGTTACTAACATATAAGATCATGTTAACAATTAGCAAGGATATCTAACCAAGACAGGCGGGTACATGATAATAACCGGGTAGTGTGACACACACAGAAGATTCCTACTAAATAAATAAAGTCTAGTGGAGGAAAGACTAGGCTAAGCTACTCCTACTATACATTCCTATACAGTTGCATAGCCTAAGTAGAATACATACAGACTCACACTCAGGTTCAGCAGTCAATAGTATAGCACTTCAGGCACGGACTTACCCCTGCATCCACAGGCGACTTCCGCCAAGAGCCTACGCACTAGCCTAGCGGGGAGGATTTCAAAGGACGGACAGGGCTGTCACCACCTGCCGCCTACCTCAACGAACCAGTAGACTAACGAATAATTGATGCAAATCAGTCACCCAAGTACCATACTTGCATGACCAAAGAGCACTCTGCCCCTCCGCGATTACTATTAACGAGGCAGCGTTACCGTACGAATACGATCACCAAACCCATGCTATACTTTATCAGCTAAAACTAAGCATTGAGACTATAACATATAAACTAGACTATAGTGATGGTATATAACTAGCATGACAATAGTAGTATAATAAATATAAACTACCATCACACAAGTAGACTATACTATCACATATATGGATCACAATATCAAACAAGAAACTCATGACCCAAGCACAACTATATAGAAAAGATATATATATTGATAAGAGCAAAGTCTTACAAAAAGCAAAAGATACAAGAGCCATACCAATTCCAAGTGAAGACTTGGGACTAGAGAGCTCTAGACTCAGCCTAACTCCACTAAAACTCCAAGAACTACTACTAGCAAGAGAGAAATGCTTCTTGTGGTGTGTGTTGAGTGTGAAGGCACACCCTCCTATTTATAGCCTCAATAGGTCGGCAAGGGAGAGTAACCGCCACGTAAGGCATCTCAAACCGTCATCAGGAGTCGCGGAGGAGCCAACACGTGGAAGCCCAGGCGGAGAGGGCGCCCGGCCGGGTCGGCCGACCTGACCAGGTCGGCCGACCTGGGGGTGGCCCCTCCTGGCCTGTGCTTTCTCCAGGTGGCTGTCCTGTGGGCCCTGACGTCGGTTTGCGCGGTATTACAGGGAGTTACGTCGGTTAAGTGCTGAAAATGGGCCCTTCAATCCGTGTGACGTCCATGTGGCACTCTCTGATCGGTCGAAAGTATGTTTTCTTGCCTTTTGAGGTGTTTCCTTCACATTTCCTCCTGCATGCACAAAGTTCTCCAAGTACAAGTGGAACTATATTATTGTGATAAAGCATGCGTGTATGAAATACCAAATTCTCCTTTATTTGAGTATAGTTGACGGTTAAAAAATGGTACTTAACAGCCGTCAACAAACTCCCCCAAGCTTACCCTTTGCTCGTCCCGAAGCAAAGATAAACTTAAGTTGTTGATCAGGAGTTGCTACAATGTCCTACTCCTCAATAATACTATGCGCACAACAAAGTACTCTTCCTAGAATTAAATATGTTGGCACATAACTTACCCATTTATCTCGATCCATGGGGCTTTTACACCTCATTGTCTTGGGCGGTTGAGAGATAGAACAATTGCAGGGCACCAATCACTTGCTCTAGATTCCGCTATGTTATTCCGGAGGTTTTCAAAAGATTTTGAAAATAAAAACCAAGTTCCTCAAATGATTCTCTCGGATCACTCAATATGTGTATGATTCCTCACCAAGGCAAAGTGTTGCCTATAATCACCTACTTCTAAATAAGGCTTTATGTGGAGCTCAAGGTAGGGATATATGAGGCACTCATGTTCACATAATATTGCTATGTCAAAAGACCGGATCCAAGAAAAACATCAATTCAAACAATCTTGATCAAGATGTGCAAGTGTGTGGGAGAACGGAGGAATGGTGGATGGGAAGAAATAACTCCTTTTTGAATTTTCCTTCTCTCTTTTGGAGTTTCTAGGCTATCGCTATATTTTGCTTGCTCTCTTTTTTGAGCATTTTTTTTTCTTTTCGCATAGCCATAGTCCTAGTTTGCAATGAATACTTTGAGAGAGGAATTTTGCAATGGATATATGGAGTGTTTCTTTGGATGGATGGATGGATAGTGGCATTCTTCCGGTGTAGAAGAATAGCTCACTGTGGATATGGTGGATATGGTGGATGCTATCTTCTTGATTTAGAAGGATAGCTTATCGCGGTGGATGTGTGTATATGATCTTGATCAAGAAAGCATGAAAAGAGTTCTACTAGGGTCTCAACAATTTTGACTAAGCTCAATGTGAAACAAGCAGCATATGTGTAAAGGTTTTCAAATGTAAACACTA
The DNA here is from genome assembly GCA_030378355.1 of Eleusine indica. Lineage (NCBI taxonomy): Eukaryota > Viridiplantae > Streptophyta > Magnoliopsida > Poales > Poaceae > Eleusine > Eleusine indica. Next base: position 18,899,628 of record CM059499.1, read on the forward strand.
CATATGGCTGTGGTGGGAATTTCATCATTGAGGAACTTATCAATTTGTCATTTTGAAAAATAAAACTCCGGAATTCAAGCTTTACGTTGAGCAAGATCATAGCAGCCCTATCTATCATATCATACCTCTCAACAACTTAGAACTAGAGAATGCATATGCTACCCACAAGATTCAAGTTCAAGGCAAGATTTACCAACAAACCTAACTCTTGAGAGAGTACTAAGTTGTAAACTAGCATTAGAGAGGAATAAAGGACAGAGCAACTATTCATCATCTCAACATAGGAAAATTATACACATTCATACCGCGCATGAAAAAGGGAAATATTTTTGTTCTTTTTATATTTTGCAAATTTTTATGGATTTTCAGATTTACCAAATGCAAGAAAAAAAAGGAAGGGGAAAGATACAAGTTACCGTGAGAAGGGGAGTCCTCCCCCAAGCTTGTTCTTGCTCATATCTGCTGGTTCGGGTCGTAGCCTTGGGAGCGGAAGAAGGCATCCCAATTGTTCTGATTCTGAGCCATCATCGCGTTCAGCTGGCGGAATTGGTTGTCGCTGAAATTCTGCCATTGCTGGGTGTCGGCGACATGTTGCGTGAGAGTTTGTTGCATGCTCTCGGTGCGCAAATCAATGTCGTTCACCCTCCTTGTCAACTCGGCCATCCTATAGTTGAGTTCACGGAACCCACGGGATGAGAATGACCGAGTGGCAAAGGATGGCGGTCCGCTTGAACTTGATGACGTCTGCATGGGGTAATCGTACTGAGATTCCCATGCTCCGGCCTGCCATGTTGATGCACCCGCCTCGTCCTGTGGCGGGGGCTGCTCCCATACCGGATTTCCGGTCGGAGTGTGAAACTCCGGTGTAGGCTCCATATGCCTACGGGAACGTGTCGGTCGCCCTGAAACACTATGCCTGCGAACTTCTCCCACTGGCTCAAGTGGGAGGGTTAGTGCCCGACAGTGATACAAACGAAGACCCGGGTTAGGTAACGGGAATTCATTTGTATACCCGGGAAAGTGATAGATCAAGGTATTATTTGGACCATGTTTCAAAGTATGTCCTTGCACAAAATAGTCCTCGCCTAGAAATTCTCTATCTACCGTCAAATATTCAACATGAACATTCTCAAGCAGACCACACTTCTGCGCAATGCGAGTAACTAAAGAGGTGCACTCAATTGGTCCTGTCAACTTTATATTGTCTAACCATTGATCAATCATGCATTCCGCGGGTGACACCCTAATTTTCTTAACCATGGCATAAAGTATTTTCAATTCATCTTGCCGGACAACCCTAATGTCACCTCGAGGAAACAAGGTCATAGCCAACCACACATGCATAAATCTAAGTGTAGGATTATGGATGGCACTTGTTCTAGGCTTGGGACCCCACTCGTTTCCGGAAATCTTTTTCCAAAAACTTTCTTTATGGAACCCCTTTAGCGCTTTATCTAAGTCTAGCCTACATTTAGGATTTAGACCTAGCATAGCATGAAGATCACCCCATGTGACCAAGCGCTCTTGCCCAAACAAGCGAAAAGAAATGCCTTCATCATACTTTCTAAGGGTGCATAAAAACTGCATAGTAAGCAAACGAGAACCCGGCTCATCTACTTCTACGAAATTTAGCCAACCCATAGTGCGAAAAATAGAGGCAAATTCTTCTCTCATACCTATTTTCTCGAGGAAGTCCGGATCGAAGCGTCGGGTGTGGGCGAATGGCCGTTTTCTCATGAGCGCGATGGCTTGGCCCTCGCGGTCGTCCTTGATGTCGAGATGCTCCTCGGTGATGAGCAAGGCCGGCCTTTCCTCCGGAATTTCAGCTTCGGGGTCACCATGCCCCGGACTTGGTGTGAGCTCGACGGAGGATACTTGACTCGTGGTTGCACGAGTGCTTTTTCTCCGCTTGATTCCGGCGACTTGCTTCATTCGTTTGAACATGGCTGCACACAAGAACAAACACAAGACAAGAACAAAAACAAGATCGAACAAGTGTTCGGGTGAGCGTTAGTGAAAACGACAAACCCGAGCTTCTCCGAAATTGGTTTTCTTCTCACAACAACTTGCAAATGCACTAAAACAGAGGGAATTTTTTTTTTTTTTGGGTTTTTGGGGCTGTAGTAAAGTTGAAGAACACGAAATTTTGGGAGAGCAACAAGTGAGCAAAGGAGGGGAGTGAAAGATGAGCTTGGAATGGTGAAGCTCCTCCTCCTGGGCGGTTTTTATAGCCAAGGAAGCAAAATGGCCGTTAGAAAGAGACAGAGCAACGGCCATATAGCCGTTGGGAGAAAGGAGCGCAGGAAAAGGTGGGGCCAGGGGGTCGGCCGACCCCACCAGGTCGGCCGACCTGGCAGGTGGGCCTCCTGGCAGCCCCCTTTTTCCTATGTGTTCCCCAACGGCTAGGGGATTTTTCCCCTGCTGCCTTTTTGCTCAAAAAGCTCGACAAAAAATCTTTTCAAAATGGAAAGCCCAAAAACCTATTTTCTAAATTTTCAAAAAATGCAAATGAGTTTTGAAAAATTCCAAGGTGGCTGGAAAAATTCAAAAATGCAGAAATGCAGTGGTCGGGAAAAATCAAAATGTGGTGGAAAGCAAATATGCAATTAAAAGAGCAAATATGGATAACTACCGGTTTAACCTCCCGGCGAGGACTCACCTTTTAAAGTCCGACGAGCGGGACTTTTCTCCGGCGTTCAGCTCGATGAAGCGTTGTCCGGTCCCGGAGATGAAGACACGGATGATGCTTCTTGTTTCACTCGCCACACCTTCTTGGTCTTTGTTGCGGTCGGTGGCTTCTCGGGCTTCGGAGGCTGCGGTTTTGCAGGCTTCACAGCCTGTTTCTTTGCAGACCTCGGAGGTTGCTGCCTTGTGGACTTCGGAGGCTGTTGCTTAATGTGTGACCTTTGCCCCCTTGCCTTCATCAGTTGTTGCTGTGCAACCTTTTCCTTCTCAAGGAAGTTCTTCATGAATCTGATGAGGCTGTCCTTCTTTTTGAACGTGTTGCAAATCTCCAGGAATTGCTGGAGATGAGCACTAGCGTCCTCATTGGCTTTCCCACAGAATGGGCTAGCCTGCACCATGGTGATGAGACCGGTCTTGATCTCGAAGTTCGCATCTCCCACATTGCCAGCTGGTCCCGTAGGGATGTTGGCAGCGGAGGGAGCGGAGAACTTGCGGAGGGTCTTGTCGGCCATTTGCTCAGAGCTTGATGGTGCGGGAATGACAGGTTCGATTGGCCGAGTCTCCTTACGAGGAGGGGTGAGCCTAGCTCGTGTCCTTCTCAGGAGTGACTCAGGATCTTCAGTGAAGTTTGTCGGCAAGTCGAAACCAGTCATACACTACCCTGTTTTCATACAAAATGCAGAAAACAAAGCAAGGTTAGCCTGCCTAGGAGATAGCCTTAATAATTGCAACACTACTATATACATTAGTAATTTTTCTTAGATCATACTCCTTCCCCGGCAACGGCGTCAGAAATGCTTGTTGACTTTTGCTAAGCCATATTAAAGAATCATTCCCGGCACGGGGCCAGAAACGGTTCACTAATATGTCCCAGAGTCAAGTAGGTAAAATCCGCAAGCGCACGGAGAATACCGCTGTAGCATTTCACCCGGAAGTATTCAGGGTATCGTATTTGTTTATCCCAAAGGAAGGTTATGATCAAGAAGCGTTACTAACATATAAGATCATGTTAACAATTAGCAAGGATATCTAACCAAGACAGGCGGGTACATGATAATAACCGGGTAGTGTGACACACACAGAAGATTCCTACTAAATAAATAAAGTCTAGTGGAGGAAAGACTAGGCTAAGCTACTCCTACTATACATTCCTATACAGTTGCATAGCCTAAGTAGAATACATACAGACTCACACTCAGGTTCAGCAGTCAATAGTATAGCACTTCAGGCACGGACTTACCCCTGCATCCACAGGCGACTTCCGCCAAGAGCCTACGCACTAGCCTAGCGGGGAGGATTTCAAAGGACGGACAGGGTTTGAGGTTGTTCAAGAAACTTCCTGGTGCATTACGAGCAATTCACAGGATTAATGGCATCGAGTTCAAGAACTCCTCCTTTGATGTTTTTTGCCTTGAGCATGGTATTGAGCATCAGTTTTCAGCACCTCGTGTCCCTCAACAGAATAGTGTGGTTGAAAGAAAGAACAGAACCTTGGTGGAAATGGCCCGGACGATGCTCGATGAACATAGGACTCCGAGGCGGTTCTGGGCTGAGGCCATTAGCAATGCTTGATATGTTTCCAATCGGGTTTTCTTGCGCTCAATTTTTAATGTGACTTCCTATGAGCTACACTTCGGGAGGAAGCCATCTGTTTCTCATTTGCCTGCTTTTGGTTGCAAGTGCTTCATTCTCAAGCGTGGAAATCTTGATAAGTTTGAGTCGAGATCTTCTGATGGCATCTTTCTTGGCTACACCCTTCATGGCCATTCTTATAGAGTTTTGAATTTGGAAACTAACACCATCGTAGAGTCCTACGATGTAACCTTTGGTTAATCAAACTCTGGTGCAAGCAATTACAGATAACAGGGAGATGGAGGAGAGTATCTTTGTAGAAGAGGACCTATAGGGCTTGGGTGATAATGATGATGAGTCTTTCCATCCCACATCCGAGCTTGTTCCTGCTGCTTCCACCACTCCAGCAGAGGGTCCAGAAGCTTCTACATCGACCTCAGCAGCTGTTGATCCAGCTCCAGCTGATGTGAACAAGGGTTCCCGATCTTCCGAAAGGTTCTTGGTAAGTTGATTTGGTCGGAGGCGACACACAAATCGATCCGGCTTCAGAACAGCACGTTCTAAACCCCGCAATCGCAGCACGACGTCTCCTCTGGTTATCAACCGTCCAAAGACGATTGACCTCGCCGAGAAGGCTAATCCCTGCCTGCGAATCAAGAACACAAGCAAGAACAACGAAGAATACAACACAATTGCAGATGTATGATTAAACTCTCGAAGTTGGGGTCTCACAAACCGATGAACGACGAAACTGTTTATGAACAGAATTGATCTAAGCAAAACCCGAACCCTAATGGTGCGGCAGCGGCTGTATATAAAGACCCTAGGGTCGTGCAAGACCCTCTGGACGCGCCCCTAATTGGGCTCAACTAGATACAAAGCCCAAAGGCCAAAAATAGGCGACGCAGCACCGACACAGATTCTGGACTCTCTCTTGTTTTGATGATTCCCGATGACTCCGGATGAATTTTGACATGAGGCCGGCGGCATTGGAAAGATCTTCTCCTTATCTTTCCGTGCATATGTAGAACGTCCAAATCCGAGTCCGTATGCGTCCTGGGCGACTGTTTTAGTACAGACTGGTCTTGGGCCCCGAAACAGACTCGAAGTCGGTTTTGATTGGGCCTCCACTTTGGCTTCCAAGCCCTTGCTGGTCCTCCACGTTCCCAAATCCTTCTCCCATCATCTCCTGGTCCTCTCCATAGTTTGTAATCATAAAATAATCATTAGGTAGCAAACCATTCTCAAAAGTAACATATAGCGAAGAACGTAGGAACGAGCTCACCTCTAAATTTAGTCGTCGTGCACGAGCTCTAGTCATTAGACCTTGCAAGTCCAGATTTGGAGGAATGTTGTGTGTATCCATAGGAGTGATGTCCTCATCATCCTCCCCCTCTTGAAGTGGAGTCGTCCTCGACTCAAGCTCATCCTCTTCTCCCAAGTATGGTTTCAAATCTGAAATGTTAAAAGTAGGACTAACCCCGAACTCGGGAGGCAACTCAAGTTTGTATGCATTATCATTAATCTTCTCTATTATTTTGAATGGACCATCAGCTCTAGGCATTAGTTTAGACTTTCTCAATTCTGGAAGTCTATCCTTCCTTAAGTGTAACCACACTAAATCTCCTACATCAAGATTTACTTCCTTTCTACCCTTACTACCAGCAAGTTTATACTTTTCATTCATCTTTTCAATGCTAAGTCTAGTGGTCTCATGCATTTGCAAAATAAATTCAGCACGCTCCTTAGCATCAACATGAACTCTCTCATTAATAGGTAGAGGAAGTATATCAAGTGGAGTACGGGGATCAAAACCATACACTACCTTGAATGGACTTACCTTGGTAGTAGAATGTGTTGCCCGATTATAAGCAAACTCAACATGAGGTAAGCATTCTTCCCATTGCTTCAAATTTTTCTTCAAAATAGCTCGCAACATAGTACCCAAAGTGCGGTTCACAACCTCAGTTTGTCCATCAGTTTGTGGATGACAAGTTGTAGAAAATAACAACTTTGTACCCAACTTATTCCAAAGCGTGCGCCAAAAATGACTCAAGAATTTTGCATCACGATCTGAAACAATAGTAGAAGGCATACCATGCAAACGTACAATTTCTTTGAAAAAAAGATCAGCAATATAACTAGCATCATTAGTTTTATGACATGATATAAAGTGTGCCATCTTGGAAAAACGATCCACGACAACAAAAATGCTATCGCTCCCCCTCTTAGTCCTAGGCAGTCCTAAAATAAAGTCCATAGAAATATCCGCCCAAGGAATAGAAGGAACAGGAAGTGGCATGTATAAACCATGTGGATTCAATCGAGACTTAGCTTTTTGACATGTAGTGCAGCGAGCAACAAAACCCTCAACATCTTTCCTCATCCTTGGCCAAAAGAAGTGTGTGGCCAAAATATCCTCTGTCTTCTTAGCACCAAAATGACCCATCAATCCACCTCCATGCGCCTCCTGCAACAACTAAAGACGAACGGAACCAACTGGAATGCATAGGCGGTTAGCTCTAAACAAGAATCCATCATTCAACACAAATTTGTGCCAAGCACGACCTTGTTTACAGTGCAGCAATACATCTTTAAAATCAACATCAGCAACATATTGTTCTTTAATTGCCTCAAGTCCAAAAATTCTACAATCAAGTTGAGACAACAAAGTATATCGCCTAGATAAAGCATCAGCAATCACATTATCCTTCCCTTTCTTATGTTTAATAATATAAGGAAAAGACTCAATAAACTCAACCCATTTAGCATGTCTACGGTTCAAATTGCATTGAGAACGAATATACTTAAGGATTCATGATCAGAATGAATAACAAATTCTTTGGGCAACAAATAATGACGCCACGTCTCTAAAGAACGTACAAGTGCATATAGTTCCTTATCATACGTGGAATAATTCAAAACAGGCCCAGTAATTTTCTCACTAAAGTATGCAACAGGTTTACCATCTTGCATCAAAACACCACCAATGCCTATACCACTAGCATCACATTGAAGCTCAAAAGTCTTATCAAAATTGGGTAATTGCAGCAATGGTGCATGTGTAAGTTTGTCCTTCAAAGCATCAAAAGACTCATGATGTACCTTACCAAAATGGAAGTCAACGCTCTTCTTTGTCAACTCATGCAATGGTGCAGCAATGGTGCTGAAATCTTTGACAAAGCGGCGGTAGAAACCTGCAAGACCAAGAAAACTCCTCACCTGTGTGATAGTTTTTGGTACAGGCCAGCTCTTTATGGCTTCAATCTTCGCCTCATCCACCTCAATTCCCTGTGGAGTCACAACATAGCCAAGAAAAGAGACTCGATCCGTGCAAAAGGTGCACTTCTCAAGGTTACCAAATAAACGTGCAACTCGCAAAGCATCAAAAACAGCACGCAAATGAATCATATGATCATCCATGGATTTGCTATAAATCAAGATATCATCAAAGTAAACAACCACAAATTTGCCAATAAAAGGTCTTAAAACCTCATTCATCAAACGCATGAAAGTACTGGGTGCATTAGTTAACCCAAAAGGCATTACTAACCACTCATACAACCCGAATTTGGTTTTGAAAGCTGTTTTCCATTCATCTCCAAGTTTCATTCTAATTTGATGGTACCCACTACGCAAATCAATTTTAGTGAAAATTATAGCACCACATAACTCATCAAGCATGTCGTCTAGCCTAGGAATAGGATGACGATACCTAATAGTAATGTTATTAATGGCTCTACAATCTACACACATACGCTAAGAACCATCTTTCTTAGGAACCAAAAGTACAGGAACAGCACAAGGACTAAGTGATTGACGAACATACCCACGATCCAAAAGGTCTTGGACTTGTCGTTGTATCTCCTTAGTCTCCTCAGGGTTGGTCCTATAAGCAGCACGGTTTGGCAAAGTAGCACCAGGAATCAAATCAATTTGATGCTCAATCCCTCTCAAAGGTGGCAATCCCGGGGGTATCTCAGCTGGGAAAACATCCTCATACTCCTGCAAAAGGTTAGTGACAGCAGGAGGCAAAGCACTAGAAGCAATATCACCAAGCAAAAACAAGGCTTGTTTGCATATCAAAGCATAGCAAATATCATCAGTAGAAATTTCAGCAAGCTCAGATTTTGTGGCAAGACATGAACGACCTTGTAATTTAATTGCAGCACCCTTAGAACTTGAAGAATCATTAACATTACTTGGTGTAGAAGCAGAATTAACAGGTTGCTGAATTTCAGGGCTTTTATTTTTCAAACTAGCAGCTCGTTCTAAATCAGCTTGTACAATTTCAGCAGGGGTCATTGGTAACAAAGTAATTTTAGTTCCTTTATGCATAAAAGTGTACTAATTACTTTTACCATGGTGTACAGCATCATTATCAAATTCCCAAGGTCTACCCAATAAAAGTGAACAAGCTTGCATGGGTACAACATCACAATCAACAGAATCCACATAGGAACCAATGGAAAAAGGAACTCTGCAAGTTTGTGTTACCTTAGCTTTTCCAGAGTCATTTAACCACTGAATGTAGTATGGATGTGGATGTGGGCGTGTGGTCAAATCAAGCTTCTTAACCACATCAGAACTCACCAAATTGTTGTAGCTTCCTCCATCAATGATGACACGTGCCCGACGGTTCTTGATGACGAAGAAAATCTGGAACAAGTTATGTCGCTGCATCATCTCGGGCTGCTGGACTTGTGTGCTAAGCACACGCTGCACAATAATATTCATGTAGCCCGTGGTATCTCCGCCTCCAAGGACGAGGTCACCGCTGGTGGCAGCGACATCCTCCTCCTCATCCTCCACATCGGAGGTGCTCATGTAACTGCCATCATCTATCGCCACATATGCCCGCCTACTTGGGCAATCTTTCTGCACATGGCCAAGACCATGACAGCGGTGGCACTGAATCCCTGTAGTGCGTCCCGTCGAAGCAACATGAGGCACTACTAGCCGGTACCTGCACAGAATTTTTACCGGAGCGCGTAGAAGGGGCAGGGGCTGATCTTGGTGCTTCAGAAACAACACTAGCTGGTGGGGGCGGCCGGAAAGATGGCTTGGGCAGCCCCGAAGTCCCCGTCGGCCGTGGTGGGTAGAAATTCCTGGACTTGCTGTACTCCTCAAAAGCCTGGAAAAGTCCCTGTGATTCTTTCTCTGCAAGCATAGCATACTAGAAACACTGGTTGAGGGTATAAAATTCTTTGTAATCAAGGATGTCCTGAATTTCTTTTCTCAAATCAGAATAAAAGCGGCAAATCTGATCCTCTACTTTTTCAACCACAGCACAACGAATCAAACCCTTCTGAAGCTCACTAAAATACTCCTGAACAGTTTTATCTCCTTGATCTAAACGCTGCAGTTTATTACGAATTTCTCTATAAAAAGAAGGAGGAACAAAACGATCACGCATTTCTACCTTAAGTTCTTCCCAAGTAGTAGGCAAATCGGTTTCAGCAGCTAGACCACTCCACCAAACAATAGCAAAGTCCTTAAACTCACTAATGGCTTGTCTAACTCTATGTTGTTCAGGAACAAGGTGGGCATTAAATTTTTGTTCTACCGTCATTTCCCAATCAAGGTAAGCATCACCATCATACTGACCCGAAAACGAAGGAATTGAAAACTTAATTTTAGCATACGGATCATCTGGAGCATGGTTACCTTGTGGGCGACGGTTGTGGTTGTGGAAACCACCCATACCTTGAGGGTTACGTTGCAAACGGCGTCGTAACCTTGCGGTCCTTGTAGCTAACCTATCGACGGTGCCATCAGCCTTATACACCGTTGCTTCATCATGATCGTCTTCAATGTCGTTGTTCGTGTCGTTGTTGGTGTTGGTGTTGTTGTTGTTGTTGTTGTTGTTGTTGTTGGTCTTGTGAGCGGTCTCCAATTCGACAACCTGATCGGTTAGCTTAGAGACTCTCTTATCCAACCGCTCAATGCTTTCTCCCAGGTGAAGCTTGGTGACGGCGTCGGTGACGGCCCTGGTGATCGTCTCTGCCAAATCACTCTGAACCGCCTGCAAAGCCTTCTGTAACTGATTTTGGCTCACGCACTCATCCAATTTTGAGGGTGAAGCACCCTCCCCATCGCTTCCTGACATCAGAAACACCAAAATAGGAAACAAAAAGTGAAGGTTATCCCTACAAAACTACTAAGCAGTGGTGCTTCTCAACACAGCAAAAGTAAGCTTCTTGCAAAGCTCTTACAAAGTTCTGAAAACAACAAAACGAAGGATACCAGAGAGAAGTGTTTCACGATTGCAAGGGTTACCAAATAACCTATGTGCTGTCCAAAAGAAGTATGTAGAGCTAGGAAGGCCAAATATGTATATATGAGTGGCACACAAATCAAAAATAGATAGTAAAGCTGAATAAGTGCCCAAGTAACTTGTCCCTAGTTGCTGGTCTAACTATGTCCTAGAACAGTAGTGATAACAAAGAAGAAACAAGGAGACAAAGGGACACAGTCGATAACAGGGGGCTTAGTGTAAAACAGCCAAACTCAGAAATTCCAGGGGGCTAGATGGAGCACTAGTAGGAATCCCAAATTTCTTTTTTTTATTTTATTTTTTTGATATTTTTTTCCAACTCACTAGCAAACAGGAAGAAACCACAAAAAATTTCAGCTCAAACCAAGCTAGGACGTGGCCTACAGAAAATCTTGAAGTTTCAGAAAACGTCGGGTTTCAACTTGAATGAATTTTTTCTTTATATTCCCGATTTTTTTTGAATTTTTTGACGAGGGCACACAGAGCGTAGCCTAGTGTGGGTATGCTCAACTTTTCGTCAAGAATCTCCTGTAAAAATTTCAGCCAAAACGGACAACCGAGCGAAAAGTTATGGCTGTTTTACCGAAGGGGTGTCGGAATCGGTTATGAAGAACCCGGGGGTTTGAGTGAAATCTGAGTCGGGCTTGGGGTCGGGTAGGGATTTTTTTGGCGAGGTGGATGCAGCGGAAAGTGAAATTTATGAAAATTGGTCCGAGGTGGTGAGGGTAGGTTTAGGGTGGGATTAGGGTGGTCGTGTTGATCAATCAACCCTAGCACACAAAGCCGACAAAACCGATGATGGTGAAGGGGATGGCGGCTAGGGTTGCAAGGGAAACACTACTGACGACAAAAACACAAACTAAACCAGCGACTAAACAAGAACTAGGGCACAAACTCAACACTACGGACTCTGAGATTGAAATATGCAAAGGCTAAACACGTGGTTATGGGCGGGGGAAATTTTTTTTTGGTATTTTCAGTGGACGATAGGAAGAACACGAAAACAAAACTAAAGGGTAGTGTGCACCTGACGGTGCACCTGAAGCTCTGATACCACTTGGTGTGAACAAGGGTTCCCGATCTTCCGAAAGTTTCTTGGTAAGTTGATTTGGTCGGAAGCGACACACAAATCGATCCGGCTTCAGAACAGCACGTTCTAAACCCCGCAATCGCAGCACGACGTCTCCTCTGGTTATCAACCGTCCAAAGACGATTGACCTCGCCGAGAAGGCTAATCCCTGCCTGCGAATCAAGAACACAAGCAAGAACAACGAAGAATGCAACACAATTGCAGATGTATGATTAAACTCTCGAAGTTAGGGTCTCACAAACCGATGAACGGCGAAACTGTTTATGAACAGAATTGATCTAAGCAAAACCCGAACCCTAATGGTGCGGCGGCGGCTGTATATAAAGACCCTAGGGTCGTGCAAGACCCTCTGGACGCGCCCCTAATTGGGCTCAACTAGATACAAAGCCCAAAGGCCAAAAATAGGCGATGCAGCACCGACATAGATTCTGGACTCTCTCTTGTTTTGACGATTCCCGATGACTCCGGATTAATTTTGACATGAGGCCGGCGGCATTGGAAAGGTCTTCTCCTTATCTTTCCGTGCATATGTAGAACGTCCAAATCCGAGTCCGTATGCGTCCTGGGCGACTGTTTTAGTACAGACTGGTCGTGGGCCCCGAAACAGACTCGAAGTCGGTTTTGATTGGGCCTCCACTTTGGCTTCCAAGCCCTTGCTGGTCCTCCACATTCCCAACTCCTTCTCCCATCATCTCCTGGTCCTCTCCATGGTTTGTAATCATAAAATAATCATTAGGTAGCAAACCATTCTCAAAAGTAACATATAGCGAAGAACGTAGGAACGAGCTCACCTCTAAATTTAGTCGTCGTGCACGAGCTCTAGTCATTGGACCTTGCAAATCCAGATTTGGAGGAGTGTTGTGTGTATCCATAGGAGTGATGTCCTCATCACCAGCTATGGTTGAGGGGCAGGTACGCTCTGCGAGAGAGGCCCCTCACCACATTCAGCGTCAACATCCACCTCAACAGATGACCGGTAATCTCTGTGAGAGGACAACAAGGTCAAGGTCTGCACATCTCGCCTGCTTTACTAATTCTCTCTTTGTTGCCACCTTTGAACCTCGGGATGTTGGACACGCATTATCTGATGAACATTAGGTTAATGCCATGCACGAGGAGTTGGAAAACTTTGAGAGAAACAAAGTGTGGACCGTAGTAGAGCCTCCTGTTGGTGTCAATGTCATAGGAACCAAGTGGGTTTTCAAAAACAAGCATGGGGAAGACGGTGAGGTTGTTAGAAACAAGGCTAGGCTTGTTGCCCAGGGTTTCAGTCAAGTGGAGGGCTTAGACTATGGGGAAACCTTTGCTCCTGTTGCACGCATAGAAGCCATTAGGATCTTGCTTGCATTTGCTGCCTCTAAGGGCATTAGACTCTACCAAATGGATGTCAAGAGTGTTTTCCTAAATGGTCTCATAGAGGAAGAGGTTTATGTGAGACAACCACCTGGCTTTGAGCACCACAAATACCCAAACCGTTGGTACAAGCTTCAAATGGCTTTGTTAGAGCTAAAGCAAGCACCTAGGGCATGGTATGCTAGGCTTAAGACCTTCTTGTTAGAGCGCGGGTATGTCATGGGGTGTGTTGACAAAACCTTGCTCAGTCTAAAGCATGACAATGACTTTGTAATGGTTTAGATTTACGTGGATGATATAATCTTTGGAGGTTCCTCTCATGCTCTTATGTCCAGATTTTAGGAAGCTATGGAAAGTGAATTTCAGATGTTAATGATGGACGAGCTCACCTTCTTTCATGGACTTCAAATCAAGCAGTGCAAACAAGGCACCTTCATACATCAAGCCAAGTACACGAAGGATCTCTTGAAGAAGTTCGACATAGTCAATGTGAAGCCGTTATCAACACCAATGTCCACAACAACGGGACATGACCCTGATGAAGACTGTGAAGTGGTGGACCCAAGGGAGTACAGGAGCATGATTGGCTCCCTCTTATACCTGATAGCGACAAGACCCGACATACACTTTGCAGTGTGTCTTTGTGCTCGCTTTCAAGCTTCCCTAAGGGTGACTCATAGTAAGGCTGTCAAGCACATCTTCAGGTATCTCAAATACACCCTTGAGTTTGGTCTTTGGTACTCTGCATCTTTATCTCTTGATCTCATTGGGTATTTGGATGCGGACTTTGCTAGGTGTAGAATTGATAGGAAGAGCACTTCCGGCACTTGCCATTTCTTGGGTACTTCTTTGATCTGTTTGTCTTCTGGTAAGCAGTCGAGTGTAGCCCAATCCACCACAGAGGCTGAGTATGTTGCAGCTGCTAGTTACTACTCACAAATCCAATGGATAGTATCCACCATGAGAGACTATGGGTTAACCTTTAAGAGTGCTCCACTCATGTGTGATAACTCCAGTGTCATATGCTTAGTCAAAAACCCAGTCCAACATGGTAAGGTCAAACACATAAATGTGAGATTCCACTTCCTAAGAGATAATGTTGAGAAGGGAGATGTTGAGCTCAAATACATTGACACTACACACCAATTGGCTGATATTCTCACCAAGCCCCTAGATGTTTCGATATTTGCTTTTCTTCGATGGGAGCTTGGTGTTTGCCATCCTTATGGCATCATTTGAGGGGGAGTTGGTATTCTCTTGTATATATGTATATTACTTTTTTATGCATTGCATCTCATATGTAATATATGCATTGATAGATGAGCTTTGATTCTTATGCTTTCTTGCATTTCTCTTTTCTATGATTGAGCTTGAGCTAAGTTGTGTGGATGTGATAGTAATCTCTCATGCTTAGATTTTCTAGATGGCTTGTTATAGATTCTTTTGAGCAACTTGCTTCTTGTGAACCTTATGAACTAATCTTGTTAAGTCTTGCTCACCATGTGTATAATTGCTTTTATCCCTGTCAAAACTTGTGTTGAGGCTAGTCTAGAGGATGTCTTGGCTTTGGCACCTTGTGTTTGCGAAATGGAAGGCTTGCAAATGTTTAGCTCATGATGGAACATTGTGGGAATTTGTGTTTCTTTTGCCGCAAAGGCATGCTCTATTGTCTTGTGAATACATCATGAAAAATCTGCTAAGTGCTTTGAGCAAAATAATTCTAAATTGCTAAATCCAAACACAGTGACTTGGGGCCTTGGGGTGTTTGCCGTACCCAGTCGTGCGACCCTTCGCATGGATAAGAGGACACATGAGGATAAACAATAAACACTTGATCAAATGAGTCTCTGTTGCATATGTGAGTGTTTGTAAAGCTCATTTTCTGCAAATGCTTGTTGCCCTAGTTGAGATTGAGACTGACTAGTTTCTTTTGACTCACTTGATGCCCATTTTGCCTTGGATGGGAGTACTTACACATGTGGTGACAGTTTTTCTCATGATAAGCAAATTTGATTCTATCTAAGCTAGTCAATCTTTTTGCTTAGCATGTATAGCTCTTGGTGTTTATGCCTTCCTATCTATTTTTGGTCTTTGTATGATTGTGAGATATTGCTTTTACACTTCATGGCTCTATGGATATGATTAGCAAGGTTAAATGCTTCTTTGCATAATTGTTGAAGCTCCTTAGGTTTGCATTTTCATTCATTGCATGTTTGTTCTTTTGCTAATTTGATGAGTTCATTGCCAAAGGGAGACAAAGTTGTGGGTCATGCACAAATAATGCTAGGAAACCTAAAATGATCCATTTTGCATTACATGAGACCTACCATAAGTTGAGGGGGAGCATTTCATGTCCTTGAGCGTTTTCTTGCGCTTCTTGCACTTTTCACACTCTTTGCGTCTCAAGTCGCTATCTTTGCCAACTCTTGGTTTTGTGATCCCTATTTGGCTAGATGGCCTATTTCTCATCTTTTCTTTGGGTTTGGCCATTTGGATGTGCTTATTCGGCTTCACATTTCAATCTCTAATCTTTGTGCATTTGGTGTTGTCAATGTACTCATCAAGGGGGAGATTGAGAAACCATGTGGATATGTGCCATGGTTTTCAATATGTCATGAGTAATTGACATTGGTTGAGTCTGTGTTTGAGTTAAAATGCGGGAATCTGGGGATTGCAGGAGTTGTGCATATCATGGTTTTGACTAACCGGAGTTGGTAAGGATGTTGGAGAGTTTAAAGGAGATGGGAAATGTGCTTGCTTATCTCGTGATGTGTAGGTCACAGGAGTCAACTTGGCGGTCAACAGCGAGAGGATCAGGCACAAGTAGGAGACTTGGGGCCAGACGATCAGGAGGCTGGGTGGAGTCAAGGGTGATCCATACCGTACACGCGGAGAGGCAAGAAGCACAAATGGTTTCATGGTTGAGCCTCAAAACCGTGGTGGTGATGAAGACGCAATGTTGACCAAGTCAAGGCGAGCGGGATGCCTGTGCAAGTGACAAGGGGCCCGATGGACAGGGACCGGGAGAGACTTGCCGGTGGTCAGGATCGCGGGACAAGATGACACGCATCGACATCGAGAAGTCGTGCTTTGAGAAGCATGCAAGGCGGTATCCCGGTTTAGGCCTCAAAATCGATGGTGGTGGTTGGTGGTGCACGTGGCACCATCTTGGAGCTTGCTTCGAGGTGAAGCAAAGTCGTGAAGGGCCCGAGGGCGTTCGGGCAATGAGGAGAGAGATGGACAAGTTTGCCCCTGGTGGTAGGTGACAGTGTTATGTAGGTCAAGGGTAGAGTGGTCATGTGGACAACCCCTAGGCCTATATAAGGAGAGGTAGGGCTGGTGGAAGAGGTGCCTCTCTTGCCATTAGCCTTGCTAGGTTTTTCTTCTCATGTGCTAGGAAGAGTGATTTATGTATAAAGAGGAGAGTAGTGGGTCTGTGGCAGACATCTCTTACCCTTCTCAAAATAGTGGGAGGATGAGGGTGGCTTCCTAGCCATGTAATCATGTATCTTGAATTCTTGAATCAATAATATAAGATTCAGTTTCGTGGTCAAGATCTTCCTTTCTCCGTAAATCCCGAATTTCTCTTTTTCTTTATTTTTGGAGCTATTTTTGTGGGAATTTTTGGTCTCCTTTTTCGATGAGTTTTTCGGTCGAATTTCTTGAGAAACTTGTTGCTATGATAAGCTAGAACAATCCTATATGGATCCTTGACCGAATCAATAGCTCTAGCACCTTCGATTTGAAGGATTTCTCAAGTTTCCTCTTTTTGGTGTTCTTGGCACAAGATCTTAAATTCGTGATGGTTCCTTGAGCCAATCGATTTGATCTTCTAGGATTAGGGTTGTGATGTGTTGATAATTCACTAGTCCAAAAATCACATCATTTGGAGTTTGTTTTGTTACGTTTTCACCAAGTTTTTGCCTAATCCCGAAACCTTTTCCTGTTCTATCGGGGTCGATCGACACTGCCGACAACCGGGACCGGGACTACCGGTTGGTCATCCGAACTCTGCACCGGCACTACCGATGGCTAGACCGGCACTGCCAATGCGCTCTGTTTGCTGCTTCTAAGAATCCCTCATCAGCACTGCCAATGGGCTTTACCGGCACTGCCGATGGTTGTGATTGACACTGCCGATGGTAGTCCAGTTTCGCATTGTTTTGAGTGTTTTGAGTTCCCTTTTTGTTTCCGCTTTGTTCCGCTGCTGTAGTTGATCATTCCTAGGGTTGGCACATCACAACTTGGTGTGTGTAGCCTTGGTGATCGGTTTAGAGGTTGGCTCGGATTGTAATCGGGACATCAGCCAAGTTCTCTTGGAGAATATTAATTGGCTCCTATTCACCCCCCTCTGGTCACCTTCTCGGTCCTTCAATTGGTATCAGAGCCGGTTTGATCACTAGTTGATCTTCATCGGGCTTTGTGATCCGAAGGTGACATGGAAAAGCGTGCGGTCAAGCTTTGGATGTTCGATGAAGAGGACTTTCCCTACTGGATGTCATGGACCAAGGCTTATCTTTTAAGCTAAGGACGTGCAATTTGGGAGATTGCGGAGCAGGACTATGCCATACTGGATGACCTCAACACCATGCCAGTAGGTGAGTTAACCAGGTATGAGAACAACTCCAAAGCTGTCAATATCCTGTTGTCTGCTCTAGGTAGGAATGAACATGACCGTGTTGCTCATCTTGATATTGCATATGCCATTTGGGCAAAAGCTTTGCACGTACCATGAGGGAACCAATCAAGTTAAGTCTATGCGTAAGGATTCTTACAATAGATAGTACCAAACCATTGCACAAAGACCTAGCGAGTCACTAGATGACACTTTTTATAGGTTTGAAGCCATTGTGTGCAACTTGTGGGCTTGTGGTAACCTTGTGTATGATAATAATGATAGATCTAAGCAATTATTGTATTCACATGATAAAAATGCTTGGGGGGTTAAGATTGCTGCACTAGATGAAACTGCTGATTTCAATACCATGGACTATGAGCAGCTGTATAGCAAGCTAAAATCTCATGAACTGTCTAGGAAGTCTGATCCTAATCTTGCTAATTCTGCTTCTAGCATGGCTTTGATTTCTAGCTCTCAAAAGGGTAGTCACAGTGGTGCTTCTTATGGAACTAACCTCTCACTTGACAAGTCTTCTATAGAGTTTGCTCTTTCTTCTCTTGTTGCAGCTTCCGATGAACAGATCGAGTGCATTCCTGATGAGGAGTTGTCCTTGCTCACAAGGAAGTTTAGGAAGTTCTACAACAATCGAAAGGAGAGAAGAGGAGGTGGCTCAAGAACCTGCTTCGAGTGTGGTGACCCTGAACACTACATCACTGACTGTCCCTGGAAGAAGAAGAAGGTCGGGTACCACGAAAATAACACTGAAGACTTCAAGCAGAACAAGAACCGCTTCTACAAGAAAGGCAAGAACTCCAAGAAGTTTGCCAAGGCCATTACATGCGCCTGTATTGCCGCCTTGAGCGATGTGGACCTCACATCAAGCGAAGGCCTTACAATCTCGGAGGAGGAGGTTGAGAAGCCATGAGTCAAGAGGAAGGACGACTTCACCGGGCTTTGCTTCATGGCAAAGAATGATCACGACACCGACTCTAGCTCCGACTCCGACACAAGCGAGGTACCTCCCACTCTTGATGATCGGTGTAGAGGTTGGCTCGGATTGTAATCGAGACATAGGCCAAGTTCTCTTGGAGAATTTTAATTGGCTCTCATTCACCCCCCCCCCTCTGTCCCCTTCTCGGTCCTTCAGAGTTTGAAGAAAAACTAGAAATTAAATAAAAAGGCAAAACCCCTTAGCATGCCACTTCTCTCCCTTTTTCCTCTCTTGGCCCAAACCGCTCGGCTCGTCTCTCCTTTTCCCGCCTCCCACTCGGGCCGGCTCCCACTCCACCTCGCGCCCGCACCCGCACGGTCTCCTCGGCCCACTCTCTCGCTCGGCCCGCCTCTCCTTCCCGCGCTCTCCTTCTTCTTCCTCCCAACGCTGTCACCACCCCGTTCTGCCAACGCCGTCGCACCGACACCACTTCCACCTGCCCAACGACGAGCATAGCTCCGCCATTACTCCCCGTGGCATCACTGCCCCGCCACGACGCCACCGTATAGGACACGGAAATGACCCCTCCTAGCCGACGTCATCGCCACGCCCTTCACACCGGCACCACGACCGACTTGACCTCTTCGTGCACCTCGTCGCCTAGCCCGCGTCTCTCCCCGCCTGACCGCCCTGCTCGAGCCTTAAAACAGACCGCGGCGCCACCTTATCTCTGGCGACGTGACTCAACCCTACCCCGCATGACTCCGGTCATTGTCGCCTAGCCATTAGCTCCGCGCGCGCAGCAGGCCATCTCATCGCCCTCTCCTTCACTCCGCTGCTGCCCGAGTCGTCACATGGAGCATTGCCTGGGCTGGAGTAAAGCCGTTAGCTGTCGTAAGAATGTGAATCACGGCACCACGTCGCCTTCTCTCCCCTCGACCTATAAATAAGCCCCTCCCTCTCTCTTAGCACTTCACCGCCACTCGTAGCCGTCGAAGGTAAAGACCAGCCGCTTTTCCCTTCTCGCTCTCCCATCTCGGCATCCGAGTAGATAGCCATCCCTAGGCCTTCCCCTCACCCCGCGATCACCTCAAGTGAACGCGGCTCACTCCCCTCCGCCGTTTAGACCTAGCCCCGCCAAGCTTTAGCCTCTATAGAACCTTGTGGCAAGCAGCAGGGCTATCGGCCATGGTGCTGCCGCCTCTCCTAACTCCGGTCGCCGCGCGCTATTGCCTCCCCGCTCTCAACCGCTCATCGCGAAACCAAGGGTCACGATTAGATCGTAGGATATCCCTTTGCGATTTTAAATCCCAGCTGTCAATCCCTAGATCCTCGGCCCACAGCCCTTTAGCCTATAAACTGACCCCGTGCACCCGGTCCATCACCCCGTAGACATATTCTATAGGATTACCAATAGGAAAATAATTCTAGAAAACTTAGAAAACCCCCAACCCTGTAGTTTTAGAGTTAGCCCCTTGAGCTTTAGTCTATTTCTATTTTAGTCCAATATTTTTATAGAAAAGTACCTTAACTTTTCTTTAATTATGTTTTAGTCCCTGACTTTTTACAACCAAGCCCCTAAAATACTTTATAATTACAAATAGGTCCCTAGAACTTTCCAGAATTTTGCAAATAGGTCCTTGAACCTTCCGAAAGCCCT
The DNA here is from genome assembly GCA_030378355.1 of Eleusine indica. Lineage (NCBI taxonomy): Eukaryota > Viridiplantae > Streptophyta > Magnoliopsida > Poales > Poaceae > Eleusine > Eleusine indica. The sequence continues at coordinate 18,919,814 of CM059499.1, forward strand.
AGTTTTCAAAACGTAGCTCCGATTTAAGCGATTCTTGCGCCGTTGGAATCATGGTCACAAACCCTAACCAATAAGAACCTCCTCATAACTCTTCAACTTCTGGTTTTCTCACTATTTGGTTTTTCCTTTGATTATGTGTTATTTTATGTTCTAATAGCTTATGCGTAGCTCGCGTTTTCGCAGACGAAGAGAACCAGGAGCAAGAGCCCGAGGACACGTTAGGAGGCAAGCTATATCTATTACTTGATCATGAGTGCTCCTATTATTTTAAAAATGTGCCCAGCTAGAGCCTACTTCTTATATGCATTAATTCTTGTCACTTTATGCGTGCTTAGTAAAACCCATTTGTGTGAACACTAGCGTTCGTACCGCCTATATATAAGGTGTGAATGTTAGATCCTTGATTGGCCACACTTTATATTCCCTGCCTTGATAACCCTAGGAAGTTATTATTAACCTTGCTAATAATAACGCTACCTTGCTAGTATATGCTTAGGAACCCGTGACGCTTGTCACCAAACTTTCCACTGTCAAGTTTTACAGATTGGGTGAAAGTGGTGTTTGGTGGTGTGTGTGTGTGTAGGAACTCATGTGAACAAGGGTTCCTGATCTTCCGATAGGTTCTGATAATCTTGATTAAGGCGGAGGCGATACACAAATCGATCCGGCTTCCGAACGACACGTTCTGAACCCCGTAATCGCAGCACAACGTCTCCTCTGGTTATCAACCGTTCAAGAACGATTGACCTCACCGAGAAGGCTTGTCCTTGCCTGCAAATCAAGAACACAAGCAAGAACAAAGAAGAATGCAACCAAATTTGCAAGTATACGATGGATCTCACAAGTTGGAGTCTCACAAACCGATCAAACGGCAAAACTGTTATCAACAGAATAATCTAAGCAAAACCCCAAACCCTAATGAAGAGGCGGCGGCTGTATATGAGGACCCTAGGGTCGTGCAAGACCCCCTGGACGCAGCCCTAAGTGGGCTCAACTCGATACATGGCCCAAAGACCGATTACGGTGTCACAGCACCAGGACAGATTCTGGAAGTCGAATTGTTTCGGCGATTGTCGACGGCTCGGGACAAATTTTGACATGGGACCAGTTGGGTTGGAAAGGGCTTTTCGTTATATTTATAGACATATATAGAACGTCCAAATCCGAGTCCGTATGCGTCCTGGGCATCCGTTTTAGTGTAGACTGGTCCTGGGCTCCGAGACAGACTTGAAGTCGGTTTTGATTGGGCCTCCACCTTGGCTTGGACGTCCTTGCTGGCCCATCACGTCTCCAATCACCTCCCCAGCTATCTCATCATCATCTCCATGGTCTCTAACAACAATTAATTCATTAGGTAGCAATCTATTCTCAAAATCACATAAAGGAATCATTAGGAACAAGCTCACCCGTAAATTCAGTTGTCGCGCATGACCTTGCATTTTGGTTGGCGGAGTGCTGGATGTATCCATAAGGGTGATGTCCTCATCAGGAACGGGTGGGTGATAAATGAAACATGTTACGATGAAGTGGATGGGATGTTGTCTCCGGTGTAGGTCCACCTATCGTGGACAAGTGCTTGCCGTGCCAACTAGGAAACGACTATCTAAGACCTCAACTTGGTGGTATTTCAGTACGACCACGAAACCTGTATGGGCAGGACTAACGTGGATCCTAGGTAATGCAACAAGGAAGTATCACCCGGCGAAGTAGAAATGGACTCAGGGATTTGAGCGGTGATGTGATGATAAGTCCAGTACTTGGCAGAATTGTTGGTTGTGTGCCTTTGATGTGATATGACTAAGTGTCATGATGATGGAATCCTTGAACTTCATGGGGGACTTGTGGGCGTGCCTGGGTGAAGTAGGAGCGCTATGTGATCCATAGCTTAGAGAACATAGCTTGTGGGTACATCATACTAAGCTCTGCAGAGTTAACCCTCAATCATTCAGATGTCCGTTGTCACTGGTCATGGCACACCAATCATTGGATTCTTAGAAATTCCTTGACGTGTGAGTGGGTGTAGTGAAACCCGTGTTTTGGTGAAGATGTGGCATGATGTGCCAGAGTCGTTATGACTATGCGTCGAAAGGCTTAGCTAAAAGTGGGAACTGTTGGGATCAATTGAATCTCCCTCAGGTCCAACCAACCAAAATTTATGAAATAACTTTCCCTCGCGAAAAACCCCATTGGTTCCATAAGTATACCCTTTCATCCGCGCTATTCCGCAAAACTCTGAGACATAGCCTCACTCCTTGACTACTTCCCAAACACATGTATTACCCCCTTGCTAGAGGTAGAGCTTGTGGAGTACCTTATGTACTCACCCTTCCCTTTAACTAAATTCCTCCAAAGAACGAAGATGAGGATGAAGCACCTGAGGAGTTTGACGAGTAGGTTGCGTCCTATGCTCGAGTTGCCTGTGGAAGTTCCTAGAAGCTTGCTTGTAATTTTCTTTTAGGGTAGGCATGTCCTCCCCTTTGGCTTGTAACTTAAGACTTGTATGACTCTATTGTCCCTGTGTGGACCTAAATAAAGATCACTATATCACTTTGTATCATTTGTATGTGTGTACCAACTACTGATCTAGGGATTGGTAAGGAATACACAACATACCCCCGGATAGGGGTATGACAGTCCCACCCCAAGTATTATACATGGATGGAAAGGTCTTGAAGTTTAACTTCATATGAAACAAACGGCGCATCCATTGGAGCTCTGTGGAAAGAGTTATGCCTATTTTGATGAAGTTTGTTCCAGAGACCCGCAGACTGCCCCAAGTCTGTGTATTTTGAGTTGGGCTTTTTAGAAAGGCCCCCAACCTAACTAGGAGGGATGTTCCTAGTATAAATAGCACTTGTACACCTGCTGGAAACCCTATCCATGAATTGAACTCAGAAAAATAGAGAAGCATATTGCTCTTATCCTTAGGATTTGTGACATAGTTGCCCCCCTTGAGGATTGGGAGCTTTCTCTACCACTTGTTCTGGTGTTTCCTTGTGATTTGCAAGATCATCACCTCTCCTTTGCGTGCTTCAGGTTAGACATCGACCAAAGCGTGTTGTTGGGCGAAATCTCTGTCATAGGTGGTTGTTCTAGCAGTTGTTGGTGCCAAGATTCGTCAGGTTTCATTGGTCAGTTATCCTTAGGTCATACGATGAGAAGATCAGGCAAGCCCCCGCATCAGCTTGTGGTCATCATCATTAATCGCTAAGAAAACCATCATGAATAGATTAATAGTAGTGTTAGAGATGATTCCTGCATACACAACACTCATGTAGGTATTAGCCCACAATTTCATAGTTGTCATTAATCACCAAAACATCCATACCCTAGGGATCCAATCATAAATGATCATGAAGCTTACAAGATCCCTCTTCTTGGTGATTCATGCCAACCACTATGTATCATAAACATCAAGGCTAAAGCAGCTACACTATGATCGAGAGGAACCTCAAAGGAATAAGGAAAAATGAACAAGGTCCTACTCAAATCAAGCATCATCAAGAGCTAAAGAGTAAAGAGAAAAAGGCACACTCAAGATGATATGCATGCATGTCATGTTAGGATAATTAATGAAAGAAAAAGGACATGCAATGCAAGGCATGCATGATAATATGCAACAAGATAGCATGAAACATGCATAAGAATTAAAAAAAAACAAGCAATTGTAATCACGGATACATACACAGGCATACAGAATACATAAAGAAAGACAAGCCAATGCGTATGTAAATAAACCAAGTGAGATCATGACGAGTCAAAACACAAGCGAATGAAAAACCTTGACTCATTACAATCCTGGGACACCATCAAAATCTCTCAAAATAAGATCCAAATGTATCTCCCAATCAAAACCACGTATACTCCCCCTAGATACAAGCTACTATTTCTCGATCACGACAGAAGTCACACTCCCTCTAGCCTATATGACTTCTTTACCTTTGGCAACAAACACCAAAAAGAGAGGGAAAGACTACTAAGCGCTCAAGGTCGAAGGAGGTGGTGGTGCAGCAACGTCCTCTGAAGTCTCTGCCCTAGGCTGCTTTGATGGCTGCTCCTGTGTTTGATCCTGCTCCTCTGCCTGAGTCTCTACCACCTGAGCATCAAGCTGCTCGAAGTAAGAAAGATCCTCTTGTGACTGGGACTCTCTCCCCTGAGCTCCCCCTGGGATAGTGGCAGTCTCCTGCACAATAGGCGCCTGAAGGAGACTAAGGTTGGCCACATCCTGCTGGGAGAACCCTAAACGGACCAAATCCTCTGCTATCTAAGGTGTGACAAGAGATGGTGGAATGAAGGTAGAAGATGACTCTGTCTATGAGGTGCCTCAATGGTGTGGACAATCTAAAAAAAATACCAAACTCTTGACTAGCGGCTGAAGTGTAGAATTAGAAGGTACTGCCATCTGTGGAGTTGCAGACTCTGTAGGCAAAGAAAACATCACAGAAATAAAAAAATTGGACAGTGGGGAGAATTGTGAAAGTGAGAAAGAAGGTCATGCTCCCCCTGTCTGAAACTCTCGATAAAGTGAAGGTGCGTTGCTGCTATACTGCACCGTCATCATCGTCGTGAAGGGGCCTCTCTATGTCACTAGCTGCAGAAGTTGTTGAAGTGAAGGGACTACGGTCTGCTGGCTGATCTGTCCACGTATCAGCTTCGACATCTGACTCATCAGTAGAGTCATCATTCTCATCTGCTGCTGCTGCTGCTATTGCTCAACATGGATCCTCAGTACATCCATGATCTGTCACCTCTTGTCAGTGGTGCTCTGGATGAGGTCACCCAGGTGTCCTGCTAATGCTGCAATAGTGGAGGCGTGATCACTCTCAGAAACTATCGGCTGCGGTGGTGCTCCTACATTGCCTGACTCAGGAATCACCGTCTCTGGATGAGCCTCCTTATCATGAGTGACTGGCGGTGACACCTACTCGAGCGTCTACTGGCTAGAGGCAGACTGTGATCCCTGGGTACACATAGAGAGTAGCTGGTGGTAACTTCAGGGAAAGCCTTGTACTGCTCCTCCATCATTAGTCCAAATCTCCTCAGGAGATAACATATATAGGGTGCATAGACTAGGTGATGGCCTCCAACCCTCTCAGAAATAACCTCCTCCATCTCAGCAATCATAAGATCTGTCAAGTCAAACACCTGTCTGCATAGCATCGCTGCAACTGCCCACTGGTGTAGCAGAGTGAACTCCTCCCTATACCCCGACCTGGGAATGATAGTCCTGGTGACTATCGCTCTGACTGTTGGCGTTTACTATGCTCTAAAGATAAAATCAATTAATTCCGCAAGCGCACGGAACACCATTGTAGCATTTCACCTGGGAGTATTACAAGGTATCGTATTTCTCCTCAGGGAAGCAAGGCGTAAGAGTATCGAGAGTTTATAATCTTATGTCTATAAGGAAATCACCAACCAAACCACGGCGGAGATGAAGATAATGAGTTGGTAATATGGTGGACGCATCAAGAGAAGACCACACTACAGGTATTTAATAGAGAAAGGTACAGCTAGATGGGAGGACAACGAGTCAAGTTGGATTTCCTAAGTAATGATGTTCTGAAATTTCTAAGACAAGCGTCAAGCGTTGCTTCTAGAGCTGCCACCATTTACTAGCGATTCTATGGCTAACGTTTTGTTCACTTCGGGGCATGAAAACAATCCACTAATATGGGTCGGTAACTAACCTCTTTACTAATGGGTATGCTATCACTAGACAACCCTGCTTGAGACTTCCCGAACATGGTGGATTACTAAATGGACGCACAGGGCTTTCACCACCTGCTACCTACCACACAGCCCGTGGGGACGAATGCATAACCAGCTAGCATTTACATAGACACTACACCTACACTCACACTAGATATTCTTTTGTAGATCTTTGCGAAGAACAGCAAGAAAATAACTAAGTCTAAAACCCTTACTCAGGACGGCGACTCAATTAAGTCCTAGCCAGGAAACCCATGAACATGTTAATCATGGAAACACTCTCAAAAGGTGCAACTAGGGAACAACTACAAAGCGTAAGAAGGCACTATTAGACATGGATAAATAAAAGAACAAACATCTTTATATTTAAGGCATAAGTCTTATAGAAGAAAAGATACAACAGAACTTATACCAAGGCTTCCAAGACAAATTTGGAATCCCGAGGAGAAGCTCTCAACCCAACTCTAACTACCAAGCTAACTGTGATACCCCCTTGCGGGGGTAACCTATGATTACCATACCAATCCCTAGATCAGTAGTTGGTACACACGTACAAATGATATACAGTCGGTTTACGACCTTTATTAAGTCCACGTAGGGACGATACAAACAGACAAGTTCTCATTTACAAACAAAAGGGATTGGTCATGCCAATCCGAACTAAAGAAAATACTAATAAAGTTTCAATGACCCCACAGGAAAACTTGAGTATAGGACGTGATCTACTCGTTGACTTCAATGGATCCTCCATCCTCTGCTGGTTAAAATAAAATGAGGAAAGGGTGAGTACGTAAGGTACTCTGCAAGCACTACCTCTAGCAAGGGGGATATTCATGCATTTGGGAGAGTGGTCAAGGAATGGGGTTAGGTTCAGAGTTTTGCGAAAAAGCACGAGTGCAGGGGGTTACTATAGAACCAAAGGGGATTTTTGAGTGATTAAAACAGTTTTATAGATTTTGGTTGGTTGGACCTGAGAGAGATTACAATCGATCCCAAGAGTTCCCATATTTTACTTGAGCCTTCCGACATACAGTCATAGCGACTTTGGCATACCTTGCCAACACCACTCACCAAAACACGGTTATCTACTATACCCATTCACGCATCATGTATTTTTCTATTATAAAGAGCCCAAGAATTGGTGTGCCATGACCAGTGACAACGGGCATCTAAATGATTTAGAGATTAAGTCTGCATAGCTTAGTACGCTGTACCCACAGGCTATGCACTCTTTGCAAGTAAGTGCATAACGCTCTCACTTCGCCCAGGCATGCCCACAAGTCCACCATTATGACACACAGTCATATCACCAACGATGACACATAGTCATAAATTATTGCCAAGTATTGGACTTGTCACTACTGCACCAAAACCAACCCCTAAGTCTGTTCCTACTTCACCGGGTGATACTTCCTTGCTGCATTACCTAGGTTCTGCATTAGTCCTGCCCATACAGGTTCTATGGTCGTACTAAAATACCACAAAGTTGAGGTCTTGCTATCAGTTCTTATGCGGCAGAGTGATCACTCATCCACGACAGGTGGACCTACACAGAAGACACCATCACCAAGTACTCTGCACCAGTACTAAGGAGTCTTGCCCACGGCCAAGTCTATCCCATCTAGCTTCATCATCACACAGTTGATTTAATACCCACCCATTTGCACGCACACCACCACACATATCTTCACCTATTTTGTAAAACATTGTAGTGTAAAGGTATGGTGATACGAACAATAGGGTCCTAAGCATATACTAGAAAGGGTGGCATCATCATTTATTGATAACTTGCTAGGTTTATCAAGGTAGTGGGATAACAATTGCGACCAAACAAGGATCTAACGTTCATATCTTATATAAGCGATAAGAACGTTAGCTTTCACACAAGTGACAAGGGATAATGCATATAAGAAGTAGGCTCTAAGTTCGGTGCATTTTTGAAATAATAGGGGCAATCATGATCAAGGAATAGATATTCACGTTCTTGGTCCTTATGCTTTGTTGGCGGAGTCCGGGTTTCCAGGTCCTCTCTTGCACATGTGCTTCGGGCTCGCATGTAGACCCTGAGTCTACTGCGTAGTCTAGCGCGTACAACTATGTCTTATAAATAAACTATCATGAAAGAAAGAAAATAAATAGAAATAATAAGAACCAACAAGATTCGAATAAACTTCAAATAAATCGAGCGGAAGAAAGCTTACTACGGAAATAGCATAGGTTTTGGACTAGGAACAGCTTATGATATTTTGGATAGGTGCCGCGGGTAGTTCCACTGGGTACTACACACTAAGATGAACCCGTGAGCGTAAGAATCGCTTAAATCGGAGCTACGATTTGAAAACTAGGGCTTCCGGAAGGCTCAAGTAAATTCTGGAAAGTTCTAGGGACCTATTTGTTATTATTAAAAAAATATCAAGGGCTTGGCTGAAAATAGCAGGGGCTAAAATGTAATTACAGAAAAGTTGGGGTACTTTTCTATAAAAATACTAGGTGGAAAAAGAATTAAAATAAACCTTAGGGGCACTAACTGCAAAACTATAGGTTTCTGGAATTTTTGAGATTTAATGGAATTATTTTTGCATTGATAAATCTATGGAATAGGCTCACGGACTCCGTAGACCGGGGTTTGGGCAGAGTCTACGGGTCCACGGTGGACCGATTACACAAATCGGCCCACGATTGTAGATCTCGCGATGGGTGTGTAAGCTTCATGACCATTGACGATTGGATCCCCAAGGTATGAATCTTTTGGTGATAGATGATAATTATGAAAATGTGGGCTAATATCTACACGAGTGTTGTGTATGCAGGAATCATCTCCAAACACTACTACAAATCCTATTGATGATGATGGTTGCCTTGGCGATGGATGACAATGACCACAGGCATATAGGCTTGATGAGCTTGATGGAGTCCAAGGGTTGATGGAGATGTATCAAGGCTAAGGACATGCAATGGAGCAAGTGTTTGGAACACTTGTCTAGTTGTTAGGGCTTTGAGCCCATAGGAAAAACCAGACTATCAAGGGGGTCTAGGTCATTTCTCTTAGGTCATGTCTAGTCGGTGATGTGCAAAGTTGCTCAGTGAAATCACATGCACTAGGTGACAGTGGAGAAGCCAAGGACATGTTCGGAGAAGCCGTGAAACGAAGTCAAGCGAGGACGAGGAGTTTCAGCTTCTAGACGAAGTGACCGGACAGGGGGTCAGTAGAGACCGTATTGTATGGTCACTAAGAGGACTTGTCTAGGACTTACAGCGGACAGCAAGGAATCTGTCTATGCTGGGAGCTGTAGTGACCGGATGGTCTGGTCTACAGACCGGACGTTCTGGTCTGGGTGGCTTCACACAGGGCAGAGAGAAAGCAGCCCCAGGAAGTTTCTAGACTAGACAGTCCGGTCAGTAGGAGATCAGCAGGGGCAGAGCCATTGGTGTCGAGGATTGCAGTGACCGGACGGATCGGTCAGTTGGCCCAGAAAGCTGATTTCATGGAGCAATGACTAGTTGGAGGTTGGAAGCCTATATAACTTTGTTGTTAGGGTCTTAGAAACCACTCTTGGCCAGTGGAATTGCTTGGAGCATTTGGTCAGAGCTAAGAGGAAAAGAGGAGAGCACTAGGAGCTAGTGAGAGTAACATGGAGTGATCTTGCACATCTAAGGCTAGGTGTCCCTGACGGTGTGATCTAGGTTGTTGCTCTTGGTCTATGGTGAGACCTAGACTGGTTAGGTGTCGGTGGTCGAGCCTATCGTGATTGGTTGTGAAGTTTGTCACACGTTTGTACACAGTTTGAGCCCACCGGTGAAAGGGGCATCGCTAGTGAGCGCCCATGTCGGCTCAGGGAGTCCAGCAAGTTCTCGAGGGAGGCGAGCTTGTGCCTTGGTGGCAGCGGTGACACGCACCATGTCTTCACTCTAGGAGTGATTGCGGGCTCATGGGCGAGAACTCCACATTGGTGGCGGGAGGGTTCAAGACTTCGGCGGGAGTGGTCCAACGAGGAGTAGGGGAAGGCGCCATCCTTCCGAGACCTCGAGAAAAAGATCATGAGCATTTCTTAACCTCCTCTTTACTATTCCACATTTATGTGCTCTAGTAACTAGGTTGAATTAGGGCTTGCATAGGCTAGTATGTTTTGCATCCGTGCTTGCTATCATCATGAACACAAGCATGTGTAGGGTCTTGGCCTACTAGAGTTATTAGGTTGCAACGATTGCTAGGCTCTAGTAGTGTAAATTGAAGTATTTGGATTCGTGAGCGGCTTACTAATTCAACCCCCCCCCCCCCCCCCTCTCGGTATGCCTTTGGTCCTTATAAGTGGTATCAGAGCCAAGTGCTCATCTTTGAGGCTTCACCGCCTTGAGTAAGGATGTCGGGACAGGTGGGGAGTGTTCCCCTTTTTGATGGGCAGGACTATGGGTATTGGAAGGCTCGGCATGCAAGCCTACCTGAAGTCCCTTGATCCAGAGATATGGATGGTCACTCATGAGTCTGATGCGGATGTGAACCTGTTTAAGCCTGATTTTATTAAGAGCAACGCTAAGACCAAGAATGCTCTATTTGCATGCATATCTAAGGATGTCTTTGCTAGGTTGGATGCTAGTTCCACAACGCATGGTATCTGGATTGAGATTCAGGGTCTCCATGAGGGTACCAGTGATGTCAAAGAGGAAAGATACTATGTGCTAAAGAACAAGTATGATAACTTCACTAGATTGCCACATGAGAGAGCTAACACTGTTTATTCTCGCTTTCATGTTCTAGTAGAGGAGATCAATGCTCTTAGGGATGACTTCAAGCTGAAGCAAGTTGAGGTGATAAGAAGATTCTTAAGGCTATTTAAAGACCCCGAGTATGAGTCCATCATCACCTTCACCTTGCAAGGTGACCTCAACACCAAGACCATGAAGGATGTACTTGGCAAGATCACCACCTTCGAGAGCTACCAGCTAGGTTTGGATGATCCTCAACCATCAAACCTTGCTCTTCAAGCCGAGAAGCAAGAGCCTGTCAAGAGCAAGAAGAGCAAGAAGGCAGAGATTGAAGAAGATGATGATGATGATGAAGATGACTTGAGTGAGGACTTGGCTCTTCTCATGAAGAAGATGAGGACCTTCAAGAACAAGTTTGCTTCCAAGTCTAGGGGCAAGTGCTACAACTGTGGGTCAAGAAACCACTTTGTTCGAGATCGTCCCAACCCTAAGAAAGAAGCTTTCCAGTCCTAAGACTCAAGTGATGAAGAAGAAGAAGAAGAAGACACCAAAGCCAAGTAAAAGAAGAATAAGTACTTCAACAAGGACAAGAGCAAAGGCAAGGGTAAAGCTCAAGACCACAAGAAGAAGTTCCCACGCAAGGCCCTTGTTAGGGAGTGGACAAGTGACAACTCGAGTGATGAGTGTTGACTTTTGCTAAGCCATATTAATAAATCATTCCCGGCACGGGGCCAGAAACGGTTCACTAATATGTCCCAGACTCAAGTAGGTAAAATCCGCAAGCGCACGGAGAATACCGCTGTAGCATTTCACCCGGAAGTATTCAGGGTATCGTATTTGTTTATCCCAAAGGAAGGTTATGATCAAGAAGCGTTACTAACATATAAGATCATGTTAACAATTAGCAAGGATATCTAACCAAGACAGGCGGGTACATGATAATAACCAGGTAGTGTGACACACACAGAAGATTCCTACTAAATAAATAAAGTCTAGTGGAGGAAAGACTAGGCTAAGCTACTCCTACTATACATTCCTATATAGTTGCATAGCCTAAGTAGAATACATACAGACCCACACTCAGGTTCAGCAGTCAATAGTATAGCACTTCAGGCACGGACTTACCTGCATCCACAGGCGACTTCCGCCAAGAGCCTACGCACTAGCCTAGCGGGGAGGATTTCAAAGGACGGACAGGACTGTCACCACCTGCCGCCTACCTCAACGAACCAGTAGACTAACGAATAATTGATGCAAATCAGTCACCCAAGTACCATACTTGCATGACCAAAGAGCACTCTGCCCCTCCGCGATTACTATTAACGAGGCAGAGCTACCGTACGAATACGATCACCAAACCCATGCTATACTTTATCAGCTAAAACTAAGCATAGAGACTATAACATATAAACTAGACTATAGTGACGGTATATAACTAGCATGACAATAGTAGTATAATAAATATAAACTACTATCACACAAGTAGACTATACTATCACATATATGGATCACAATATCAAACAAGAAACTCATGACCCAAGCACAACTATATAGAAAAAATATATATATTGATAAGAGCAAAGTCTTACAAAAGGGAAAAGATACAAGAGCCATACCAATTCCAAGCGAAGACTTGGGACTAGAGAGCTCTAGACTCAGCCTAACTCCACTAAAACTCCAAGAACTACTACTAGCAAGAGAGAAATGCTTCTTGTGGTGTGTGTTGAGTGTGAAGGCCCTCACCCTCTATTTATACCCTCCTAACGTCGGTTTCAGAGGAGTAACCGCCACGGAATCCCCCCAAACCGCCATCAGGGAGTCGTCTGGAGCCTACACGTGGAAGGCCAGGCGGAGAGGGCGCCAGACCAGGTCGCCCGACCTGACCAGGTCGGCCGACCTGGGGGTGGCCCCTCCTGGCCTGTGCTTTCTCCAGGTGGCTGTCCTGTGGGCCCTGACGTCGGTTTGCGCGGTATTACAGGGAGTTACGTCGGTTAAGTGCTGAAAATGGGCCCTTCAATCCGTGTGACGTCCATGTGGCACTCTCTGATTGGTCGAAAGTGTGTTTTCTTGCCTTTTGAGGTGTTTCCTTCACATTTCCTCCTGCATGCACAAAGTTCTCCAAGTACAAGTGGAACTATATTATTGTGATAAAGCATGCGTGTATGAAATGCCAAATTCTCCTTTATTTGAGTATAGTTGACGGTTGAAAATGGTACTTAACAGCCGTCAACAAACTCCCCCAAGCTTACCCTTTGCTCGTCCCGAAGCAAAGATAAACTTAAGTTGTTGATCAGGAGTTGCTACAATGTCCTACTCCTCAATAATACTATGCGCACAACAAAGTACTCTTCCTAGAATTAAATATGTTGGCACATAACTTACCCATTTACCTCGATCCATGGGGCTTTTACACCTCATTGTCTTGGGCGGTTGAGAGATAGAACAATTGCAAGGCACCAATCACTTGCTCTAGATTCCGCTATGTTATTCCGGAGGTTTTCAAAAGATTTTGAAAATAAAAACCAAGTTCCTCAAATGATTCTCTCGGATCACTCAATATGTGTATGATTCCTCACCAAGGCAAAGTGTTGCCTATAATCACCTACTTCTAAATAAGGCTTTATGTGGAGCTCAAGGTAGGGATATATGAGGCACTGATGTTCACATAATATTGCTATGTCAAAAGACAGGATCCAAGAAAAACATCAATTCAAACAATCTTGATCAAGATGTGCAAGTGTGTGGGAGAACGGAGGAATGGTGGATGGGAAGAAATAACTCCTTTTTGAATTTTCCTTCTCTCGTTTTCTAGGCTATGGCTATCTTTTGCTTGCTCTCTTTTTTGAGCATTTTTTTTTCTTTTCTTTTTGCATAGCCATAGTCCTAGTTTGCAATGAATACTTTGAGAGAGGAATTTTGCAATGGATATATGGAGTGTTTCTTTGGATGGATGGATGGATAGTGGCTTTCTTCCGGTGTAGAAGAATAGCTCACGGTGGATATGGTGGATATGGTGGATGCTATCTTCTTGATTTAGAAGGATAGCTCATGGCGGTGGATGTGTGTATATGATCTTGATCAAGAAAGCATGAAAAGAGTTCTACTAGGGTCACAACCATTTTGACTAAGCTCAATGTGAAACAAGCAGCATATGTGTAAAGGTTTTCAAATGTAAACACTACATCTGGCTGTGGTGGGACTTTCATCATTGAGGAACTTATCAATTTGTCATTTTGAAAAATAAAACTCCGGAATTCAAGCTTTACGTTGAGCAAGATCATAGCAGCCCTATCTATCATATCATACCTCTCAACAACTTAGAACTAGAGAATGCATATGCTACCCACAAGATTCAAGTTCAAGGCAAGATTTACCAACAAACCTAACTCTTGAGAGAGTACTAAGTTGTAAACTAGCATTAAAGAGGAATAAAGGACAGAGCAACTATTCATCATCTCAACATAGGAAAAATATACACATTCATACCGCGCATGAAAAAGGGAAATATTTTTGTTCTTTTTATATTTTGCAAATTTTTATGGATTTTCAGATTTAGCAAATGCAAGAAATAAAGGGAAGGGGAAAGATACAAGTTACCGTGAGAAGGGGGGTCCTCCCCCAAGCTTGTTCTTGCTCATATCTGCTGGTTCGGGTCGTAGCCTTGGGAGCGGAAGAAGGCATCCCAATTGCTCTGATTCTGAGCCATCATCGCGTTCAGCTGGCGGAATTGGTTGTCACTGAAATTCTGCCATTGCTGGGTGTCGGCGACATGTTGCATGAGAGTTTGTTGCATGCTCTCGGTGCGCAAATCAATGTTGTTCACCCTCCTTGTCAACTCGGCCATCCCATAGTTGAGTTCGCGGAACCCACGGGATGAGAATGACCGAGTGGCAAAGGATGGCGGTCCACTTGAACTTGATGACGTCTGCATGGGGTAATCGTACTGAGATTCCCATGCTCCGGCCTGCCATGTTGATGCACCCACCTCGTCCTGTGGCGGGGGCTGCTCCCATACTGGATCTCCGGTCGGAGTGTGAAACTCCGGTGTAGGCTCCATATGCCTACGGGAACGTGTCGGTCGCCCTGAAACACTATGCCTGCGAACTTCTCCCACTGGCTCAAGTGGGAGGGTTAGTGCCCGACAGTGATACAAACGAAGACCCGGGTTAGGTAACGGGAATTCATTTGTATACCCGGGAAAGTGATAGATCAAGGTATTATTTGGACCATGTTTCAAAGTATGTCCTTGCACAAAATAGTCCTCGCCTAGAAATTCTCTATCTACCGTCAAATATTCAACATGAACATTCTCAAGCAGACCACACTTCTGCGCAATGCGAGTAACTAAAGAGGTGCACTCAATTGGTCCTGTCAACTTTATATTGTCTAACCATTGATCAATCATGCATTCCGCGGGTGACACCCTAATTTTCTTAACCATGGCATAAAGTATTTTCAATTCATCTTGCCGGACAACCCTAATGTCACCTCGAGGAAACAAGGTCATAGCCAACCACACATGCATAAATCTAAGTGTAGGATTATGGATGGCACTTGTTCTAGGCTTGGGACCCCACTCGTTTCCGGAAATCTTTTTCCAAAAACTTTCTTTATGGAACCCCTTTAGCGCTTTATCTAAGTCTAGCCTACATTTAGGATTTAGACCTAGCATAGCACGAAGATCACCCCATGTGACCAAGCGCTCTTGCCCAAACAAGCGAAAAGAAATGCCTTCATCATACTTTCTAAGGGTGCATAAAAACTGCATAGTAAGCACACGAGAACCCGGCTCATCTACTTCTACGAAATTTAGCCAACCCATAGTGCGAAAAATAGAGGCAAATTCTTCTCTCATACCTATTTTCTCGAGGAAGTCCGGATCGAAGCGTCGGGTGTGGGCGAATGGCCGTTCTCTCATGAGCGCGATGGCTTGGCCCTCGCGGTCGTCCTTGATGTCGAGATGCTCCTCGGTGATGAGCAAGGCCAGCCTTTCCTCTGGAATTTCAGCTTCGGGGTCACCATGCCCCGGACTTGGTGTGAGCTCGACGGAGGATGCTTGACTCGTGCTTGCACGAGTGCTTTTTCTCTGCTTGATTCCGGCGACTTGCTTCATTCGGTTGAACATGGCTGCACACAAGAACAAACACAAGACAAGAACAAAAACAAGATCGAACAAGTGTTCGGGTGAGCGTTAGTGAAAACGACAAACCCGAGCTTCTCCGAAATTGGTTTTCTTCTCACAACAACTTGCAAATGCACTAAAACAGAGGGGAAATATTTTTTTTTTGGGTTTTTGGGGCTGTAGTAAAGTTGAAGAACACGAAATTTTGGGAGAGCAACAAGTGAGCAAAGGAGGGGAGTGAAAGATGAGCTTGGAATGGTGAAGCTCCTCCTCCTAGGCGGTTTTTATAGCCAAGGAAGCAAGATGGCCGTTAGAAAGGGACAGAGCAACGGCCATATAGCCGTTGGGAGAAAGGAGCACAGGAAAAGGTGGGGCCAGAGGGTCGGCCGACCCCACCAGGTCGGCCGACCTGGCAGGTGGGCCTCCTGGCAGCCCCCTTTTTCCTATGTGTTCCCCAACGGCTAGGGGATTTGTCCCCTGCTGCCTTTTTGCTCAAAAAGCTCGACAAAAAATCTTTTCAAAATGGAAAGCCCAAAAACCTATTTTCTAAATTTTCAAAAATGCAAATGAGTTTTGAAAAATTCCAAGGTGGCTGGAAAAATTGAAAAATGTGGTGGAAAGCAAATATGCAATTAAAAGAGCAAATATGGATAACTACCGGTTTAACCTCCCGGCAAGGACTCACCTTTTAAAGTCCGACGAGCGGGACTTTTCTCCGGCGTTCAGCTCGATGAAGCGTTGTCCGGTCCCGGAGATGAAGACACGGATGATGCTTCTTGTTTCACTCGCCACACCTTCTTGGTCTTTGTTGCGGTCGGTGGCTTCTCGGGCTTCGGAGGCTGTGGTTTTGTAGGCTTCACAGCCTGTTTCTTTGCAGACCTCGGAGGTTGCTGCCTTGTGGACTTCGGAGGCTGTTGCTTAATGTGTGACCTTTGCCTCCTTGCCTTCATCAGTTGTTGCTGTGCAACCTTTTCCTTCTTAAGGAAGTTCTTCATGAATGTGATGAGGCTGTCCTTCTTTGGCGGAGTGACCTCCACTTCCTTGATGTTGCTTGGGTTCGGCCCGTACTTGATACGGATCATGTTGCACTGTTCTTTCCGTGGCCGAAAGTCAAACTTCTCCTCCTTGCCATTGATGTGGAAGCGGATTTCTCCGGCTCCTACATCGATGCGAGCATCCGCAGTGCTGAGAAATGGGCGTCCCAGGATGAGCGGTCTGCTCTTCCCGACGTCCACGTCAAGCACTACGAAGTCGACGGGGATGAAGCAATCCCGAATTTTCACCGGAATATCTTCGGCGATCCCCGCCGGATAGCGGACCGTTGAATCGGCCAGCTGCAGCTGCATCGGCGTGGGGGATAGTGTGGTGTAGTTGAGCTTGTCGAAGACATCCTTCGGCATGACGCTCACACTTGCCCCAAGATCACATAAGGCATGGTCGAAGTTCTGTGTCCCGATCGAGCAGGTGATCATGGGACACCCCGGATCTTTCTTCTTCTCAGGAAGCCGGTTGAGTATAGCAGCGCTACACTCTTCCGTCAGCTTGACAATTTCTGTGGTCGGTAGTGGGCGCTTGTTGCTGATAAGATCCTTGAGGTAGCGAGCGTACGTGGGTACTTGTATCGCATCCAGCAAGGGCACGTTGATGTGCAGCTTCTGGATCACCTCAACGAAGCGTGTGAACTGCTCGTCCACGGTGGGCTTCCTTCTTCTTTCAGGAAACGGCATGAGGTTCATGTCATAGAACTCATGTGGGGCCGTTTTCCTGGGCGGCAGTTCTTCTTCTTCTGCCGGCTTCTCAGCTGATGTGTCCTTTCCTGCATGGTTAGGGTATGGCGGATCCCGAGTGGACTTACCTCCTCTCGTGGTAACCGCATTAACATTTTCTAAGGGGGTCTCGGGTTGCCCCGGGATTTTCCCTGACTCAGCAGTAGGAACAGCAGCAGCTAACTGAGCTAATTGGGTTTCTATCATTTTATTAAAGCTCAGCTGATTCTTGAGAGCAGAGGAAACACCCTCTATCTTAGTGTGGATGCTCTCAAGAGTCCTATCAGTGGTGGCAAGCTTTTTACTGATGTTATCATTAACCTTAGCTTGACCAAGCACAAGATCTTTCAAGGAGGGCTGATTATAACCGGAATTAAAACCAGAGAAGTTGCCAGAGTTACCTCCTTGGTAGTTGGGACGTGGTGGACCCCAACTTTGACCTCCTTGTGGACGGTAGCTGTTGTTGTTGTTGTTGCCCATGAACATTGCGTCCTCACGGGTCTCAGGGCAGTCATTGCCCGAGTGTCCCATGTTGCCACAGACCTCGCAAGTCATACGAGCGTCTAGGGCTTTCACTTCTCCATTGGCTTGGTCGTCCATCTTCTTCATGAGAAGGTCAATCTTGGCGGCGAGCATGTCAACCTCCTTGACGGAGTGCATGCCTCGCTGGCGAGGTTGGAGGCACTCTTCATTCCAACCTTGGTTGGACACCATCTTCTCGATCAAATCTTTTGCCTTGCTCACTGTTGACTTTTGCTAAGCCATATTAATAAATCATTCCTGGCACGGGGCCAGAAACGGTTCACTAATATGTCCCAGAGTCAAGTAGGTAAAATCCGCAAGCGCACGGAGAATACCGCTGTAGCATTTCACCCGGAAGTATTCAGGGTATCGTATTTGTTTATCCCAAAGGAAGGGTATGATCAAGAAGCGTTACTAACATATAAGATCATGTTAACAATTAGCAAGGATATCTAACCAAGACAGGCGGGTACATGATAATAACCGGGTAGTGTGACACACAGAAGATTCCTACTAAATAAATAAAGTCTAGTGGAGGAAAGACTAGGCTAAGCTACTCCTACTATACATTCCTATACAGTTGCATAGCCTAAGTAGAATACATACAGACCCACACTCAGGTTCAGCAGTCAATAGTATAGCACTTCAGGCACGGACTTACCCCTGCATCCACAGGCGACTTCCGCCAAGAGCCTACGCACTAGCCTAGCGGGGAGGATTTCAAAGGACGGACAGGGCTGTCACCACCTGCCGCCTACCTCAACGAACCAGTAGACTAACGAATAATTGATGCAAATCAGTCACCCAAGTACCATACTTGCATGACCAAAGAGCACTCTGCCCCTCCGCGATTACTATTAACGAGGCAGAGCTACCGTACGAATACGATCACCAAACCCATGCTATACTTTATCAGCTAAAACTAAGCATAGAGACTATAACATATAAACTAGACTATAGTGACGGTATATAACTAGCATGACAATAGTAGTATAATAAATATAAACTACTATCACACAAGTAGACTATACTATCACATATATGGATCACAATATCAAACAAGAAACTCATGACCCAAGCACAATTATATAGAAAATATATATATATTGATAAGAGCAAAGTCTTACAAAAGGGAAAAGATACAAGAGCCATACCAATTCCAAGTGAAGACTTGGGACTAGAGAGCTCTAGACTCAGCCTAACTCCACTAAAACTCCAAGAACTACTACTAGCAAGAGAGAAATGCTTCTTGTGGTGTGTGTTGAGTGTGAAGGCACACCCTCCTATTTATAGCCTCAATAGGTCGGCAAGGGAGAGTAACCGCCATGGAAGGCATCTCAAACCGTCATCAGGAGTCGCGGAGGAGCCAACACGTGGAAACCCAGGCGGAGAGGGTGCCCGGCCGGGTCGGCCGACCTGACCAGGTCGGCCGACCTGGGGGTGGCCCCTCCTGGCCTGTGCTTTCTCCAGGTGGCTGTCATGTGGGCCCTGACGTCGGTTTGCGCGGTATTACAGGGAGTTACGTCGGTTAAGTGCTGAAAATGGGCCCTTCAATCCGTGTGACGTCCATGTGGCACTCTCTGATTGGTCGAAAGTGTGTTTTCTTGCCTTTTGAGGTGTTTCCTTCACATTTCCTCCTGCATGCACAAAGTTCTCCAAGTACAAGTGGAACTATATTATTGTGATAAAGCATGCGTGTATGAAATGCCAAATTCTCCTTTATTTGAGTATAGTTGACGGTTAAAAATGGTACTTAACAGCCGTCAACAAACTCCCCCAAGCTTACCCTTTGCTCGTCCCGAAGCAAAGATAAACTTAAGTTGTTGATCAGGAGTTGCTACAATGTCCTACTCCTCAATAATACTATGCGCATAACAAAGTACTCTTCCTAGAATTAAATATGTTGGCACATAACTTACCCATTTACCTCGATCCATGGGGCTTTTACACCTCATTGTCTTGGGCGGTTGAGAGATAGAACAATTGCAGGGCACCAATCACTTGCTCTAGATTCCGCTATGTTATTCCGGAGGTTTTCAAAAGATTTTGGAAATAAAAACCAATTTCCTCAAATGATTCTCTCGGATCACTCAATATGTGTATGATTCCTCACCAAGGCAAAGTGTTGCCTATAATCACCTACTTCTAAATAAGGCTTTATGTGGAGCTCAAGGTAGGGATATATGAGGCACTCATGTTCACATAATATTGCTATGTCAAAAGACCGGATCCAAGAAAAACATCAATTCAAACAATCTTGATCAAGATGTGCAAGTGTGTGGGAGAACGGAGGAATGGTGGATGGGAAGAAATAACTCCTTTTTGAATTTTCCTTCTCTCTTTTGGAGTTTCTAGGCTATGGCTATCTTTTGCTTGCTCTCTTTTTTTGAGCATTTTTTTCTTTTCTTTTTGCATAGCCATAGTCCTAGTTTGCAATGAATACTTTAAGAGAGGAATTTTGCAATGGATATATGGAGTGTTTCTTTGGATGGATGGATGGATAGTGGCTTTCTTCCGGTGTAGAAGAATAGCTCACGGTGGATATGGTGGATATGGTGGATGCTATCTTCTTGATTTAGAAGGATAGCTCATGGCGGTGGATGTGTGTATATGATCTTGATCAAGAGAGCATGAAAAGAGTTCTACTAGGGTCACAACAATTTTGACTAAGCTCAATGTGAAACAAGCAGCATATGTGTAAAGGTTTTCAAATGTAAACACTACATATGGCTGTGGTGGGAATTTCATCATTGAGGAACTTATCAATTTGTCATTTTGAAAAATAAAACTCCGGAATTCAAGCTTTACGTTGAGCAAGATCATAGCAGCCCTATCTATCATATCATACCTCTCAACAACTTAGAACTAGAGAATGCATATGCTACCCACAAGATTCAAGTTCAAGGCAAGATTTACCAACAAACCTAACTCTTGAGAGAGTACTAAGTTGTAAACTAGCATTAGAGAGGAATAAAGGACAGAGCAACTATTCATCATCTCAACATAGGAAAATTATACACATTCATACCGCGCATGAAAAAGGGAAATATTTTTGTTCTTTTTATATTTTGCAAATTTTTATGGATTTTCAGATTTAGCAAATGCAAGAAATAAAGGGAAGGGGAAAGATACAAGTTACCGTGAGAAGGGGGGTCCTCCCCCAAGCTTGTTCTTGCTCATATCTGATGGTTCGGGTCGTAGCCTTGGGAGCGGAAGAAGGCATCCCAATTGCTCTGATTCTGAGCCATCATCGCGTTCAGCTGGCGGAATTGGTTGTCGCTGAAATTCTGCCATTGCTGGGTGTCGGTGACATGTTGCGTGAGAGTTTGTTGCATGCTCTCGGTGCGCAAATCAATGTCGTTCACCCTCCTTGTCAACTCGGCCATCCCATAGTTGAGTTCACGGAACCCACGGGATGAGAATGACCGAGTGGCAAAGAATGGCGGTCCGCTTGAACTTGATGACGTCTGCATGGGGTAATCGTACTGAGATTCCCATGCTCCGGCCTGCCATGTTAATGCACCCGCCTCGTCCTGTGGCGGGGGCTGCTCCCATACCGGATCTCCGGTCGGAGTGTGAAACTCCGGTGTAGGCTCCATATGCCTACGGGAACGTGTCGGTCGCCCTGAAACACTATGCCTGCGAACTTCTCCCACTGGCTCAAGTGGGAGGGTTAGTGCCCGACAGTGATACAAACGAAGACCCGGGTTAGGTAACGGGAATTCGTTTGTATACCCGGGAAAGTGATAGATCAAGGTATTATTTGGACCTTGTTTCAAAGTATGTCCTTGCACAAAATAGTCCTCGCCTAGAAATTCTCTATCTACCGTCAAATATTCAACATGAACATTCTCAAGCAGACCACACTTCTGCGCAATGCGAGTAACTAAAGAGGTGCACTCAATTGGTCCTGTCAACTTTATATTGTCTAACCATTGATCAATCATGCATTCCACGGGTGACACCCTAATTTTCTTAACCATGGCATAAAGTATTTTTAATTCATCTTGCCGGACAACCCTAATGTCACCTCGAGGAAACAAGGTCATAGCCAACCACACATGCATAAATCTAAGTGTAGGATTATGGATGGCACTTGTTCTAGGCTTGGGACCCCACTCGTTTCCGGAAATCTTTTTCCAAAAACTTTCTTTATGGAACCCCTTTAGCGCTTTATCTAAGTCTAGCCTACATTTAGGATTTAGACCTAGCATAGCATGAAGATCACCCCATGTGACCAAGCGCTCTTGCCCAAACAAGCGAAAAGAAATGCCTTCATCATACTTTCTAAGGGTGCACAAAAACTGCATAGTAAGCAAACGAGAACCCGGCTCATCTACTTCTACGAAATTTAGCCAACCCATAGTGCGAAAAATAGAGGCAAATTCTTCTCTCATACCTATTTTCTCGAGGAAGTCCGGATCAAAGCGTCGGGTGTGGGCGAATGGCCATTCTCTCATGAGCGCGATGGCTCGGCCCTCGCGATCGTCCTTGATGTCGAGATGCTCCTCGGTGATGAGCAAGGCCGGCCTTTCCTCCGGAATTTCAGCTTCGGGGTCACCATGCCCCGGACTTGGTGTGAGCTCGACGGAGGATGCTTGACTCATGCTTGCACGAGTGCTTTTTCTCCGCTTGATTCCGGCGACTTGCTTCATTCGTTTGAACATGGCTGCACACAAGAACAAACACAAGACAAGAACAAAAACAAGATCGAACAAGTGTTAGGGTGAGCGTTAGTGAAAACGACAAACCCGAGCTTCTCCGAAATTGGTTTTCTTCTTACAACAACTTGCAAATGCACTAAAACAGAGGGGAAATATTTTTTTGGGTTTTTGGGGCTGTAGTAAAGTTGAAGAACACGAAATTTTGGGAGAGCAACAAGTGAGCAAAGGAGGGGAGTGAAAGATGAGCTTGGAATGGTGAAAGCTCCCCCTCCTGGGCGGTTTTTATAGCCAAGGAAGCAAGATGGCCGTTAGAAAGAGACAGAGCAACGGCCATATAGCCATTGGGAGAAAGGAGCACAGGAAAAGGTGGGGCCAGGGGGTCGGCCGACCCCACCAGGTCGGCCGACCTGGCAGGTGGGCCTCCTGGCAGCCCCCTTTTTCCTATGTGTTCCCCAACGGCTAGGGGATTTGTCCCCTGCTGCCTTTTTGCTCAAAAAGCTCGACAAAAAATCTTTTCAAAATGGAAAGCCCAAAAACCTATTTTCTAAATTTTCAGAAATGCAAATGAGTTTTGAAAAATTCCAAGGTGGCTGGGAAAATTCAAAAATGCAGAAATGCAGTGGTCGGGAAAAATCAAAATGTGGTGGAAAGCAAATATGCAAAAGAGCAAATATGGATAACTACCGGTTTAACCTCCCGGCGAGGACTCACCTTTTAAAGTCCGACGAGCGGGACTTTTCTCCGGCGTTCAGCTCGATGAAGCGTTGTCCTGTCCCGGAGATGAACGCACGGATGATGCTTCTTGTTTCATTCGCCACACCTTCTTGGTCTTTGTTGCGGTCGGTGGCTTCTCGGGCTTCGGAGGCTGCGGTTTTGCAGGCTTCACAGCCTGTTTCTTTGCAGACCTCGGAGGTTGCTGCCTTGTGGACTTCGGAGGCTGTTGCTTAATGTGTGACCTTTGCCTCCTTGCCTTCATCAGTTGTTGCTGTGCAACCTTTTCCTTCTCAAGGAAGTTCTTCATGAATGTGATGAGGCTGTCCTTCTTTGGCGGAGTGACCTCCACTTCCTTGATGTTGCTTGGGTTCGGCCCGTACTTGATACGGATCATGTTGCACTGTTCTTTCCGTGGCCGAAAGTCAAACTTCTCCTCCTTGCCATTGATGTGGAAGCGGATTTCTCCGGCTCCTACATCGATGCGAGCATCCGCAGTGCTGAGAAATGGGCGTCCCAGGATGAGCGGTGTGCTCTTCCCGACGTCCATATCAAGCACTACGAAGTCGACGGGGATGAAGCAATCCCGGATTTTCACCGGAATATCTTCGGCGATCCCCGCCGGATAGCGGACCGTTGAATCGGCCAGCTGCTGCTGCATCGGCGTGGGGGATAGTGTGGTGTAGTTGAGCTTGTCGAAGACATCCTTCGGCATGACGCTCACACTTGCCCCAAGATCACATAAGGCATGGTCGAAGTTCTGTGTCCCGATCGAGCAGGTGATCGTGGGACACCCTGGATCTTTCTTCTTCTCAGGAAGCCGGTTGAGTATAGCAGCGCTACACTCTTCCGTCAGCTTGACAATTTCTGTGGTCGGTAGTGGGCGCTTGTTGCTGATAAGATCCTTGAGGTAGCGAGCGTACGTGGGTACTTGTATCGCATCCAGCAAGGGCACGTTGATGTGCAGCATCTGGATCACCTCAACGAAGCGTGTGAACTGCTCGTCCACGGTGGGCTTCCTTCTTCTTTCAGGAAACGGCATGAGGTTCGTGTCATAGAACTCATGTGGGGCCGTTTTCCTGGGCGGCAGTTCTTCTTCTTCTGCCGGCTTCTCAGCTGATGTGTCCTTTCCTGCATGGTTAGGGTATGGCGGATCCCGAGTGGACTTACCTCCTCGCGTGGTAACCGCATTAAAATTTTCTAAGGGGGTCTCGGGTTGCCCCGGGATTTTCCCCGACTCAGCAGTAGGAACAGCAGCAGCTAACTGAGCTAATTGAGTTTCTATCATTTTATTAAAGCTCAGCTGATTCTTGAGAGCAGAGGAAACACCCTCTATCTTAGTGTGGATGCTCTCAAGAGTCCTATCAGTGGTGGCAAGCTTTTTACTGATGTTATCATTAACCTTAGCTTGACCAAGCACAAGATCTTTCAAGGAAGGCTGATTATAACCGGAATTAAAACCAGAGAAGTTGCCAGAGTTACCTCCTTGGTAGTTGGGACGTGGTGGACCCCAACTTTGACCTCCTTGTGGACGGTAGCCGTTGTTGTTGTTGTTGCCCATGAACATTACGTCCTCACGGGTCTCAGGGCAGTCATTGCCCGAGTGTCCCGTGTTGCCACAGACCTCGCAAGTCATACGAGCGTCTAGGGCTTTCACTTCTCCATTGGCTTGGTCGTCCATCTTCTTCATGAGAAGGTCAATCTTGGCGGCGAGCATGTCAACCTCCTTGACGGAGTGCATGCCTCGCTGGCGAGGTTGGAGGCGCTCTTCATTCCAACCTTGGTTGGACACCATCTTCTCGATCAAATCTTTTGCCTTGCTCACTGTTGACTTTTGCTAAGCCATATTAATAAATCATTCCTGGCACGGGGCCAGAAACGGTTCACTAATATGTCCCAGAGTCAAGTAGGTAAAATCCGCAAGCGCACGGAGAATACCGCTGTAGCATTTCACCCGGAAATATTCAGGGTATCGTATTTGTTTATCCCAAAGGAAGGGTATGATCAAGAAGCGTTACTAACATATAACATCATGTTAACAATTAGCAAGGATATCTAACCAAGACAGGCGGGTACATGATAATAACCAGGTAGTGTGACACACACAGAAGATTCCTACTAAATAAATAAAGTCTAGTGGAGGAAAGACTAGGCTAAGCTACTCCTACTATACATTCCTATATAGTTGCATAGCCTAAGTAGAATACATACAGACCCACACTCAGGTTCAGCAGTCAATAGTATAGCACTTCAGGCACGGACTTACCCCTGCATCCACAGGCGACTTCCGCCAAGAGCCTACGCACTAGCCTAGCGGGGAGGATTTCAAAGGACGGACAGGGCTGTCACCACCTGCCGCCTACCTCAACGAACCAGTAGACTAACGAATAATTGATGCAAATCAGTCACCCAAGTACCATACTTGCATGACCAAAGAGCACTCTGCCCCTCCGCGATTACTATTAACGAGGCAGAGCTACCGTACGAATACGATCACCAAACCCATGCTATACTTTATCAGCTAAAACTAAGCATAGAGACTATAACATATAAACTAGACTATAGTGACGGTATATAACTAGCATGACAATAGTAGTATAATAAATATAAACTATTATCACACAAGTAGACTATACTATCACATATATGGATCACAATATCAAACAAGAAACTCATGACCCAAGCACAACTATATAGAAAATATATATATATTGATAAGAGCAAAGTCTTACAAAAGGGAAAAGATACAAGAGCCATACCAATTCCAAGTGAAGACTTGGGACTAGAGAGCTCTAGACTCAGCCTAACTCCACTAAAACTCCAAGAACTACTACTAGCAAGAGAGAAATGCTTCTTGTGGTGTGTGTTGAGTGTGAAGGCACACCCTCCTATTTATAGCCTCAATAGGTCGGCAAGGGAGAGTAACCGCCACGGAAGGCATCTCAAACCGTCATCAGGAGTCGCGGAGGAGCCAACACGTGGAAGCCCAGGCGGAGAGGGCGCCCGGCCGGGTCGGCCGACCTGGGGGTGGCCCCTCCTGGCCTGTGCTTTCTCCAGGTGGCTGTCCTGTGGGCCCTGACGTCGGTTTGCGCGGTATTACAGGGAGTTACGTCGGTTAAGTGCTGAAAATGGGCCCTTCAATCCGTGTGACGTCCATGTGGCACTCTCTGATTGGTCGAAAGTGTGTTTTCTTGCCTTTTGAGGTGTTTCCTTCACATTTCCTCCTGCATGCACAAAGTTCTCCAAGTACAAGTGGAACTATATTATTGTGATAAAGCATGCGTGTATGAAATGCCAAATTCTCCTTTATTTGAGTATAGTTGACGGTTAAAAATGGTACTTAACAGCCGTCAACACTCACAGTGAGCGAGAAGAAGGCTCCACCAGCAGCAGCGTCGAGGTGGTCGCGGGCCGACGGAGTAAGCCCGTTGTAGAAGTTCTGGATGATCAGCCAATCATCCATCCCGTGGTGGGGACATGCCAGGATGTACTCCTGGAGCCTCTCCCATGCCTCAGGAATCGACTCCTTCGACTCCTGCTGGAAGCTTGAGATCCTTCCGCGGAGGGCATTGGTCTTGCCCAGCGGGAAGAACTTTGCAAGGAACGCAGCTGAACACTTCTCCCAAGTGTTCACAGCTTCAGGGTTTGCGTAGAACCACTGTCTCGCTCTCCCAAGGAGAGAGAACGGGAACAGTCGAAGGTGAACAGCGTCAGGGGTGACGTCCTTCATTTTGAACATGTTGCAAATCTCCAGGAATTGCTGGAGATGAGCACTAGCGTCCTCATTGGCTTTCCCACAGAATGGGCTAGCCTGCACCATGGTGATGAGACCGGTCTTGATCTCGAAGTTCGCATCTCCCACATTGCCAGCTGGTCCCGTAGGGATGTTGGCAGCGGAGGGAGCGGAGAACTGTCGGAGGGTCTTGTCGGCCATTTGCTCAGAGCTTGATGGTGCGGGAATGACAGGTTCGATTGGCCGAGTCTCCTTACGAGGAGGGGTGAGCCTAGCTCGTGTCCTTCTCAGGAGTGACTCAGGATCTTCAGTGAAGTTTGTCGGCAAGTCGAAACCAGTCATACACTACCCTGTTTTCATACAAAATGCAGAAAACAAAGCAAGGTTAGCCTGCCTAGGAGATAGCCTTAATAATTGCAACACTACTATATACATTAATAATTTTTCTTAAATCATACGCCTTCCCCGGCAACGGCGCCAGAAATGCTTGTTGACTTTTGCTAAGCCATATTAATAAATCATTCCCGGCACGGGGCCAGAAACGGTTCACTAATATGTCCCAGAGTCAAGTAGGTAAAATCCGCAAGCGCACGGAGAATACCGCTGTAGCATTTCACCCGGAAGTATTCAGGGTATCGTATTTGTTTATCCCAAAGGAAGGTTATGATCAAGAAGCGTTACTAACATATAAGATCATGTTAACAATTAGCAAGGATATCTAACCAAGACAGGCGGGTACATGATAATAACCGGGTAGTGTGACACACACAGAAGATTCCTACTAAATAAATAAAGTCTAGTGGAGGAAAGACTAGGCTAAGCTACTCCTACTATACATTCCTATACAGTTGCATAGCCTAAGTAGAATACATACAGACCCACACTCAGGTTCAGCAGTCAATAGTATAGCACTTCAGGCACGGACTTACCCCTGCATCCACAGGCGACTTCCGCCAAGAGCCTACGCACTAGCCTAGCGGGGAGGATTTCAAAGGACGGACAGGGCTGTCACCACCTGCCGCCTACCTCAACGAACCAGTAGACTAACGAATAATTGATGCAAATCAGTCACCCAAGTACCATACTTGCATGACCAAAGAGCACTCTGCCCCTCCGCGATTACTATTAACGAGGCAGAGCTACCGTACGAATACGATCACCAAACCCATGCTATACTTTATCAGCTAAAACTAAGCATAGAGACTATAACATATAAACTAGACTATAGTGACGGTATATAACTAGCATGACAATAGTAGTATAATAAATATAAACTACTATCACACAAGTAGACTATACTATCACATATATGGATCACAATATCAAACAAGAAACTCATGACCCAAGCACAACTATATAGAAAAAATATATATATTGATAAGAGCAAAGTCTTACAAAAGGGAAAAGATACAAGAGCCATACCAATTCCAAGCGAAGACTTGGGACTAGAGAGCTCTAGACTCAGCCTAACTCCACTAAAACTCCAAGAACTACTACTAGCAAGAGAGAAATGCTTCTTGTGGTGTGTGTTGAGTGTGAAGGCCCTCACCCTCTATTTATACCCTCCTAACGTCAGTTTCAGAGGAGTAACCGCCACGGAATCCCCCCAAACCGCCATCAGGGAGTCGTCTGGAGCCTACACGTGGAAGGCCAGGCGGACAGGGCGCCAGACCAGGTCGCCCGACCTGACCAGGTCGGCCGACCTGGGGGTGGCCCCTCCTGGCCTGTGCTTTCTCCAGGTGGCTCTCCTGTGGGCCCTGACGTCGGTTTGCGCGGTATTACAGGGAGTTACGTCGGTTAAGTGCTGAAAATGGGCCCTTCAATCCGTGTGACGTCCATGTGGCACTCTCTGATTGGTCGAAAGTGTGTTTTCTTGCCTTTTGAGGTGTTTCCTTCACATTTCCTCCTGCATGCACAAAGTTCTCCAAGTACAAGTGGAACTATATTATTGTGATAAAGCATGCGTGTATGAAATGCCAAATTCTCCTTTATTTGAGTATAGTTGACGGTTGAAAATGGTACTTAACAGCCGTCAACAATGAGTCCTCCTCCTCAAGTGATGAAGAAGTGGTCGACCTTGCCATTATCAAGACCAAATCATCACGAGCTCTTCCTCCACCTCCCACGTGCCTCATGGACGTGAGCCAACTTGGGGAGAGTTAGGATGAGAGCAGTGACGACAGCGATGATGAGGAGCTCTCCTGCAGTGAGCTTTGGAGTATGCTTGAGCAAGCCCGTGACATCGCCGTCAAGAAATCCAAAATGTTGGATGTGGTAAGAATAGAGTGTAAGTTGACTAAGGATCGTGTTGGTGATCTTGAGTGTAAGCTCAAGGACCTTGTCACATCTCATGAGGCCCTAAACAAGAGTTATGACCAACTCAACGGTGATCATTTAGAGCTACGTGAGAAGTACGAGGACCTTGAACTTACTTTTGACGCCATCAATGTTGACAAACTTGCCTCTCCCTCCTCTAGTTCATCCAAGAGTGATGCTTATACTATGTGTGATGAACTAACCACCTCGGTCGAGGTTTCTTCTCTTGAGCCATTTGTTTTGACGGAATATCACAAGCTTAAGGAAGAGAGTAAAATGGTGATGGATGGCTTCAAAAGGCTCACACGTGGTAGAGCCATTCACAAGGAGATTCTTGGGAGAAACCTTATGAACAATGTTTCCCACCGGGGACTTGGCTCATATCCCGCCGCCATTGACATCATCAGGACAAGTGATTCCATTCCCGCATGGATCAAACCCCAACTCGCTGACGACTACTATTTTGAGAGGTGTTGCAAGCATGGTCACACCATCAAGGATTATCCTATGGTGAGAAGTTCTATTGTTTTACCTAACGCTAACTTGTTCCATGAGAACACACATTTCAAGAGTTTTAGGAACAAGGATGGCAAGGTGAATGCTAAAGCTTTGGGACCACCAAACAAGAAGAGAAAGGTCAAGAGCATATGGGTGCCTAAGTGCATTATTGATCTTGAGAGGTCAACAAAGTACAAGTGGGTGCCCAAGAACAAGACCTAGAAGATGGTGGTGGTGGTGGACCGGGAGCTTCATGAAAATCAAGTGAAGTCCACCACAAGTGACATGGACCTCAACGTCATATCTGGTCATAAGGGAGATAACCGTGTTTGTTCTTGGTAGTTGTAGTGTGTTTTTTCTTCTCTTGCATTGCATGATAATTAGGACTCCTTTGTGACTAGTATGCTTTGCATCCATGCATGTGTAAATAACTAAAAGAAAAACACATAAAAATTAGTCAATGTCTAACCCATCCAAGATAGCTATAAGCAAGGAAGAGTGCTTGAGATGGTGGTTTGGCTTCTCTCAAGGCAAGGGTATGGCTTATAGTGAGTAAGCTTGGGAGGGGTTCAAACTTGACATTGTTAGGTTTCCTTTGTGTCTTGTGTCACATTGCTTGCATTCACATGGCATGTTTACTTTCTTTGCATATGTAAAATGCTTGTTGCATACATCATATAGGAAACACAAAGAAGGCTTGTCATATTTGGAAATTTTTGTGCCTCATGATCTATATGAGATTACATCTCAATAAGTGTGATCAAAGGAAAGGATTGTGCTTCATGCCCATTGAGAAAGCTCTTATGAATTCCGAGTTTAAATCTACTCGCACGGTTCATGGACTAAAGCTCATACATACCCATTTGGCTCTTATTCGCTTTGGTTCTTATTTGCTTGATTCTTTATTTGGCATTTGTAAAAATTATAAGGCCATAAAGAGCCACTACTTGAAAAGAAGTGTTTGAGAGTTCCCTTCATATTCCAAGTGCAGTGTTTATTTGTGTGTTTAGCGAGGGCACTTGGAAAATGGAGAAATTCCTTGATTCAGCGAGATTCCTATAGTGACCGTACTGTCCGATCACTAGACCGTACAGTCCGGTCAGTGCCTCTATGCACAGTGGCTCGAGGAGTCTGGTCATAGAGACCGGAAAGAACGGTCCTAGAGACCGTACCGTCCGGTCTGCACAAAGGCCAGCAGACCTAAAACTGACCGGACAGTCTGGTCTAGAGACTATACTGTCCAGTCACTATGATTGAAACGCGTGATGATCCTTCAATCTGTGATCGTTGATTGCATCCTTGAGTAATCTCGGCCGACCAATTGATTTGACTTAGGTCAAAATCGACTTTGGTCTCTTCTTCGTTCCATACCGACGCAGAGTACGCGCACAAAAGCTGAGCCGATGCCACCTTCTTCCTCGACGATGTCGCCGCCTCTGACATCTCCTCATCCTCGCCGAGCCGTAAAACCCACGGGTATCTAGCCGAGCTTCCTAGCGTTGCCGCTCGCCCCGCTCTGCCAATGCGTAGCGGCGCACGCCCGCCCTAGCGCCGCCAACCCCCTGCACAGTGTCGCCGCTGCCTGTTACCGTCGAGAGCCACCACCGCCACCGCCATCGCCACCTCCCTGCTCGCCATCGCGCGCTGCCTCTGCTGCTCCCTCTCCCCGTGCACGCTCGCCACCCACAGAACCGAGTTCTACTTTGCCGATTAGGGTGAGTTGCCCCATCTCCATTGCCGGCGACAGAAGCTCCAATCTTTTCGGTGATCGGAGTGCTTTCTGTGGTACTCATATTCTCTATGTCGGACTTCCTCAGGGTATCGTGTTTTTTCCTCCATTCATCAATTATGCCCTGATTCTGAGCAATTAGCTTTTATTGATGCAATTAGGATAAATGCCTAGTCTTTAGTTGCATTAATTAGTTAATTGGATCAACCTAGGATGCAATTAATTCTATGCATATCTGTTAATTGCAGTTATAGGGTTGTTTCATGTTTAGTCTGCAATTAGAGTTATTGCCTATTATTTGACTGCATACTAGATGACTCGCACCAGCCATATATAGTCGATGATCACTATTGTTACTTTGCATATTTGTCTAGTAAGAATGTCCTTCATCTCAGTGCTAGGATTTCTATTGCGGATTCTTACCTAGCGGTGCTTTGCTGGTTGATTTATATAGGATTCTATGCTTATCCTTTCTATAACTACGCGTGTGCAGTGACAGCAGTCAGCAATAGCAGAGATGATAGGTTCAGGTCAGGATAAGGGCAAGGGCAAGATGCGAGCAAAGCCAAAGAGCAAGAAGAGGATGAGGCTGGACCCAGAGTCTGAGAGGGCCAGGAGGGTTGCACCGCACTTAGAGGCCATGGAGCAGTCACGCAGGACACCTGGATCACTGCTGATCACAGGTACTCAAACAGACGACCAGGATCGCAGGAGGAGCACCAGGCAGAGGACAGCAGTCCCAGAGCTATACACAGGGATTAGGTTGCCACCATGGGCGCAGGGTACTACGACTTCTCATCAGGAGAGGTCATCGAGACCTGCAGAGCAGGGATCCTCTAGGCAGCAGGAGGAGTTAGAGGAGGAGTCAGAATTAGAGGAGAGCTCAGAGTATGAGTCTGAGGAGTTGGATGAGACAGAGGAGACTGAGCAGCCAGTACAGCCACAGCAGCAGAGGACTACTCACCGGGCAGGAGACCCGAGGTGCATCTGTGCAGTGTGCACGAGAAGGCTGCAGAGACTGGTACAGGCAGCTAGAGAGACATACATTATTAAGGTTCCTACAAAGGACCTTAAGTCGCTACGTCTTGTCTCCTTCAAGCAATAGGTTGCAGTCCCCAGGGACCCTGCTGTAGGAGAGAGGTACTGGACAGGCCTCTAGAGGAGGATTGCAGAGGGTCTGAGACGCTATCTTTCGCTAAAAGGCAAAGATAAGTTGTTTGTGCTGCAGTAGTACACTACTTACTAGGCCATGAGGAGGGCAACCGAGACAGACATGGAGCAGTATTTCACAAACTTGCCCGGACTTTGCAGAGTTGGTCAGGGAGCCATACAGGTATAGAGAGGATATTGTGCTAGAGTTCTACACGACACTGTGGGTTGCCAAAGACCGCTCAGAGATCTGGTTCTTATTCAGAGGGCAGCCACAGTGTGTGAGCAGGGGAGACCTGATAGCCAGCTTTGCACTCCTAGCTTCAGATTTCCAGCTGTACAAGAGTACCTACCTGACCCTTTCTCCACCCCGCAGACCACAGGGAGGGAAGTTACCTTCAGACGATATGGTGTCGATTGCCTTTCCACCACCGCACACCCCAGGCTTTGAGAGAGGCCCTGCAAGACTCGCCGCAGAGGCTAAGGTGGTTAGAGCGATAGTCACTAGGATTATCATTCCCAGGTCTGGCTATAGAGAGGAGTTTTACTACACTAGTGGGCAGTAGCAGCTATTCTGAGGAATCAGCCATTTGACTTGGTTGATTTACTGTTTGGCGAGATGGAGGAGGTTATCTTAGAGAGAATAAGAGGATGTCACTTGGTCTATGTACCTTACATCTGTTACCTTCTGAGGAGGATGGGACTAGTGACGGAGAAGCAGTACAACGTGTCCCCTGAGGTGACCACCCGCTACTCACCAAGAGTCCCTAGGGGTTCACAGCCAGCCTCGAGTCAGCAGACAGGAGAGGAGGAGGAGTCACCGCTAGTTACTCATGAGAAGGCAGCTCATCCAGAGACGGTGGTTCCTGAGTCAGCTAGTACAAGAGCACCTCTCCAGCCTGCAGAGACACAGTCAGAGGATGCTATCACTGTTATAACACTTGC
The DNA here is from genome assembly GCA_030378355.1 of Eleusine indica. Lineage (NCBI taxonomy): Eukaryota > Viridiplantae > Streptophyta > Magnoliopsida > Poales > Poaceae > Eleusine > Eleusine indica. The sequence continues at coordinate 18,953,385 of CM059499.1, forward strand.
AGGACGCCTGAGTGAGTCCATTCAGAGCACAGCTGAGGATAGACGTCAGATGATGGAGGTCATCAAAGGACAGGTAGAGCTTCAGAGACAGCAGATGGCACTGATGACCACTCTTATGACCCAGATGGTTGAGATGACTCAGAGGCAGGCCAGTTAGCAGCCAGGACCGTCAGCACTTCCATCGTCTCAGCAGCTGCCGACTCAACCAGGACCCTTCACTGCCATGATGACAGCCCAGTCCAGCGGGTTGTCACACTCAAGGATGTTACCGACAGGGGGAGCAGGATAGACTCACTCACCAGCTCAGTTCTCCCCCGGGTCCGCCTTCTCAGTGTCTACGTTGTTCTCTTCACCGACACACTCTTCTACTTCACAGATGGCAGGACCCTCCACCTCCCAGTAGCTTCCAATCAGGAGTCTGTTCTCAGAGATAGTGCACACTACTCGTGCAGACTCCCAGCGAGCCCCAGAGTCAGCTACAGCTCCACCTTCCATTGCTACAGTCAGCACTCTCACACCTCAGGTAGAAAAGGATCTGGTCCATCGAGGCTTCACTTAGGAGGGTGTGGATGACCTTGCTCTTCTTCAGGCGACTGCTACCGAGGAGACATACACAGTCCCACCACCAGGGCAGGATAGAGGGTCTTAGTCGCCTGTAGACCTTGACTTCTTCGAGCAGATGGATGCTCAGGCAGCACAGGCTTAGGGAGCGTAGCAGGATCCAGCACAGGAGCAGCCAGGAGCAGAGTCTTCAGAGGACGTTGCTGCACCACTTTCTTCGACTACGAGCTCGTAGATGTTCACTTTTTCCGCTTTTTGGTTCTTGTTGCCAAAGGGGGAGAAGCGATCGAGAGTAGCTTGTATCTTGGGGGAGCATACGTGTACATTGGTTTTGGGAGTTAGATACATTCGGATCTTATTTTGATGGAGTTATTCAATGTTTGTGGATTTTGATGGGTCATGGTTTTTCATTCGCTTGTGTTTGACTCATCTAGACCTCACTTGGTTTATTTTCATACGCAGTGCTTGCTCTTCATTATTTATCATATATGCCTGTGTATGATTTAATGATGATGATTGCTGGTTCTTAATTCTTATGCATTGCCATGCTAACCTGTTGCATATCATCTTTCATGTCTTGCATTGCATGTCTTTATGCTTTAATTAATATCTTCACATGACATGCATGCATATCATCTAGAGTGTGCTCTTCTTTCTTATTCCTCTTAGCTCTTGATGATGCTTGATTGAGTAGGACCTTGTGCGTTTCTCTCTTATGCTTTTGTGGTTCATCTCGATCGTTGTGTAGTCTTTTAGCTCTGTGTTTCTTGTTATGATTACGATAAGTAGTGGTTGTCATCAATTACCAAAAAGGGGAAGATTGTATGCTTCATGACCATTGATGATTGGATCCCCAAGGTATAAATATTTTGGTGATAGATGACAACTATGAAATTGTCGACTAATATCTACACGAGTGTTGTCTATGTAGGAATCATCTCTAAACTCTACTACAAATCATATGGATGATGGTTGCCTCGACGATTGATGACAATGACCGCAAGCATGGAGGCTTGTGAACTTGATGGAGTCCAAGGGTTGATGGAGATGGATCAAAGCTAAGGACAAGCTATGGAGCAAGTGTTAGGAACACTTGTCTAGTTGTTAGGGTTTTGAGTCCATAGGAAAAACCGGACTATCAAGGGGGTCTAGGTCATTTCTCTTAGGTCATGTCTAGTCGGTGATGTGCAAGGTTGCTCAGTAAAATCAGAAGCACTAGGTGACAGCGGAGAAGCCAAGGAGCTATTCGGAGAAGCCCGAAAAACAAGTCAAGCGAGGACGAGGAGTTTTAGCTTCTGGATGAAGTGACCGGACAGAGGGGCGAGTGGAGCCCGTCTGTACGGTCACTAAGAGGACTTGTCTGGGACTTACAGCGGGCAATGAGGAATTTGTCTGTGCTGGGACCTGTAGTGACCGGACGGTCCGGTCTGTGTGGCTTCACACAGGGCGAAAGAGGAAGCAGCACCGAGAAAGTTTCTAGACTAGAGAGAGAAAGTCTGACCGGACGGTCCGGTCAGCTGACCGAACGGTCCGGTTAGTAGGAGATCAGCAGGGGCAGAGCCGTTGGTGTCGAGGATTGCAGTGACCGAATAGTCTGGTCAGGCAGTGACTGGACAATCCGGTCAGTTGGCCCAGAAAACTAATTTTGTGGAGCAACGGCTAGTTGGAGGTTGGAAACATATATAACTTTGTTGCTGGGGTCTTGGAGACCTCTCTTGGCCAGTGGAATTACTTGGAGTATTTGGTGAGAGCCAAGAGGAAAAGAGGAGAGCAGCTGGAGGAGATATTGCATATCTTGAGAGTGGTAGTGAGAGTAACATGGAGTGATCTTGCGTATATAAGGCTAGGTGTCCTTGAGGGTGTGATCTAGGTTGTTACTCTTGGTCTATGGTGAGACCTAGACCGGTTAGGTGTCGATGATCGAGCCTATCATGATTGGTTGTGAAGGCCGTCACACATTTGTACACGGTTTGAGCCAGCCGGTGAAAGGGGCATCACTAGTGAGCGTGTCACACCTAAAAATTTCAAATTTTGGTTTGTGATTTAGATTTCACTAAATTTTAAAACTTTTATAATAGATTAAAATTTGTCCTCAATTAATTAGAATATTATCATTTATTTGAGCAAAATTTATTTTCTAAATTAAATAAATTCTTTTAGGTTATTGTTATATTGTTTGTTGCATTCATGCCGCCGTAGTTGCATTAGGATTTTATTGAGTGTAAAAAAAATATTTTGAAAATTCTATTAGAAGTCGTTTTGTTTTGTATAGAAAATGAAAATAGAAAGGAAAAAGAAAAGAAAACCCCACTTGACCTCATGGGCCAACTTTCCCCCACACTCAACCTGCCTCGGTCTTCTGGGCCAATTTCCCTCCCCTCGGCCCAGCTCTCCCCCTCTACTCCCCCTTTCCCTGGCCTGCCATGGCCATTGGGCCGATTTTCTTCCCTGGCCCAGTTTCTCCTCTCCCCCTCCCCACTTCCCTCCTCTCTCCTTTCCTCTCTCGGCCTGCCCCGGCCTGGGCCTCTCCCTCCCCGCGACCCAGCTCGCCTCCCCCCCTCCCCCCCCCACCAGCATAACCACGCAGCCTGCCTCAGCCAACCCGCGCGCGTAGCATCGTGGCCCAGCCCAGCCAGCTGTCGCCCGCAACCCTAGCAGCCCCCTGCCTTGGTGTGCGTGCCATGCCACCCTATGGTCCTGTGCCCTATGAAAAGCGAGCCCCCGTGCCCTCGCGCCACTTTTCCCCCACCCCGCCGCCTCGTCGCTTCTCGCCGTCGAGCTCCCCGCCGCCGCGGAATTTCGCCACCGCAAGCCCATCATCGTTCGGCCTTTCCCGAGCACCTCCGCTCGCCCCGCACCCCTCGGTGAGCTCCCCTTCCCATGCCGCCTCCGTGGAGCCCCTCCCCGTCGTGTCCCAGCAAGCTCCGGGAAGCCGCCAATGGCCGTCGTCGCCTCCTATCGCCAGCGCCGCCCCTTTCCCTCGCTGGAGCAACCCGAGCTGTTGGATCTAATCTGGATGGTCTAGATTACATCTGGCAAAGGGGTATGGTCCTGGTCCACCGTGGACCCTTGGACCGGTGCACCTCCCCTGGTTCACGCGCCCCGTGGACCGAGTCCATAAGATTTAGGGTTTCTTTTAATTAGTTAAATTCGGGTTCCATGCCTGTTTTGTGTTTAGGCCCTTGCACTTTCTTAAAATTACATTTTAATCCTAAATATTTTCCAGAACTTTTATATAATTATATTTAGGCCCCTGAGATTGTAATTAATTATTTTCTAGTACTGTATTTTTATACAAAAGCACTAAACTTTTTTCTAAATACTATTTTAGTCTTGTAATTTTACAAAAATAAACCCTGGACATTTTATTAATTATGTTTTAGCTACATTTTTATAACTTAGCCCCTGTACTTTTTATAAATTGCATTTTGGTCTCTAAAATCTTCATAAATTATATTCTATACTTATATTTTACTGTATAGCCCTTATACTTTTCTAAAATTACTTTTAGGCCTTTTAACTTGTCTATTTTTACGTTTTAGCCCATGAAATTTCATCGTCATAACTTTTCAACTGTAGCTCAGAACTAAGAAATTCTTGCACCAATGCGTTCGTAGTGATGAATATTATTTATTCGTACTGTCTTACAGTAATTTACTAATTTTACTATTTTAACCCTAGAACTTCAAATGTTAATAACTTTTTATTCGTAACTCGGATTGAGACGATTCTTGCGCTCACGCGATCGTAGCAATGCATACTTTCTCGTAGTTTTGTTTTTATTATTGTCTGTTACTATGTGGTGTGTTGTTTCTTAGTTTGGTTGTATGCTTGTCTTTTCGATGTGACGTTAGTAGACGACCAGCAGTTAGAGAACTTTCAGGACCTCCAGCTAGAAGACTTTGAGCAGCAGCAAGGGGAACCAGGCAAGTGTCCTTGATGCATTTTGAACCTATGTTTTATATTTCTCTCTATTCTCTATGCATGCTCGTTAATATTGAATCATATGTGTCATCATCCTGTTCCATATTATTCCTTGTCGCCTGGGTTCTGGTGTAGTATGTTAGAATGGGCACGTCATGCTTAGTTTTCTATGTCGGGTTTGCAAGTGTCTAATGTTAATCTTGACTAATGGCTCACTTGAACATAATGATCATGAGGGATGGGTAATCCTTTTTAGCAACATGGAACCTAGGTGATCCAAGCAGGAGGATGATGATGATGGTGCGGGTATGCACGTGTACTCGGTATAGTACTATGGGATTGTGGTGGTACCTGCTTGGGATCACAAGAGTTAGTTCGTGGAGCGGCCACCCAGGAAAACAGCGCAAAGCACAGGTCTGATATGGGTAGGCTTGGTTGAGTATCAACATGTCTTCCCAGTTTTGCGGGCAGTCGAGAGATGAGGACGGGATGGTTTACTCTCGGACTCAGGCGATGAACGGTTCACTCCTAGCCACGGCGCCAGAGGGGGCTTCTGTAGGAACAGTTTAATTCTGCAGCGGTGAAACCCTAGCGTGGATTGTTTGCAAGCTGGGAAGCTCTTTGAAAGACCTTGTGGTGATCTCTTGGCCTCACACCTATGGTAGTGTGATTTGGGCAACATGGAGACTTTAGTCACCGACGGGTGACGGAATCACCAACCTGTGGGTAAAGTTGTGCAACCTCTGTAGAGTGTCAAACTGTTATGACAGCCATGCTCAGGGTCTTGAGCGTCCTGGATCCTCACACGCTTAGGAGGGTTGTTTATGGGTGGACTTGGTGGGTAGCCAAGTGTGGTTTAGGTGGTGTAACCCTTGGTTTGCTACAGGCGGTGTAACCTGTAGTGTGGTTCTCTTATGGGCGGTTTAACCCATGGTTGGCTATTGGTGGTATAACCTACAGTGTTGGATAGATGAGATAATTGGGAGGTACTTTTACACCTAGTAAATAGGATAGCTTTTCTACTAGGTGTAGGTGCTCATTTATGCAAATAAACCATTATGTTGGCCTTTCTTCTATTAAGCTTGCATGTCATATTTTCCCCCACTTGCTGAGTACGGCATGTGCTCACCCTTGCTATTTCCCTTTGTTGCTATTCTATAAACTGCTGCTCAAAAGATGGAGAGATGGAAAACATCGATGAAGACTACTACTAGGCGAGCATGCCCCCGGTCGATTGCCTGTGGTGTTACGGTGTTTTCCGCTGCTATTTAGTTTAAGAGTCATTTTAGTCTTTAAAGATAATATTTTATGTAATAATTGTATATTATAATAATGACATTGGTTATACTGTTATGCACCTACTGTTGATATGTGTGAAACTTGTTCCTAGACACACATATGAATAGCACTTGGTTTTGTCCTTAAAACCGGGTGTGACAGAGCGCCCGTGTCAGCTCAGGGAGTCCGACAAGTTCTCAAGGGAGGTGAACTTGTGCGTTGGTGGCAGCGGTGACGTGCACCGTGTCTTCACTCCGGGAGTGATTGCGAGCTCGTGGGCGAGAACTCCACAGTGGTTGCGGGAGGGACCGGGACTCCGGTAGGAGTGGTCCAATGAGGAGTAGGGGAAGGCGCCATCCTTCCGAGACCTCAGGAAAAAATCATGACTTGTTAGCTTGCAACGATTCCTAGGCTCTAGTAGTGTAAATTGAAGTATTTGGATTCGTGAGCAGCTTATCGATTCACCCCCCCCCCCTCTCGGTACGCCTTCGGTCCTTACAGGGTGGCCTAGATTTAAATAGACGAAGGGGTATCTAGATTCTAATCGTGGCCGTTGGTGGCTTGATGGACGGCTGTGAGCGGGGAGACAACAGCGCGCAACGTCTAAAGCTGGGAGAGGCGGCGACGTCATGGCCGACAGCTCTGCCGCTCGCCACAGGGCGCTCTGGCGGCCGAGGCTCGACAGGGTTAAGTCTAAATGGGCACGGGGGAGGTGCCGCGTCTGATGAGGGTGAACGCGGGGTGACTAGATGTCCAGGGCGGGTTTTTCCAGTAGGGTGGCTCGGCGTGCTGTGAACAGGAGAGAGAGAGAGTGGGAGAAGGGGATGACTAGGCACTTGCCTTGGGTGGTCAGAGCGGCGGTGAGCTGTTTACGGCGATGAGCAATCCTATTTATAGGCGAATGAGGGAGAAGGCGATGATGTCGCGTGAAAAATGCGGTGTCGGTGCTTTGCGCGTGGCCAGAGCAGTGGGCAAGATGGCTGGTCATGTGGCCAGGCGTGAGTTAAGGCGATGCAACGGCTCACTGTGCATGCGCGGTTAAAGGCTAGACGACGGTCATGGAGAGGTCACTTAACGCAAGAGGCAGGGAGGCATCATTTCGTCGATGCTGCGCGGTGACGTCGCAGCGTGGGTTAAGGCGATGTTGTCCACGTCATGATGAGCAGCAAGTGGTCAAGTCGCAAAGGGAGTATTGGTGGGCTGTACTCATCGCAGGGCAGGTGGAGTGAACGCGGCACAAGCGGCAGTGAGGGGAGCTACGGCCAGCGGGGCGTCGCAGGCGCGCGCGGGTCTTGGTGGTGCTGAGCGGTGTCGTGGCGTGGGGAAGGCAAGGTGCAGTCCTAGCACAGTGGTGGCTAAGCGAAGCAGTGCGCGCGGCGGTAGAGGCACAGAGGCACAGAGAAGGGGAGGTTGGCACAGAGGCACCTTTGTCCGCGCGGGGGTGAGAGCAGTGGAACCGACGCCGAGGTGAGGTGATGGCTCATTTTTAATGGCGACAGGAAAGTAGGGCTCGGCAGGGCGGAGCTTGTGGGTGGCGCTGTGCTCGCAATGCAATGGCTCGAGGTGGCGTCGTCGAGTGAATGAAGGAGGGCGAGCGACACGATGGCTCGATAGGGAACCTGCTGGCTAGGCTACAAGCGCAGGTCAATGGCAGTCTAAGCAAGCGGCTCTGTCCACGGGAGCACACGCGACCAAGTGGGAGGAAGAGAGGAGGGGTGACGTAGGCTGGTGAGCCGAAGGAAACAGAGAGGGCAAAGGGTTTCAGCCCGAGGGGAGGAGAGGGAAAAGGAATGGGTTTAAACATTTCTAATTTTGGTTTGGGTCTTCAAACACATTCAAAATCAATTTAAATCGCAGCAAGCAAAATTTCAACAAAACAAAAACACACAAACTATCACACACTTGAGCACATATTTTATTTAAAGAATTTTATTTCTATGTTCTAGTTTCATCTAGTGGAAATGTGATTTGAAAGAAAAACGGAAAGAAATTTTATGATAAGATAGGAATTAGGGGAAAATTTTTAATTAACTCTGATTTTTAAGTTGCTTAATTTTTAGGGTGTTACACTAACTATCCTACTCTACATTGTAGCAGAAGTAGTGGGAAAGTAGTCTTCTTGATGATTTTCCCCCGAATTCTCCACTTTTTATAGGTGGCAATGGGTAGGGAGGTATTTGTAGGCGAAGTGGAGTCGATGGGCCAAAGTCGGTCCGCCGGGCGGTGAGATAGGTCGGGCCGCTTCCCGACCGACTCTACTCGAATGGCTCAGATGTTGTCTCGATGACGGTTAATAGGTCGGTTTCCACCGACTTTTTTCTTTTGAGGCGGTAGGCCTCTTGGGCCTAGTGGGCTGGCCACCCCGGGTGCAACCCGAGGCCGGGCGGCAGGCTAGGCCAGGCGGCGGCCCATCCTGAGTGGCGGCCTTGGCCAGGTGCTGACCCCTCCTGGGTTGCCCCTTGACTTCTCCTGGTTAGGCCACTTGATGGCCTTCTTTTCTTTACCACTTTTCATCTTTTTAGGTCCAAGAGGAGAAAATGACATCGTGGTGGAGTGTTTTGTAGAATCGACCGGGTCGGATGATCAGTCGGACGATGATCCTGATTGATCCGCCGGGTGGTCGTCCGAGTAGCCGGTTAGGCTTTCGGTCTTCATTCGAGTGATAATTCTGATCACTCGGCCGAGTGATGATACGGGTGGCTGATTACCCTGTTGGCCCCTGATCTGTCAAAAAGACAGGGTCGGGTGCTGATTTTAGCCGTAAACGACTTTGTCACCCGGCTGTTTTACAGTCGTGATTGGCCGACGAGGTGTTTCTTCATATTTTTGCATATTTTGACCCTGTATGACCTGCAAACACATATTTCACCAAAACTTGTGAAACTTTTTTAGTTTAAGTAAATTTTTTATTGGACTAAGGTCAATACCTTGCATTTCTTGACCGGTTGGTGGCCGATATTGGCTTTTATCGACCGCCAACACCTCCCCAAGCTTAAACCTTTGCTCGTCCTGAGCAATGTAAAACTTAGAGATGATGGATCAGGAGTTGCTTCAATATTAGAGCCCTACGAGGATCAAGTGCACAAACACATACTCCCACAAAATAGATGTAAGTGTAAACCAGCACAACTTGGTCACTAAATCATCCTCATTGTACAACAGGGCTTATTGGTATTTTCTAACTTTGTCATAAGTGGTTGAAGTGTAGAATGGCTAGTTAAGACTTTGTCATGCAATCTTCTATTTGATCATGAGTCCAAAGTTTTTATAATGCTGTATAAGATTGAAAATCTTCCCTGTTGGTACACTCTCCCACTACGACTCTCATATCTCAAAAAGGTGTATTCCCTTACCATGTGCTCATCCTACTTTATAAAAGTTTAGCTTATATGTGGAGCTTGGTAAGAAGGCACATCTAGCACGCATATATTGTTAAGCTAAGAGATGGTCCTAGCAAAAAGACTATGCACTTCCTCATTCCAATCATTTGGAAATAATGTCCAGGGGAGTGGGAGAGAATGGACTCACACGAAGGAATAGGCTAGCACAATTGCAAAAGTCTTGGGTACAAATAATTCCCAACGACCGGATATTGTACTAGGATACAAGGATGGTCTTTTATTTTGCTCAAAGATATTTTTGTATGAACCTTGAAAAATTTTGATACTGTACATCCATGAGAGCTCACAGACTATTTTTTTCTCATTTTGTTTTTTTTCTTTTATTTCATTCTCATCTTCTTTTTTATTCACTCTCATGGTGTAAAGAAGATAAAATTCAAGGTTCAAAATTTTTTTTGTATACTTTTTCTTGAGCATTCGATGGGAAGACCAAAACCTTTTCATAGGATCAAAGTTTCACAAAAGAAAGATTTTGGTTGACATGCTTGGTGAAATGGATGCTTGAATTCAATGTGGAAACTGCATAACCAAGCATGGTGAAGTGAGAACTCAAAGATAACATGAAGAAAAATGATTGGTTTTAGAAGTGCAATTCCCTCAGAAGGATCAAATCCTAACTAAACTCAATGCACACAAAGATGGCATAGTAGTGGGTTTGCAATTAATATTTGGCCATAGTAGGAATTTTTCTATCATAGGGAAGATTGCACCAAGAAGGGGGTTTTTATTGCAGCATGTAAGTGAAAGAATCATTGGACCCTAATCATGAGGAAATCATAGACTCATCCAAAACATGCCATATCGTAAACTCCAACAACTAGACTTGATGTTTATTAGCCATTTGCACCCACTAAAACATAGAGGGACTAGCGTTATGATCATGCTGGTCTACTATTACCCAAAGAAATGAGGAGTAGAGGTTGTATACTTGAGACTCGAAGGGTGCTAACAGAGCAACTATTCATCATTTCCATATGCAAGGTAGAGACCAAGTTCTCAATTTTATTCGAAAACAGTAAATCTTTTTGTTCTTTTTTTTAGGTGCAATAAAGCACCTAGGTATAGGGGAGAGAGGAGAAGGGGTCATGACAAACCTTGGTTTATGTACCTTCCCAAGCATAGGTCTTTTCAAGACATAAGCTAAAAATATGGCGGTCATTGCAGCGGTAGATACTCCAAGTTCATACTAAACATGCTTCAAATGCTTGCCATTCCTCTATATTTATAGCCTTGAGAAGGAGGCTTAGGGGCTTAAATTCCTCGTCGGTCGACTAAGGTGGCTCTGTGGCGGCACCATGTCGGGCAGCATGGCCAGGCGGTAAGACGTGGCCAGGCGGCAACATCCTAATGGACGGCAAGATGCTATTTTTGCATTTCTTGGTCATGGTGAGACCCTCCATTTTGCAAATTGCTTCTAGGACATCATTGCTCGTGCTCCATGGCCAACGTGTCATGTTGCCTGCAGAGATTAGGCAAGACAGGCCGGGCAGCCATGTTTGGCTACAAAAAGTGAAGCGTAGAACTCCAGCACTATGTTCTCTCTATACCTATAGGGGGTGATGACTAACTCTGCCAGTCCGGGCATGTACTCGAAGTACTGCTGCATATCTGTGTTCATACCTTTTGGGGTGGCACACTACAATGGCCATGAAGCTTACAACTATACATTCAAATAATTATCCAAAATATAACTTGTGTTCTCTATTTTATAGTTCTATAAGCAAATATGCGGAAGTATATATTATGGCTACTACACGTGTGTTCTTGTCACTTCGACTTACTTAAACCATTTCATCAAGGAGTCCAATGAAGAGGTAAGTTAATTTTGTTTATGTCCATTTTAATTTATTCTTGATTTTTGTCGTGTTATGTCCATTTTAGAAAATACGAGGAAGTATATACTCTGCTATATATGACACAGAAAGACGCAAGCAAAAAGGTTGAATGGACTGCAAAGAGCAAAATATTTGAAGATTCATATATTTTATTTTTTGCAGTCCATTCACCTTTTTTCCTTGCGGTTTTCTGTGTCAAGATAAGTGTTTTCATTCGAAGGGTACATTAGCAACAAAGCATAATGCACTTTATAAGTGGGCTGGTTCAAAACAATCATATGAGCTCAAGAAGCCGAACGAAGATCATGACTATATATTAGTGTTTATATAAGATATTTTGTAATGTCTATTATGTAAATATTTTGTATTGGTCTCTGAATATGCTTGCTGAAATGTCTGTATATATCTTGTGATTTTTGTATGCAACTTTGTGAAATAGAGGTGTTGACATCTTCTACCGCTGCTATATTTTATAATATTAACGGCGATTGACATGTTCAACCGCCACTAAAGAACTATTTATAGCATTGGTTTGTTTCCTTCCGATGATGCCCGCCGCTACAAACTGTTATTTTTAGCTACGATCACTTTGCGGCGGACAAGCCTGCCGGCCGCTATAGTGTTGTTTCAACTGGCACTATAGGCCCTTTTTATAGTAGTGAGGAAGGAGATCTTTCTTTTAGATGAACAATAGGAAGGAGATTAATGTATTCACAAATGGGCTTTTCCCTGATCTATTGGCCCGATTACTAGGCCTGCCAAACTGGTACCCCTTTGGATGGATTTGTTCTTTGTTGGATAGAAGCACAATAGTAGATCATGGTCGATTGGCGGATGACTGATCAGAACTCTTGAGGATAGGAGGGGGATTATTGGGGTCTTACTTTAGAAAAAGAGCAACTCTGATTCGCTCTACTCTGTTAAGCTAATATGCATCGACCAGTTGCATCTAAAAGCTTAACCTGATGGAGAAAGATATATAATTCATTTATGATTCAACACTTACCATCACGTGCAGCTCTCTCGAGGCGCAAACGTAAAAATAGGAGTGACATAGTGGAAAATATATTTATCAGAACTTGAACTAAAGATCTCTAACTCTGATACCGTATTAAGCTACTATGCACCGACCGGTTGCACTCAATCTCTACACATTGATCAAATATCATCATTTAAATGATACATTTAAATATTACACTAACAAATGAAGCCATGAAATAAGATTTTATATTAAAAGATCTAGATTCAATCATCAACTTTAAAATTATAATAAGATGACATGTTTTCCGCGTGTTGTCAGTAGCAACAGGACCGCCCTGTGTCTGCCGGCTTTGGGACGTCAAGCATTTGTTGTTTTCTGAACCATATGAGTTGGTATCATCTATAAGTACAGGAAAAGCATACTGCACCAGACAGATGCATGCTTCTACCAGCAGACCTAGGCGATCAGCGAATAGCACGAGCAACTTACGTTACTGCAAGCATGTCCGCCTCTCTCCTCACTGTTCCTATGGTATTCTCTTTCTCTGCCGCCCGTCGTCAGTACAGAGGCAAGATCAATCTTTACAGCTTCCGTCCGGCAGCGGAGAGCCGTAGCCTCACCCCCCTCTCCGTGAAGGCAACCAATTTAGTGGCTGAGGTCACTGCCAGAGGATGTGGCGCGTGGACTAACGTCCGTCAAGAAGAGTGGGAAGGCGACATGGCCGTGGAAGGGCAGCTTCCTGCTTGGCTTGTAAGCACTTTTCTCATTTTCTGCTTGCATTGAGCGCACTACCACGTATATGTGTGTTACATTATTCATGGAGCCAGTTAACTGATGTGTTCCTGCATGCAGAATGGCACATACCTAAGGATCGGGCCTGGTGTGTGGCAAATCGGCGACCACGAGCTCCAGCACCTGTTCGACGGGTATGGCACACTGTTACGCGTCTCCTTCCGACGAGGCTGCGCCACCGGTGCGCATCGGCAGATCGAGTCGGACGCGTACAAGGCCACGAGGGAGCATGGCCATCCGCTCCTGCGCGAGTTCTCTGAGCTGATCCCGATCAGGCCCGGGAACCTCCTGGACCGCGCGTGCAGCGTCGTCGGGCTGGCCACCGGCTCGGTGCTCTCCGATAACGCCAACACGGCCGTGCTGCAGCTCGGCGACGGCAGAGTCATGTGCCTCGCCGAGGCCACCAAGAGCGCCACCCTGGTAGACCCCGAGACGCTCCGCACGATCGGAAAATTCTGCTACGCCGACAACCTGTGGGGGGTGATACAGTCCACACACCCGATTGTGACTCGCTCCGAGTTGCTGACGGTGCTCCCAGACATCGCGCGGCGTGGCTACGTTGTTGCAAGAATGGAGGCAGGGAGCAACGATAGGAAGGCGATAGGAAGGGTCAACTGTCGAGGCGGGCCAGCGCCTGGGTGGGTGCACTCTTTCGCCACGACGGAGAACTACATCGTCGTGCCAGAGATGCCACTCCGGTACTCAGTTGCCAGCATGCTAAAATCCGAGCAGGTGCCGCTATACATATTCGACTGGTTACCGGCGTCCGGGAGTTATATGCACGTCTTATGTAGGTCCACCGGAAACATCGTAAGTGCCAACTCACTATATAAAAACAGGTCATTAGTGACACTTCACAAGTGACATTAGTGATGCATTTTTTAATGCGTCACTACTTCCGCGTCACTAATATGAAGTCATTGGTGACGCAGATTTTACGCGTCACTAATGACTTTCATATTAGTGACGCGTTTTGGTCCTGACGCGTCACCAATGTGGGAGATATTGGTGACGCATTTTGTTCAAGACGCGTTACCAGTGTGGAGGTCATTAGTGACGCGTTTTTACAAAACGCGTTACTAATGAAGAATTAAAAAAAAAATAGAAATGAGCAAGAGGTGCTTCAGATACAAAATGGTCTCAACAGATTATTCTAACATTCAAAAACATCTGCTGGTTCTAAAATGTCCACATCAATAGAATTCACATTTTTTCTATCTAAAATGTCCAAACAACTATAGGGTTAAACAATATATCCAAAAATTTAAATACAGTTTAAAGTGGTTGCAGTTATGCTATTGCAACAAGTTATGCTATTGCAAGATACTTGGTTGTTCTAAAACTACAATTTAACTACACATTTAACTAGTCTTTTCTAATTGTTCAGTACTCACACAACAAGTTATGGTATTGCAAGATACTTGGTTGTTCTAAAACTATACCAGCATATACATTTGGTTAATGATAACATATTACAAGTGAACACATATGGATGTAAAGGCTCATTACAGAATTGTTTCATCAGAGGCACAAATGATACATAATACCTACTTTGCACCAATGCACCAAGTCCAGCAATGACCGGCTGACAGAGGTATGGTCCAAATCTAAAATCATCAAATGGCGTTAAAAGTTAGATAAACAAATGGTCCAGCAATATCTTAATTGGTTGCTAACAAAGTAGAAGCGATTTACCTCAAATAAGACAGCAAGAGTTGCTCCTGAGGTCGACCAGTGGCTGGAACAAATAAAAAACTAGTCACCGATACACGAACAAATACAATAATCAGGAAGATGACTGTTACTGTTCTACCTTGTTAGGAAACTCCAATATATCACTTATTTTGGGTAGAGCCATAAATCTATACAATGGGCCATGTTACTAAAAACAAACTGAAAATACAGTTCTATATGAACATTACCTATGAATATCAGACAGTGATCACAGTGCAAGTAAAGAAAAACTAGTTATCAATATAGCATCTTAGTGTTCCTTATAATTCTAGGAGTTAAAGTCACACATTATCAAATAATAATAGTGTTACTCAAATAAACATGACATCTAAGATTAATCAAAAAATGGGATCAACTAGAACTGTTCATGCTAGAAACTTATTGTCAGATTTAAAGCAGACAGAAAGGCAGATTCCCACGGATGCAGCTAAAAGACTAACACATTATCTGTACTCACACATGTAGTACTTGAGAGCAAGGAAATAAATAGCGGATAGCGGGTTCATAGCGGATAGGTACCTGTGTAGCGGATAGCAGATAGCGGACGATTGCGGGCGATAAGTTACAATAGCAATATATATTAAAATATTAGAGCTTACATGTAATAGTGTGTAGATCATGACTTTTTTCCATTATAAAAATCATGAGGAGTAATCTGATCCATTAAAACTTTTATGTTTTGAAACATAACTTGTACCATATGAATGGATACATTTTATTTAAGAAAATTAGAATTAAAGAAAATAATAAATTATTACTAAGCTACTATTATATTGAAATAGTGGCCGCTATAGCGGTTTTATAGGCGCAATAGCGGCTCAAAAAACACAATAGCGGGCGCTAAGGTACAACATGCTATTTGGTGAGCGCTATATCTTAGCGGTAGCGGTGTATCACCGCTACCGCTACAGCGGACGCTATTGCGGCCGCTACGAACGCTATTTGTTACCTTGCTTGAGAGAGGCAAACATAAAGAGACGGGTTACAGTGAAGGTAGAGGTATCTGGACAAAGCGAGAAGTACAACAATTATCTTAGAAACAACAAAAGGCCTGGCTAAAAGTCAATTCTCCGCTGTAAGGTTATTCTAAAACCTACAATCCTTTCGGCTTGTAGCTTTTGCAATGTCAATGCAGATCAAGATAAATAAAAAGATATGTACCAGTGGCAAGGTACATTGATCTGTTGCGCAGGAGCAGCGATATAAGTCTCCAGCCTGCCAGATATTACCAAAAAAGTACATCAGGAAGCAGTATAGCAAGATATAATCATAACTAATTTGTTAACATTTGTCACTGACAACTCAGGAAGCAGTATGGGCTCTAAAAGCGTGCAGGGTCCTGATTAGATGACCACTAGGCTTCAGTGCAAGCAGGTGCATTCAGGATTCCATAGAATTTATTCTAGCAAATTATTGAAGCCATCCTCGTTGCAAGATGTGGTTCGAGTGAGCACATTATAATGCAGGTAATACAGAAATGGACCGGATGGATGGTTTGGGCAAACTGCAACTGTATGTTATCATCGTAAGGCATAAATTGGCATAATCATCTCGCAGGGTTTAAGCGATCTGACCTGCTCAGCGACGACGGGGCGCGATGGGAAGTTGAGCGAGGGGTGGCAGTAGGTGTTGTCCAAGTAGAGCACATCGATGGTATCCTCACCGAGCGCGTTGAGGAGCGCCTGCTTCGCACGCCGCGCCTTTTCGCACCCGAGCTCCCACCGGAGATCTCCCATGTACAGCATGCACCGAAGGTCCCCGCCGAAGAGGTACATGAGCGAGCCTGCGCGCAGAGACGATCAGGCCGCCGAATTGCGCCGCGGAATCGGCAGTTCAGTGCCAGTTGAGCAGCGAAGCGAGTGAATCCACAGAGAGAGCGAGTGGGGAACATACCGGGGCAGTGGAGCGCGGAGATGGCAGTGACGCGGACGGAGAGGAGCCGGTCCGAGGTGGGGAGGAGAGAAAGAGGGAGGCGGAGGCGCCGGGGGCGAGCGAGCGGATGAGGGAGGCGTCGATCCATAGCCTCCGCGCACGGATCCGCAACCTCCATCGCCGCCTGGATCCGCAGTCTCCGCCGCTCGGGGTAGCCTAGGATTGCGCTGCGGGAAAGGAGGGCAGCAGGGGTTGAGCGTCGCGCGCCGAGGAACTAGAGCCGGGTGAGGCGCCATCGCGTGGGAGGAGAAGGCGGCCGCGGCACCTGTGCGTGCTTGCGAGGAAGAAGGTGACGCAGCGTATACTGGTGGGGCAGCGGCGGCGCGAGCGCGAGAGGTGCTGGGCGCACGACGGCGGCGCCGAGGTGGGTGCGGGGAAGAAGGAAGGAGGTGGGCGGCGTGGCCGCGTGGGGTCGGACCTGACCCTAGCTCTGAGCGGAAGCCAATAAAAATTTCGGGTTCGTGGTTCAGCAAATAAGTGACGCGTTTCGTATATGACCATTATTGATGATAGAGGTATGGTATTAGTGACGCGTAGTTTAAATATTTTATTAATATCTAATTATTAGTGACATGTTTTGATTAGAGCATTTGGTTTAGTGACGCGTCTAATTTTTATATGTCACTATTATGTGATTAGTGATACTTTTCTTTAAAAATATCATTAATTAAGTGTTATTTTTGTGTCTTTTTTACAATGTGCACTTGTTAAATTTATACTACTACTATCCTTGTATAGGTGGCCTGCGTGGAGGTGCCCCCTTTCCTGGCGATCCACTTCATCAATGCCTTCGAGGAGAGACGTAAGGAGGACAACGGCCTCACCGACGCGCTCGTCGTGGACTGCTGCGAGCACTTTGCTAATCCTGCCATCATAGAGGCTCTTGCGCTTCGTAGGCTGCGATCGCTTGACGTCGGCAGCCATGAGTTCCCTGATGCCAGGTACCTAGTACTGCACTATGCCTCTTGTCACCAAACGTGAACCGAACCCATTTCATATATATTGGTCACAAAATATTCATGCGGGGCCTGCGGGAGTTGTGGATGCTGCAGCTTCGGCCGGTCAACCGGAAGTAACGAAAGTTTTGGTCATCTGATCACCTCTTAGAGTAGAACAAGTTGTGTGCTCCTCGATTGGTTTCAGAAACAAAAAGCTCGTAAACCAAGTCTCTAAATTGAAAATCGATTACACCGTTGTGTTTGCTGTAATAAAAATTTTAAAATTAGATCCAACATGACTATATTTTGATGATTTCAGCCATCAAATGTGAATTGAATAAAAGTGAATATTAACACTAAATACTAGATCAACAAAAGGAAGTTTTGGACGAACAAGAGAAAATATTGGAAAAACAAAATAAAATGTTAGTGAATGCTACTCAACAGAATAATATGTTGAGTCACTGATTACAATAATTACGCTAACAAGAAAAATATTGGATCAACAAAAAAATATTAGACCAACAGAAAGAATTGGATCAACAATAACATTAAATAAAAAAATGTAAAGTTGGACAAAACAACAAATATTGGATCAATAAAAGGAAACTTTTGATGAATAGAAAAATGATATGAAATTGTTGGCTCACCAAATATGGTTCTTGTATCATCTTGTTCCAGTTCCAGCAATAAATTGTGTAAATATAAGCAAGTGGTATCTTTTTTTGTTTATCTCATCGCAAGAAACGCAACGGTGAAATTCTATGTTTTTCCTATTCTTATATTTTTCTAGTCATGTATTCCAAAAAAGGCCAAAATCAGGAATGAATAGCCAAGCGGTGCATTTTCTATCATTTTGTTTTATGATACGAGGCTTCTATTTTGATATTCTGGTCAGGGTGGCCCGGTTCAGGATACCGCTTGATGGTAAGCGTTCGGGTGAGTTGGAGACGCTGCTGGATCCAGCGGAGCACGGCCGTGCGGTGGAAATGAGCAGCATCAACCCGGCATATCAGGGCAAGGAGTACCAGTATGTCTACGCCTGTGGCGCGCACCGTCCGACCAATTTCCTCAACACGCTCACCAAGATCGACCTGGTAGGGAAGGAGACAAAGAGCTGGCATGAGGAGGGCGCCGTGCCGTCCGAGCCCATCTTTGTCGCAAGAACAGGAGCAACCGACGAAGATGATGGTCAGTTAATCACTTATATGGAGTTACCTGTGCCTTTCATCTGATCGTATGAATAAGGAAATTCTATTTGTACTGACCCAGCCAAACACTTTTTCGGACCTTCTATCTTTGTGCTCAGGGATCATCATCTCCATTGTTTCCACCGTGGATGGCAATGGCTATACGCTGTTGTTGGATGCGATGACATTCAAAGAGATTGCTCGTGTTAGGTTCCCCTATGGCCTGCCCTACGGTTTCCATGGCTGCTGGATCCCGGAGAAGATCTAAAGAATATGCTGTGTATGGCTTATCCGTTTCAACAGTACAAGTGATGAAGGTAATTAACAACTCTGGAGTTTCAATCAAGAAATCATGACAGCATAAGCCACTAGAAGGAATTTTGTTTTACTCCTAGCTGGGCAAACGTATCACGTTGTTGCTTATTATCACGTTGTTCAATTCTCAGTGAGGTTTCGTTTTAATAAGGCGGGCTTGAGATCTGTTGGTCTGGCCTGTGTTTCTGTAACAATTTATGGCATGCATAATGCCCGTAGATGAACTTATTTAAGCCAAATGCTGTATCAATAACCTTGTATCAAGAAGCTGTGTATTGGACGTATCAAGAAGCCAAATATGGACATCAAATTTGATATAATCAAAATTTGCCATGGCTGCAAAATCGAAAAGGAAAATTTGTTTGAAATACGCCAATAAAACGAGGTTGCTGATGTGTTCAGTACAGAACCATATTTTGTTAATGTGTTCTAGACAAATTTCTCAATAGAAAAAAATTCGTTATATAGATCAATGTACAGACAAAGTTGATCAAATAATTGACTTCTATATATCCTAATTAATGCATCCATTTTGGTGGTCACCAATACCCACCCAGCCGAGCCTCGTCACCAATGATTTATCTGACGGCTGTTCGTGGGAAGAATAATTGAGTGAAAAGAAAGGGTATATTTAAATTTAAGTTCATGCTTTGATAAAACGTACTTCATGTCTGATGGATGAGGCCAAGCATACACTGGGTCAAATAGTCTATATGGGCCTAATAAGGAGATTGATGGCTCAAAGCAGATCGATGGGTGAAGAAATTTATTGGGACAGTCAGTTTTAAATTTGAAGGTTGAATATTTTAGACAGGCTGTTGGACTACTACTATTTTTTAGAGTTAATTTTTTAGAGAATAGATAAAATTTGGAAATTTGGAAACTAATTTAGCTAGACTCTTGGAGTTGCTCTTCACTACTACAGAAATGGTCATCGTCAGCGGTTCAAAACACCTTATCAGCAGCGGTTCTGGAACCGCTGTAACCGCTGCTGATTAGGCATTGTTGATACTACAATTATCAGCAGCGGTTCTGGAACCGAACCGCTGCTGATAAGCACACATCAGCCGCAGTTCAGACTACTGAACTATTGCTGATACTCTACACACCAGCGCTGTTTATGACCATTTCTGTAGTAGTGTCTCAATCTTATTAGCCTACCGTGTGAGCAGAATAATATCATTTGTCGTTTCTTAATTTAGACGCTATTGCTTTGGCCTATCCTTCTTGGGACTCTGTTTTTGGGGCAATGTGCTCCTTATTTAACAAGCCACAACATAATAGCTTTGCAAAAGCAACATGCACTTAGAGAATTCATAGCAGTTACATTACGTGGAGCTTGCTTATCAAAATAGAAAGCTTCTACTATTATTAGGCACCTTTTTAAGGGACAACTACCTATAGGAGAGAGGTCGGTCTATCTTTAACCGATATCTCATCACATTTGGGAATTTGAAATCTTATTGTTTATGTTTCGGATATAGTAATATGGGATAGATTCTAACACAAAACACCTCGTATATGCAAGAGAATAGCATGCGAAAAAGAAATATCTCTGAGAACATATATAGGATTCTTGAAATGAAGTATGCATTGATTACTCAGAGGACAAAAACTCATAATAAGATGACTTAAGAAATAAATCTTTTAATGTAAATATATATGGAAATGAGGAATTGAGAATCTCGGTGGTGTACAAGAACTGTCTGAAGAATTTTAGAAATATAATCATGAACAAGCATGGGACAACACGTAGCGTGACGAAGATTATTATTGACTCCAGGCAATTACAACCAAGGATTGGTATCTTGTTACAATAGGTTATCAGATGGTAATTTTTTCCAATGCTCCAAGAGGTACCAGGTACCAAAGGTACTGTATTGTGAACCATTGATTTGCTGCATCCAACAGTGGTTCAAGAAAACCGGTACCCATCTGCCACCCGAGGTACGGAACCATGTTTTGCCATAACCAAGAGTACACTCGTAATTGTGAAAGCCCAAAACAGCCACACACTCACCTACGGCCAGCCACATCTTTTCGACGCAACTATAGTTGCACCCGACAGTTGGGCACACGAGAGAGAGGAGCAGCCATAGATGAGCTTTGCTCGCCGGTGGCTGGGTGCATTGAAGAGGCTCTCTGATGACAAGCTACGACTGAGTACACGGGTCCCGATCCTACTTCTCGACCTTCCTAGACGTGGCGGCTCAGGATCTTGATTTCCCGGTTGTCACCCTCTGTGACTTCTACTCAAAAGTGCTCCTTTTACATGCACGAAACTCATGAACTCATCTGTAACGTCCCGCGTCCAAATTCCGCTTACCACTCTAGCTCACCTATGGGGCGGACACGTGCATTCACACATACCACCCCTCTTACTTCTTGTAAAAGGGTTAATCCAGAGGTGCTATGGTTGGAACAACGAGAGTTATATGCTGACTCTCACCCATCTAAACTTCCAATGCGGGACTAGGTCTACAACTTCACTTTACTTCTGGGCCTCTTGGGCCAAAACTACTACTAGTATATGCTGGTACCAGACTGGGTGTTACAGTTATCCCTGCTTAAGGGCTGACCCCCTCGACAACACACCGCAAATAGGACAAGCAGATACACTAGACCTTCTCTCGATGAAACAAGAGTTGATGCTCTGATACCACTATAACATGCTGCACCAAAAGTCTGCTTACCACCCTAGCCCACCTATTGGGTGGGCACACACATTCACACATAGCATCCTCTGACGTTTTTCTCATTGCTTCATGTAAAAGGGTTAACCTAGAAGTGCTATTAGTAAAAAAAGACCCCTTAGTGGTGGTGGGTTTTCCAAACCGCTACTAAGCTCCCGTCACTAGGAGGGGTCATGCCCTAGTGATGGTGGAGTCGAACCGCCATTGGGATTGGAAGCCTAGTGGTGGTGGAGTGACATCATTTCCCACAACCACTAGGAAGAAAATAAAAAAACAAAAAGAAGGCAGCCTGGGCCCAACGGGCCAAGTTCAGCCTGCTCAAATCCTAGCCACCCGTCATGAATGGATTCACCATCATGCCACCCACCATGCTGCCTGCCTCCTTGTGCCACACCTAGATCTAGGTTGAGGAGGGCAAGGGAGGAGGCCCGCCGCCGTTGGCGAACCTTGGGGTGGGAGCTTTCCACCACACCACCTTCGGGAGATAACCTCCTTGCGCCTAATCTAAGCCGCCACGCCATCGTGTGCCCAGTCCCATGCCAGATCCGTGCCACCAGAGCCACACCTGGCACCTAGCACCTGTGCAACGGATCTGTCACGCCAAGGGCCGTGCCTAGTGCTGATGAGGAAGGGGAGGTGATGGTAGAAGCCTCGAGGTGTCCGACCAGGCAACAGGGGAGAGGAGGGGAGGGCCAACGGTGGTGAGAGGAGAGAGGATAGGAGGGGAGGGCTGGGAGCTCGCCTCGAGAGAGAGGATAGGTAGTGGTGTGCGGCTGAGAGGGAGAGGGAGAAGTGAGGAGATATTAGGTTTTGGTTTCCTATATATACCTGACTTGTATTGGGATGGGTCTGATTATTAGTCGGCCTCATGTGGGCTTTATTTATATCAGCGGCAGTTTGTCAATGGGCCGACATCAGCAAACTACCATTATTAGAAAAATAACATGGGCAGTGCATGTTGATGTTAGCAACCATAACCACTGGTACTACCAGACTGCTGGCATCATCACGAGCCACCACTGATGTTGAATCTCTAGGTTGGGTCTTTTCGCTGATGTCAACACACGACTTACTTGTCACAACCCCCATGGATCGATGTTCCCGAGATGATGATTAAGCAGACATAAGATAATACAACAACCGACCAAGTGTAAAATACATAGAGAAGAGTGTTATTTATTATACATCAGAGTTAAGTATTTAGTGCAGCGGAATTATTACAAAACCAAGTTTTACAACAGCAGAAGACAACGCGATTAAATGTCTACAATATACAGCTCGACGATTACAGCAACTGTGATAAATCCGAGCCCATACGGATTATCACCTAGCATCACACAATAGCAGCGGCTACTCAGTCTCTCAATGGGTAGACCATCCTTCTGGGATAGAAATATTCCACGGAAGAACACCCATAGTTAACTCATATGCATCAGTGATTATTACCTAAAATAGTAAAACAACAATATGGCAAAGCCTCAGCAACTAAGCTCGGCAAGTCTTACCTGACAAAAATTAATACTAGACTATGCATAGGCTCAGAGATGGATAATAGTACTCCCTACCAACGTACACCGGCGGCTCAGTGTATCCAAATGCTACAAGCATCCTCCAAAAGAATGCTGGCAGCCCTGGACGATGAAGAGCGTCGGTATAAGTCCAGCCATCATCCAAAATATGAACCTGGGGATCCATCTACACACACCAGAATAAAGACCCAAAATTATTACTAGAATGACAGTATCCTAAAATTTTAGGGGTAAAAATTTTATTTTGAAAACTAATTAACAAGTTGCTACTATCAAATGAACAAAATTTTACTTTCTACTGAACAGAGAGTCAAAACTTCACAATTCTGGAAACCTTATAACTAACTCAAAATTTATGCATGGTACCATCTTATAGATAATTTCATAAGCTTTACAGAATGTGCTCATACATATCCATCACATCAACAAAAATAAAGATATGAAATTCTTAAGTTGGTGCTGGAATATGAAGGAATTGACTGAACAGTGTGCAAGATTTTGGCATTTTGGAGCATTGTTGAAAAGATTGAAATCTACAATTGAGTTGTAGATTGAAGATAACTTCAATATCTTTCCAAACCATATTTGCTCAACAATTTAGCGAAAACAAATCTGGAGTTACAAAATTTTCAATCAACACCTAATTCTGTCATCCTGAACAAAGAGCAGAATAACAGTTTTAACTTTGTCGACTGATTTGATCCAGATGCGTGCCAAATCAAGAAAAACGGATAACTACAAAGTTGTATATCGTCAAAAGGTCTTTCTAACGGTTACTCGTACAAAATTTTAGGACGTCTACACCAGGAGATATGAACGTTTACAACTGACCTATCAGATTCTGATCAACAGGGAACAGATTCATAAGTTCTTCAATTCTGGACCATTTTTCAACAAAATTTCTCTTCTCCAAGAGTTGATACATCAAGAGGACTCCCATATCTCTCCAAAAAATATTTGTATTCTCCAAAATTATGAAGGAGTAATGAACTACGAAATTTTGAAAATCAGGACAGATTGGTTTCAAATCTGAAGTTCTAGTTATGGACCTAAGTTCAAAGTTTTGCAAGTTAATTTGTTCAGATTTTTAAACACACAGTCAAGAGAGTGAATCAGAGGTAAGATCAAATTTTAATTCACTTGATTAAATGCCATGCAAACAATGCAAGTGAAATTTTTAATCCTAACCGTTCCTCACTCAATAGAAAATATATGTATATATACCGGCACATTACGGTATTCGTAATTTTTTTGGTGATGACCCGGACTCAAGAGCAAACATTCTAAGTTTTTAAGACACACACACTCTAACATGGTTAGTATACTTGCAAAAAATCATTTCAGAAATATTATATCAAATTCAAAAGAAACTACGAAAATAAGCAGTTTATATACTACTTGGTAACGGTTCATGAAACAATCCGCCTTGTGAAGCCACGGTCCTCGCAAGCGGGCCCATGCTCATAAACCTACCATGATGAGCATCAACTACAAGAAAAATTTTGGCATGGTTTATGGAAGAAACTGAAGATGCATCTAGGATCCCCTAGTGGGTTTTGGTGTACGATGATGAAAGATTAAAATTGTGCTAACATGTTCATGAAGTAAATGTGCAGATAATCAAAATTATTGTCTAAACCCACATTTGTAAGATGACCATTACTCCCAAAAAGAAGAAAAGGAGAAATGGACTCAAAAGCACTTCAAAGAGTACTTCTTAATTTTATTTTGAGTCATAGGCATGCCGAACTATAAAGGGGGGCAAACCAATTTTGCTAAGAAGGGAAATTTGTGTGCTCAAGCCTACCAAAAAGTTTTGTGAGAACTTAGCCAACCAATGCCAAAAAGAACCTATCCATTTTGAGCTAAACAGAGAGTCACAGAAGTTCCGTGATTCAACTCATGGAAGTTCCGTCATTTCCAATCCTTAAACAACAGTCAACCCGAGGGTTATGGAAGTTCCGTGGGCTCCTCCACGGAAGTTCCGTCGTCCTCTGGTTTCTCTAGGTTGCAAACCCAAGAGCGATAGAAGTTCCGCGATGTTCATCACGGAAGTTCCGTCATCTCTAGCTCAGTTGAAAAACTGACTGCGTAACGGTTCTGTTTGAATTGACGGAAGTTCCGTGGGTTCTCATGGAAGTTCCGTCAGACACAGAGAAGTTGTGTAACGGCTAGTTTTTGGAGAGTCTCTATAAATACTTCTCCCCTTCCCCCGTGGGAAGGGTTGGACACTTTGGCATTCCACTCTTTCTTCAGCTAGAGCTCTCCCCTCTTACTCCCAAACTTGTTCTTGAGATTCCAAGCAAAGTGAGAGAGATCCAACCACAAAAAAGATTGATTTCATCCACTCAAAAGCTTGAGCACATCTTTCCCTCCCCATCAAGATTTGATTTGCTTATTACTCTTGGAGACTTGGTCTCCTAGACGGCTAGGCGTCGCCCTTGAGCTCCCAACTTGTTGTGGTGAGACGGGAACATTTGTGAAGGTGTGATTCACCTCTGGAGGAAAAGAATCAAGTGGAGAAAGAAATCCGAGCATGATCTTTCTGATTGCTTGGCGGGGAAAAGGGTTGAGAGAGACCCGACCACTTTGTGTAGCTCCTCAACGAGGACGTAGAAACTACTTAGTGTGGTTGCCAAACCTCAAGTTAATTTCTTGTGTCTCTCTTTACATTTCCGCTTTTATCTTTGTGTTTGTGTATTTCTTTCATATTATTTGTGCTTGTTTCACTTGTTAATTGTGTTGCTAGCATCTCATCAAAGAATCCTAGGTGTGCATTGCTGTAGCTTCTCCCCTAGCAAGTATTGTATTGCTTCTTCTTAGTTATCCGCACTTTAATTAATTTTAGAGGAAGGTTTGGAGAAGTTCTATCTTTCGATAGAAGTTCCATGGTGACGGAAGTTCCATCGTCCCTGCTATTTGATCAAATCTTAGTGTCTTTTTCATGGTTAATTTTTTAGATTGCCTATTCACCCCCCCCTCTAGGCAACTTTCAATTGGTATCAGAGCCATAATCTTCTACAAGGCTTAAAAGCTTGAAGGTTAAAGGATGTCGAAGCCGGGGGAAGGCGACAAGCCTCAAAATCTTGCTTCGGTAAGCAAGGGAAGTGATTTGCATGGTGTCGTGCCCTTCAACTATGCCGATGTGGCAAATATACATGGCAGTGGGAGTGGAAGATTGCCTTATTTTAAAGGCAAATATTTTAGTTGGTACAAGCATCGCATGAAGATGTATCTTATGTCAATTAGTCCACCAATTTGGGAGATAGTGGAGAAAGGATATACCTTGGAAGACAAGGATAATCCTACAACCATGGATCAACTCAACATACATCGAAATGCTCAAGCGGTATTTGCCATTCTCTCTTCCTTGAATCCCAAGGAGTATTCAAGAGTAGCTAGAATTGAGAATGACCAGAGAATGTGGAAGAAGCTTGTATGTGCCCATGAGGGAGTTGATGTTGTAAAGAAGTCAAGGCTCCAAGTTCTCAAGAATCAATTCAATTTCTTTGTGATGAACAAGGGAGAAGAGCCTCAACAAACTCATGATAGGCTCATGGACATTGTGAATGAGGGAAGAGCATATGGGGACAACATCAAAGATGAAGAAGTCAACTACAAGCTTCTCATGGCTCTTAGGTTGTGGAACCCAACTCTATGCACCATCATTGAAGAAAAGGATGGATTTGAGAGTTTCACAACCGATGAAGTGATTGGAAGAATAAATGCTCACAAGAGTCGTGATGATGAGGGTAAAAGAGTGAATGTGCTCATTGGTGATGAAGGCTCAAGCAAGAATCACATAGTTCTCAAAGCAAATGATGACGAAGATGATGATGAGGAGGAGGAAGACAACGAAGAGTTTGCCTTATTTGTCAAGAAATTTGGCAAATACATGATCAAGAACGGCTTCACCAAGAGAAGCTTTGATAAGGCAAAAGCTAGAAGAACAAGTAGAAGATGCTATGAGTGTCATGAATAAGGACACATGATTGCCGATTGTCCAAGGCTAAATGACAAGGGCAAGAAAAATGAAAAGTACAACAACAAGACCAAGCCCAACAAGAAGTCATACAATAAGGGGCAAGCTCACATTGGGCAAGAGTACATCTTCGATGATGATGATGAAGATGATGAGGGTGGTATCGCCAACATTGCCATTGGTCTACCACCGGCCAAGAAGTCACTCTTCAACAACCTCACTGATGATGAGGATGATGCTCCCCGATGCTTCATGGCCAAGGAAAGCAAGGTAGCTCCTCAAACCGATTTCAATCCTCCTATTGTAGTGATGAAGAGGAGGACTTGGTCCCCTCTATGCATGAAATGGTTAAAATGCTAGATAAGCTACAAGGGGAGTTGGACAATCAAGAAAGAATCATTGACAGACAAGAAGAGTTGCTTGATGAAGAAAGAAGCAAGAACCTAGAGCTCACCAAGCAACTTGAGGGAGAGAAGGAGAAGAATAAGACCTTGACCAAGGACCTTGCAAAGGTCAATGAGTCAAGTGAATCATGCACCTCAACGAGCAAGAAGTATCAAGAAAGGTGCAACTCCTTGCTAGAGGAGAATAAGGCCTTAGTGAAGGCCATTGAAGATCTCAATATAAATTCTCGCTCGTTGTTGAAGAAGCTTGAATATTCTCAAGCCTCAACAAGCAAGGGTTGTGGAAGGTGCCACAACATTGATGTTGATATGATTGCTAAGCAAGATGCAATCATTAAGAAACTAACCAACCAAATCAATAAGCTCAAGAAGAAAGCTCAAGTGGAGACCAGAACAAAAATAGTTGGTGAACCAAGAGCCTCTCATGACAAGAGAGGATTGGGGTACAACAAGAATGTACCCAAAAGAAGGCACAACAAATGAATCAACTTTGTGTTCAAGAACAAGGGAAAGCAAGTGGCACAAGAAAATACCATCAAGCCCAAGAATGCTTCCCAAGTCAACAAGAACACCAAGAACTCTACCATATCCTTTAATGATTTTGATGCCTCTTATGTGCTAACCCGTAATGCTTATGGTGGAGTAGTTGCTAAGTTTGTTGGGCCACATGATACAAGGTGGAAACCTTGTGTGTGGGTGCCCAAAGTTCTTGTATCTAGTGTTAAGGGACCCAAACCAACTTGGATGCCTAAAACACGTGCTTGATTTCCTTTGTAGGAATACTCCTCTGGTGGAGCAATATGGGTACTTGATAGTGGGTGCTCAAATCATATGACCGGAGAGAGATCAATGTTCTCCACACTTGATCACGACAATCTACCAAGTGGAGGCATATCATTTAGAAATGACAACAAAGGAAAGGTAATTGGTCGTGGACGGATTGATGTCACCCATGACCTTTCAATTAGCAATGCTTATCTTGTGAATGGTCTAGATACAACTTGATGTCTGTATCACAACTTTGTAAGATGGGCTACAGTTGTCTCTTTGACGATGATGGTATGACCGTCTTTAGGAAAAAGGATTCCTCTATAGCTTTCAAAGGGTATTTAGAGGACAAGATCTATCTTGTTGATTTCATCAACAAAGAGGGATCTAACCTAAATACTTGTTTGGTCGCTAAAACCACTTTGGGTTGGCTATGGCACCGCCGGCTAGCTCATGTTGGGATGAGAAATCTTTCCAAACTCCTAAAAGATGATCACGTCATTGGATGAAAGGATGTTGCTTTTGAGAAGGACAAAATATGTAGTGCATGTCAAGCTGAAAAGCAAGTAGGAGCAGCACATCCATCCAAGACAATGATGACAATGTCAAGACCGTTGGAAATGCTCCACATGGACCTTTTTGGACCGGTCACCTACATAAGCATTGGCGGTAACAAATATGGCCTTGTAATTGTCGATGATTATTCTTGTTTCACTTGGATATTCTTTTTGAAGGACAAAAGTGAAACACAAGGAATTGTAAAGAAGTTCTTGAGGAGAGCCCAAAATGAGTATGAAGTGAAGATCAAGAAAATAAGGAGTGATAATGGAACCGAGTTCAAGAACACACAAATTGAAGAATATCTTGATAAAGAAGGCATCAAGCATGAATTCTCAGCTCCATACACTCCACAACAAAATGGAGTAGCCGAAAGGAAAAACCGCACACTCATAGAGATGGCAAGAACAATGCTTGATGAGTACAAGACACCGGACACCTTTTGGACCGAAGCCATCAACACCGTGTGCCATGCAACAAATAGGTTATATCTTCACAAGATCCTAAAGACGACACCTTATGAGCTCCTCACCGGTAACCTTCCCAATGTTTCATATTTTTGAGTTTTTGGGAGCAAATGCTTTATTCTTAACAAGAAACCTAAATCATCTAAGTTTGCTCCCAAGACTCATGAAGGCTTCCTCCTTGGTTATGGAACTAACGTCTATGCATATCGAGTCTTTAACAGAGACACCGGGGTTGTTGAAATAACCCGGGATGTGCAATTTGATGAATCTAATGGCTCTCAAATAGAGCAAGTTAATCCAAGTGATGTAGGTGATGAAGCTCTGTGTGATGCAATAAGGAACATGGCAATAGGTGAGATAAGGCCACAAGATCCAAACTCAAGTCGAGGTGAACCATCTTCTTCAAGACAAAATGACTCATCTCCATAAGGGCCACATGATCAACAAGATCAAGGAAGTAACCAAGATAAAGATGACGATTATGATCAAGGCAACAACCAAGATCAAGCTCAAGATGGCGGAGATAGAGAAATTCAAGATGACAACAATCAAGAAGAAGAAGAAGAAGAAGAAGATGCATCTAGGCCAATTCATCCACGAGTCCGACAAAGCATTCAAAAGGATCACCCCGTCGACAACATTCTTGGTGACATCCAAAAGGGAGTAACTACTAGATCCTGAATGGCTATGTTTTGTCATCAGTACTCGTTTGTTTCCTCTATGGAACCTCTTAAGGTGGAACAAGCACTTCAAGACTTGGATTGGGTGATGGCCATGCAAGAAGAGTTGAACAACTTTGAAAGAAACAAGGTGTGGTCATTGGTGGAAAGACCCAAGCAAAATGGTGTAGGTACAAAATGGGTGTTCCACAACAAACAAGATGAGTATGGTGTGGTGGTGAGAAACAAGGCAAGACTTGTTGCAAAAGGATACTCACAAGGAGAAGCTTTGGACTTTGGTGAAACTTATGCACCCGTAGCTTGGCTTAAATTCATGTTTTACTTGCCTATGCTACTCACCATGGCTTTAAGCTTTTTCAAATGGACATGAAAAGTGCATTTCTTAATGGCCCCATTCAAGAAGAGGTGTATGTACAACAACCTCCGGGGTTTGAAGACCCAAAGAAACCAAACCATGTGTACAAGCTTCACAAAGCTCTCTACGGCCTCAAGCAAGCACCTCGAGCGTGATATGAGCACCTCAAGGAATACTTGATCAACAAGGGCTTCACAATTGGCAAGGCCGATCCTATTCTCTTCACAAGAAAAGTTCATAATGATTTATTTGTATGCCAAATATATGTCGATGACATTATATTTGGTTCTACTAATCAATATTTTTGTGATGAGTTTGCCAAGTGTTGACTTTTGCTAAGCCATATTAATAAATCATTCCCGGCACGGGGCCAGAAACGGTTCACTAATATGTCCCAGAGTCAAGTAGGTAAAATCCGCAAGCGCACAGAGAATACCGCTGTAGCATTTCACCCGGAAGTATTCAGGGTATCGTATTTGTTTATCCCAAAGGAAGGTTATGATCAAGAAGCGTTACTAACATATAAGATCATGTTAACAATTAGCAAGGATATCTAACCAAGACAGGCGGGTATATGATAATAACCGGGTAGTGTGACACACACAGAAGATTCCTACCAAATAAATAAAGTCTAATGGAGGAAAGGCTAGGCTAAGCTACTCCTACTATACATTCCTATACAGTTGCATAGCCTAAGTAGAATACATACAGACCCACACTCAGGTTTAGCAGTCAATAGTATAGCACTTCAGGCATGGACTTACCCCTGCATCCACAGGCGACTTCCGCCAAGAGCCTACGCACTAGCCTAGCGGGGAGGATTTCAAAGGACGGACAGGGCTGTCACCACCTGCCGCCTACCTCAACGAACCAGTAGACTAACGAATAATTGATGCAAATCAGTCACCCAAGTACCATACTTGCATGACCAAAGAGCACTCTGCCCCTCCGCGATTACTATTAACGAGGCAGAGTTACCGTACGAATACGATCACCAAACCCATGCTATACTTTATCAGCTAAAACTAAGCATAGAGACTATAACATATAAACTAGACTATAGTGACGGTATATAACTAGCATGACAATAGTAGTATAATAAATATAAACTACTATCACACAAGTAGACTATACTATCACATATATGGATCACAATATCAAACAAGAAACTCATGACCCAAGCACAACTATATAGAAAATATATATATATTGATAAGAGCAAAGTCTTACAAAAGGGAAAAGATACAAGAGCCATACCAATTCCAAGTGAAGACTTGGGACTAGAGAGCTCTAGACTCAGCCTAACTCCACTAAAACTCCAAGAACTACTACTAGCAAGAGAGAAATGCTTCTTGTGGTGTGTGCTGAGTGTGAAGGCACACCCTCCTATTTATAGCCTCAATAGGTCGGCAAGGGAGAGTAACCGCCACGGAAGGCATCTCAAACCGTCATCAGGAGTCGCGGAGGAGCCAACACGTGGAAGCCCAGGCGGAGAGGGCGCCCGGCCGGGTCGGCCGACCTGACCAGGTCGGCCGACCTGGGGGTGGCCCCTCCTGGCCTGTGCTTTCTCCAGGTGGCTGTCCTGTGGGCCCTGACGTCGGTTTGCGCGGTATTACAGGGAGTTACGTCGGTTAAGTGCTGAAAATGGGCCCTTCAATCCGTGTGACGTCCATGTGGCACTCTCTGATTGGTCGAAAGTGTGTTTTCTTGCCTTTTGAGGTGTTTCCTTCACATTTCCTCCTGCATGCACAAAGTTCTCCAAGTACAAGTGGAACTATATTATTGTGCTAAAGTATGCGTGTATGAAATGCCAAATTCTCCTTTATTTGAGTATAGTTGACGGTTGAAAATGGTACTTAACAGCCGTCAACACCAAGATTATGACTAAGAAATTTGAGATGTCCATGATGGGGGAGTTGAAGTTCTTTCTAGGTTTTCAAGTCAAGCAACTTGAAGAAGGAACATTCATAAGTCAAACCAAGTACACTCAAGACATATTCAAGAAGTTTGACATGAAGAATGCAAAACCAAACAAGACTCCCATGAAGACAAATAGACACCTCGGGCTAGATGTAAATGGTAAACCTGTGGATCAAAAGGTATATCGATCCATGATTGGCTCCTTGCTTTATCTTTGTGCATCTAGGCCCGATATCATGCTTAGTATGTGCATGTGTGCAATATTTCAAAGTGCTCCTAAGGAAAGTCACTTGGTGGTTGTAAAAAGAATCTTGAGATATTTGGTTCGCACGCCAAATCTAGGATTATGGTATCCCAAGGGCTCCAAGTTCAAGCTAGACGGTTATTCCAATGCCAACTACACAGGATGTAAGGTGGATAGGAAAAGTACCTTCGGAATGTGCCAATTCTTGGGTAGGTCCCTTGTATATTGGTCGTCCAAGAAACAAAATTCCATTGCCCTATCCACGGCCGAAGCGGAGTATGTAGCAGTCGGAAGTTATTGTGCTCAACTACTATAGATGCAACGAACTCTAAAGGACTTTGGATACACTATGACCAAAGTTCCACTCCTATGTGACAATGGGAGTGCCATCATGATTGCATATAACCCCATTGATCATAATAGGACTAAGCATATAGATATCCGGCACCACTTCTTGAGAGATCATTCAATCAAAGGGGATATTGATATTAGCTATGTTAGAACCGATAACCAACTAGCGGATATATTTACCAAGCCCCTAGATGAGAAGAGGTTTTGTGAACTTAGAAGTGAACTGAATACTCTCAACTCATCCAACTTGGAGTAGAATCATGCACTTTGTTTGATGAAGTGATCGTGCAAAATGCTTTGAAAATGAAATTCTTCAAAAATTTCATAATGTCTTTGCATTTCAAAATAAAATGTTTTGATCAATAGATCATATTGTTGAAACTGTGAATATAGTTTTACCTGGTTGATTGTTGCTATTCACAAGTTAAAACAAGTCTTATCTTCCCTACCTATCTTGTCCAAAATTTCAAACTAGTAGAGGGTTTCACTCTGTCAAATAGAGAACGACGGAACATTCGTGACCCATTCACAGAACTTCTGTCGTCCACGGAAGTTCTGGGAAAACTTCCGTGACTTTTCAACTACTGTCTGGCCAAACCTGAGAGCGATGGAACTTCCTTCACCCAATGACGGAACTTCCGTCACTCTCAGGTTAAAGGGCCCGACGCCCTCTCTTCCTTCTAGTCAACAGGTCAGTTCTCTTCTTTCTCTCTCTCTCTCATCCACTCAAACTGTAGGCGGCGATTCCTGGCGATTTGAAGATTCCACCAATGAAGTTGATCAAAAAGGTGGAGATTTGTCTCTTCCCCCACGGAAGTTCTGCAATCTCCATCGATTTTCTTCATTTTTGACCTAGGTATGAGTTTTTGACCCAAAATTCGTTCTTAGGTCAATATTTCAATTGTCCTCATTCCCTGAGGATAGATTACCTCCTCTAGGGCTAGTCTCCCCTTCCTTAGAAGCATTTAACATGTTGTGGTAGGATCTAGGGGTAATTTCAATTTTGACATAAACTACAAATGATGGAAGTTCCATCAGAACTTCCGTCATGACGAAACTTCCGTGGTCTTTCATAGAACTTCCATTGCCTGCTGTTCAGGGCATTGAACTTGATTATCTCTTAAATCTTAACCCCAAACATATGACTTATTCTGGTCAATTCTTCTGTCATTGCTAGTTCAAGATGACTAGAGTCAAGCAAGGGGCAACTGTGCAATTTGAAGGAAGCAACGACGACTCTTCCTCCTCCTCTTCAAGTGAGGAACTTGTGCCCGTCTCTAAGAGGAGGAAAGCCATCGTAGTTCGGGATCATGGGGCAAGTGGTCAAGGCTCTAGCGGGGATGCTCAGACAGTGCACGTGCAGCCAAGAGGATCTCTCCCTCCTAGGAGTTCCCTGGATAAGGGAAAGAAGCCTATGAAGAAAAAGAGGTCCAAGAAGGCAAAAGAATCCTCCTGAGTAGCAAGGACATACAATGTGGATGTGATAAAGGGTCTTAAAGTCCATGAACCTGCATATCCTGATGGGTACATCTACAAGGACTACAAGAAAGACCTTGATGCTCTCATTGAAGCGAGGAAGCAAAATCCCTCTCTAGTGGGAGAACAAGAGGTCACTGACCCCCGGTTCTACACGTGATTTCAGCAGGACTACTATATGTCGATGTTCATTGACAAGAACCGGAAGAATAGAGTAGCATCCCACCAATGGATTGACTGGTCTTATATGGAGTCCAAGGAGAACCAAGTGTTTGCTGATATTATTCAGACATGCAAGGACAGAGGTGTATATGAGTTGATGGGATTCAACTATGGACGGAATGAGGAAGTCATTTGTCAGTTCTATGCCACTCTCTATCTTGATGGCAAAGGTGTTCTTCATTGGAGGATTCAAGGCCAGGGATACTCAGTTTCTGCCTCGAGGTTTGCTAGCTACTTCTTCCAAGGCAGTGCTGATCCGTCCAGGGAGCCCATCTCCAATGAGCCTATGATGAAGGATTCAGACATGGCCTTCATGTACTATGAGCCAAGCAAGATGTACTTTGGCTCAACAAATGGTTTTCACAACTACTACTTCACGCTCAACCGGATTCTTAGAGTGACCATTGCACCCAAAGCAGGATATGCTACTGCTATAGTAGAGAGCTCAAGGAACATTCTTGCTAGGTTCAATCCTCAAGCAAACCCCTTCTATATCATGGACTTCATCACAAATGAGATCCATCTAGCTTCCATTGACACTAGAAGGAGCCTTCCTTATGCTCCCTATCTCATGAGGATGATTGAGGCTGAGACCGGGATAATCTTTGAGGAGTGTGAGCACGTTCCACTGAGGCCAAGAGTGCAGTCCGAGGTCAGACCTATGTTTGCTCCTCCCCCAGGTGTGTCCTCTTCTGAGAGAGCCAGTATGAATCGGTTCTATGCTGAGCAAGCCGTAGAGCAAGCTGCTGCTGCTGCAGCAGCAGTAGCGGCAACAGCAGCAGGGGCTTCTTCCTCAGCCCAAGACAGACAGCCGTCCATCCTCTCTAATTCTTGCCTTTCTTAAAGGTATCTTCGGTGCTTGTTGCTTCAATGCAAAGGAGAACTGGTAGAACAAGCAGCGCATCAAGATGCAAGTGAGGCGCTACAAGAGGGAGCAGCGGGCTCAAGGATATGAGGTGTCTCCCGATGGATCTGAGTGTGAGCCCGATGGTGAGCCACCACTCTTTGCCGACCCTCTCGCGGGTTATGACAGGAGTGACCTCTCTGCCGGGCCATCCACAACTCCTCCACCACGTGAAGATGAAGATGAAGCTGAGGATGACGAGTCCGAGGAAGACGATGAGTGATCTCATTTCTTCTCTCTCTCTTTTTGGTGGGTTGATGCCAAAGAGGGAGAGGAGCGATGAAAAAGG
This sequence comes from Eleusine indica, assembly GCA_030378355.1. NCBI lineage: Eukaryota > Viridiplantae > Streptophyta > Magnoliopsida > Poales > Poaceae > Eleusine > Eleusine indica. The sequence goes on from CM059499.1 coordinate 18,989,109, forward strand.
ATGAACTTTGTTTGCCTATCTCACTTGTAATATGATAGTGATGAACCTATGGATAAGTTATCTTTCTATTTGCTTTGTGTGTGAAAACTATTTGTGGACCTTTATTGTAATAACTCTATTGTTCTTATGCTAAGTGTGGTGCTTGTTTTTATTGCTTTTGTAGATTTCTTGTGTTAAGAGTGTTGATTGTTTATTGCTTTATCCCTTTGCTACACACTTGTACACATTTAGGCACCCACTCATTGCAAAATATAGGGGGAGTTCCCTTACATGTTTGTGTGATTCTTGCATATCTTTAGGGGGAGTTCCGCTATATGTTTGCTCTTTGTCTAGTTTGATTATCTTCTTTATATCCTTTTTAATCTATTGTCATCAATCACCAAAAAGGAGGAGATTGAAGATGCATCTAGGATCCCCTAGTGAGTTTTGGTGTACGATGATGAAAGATTAAAATTGTGCTAACATGTTCATGAAGTAAATGTGCAGATAATCAAAATTATTGTCTAAACCCACATTTGCAAGATGGCCATTACTCCCAAAAAGAAGAAAAGGAGAAATGGACTCAAAAGCACTTCAAAGAGTAGTTCTTAATTTTATTTTGAGTCATAGGCATGCCAAACTATAAAGGGGGGTAAACCAATTTTTCTAAGAAGGGAAATTTGTGTGCTCAAGCCTACCAAAAAGTTTTGTGAGAAGTTAGCCAACCAATGCCAAAAAGAATCTATCCATTTTCAGCTAAACACAGAGTCACAGAAGTTATGTGATGTAAACAAGGGTTCCCGATCTTCCGAAAGGTTCTTGGTAAGTTGATTTGGTCGGAGGCGACACACAAATCGATCCGGCTTCAGAACAACACGTTCTAAACCCCGCAATCGCAGCACGACGTCTCCTCTGGTTATCCACCGTCCAAAGACGATTGACCTCGCCAAGAAGGCTAATCCCTGCCTGCAAATCAAGAACACAAGCAAGAACAACGAAGAATGCAACACAATTGCAGATGTATGATTAAACTCTCGAAGTTGGGGTCTCACAAATCGATGAACGGCGACACTGTTTATGAACAGAATTGATCTAAGCAAAACCCAAACCCTAATGGTGTGGTGGAGGCTGTATATAAAGATCCTAGGGTCGTGCAAGACCCTCTGGACGCGCCCCTAATTGGGCTCAACTAAATACAAAGCCCAAAGGCCAAAAATAGGCGACGCAGCACCGACACAGATTCTGGACTCTCTCTTGTTTCGACGATTCCTGATGACTCCGGATGAATTTTGACATGACTCCGGCGGCATTGGAAAGGTCTTCTCCTTATATTTCCGTGCATATGTAGAACGTCCAAATCCGAGTCCGTATGCGTCCTGGGTGACTGTTTCATTGCAGACTGGTCCTGGGCCCCGAAACAGAGTCGAAGTTGGTTTTGATTGGGCCTCCACTTTGGCTTCCAAGCCCTTGCTGGTCCTCGATGTTTCCAACTCCTTCTCCCATCATCTCCTAGTCCACTCCATGGTTTCTAATCATAAAATAATCATTAGGTACCAAACCATTCTCAAAAGTAACATATAGCAAAGAACGTAGGAACGAGCTCACCTCTAAATTTAGTCGTCGTTCACGAGCTCTAGTCATTGGACCTTGCAAGTCCAGAATTGGAGTGTTGTGTGTATCCATAGGAGTGATGCCCTCATCATCCTCCCCCTCTTGAAGTGGAGTCGTCCTCGACTCAAGCTTATCCTCTTCTCCCAAGTATGGTTTCAAATCTGAAATATTAAAAGTAGGACTAACCCCGAACTCGGGAGGCAACTCAAGTTTGTATGCATTATCATTAATCTTCTCCATTATTTTGAATGGACCATCAGCTCTAGGCATTAGCTTAGACTTTCTCAATTCTGGAAATCTATCCTTCCTTAAGTGTAACCACACTAAATCTCCTACATCAAGCTTTACTTCCTTTCTACCTTTACTATCAGCAATTTTGTATTTTTCATTCATCTTTTCAATGCTAAGTCTAGTGGTCTCATGCATTTGCAAAATAAATTCAGCACGCTCCTTAGCATCAACATGAACTCTCTCATTAATAGGTAGAGGAAGTATATCAAGTGGAGTACGGGGATCAAAACCATACACTACCTTGAAGGGACTTACCTTGGTAGTAGAATGTGTTGCCCGATTATAAGCAAACTCAACATGAGGCAAGCATTCTTCCCATTGCTTCAAATTTTTCTTCAAAATAGCTCGTAACATAGTGCCCAAAGTGTGGTTCACAACCTCAGTTTGTCCATCAGTTTGTGGATGACAAGTTGTAGAAAATAGCAACTTTGTACCCAACTTATTCCAAAGCGTGCGCCAAAAATGACTCAAGAATTTTGCATCACGATCTGAAACAATAGTAGAAGGCATACCATGCAAACGTACAATTTCTTTGAAAAAGAGATCAGCAATATAACTAGCATCATCAGTTTTATGACATGGTATAAAGTGTACCATCTTGGAAAAACGATCCACAACAACAAAAATGCTATCACTCCCCCTCTTAGTCCTAGGCAGTCCTAAAACAAAGTCCATAGAAATATCCGCCCAAGGAATAGAAGAAACAGGAAGTGGCATGTATAAACCATGTGGATTCAAACGAGACTTAGCTTTTTGATATGTAGTGCAGCGAGCAACAAAACGCTCAACATATTTCCTCATCCTTGGTGAAAAGAAGTGTGTGGCCAAAATATCCTCCGTCTTCTTAGCACCAAAATGACCCATTAATCCACCTCCATGCGCCTCCTGCAACAACAAAAGACGAACGGAACCAACTGGAATGACCATCATTCAACACAAATTTGTTCCAAGCACGACCTTCTTTACAGTGCAGCAATACATCTTTAAAATCAACATCAGCAACATATTGTTCTTTAATTGCCTCAAGTCCAAAAATTCTACAATCAAGTTGAGACAACAAAGTATATCGCCTAGATAAAGCATCAGCAATCACATTATCCTTCCCTTTCTTATGTTTAATAGTATAACGAAAAGACTCAATAAACTCAACCCATTTAGCATGTCTACGGTTCAAATTACATTGAGAACGAATATACTTAAGTGATTCATGATCAGAATGAATAACAAATTCTTTGGGCAACCAATAATGACGCCACGTCTCTAAAGAACGTACAAGTGCATATAGTTCCTTATCATACGTGGAATAATTCAAAACAGGCCCAGTATTTTTCTCACTAAAGTATGCAACAGGTTTACCATCTTGCATCAAAACACCACCAATGCCTATACCACTAGCATCACATTCAAGCTCAAAAGTCTTATCAAAATTGGGTAATTGCAGCAATGGTGCATGTGTAAGTTTGTCCTTCAAAGCATCAAAAGACTCATGATGTACCTTACCAAAATAGAAGTCAACGCCCTTCTTTGTCAACTCATGCAATGGTACAGCAATGGTGCTGAAATCTTTGACAAAGCGGCGGTAGAAACCTGTAAGACCAAGAAAACTCCTCACCTGTGTGACAGTTTTTGGTACAGGCCAGCTCTTTATGGCTTCAATCTTCGCCTCATCCACTTCAATTCCCTATGGAGTCACAACATAGCCAAGAAAAGAGACTCGATCCGTGCAAAAGGTGCACTTCTCAAGGTTACCAAATAAACGTGCAACTCGCAAAGCATCAAAAACAGCACGCAAATGAATCATATGATCATCCATGGATTTGCTATAAATCAAGATATCATCAAAGTAAGCAACCACAAATTTGCCAATAAAAGGTCTTAAAACCTCATTCATCAAATGCATGAAAGTACTGGGTGCATTAGTCAACCCAAAAGGCATTACTAACCACTCATACAACCCGAATTTGGTTTTGAAAGCTGTTTTCCATTCATCTCCAAGTTTCATTCTAATTTGATGGTAGCCACTACGCAAATCAATTTTAGTGAAAATTATAGCACCACATAACTCATCAAGCATGTCGTCTAGCCTAGGAATAGGATGACGATACCTAATAGTAATGTTATTAATGGCTCTACAATCTACACACATACGCCAAGAACCATCTTTCTTAGAAACCAAAAGTACAGGAACAACACAATGACTAAGTGATTGACGAACATACCCATGATCCAAAAGGCCTTGGACTTGTCGTTGTATCTCCTTAGTCTCCTCAGGGTTGGTCCTATAAGCAGCACAGTTTGGTAAAGTTGCACCAGGAATCAAATCAATTTGATGCTCAATCCCTCTCAAAGGTGGCAATCTCGAGGGTATCTCAACTGGGAAAACATCCTCATACTCCTGCAAAAGGTTAGTGACAGCAGGAGGCAAAGCACTAGAAGCAATATCACCAAGCAAAAACAAGGCTTGTTTGCATATCAAAGCATAGCAAATATCATCAGTAGAAATTTCAGCAAGCTCAGATTTTGTGGCAAGACATGAACGACCTTGTAATTTAATTGCAGCACCCTTAGAACTTGAAGAATCATTAACATTACTTGGTGTAGAAGCAGAATTAACAGGTTGCTTAATTTCAGGGATTTTATTTTTCAAACTAGCAGCTCATTCTAAATTAGCTTGTACAATTTCAGCAGGGGTCATTGGTAACAAAGTAATTTTAGTTCCTTTATGCATAAAAGTGTACTTATTACTTTTACCATGGTGTACAGCATCATTATCAAATTCCCAAGGTCTACCCAATAAAAGTGAACAAGCTTGCATGGGTACAACATCACAATCAACAGAATCCACATAGGAACTAATGGAAAAAGGAACTCTGCAAGTTTGTCTTACCTTAGCTTTTCCAGAGTCATTTAACCATTGAATGTAGTATGGATGTGGATGTGGGCGTGTGGTCAAATCAAGCTTCTTAACCACATCAGAACTCACCAAATTGTTGCAGCTTCCTCCATCAATGATGACACGTGCCCGACGGTTCTTGATGACGAAGAAAATCTGGAACAAGATATGTCGCTGCATCATCTCGGGCTGCTGGATTTGTGTGCTAAGCACACGCTGCACAATAATATTCATGTAGCCCGTGGTATCGACGCCTCCAAGGACGAGGTCACCGCTGGTGGCAGCGACATCCTCCTCCTCATCCTCCACATTGGAGGTGCTCATGTAACCGCCATCATCTGTCGCCACATATGCCCGCCTACTTGGGCAATCTTTCTGCACATGGCCAAGACCATGGCAGCGGTGGTACTGAATCCCTGTAGTGCGTCCCGTCAAAGCAACAGAGGAGGCACTACTAGCCGGTACCTGCACAGAATTTTTACCTGAGCACGTAGAAGGGGCAGGGGCTGATCTTGGTGCTGCAGAAACAACACTAGCTGGTGGGGGCGGCCGGAAAGATGGCTTGGGCAGCCCCAAAGTCCCCGTCGGCCGTGGTGGGTAGAAATTTCTGGACTTGCTGTACTCCTCAAAAACCTAGAAAAGTCCCTGTGATTCTTTCTCTGCAAGCATAGCATACTGGAAACACTGATTGAGGGTATAAAATTCTTTATAATCAAGGATGTCCTGAATTTCTTTTCTCAAACCAGAATAAAAGTGGCAAATCTGATCCTCTACTTTTTCAATCACAGCACAACGAATCAAACGCTTCTGAAGCTCACTAAAATACTCTTGAATAGTTTTATCTCCTTGATCTAAACGCTGTAGTTTATTATGAATTTCTCTATAAAAAGAAGGAGGAACAAAATGATCACGCATTTCTACCTTAAGTTCTTCCTAAGTAGTAGGCAAATTGGTTTCAGCAGCTAGACCACTCCACCAAACAATAGCAAAGTCCTTAAACTCATTAGTGGCTTGTCTAACTCTATGTTGTTCAGGAACAAGGTGGGCATTAATTTTTTGTTCTACCGTCGTTTCCCAATCAAGGTAAGCATCATCATCGTACTGACCCGAAAACGAAGGAATTGAAAACTTAATTTTAGCATACGGGTCATCTGGAGCATGGTTACCTTGTGTGCGATGGTTGTGGTTGTGGAAACCACCCATACCTTGAGGGTTACGTTGCAAATGACATCGTAACCTTGCGGTCCTTGTAGCTGATCTATTGACGGTGCCATCAGCCTTATACACCATTGCTTCATCATGATCGTCTTCAACGTCGTTGTTGGTGTTGGTGGTGTTGTTGTTGTTGTTGTTGTTGTTGTTGTTGTTGTTGTTGTTGTGAGCGGTCTCCAATTCGACAACCTGATCGGTTAGCTTAGAGACTCTCTTATCCAACCGCTCAATGCTTTCTCCCAGGTGAAGCTTGGTGACGGCGTCGGTGACGGCCCTGGTGATCGTCTCTGCCAAATCACTCTGAACCGCCTACAAAGCCTTCTGTAGCTGACTTTGGCTCACGTACTCATCAAATTTTGAGGGTGAAGCACCCTCTCCATCGCTTCCTGACATCAGAAACACCAAAATAGGAAACAAAAAGTGAAGGTTATCCCTACAAAACTACTAAGCAGTGGTGCCTCTCAACACAGCAAAAGGAAGCTTTTTGCAAAGCTCTTACAAAGTTCTAAAAACAACAAAGCGAAGGATACCAGAGAGATGTGTTCCACGATTGCAAGGGTTACAAAATAACCTATGTGCTGTCCAGAAGAAGTATGTAGAGCTAGGAAGGCCAAATATATATATGTGAGTGGCACACAAATCAAAAACAGATAGTAAAGCTGAATAAGTGCCCAAATAACTTGTCCCTAGTTGCTGGTCTAACTATGTCCTAGAACAGTAGTGATAGCAAAGAAGAAACAAGGAGACCAAGGCACACAGTCGATAACAGGGGGCTAAGTGTAAAACAGCCAAACTCAGAAATTCCAGGGGGCTAGATGGAGCACTAGTAGGAATCCCAAATTTCTTTTATTTTATTTTATTTTTTTGATATTTTTTTCCAACTCACTAGCAATGGGGGAGAAAACTACAAAAAATTTTAGTTCAAAAAGAGCTAGGACGTGGCCTACAGAAAATCTTGAAGTTTCAACTTGAATGAATTTTTTCTCTATCTTCCCGATTTTTTTTGAATTTTTTGACGAGGGCACACAGGGCGTAGCCAGTGTGGGTATGCTCAACTTTTTGTCAAGAATCTCCTGTAAAAATTTCAGCCAAAACGGACAACCGAGCGAAAAGTTATGGCTGTTTTACCGAAGGGGTGTCGGAATCGGTTATGAAGAACCCTGGGGTTTGAGTGAAACCCGAGTCGGGCTTGGGGTCGGGTAGGGATTTTTTTTTGGCAAGGTGGATGCAGCGGAAAGTGGAATTTGTGACAATTGGTCCGAGGTGGTGAGGGTGGGTTTAGGGTGGGATTAGGGTGGGCGTGTTGATCAATCAACCCTAGCACACAAAGCCGACAAAACCGAGGATGGTGAAGGGGATGACGGCTAGGATTGCATGGGAAACACTACTGACGACCAAAACACAAACTAAACCAGCGACTAAACAAGAACTAGGGCACAAACTCAACACTACGGACTCTGAAATTGAAATATGCAAAGGCTAAACACGTGGTTATGGGCGGGGGAAATTTTTTTTTGGTATTTTCTGTGGATGATAGGAAGAACACGAAAACAAAACTAAAGGGTAGTGCGAACCTGATGGTGCACCTGAAGCTCTGATTACCACTTGATGTAAACAAGGGTTCCCGATCTTCCGAAAGGTTCTTGGTAAGTTGATTTGGTCGGAGGCGACACACAAATCGATCCGGCTTCAGAACAGCACGTTCTAAACCCCGCAATCGCAGCACGACGTCTCCTCTGGTTATCAACCGTCCAAAGACGATTGACCTTGTCGAGAAGGCTAATCTCTGCCTGCGAATCAAGAACACAAGCAAGAACAACAAAGAATGCAACACAATTGCAGATGTATGATTAAACTCTCAAAGTTGGGGTCTCACAAACCGATGAACGGTGACACTGTTTATGAACAGAATTGATCTAAGCAAAACCCAAACCCTAATGGTGTGGTGGAGGCTGTATATAAAGATCCTAGGGTCGTGCAAGACCCTCTGGACGCGCCCCTAATTGGGCTCAACTAAATACAAAGCCCAAAGGCCAAAAATAGGCGACGCAGCACCGACACAAATTCTGGACTCTCTCTTGTTTCGATGATTCCCGATGACTCCGGATGAATTTTGACATGACTCCAGCGGCATTGGAAAGGTCTTCTCCTTATATTTCCGTGCATATGTAGAACATCCAAATTCGAGTCCGTATGCGTCCTGGGTGACTGTTTCATTGTAGACTGGTCCTGGGCCCCGAAACAGACTCGAAGTTGGTTTTGATTGGGCCTCCACTTTGGCTTCCAAGCCCTTGCTGGTCCTCGATGTTTCCAACTCCTTCTCCCATCATCTCCTGGTCCACTCCATGGTTTCTAATCATAAAATAATCATTAGGTACCAAACCATTCTCAAAAGTAACATATAGCAAAGAACGTAGGAACGAGCTCACCTCTAAATTTAGTCGTCGTGCACGAGCTCTAGTCATTGGACCTTGCAAGTCCAGAATTGGAGGAGTGTTGTGTGTATCCGTAGGAGTGATGCCCTCATCATTATGTGATTCAACTCACGGAAGTTCTGTCATTTCCAAGCCTCAAACAACAGTCAACCCAAGGGTTACAGAATTTCCGTGGGCTCCTCCACGAAAGTTCCGTCGTCCTTTGGTTTCTCTAGGTTGCAAACCCGAGAGCGACAGAAGTTCCGCAATGTTCATCATGGAAGTTCTGTCGTCTCTGGCTCAGTTGAAAAACTGACCGCGTAACGGTTCTGTTTGAATTGGCGGAAGTTCCGTGCGTTCTCATGGAAGTTCCGTCAGACACAGAGAAGTTGTGTAACGGTTAGTTTTTGGAGAGAGATCCAACCACAAAAAAGATTGATTCCATCCACTCAAAAGCTTGAGAACATCTTTCCCTCCCCATCATGATTTGATTTGCATGTTACTCTTGGAGACTTGGTCTCGTAGACGGCTAGGCATCGCCCTTGAGCTCCCAACTTGTTGTGGTGAGACGGGGACGTTTGTGAAGGTGTGATTCGCCTCCGAAGGAAAAGAATCAAGTGGAGAAAGAAATCCGAGCACGATCTTTATGATTGCTTGGCGGGGAAAAGGGTTGAGAGAGACCCGGCCACTTTGTGTGGCTCCTCAATGAGGACGTAGGAACTACTTAGTATGGTTGCCGAACCTCGGGTTAATTTCTTGTGTCTCTCTTTACATTCCCGCTTTTATCTTTATGGTTGTGTATTTCTTTCATATTATTTATGCTTGTTTCACTTGTTAATTGTGTTGCTAGCGTCTCATCAAATAATCCTAGGTGTGCATTGCTGTAGCTTCTCCTCTACCAAGTATTGTATTGCTTCCTCTTAGTTATCCGCACTTTAATTAATTTTAGAGGAAGGTTTGGAGAAGTCTTCCGTGGTGATGGAAGTTCCATCATTCCTGACGGAAGTTCCGTCGTCCTTGCTATTTGATCAAAGCTTAGTGCCTTTTTCAGGGTTAATTGTTTAGATTGCCTATTCACCCCCCCCTCTAGGCAACTTTCAGAAACTGTCTCGCGAAACCATAGCCCTCGCGAGCAAACTCTACGCTCCATACTTGTTCAATGAAACAAAAATAAAATATGATGGCAACGATTTATGGAAAAGAATCATCTCACAAAGGCATAGTCATTGCGAGCGGACTATAAATGTGAATAAAAATCCAAATAGCAAACCAACTCAAACATAACCCGTTAGCTTGTCACCATTCTAAAATTCCTATATAGTTGCACATATACTAACATATACTCAGCGTATATGCCGTATTTTTGAAAATACATCTAAATTGTTGTATTATCCCGGAACATAGCTTTGGAACCAGCTATCACAACCCCCTTGGACCGAAGTTTTCCCGAGGTGCTGATTAAGCAGAGATAAGATAATACAACAACAGACCAAGTGTAAAATACATAGAAAAGAGTGATATTTATTATACATTATAGTTAAGTATTTAGTACAGCAGAAATATTATAAAACCAAGTTTTAAAATAGCGGAAGACAACGTGATTAAACGTCCATAATATACAGCTCGACGATAACAGCAACCGTGATAAATCCGAGCGCATACGGATTATCACCTAGCATCACACAATAGCAGCGGCTACTTAGTCTCCCAATGGGCAGACCATCCTTCTAGGATAGAAATATCCCAGGGAAAAACACCCATTCGTAACTCATATGGATCAATGTTATTACCTGAATAGTAAAACAATAATATGGCAAAGCCTGAGCAACTAAGCTTAGCAAGTCTTACCTGACAAAAATGAATACTAGACTATGCATAGGCTTAGAGATGGATAATAGTAAATTTAGTGAACATTCTAATAACCATAACAATGTAAGGTAACTAGCATATAAAGATATAAAGTACAATAAGCAATCTGAAATTTGAATCAAGTACAACATAAATCCAGTTCAGATTCACTAAAACACAATATTCTTCATTCAAACATTCCATTCATTGATATTAGTGAGGTTCTTAAACTACGTTGTGATGCAGTGAACAAGTGGTACTTTACTGCGAGGGACAGCAATTGTAATCGTTTTACACTAGCTGGGAAAACCCGAAATACACGACATACGCATCATATAAGAACACGTATGACAACATTTCGCAACGACATCATACAAGCCGGTCCGGGTCCAAAGTGCCGAGTGGGCAGCCGTTCCACACTACTTCGGGAATCTGTCCACTCGTACTGGATCACACAACCAAGAGTTTGGGTACCGTCCAACATGCAAATGGCAATGCTACATTAGTTTACTAGTTCCCATATACTAGCATGTATTCGGTACAGTTCAAAACTTGCTCAACTGGGCCGACAACAAACAGGTGCTAGGTCGACATAGACAGGGCTACAACCTTGCAAGACATGTCCTTTGCAGGCACATGATCTTTGCCCTTTCACCTACGGGGCCTGTACACATCTCAAATTTTAGTTGTCGACATAAACGGACTGCCACCTTGCGAGACAAAAACTTTACAAATCCTTTGCCTTCGCTCTTTCCAAAACAGATTCGTTTAGTCCAAATTTTAACCTTCTTACTTAATCATGTGACATCATCATTTCACAAAATATTCCACATACCATAAACAGTGTTGAGCCTACAACTAAGCATAGTAGTTTACCTATTAACTACCTGTACCTATATAACATGTCTAAAATAAATTAGGACATAACCAAGAAATGCAGGTGGGTTTCATTCAACTCCTATACTTTGCACAAATCATCTATACACATCTAGTAAAATAATTACTGGAAATTAATCAAATTAATACACGGGAATGTTCCGGGGCTTGCCTTGGGCTTCAACTACGGGGTCAGTACTGATGTTAGATACTTCTTGAGTAGAGACACCCAAAGAATCCTTCAAAATCTTTCTCAGAAGAATTAACGTTCCCTATAATAATACCGACATGTCAATATAAATAAATGCATAGAAAATGCAACATAATGTAATGCACATGATGGGTGAGCATATCAATTAAAATTCATTCTTCAACATTGTGCTAGAAGCCATATGCTTCAGATCATAAATTGAAAGTAGTAGAATTTTCATGATAAACATTCCTCATTGCATTAAAACAGGATTATGCAAAAATGAAGGGCAATTAATTCATTTACTATCCTAAAAACATGCTACTGGACATGATTGATCTACTGATGATAAATATAACTCTAATCATTACTTTCACCAATTTTCATAGTTATATTATGAACAAATCAATTATAATGCATTTAACAAGATTTCCACCTAACAAATTATAATAAAATAAATATAGAAGATAAATTCCTACAAAAATTTATGGATATGAAATATGACAAGCATGATTTTTGTGCACAAGTTCAGACCCTAAAAGTTTACAGAAATTACTTAATACAATTCTAAGCATTTCAAAGATAAATTGATATATAAATATATGTCCAGAAACTAGGGTCAACTAAATATATTCTGGACCAAGCATGACCTGAGAAATCTAAAACAATTTAATTTGCTATTTTATCAAGTCTACAACTAATTACATGAATTTATTAAGCTATACACTAAATAAATAATACATCAAAACTTTTCATATACACCATGTTTACTAATATGTTCAATGCAAAGGTCTCATCATAAGGAAACCAACAAAATTTAGTTTGCTATTTTAGGAGCTCTAGAACTCTAGATATGAATTTTACAAGTTTAATCAATTTCTGGAAATTTCTTTTTGAACTTCGCGTTATTTACGAAACAGCCATCAGTTCGTTTTGAATTAACCAAGCGCGCACTCACGCTCGCGTGGTGGCACTGTCGCCGGAGTGACTTTGGAGCTGGCTGGCAGGGTCTGTGTTCACCGAAGTTCGACTTCATGTTCACCAGAACATCGATCACACCCAGACGAATGCTTTGGCGGGGTTCACAAGGAGAGGGACTCACCAGAGCTGACCGGCGTCGAGTGGCAGTGGAAACAGAAAGTTCGGTGGCGGTGAAAGCTCGGTACAAAGGTCCAGAAGCTGAGTGCAGAGGTGTTGGCACTTCTTAACGTTGCATCAAGAATATCACCATTCCTGGTACCGCGCCAGAAATGATTATTGGCGTTTGTTATGCTTTAAGAATAAAGTGATTTAATCCGCAAGCATACGGAACACCATTGTAGCATTTCACCCGGGAGTATTCCAAGGTATCATATTTATTTTTCTCAGGGAAGCTAGGCATAAGATTATCTCGGTTTAACAAAGATATAACTATAAGAATTATACCAACTGCCCAAAGACGGGGGTAAGGATGTTCAATAATAGTGGTAGGGGTAGCAACACAGGAGAAATCCACACTAAGATAAATAAAAAGATCGGTTAAGCTAGCCGGGAGGACAGCGAGTCTAAGTCTAAGATTCCTAAAATATATCGTTCTAATATGTCTAAGTCATGCGTGAAATCTTAGTTACTCGGGTTGAGCGCTTACACCAATTTCTTGGTACAGCCTCAAGTCTTTCACCCGTTAGCTCACTTCGGGGCATGATAACGATCCACTAATATGGGTCAGTAACTAAACTCTGTACTAGTGGGTACGCTATCGCTAGACAACCCTGCTTGAGACTTCCCGAACATGGTGGATTACTAAAGGGACGGACAGGACTGTCACCACCTGCCGCCTACCACACAGCCCGTGGGGACGAATGCAAATCCAGCTGGTGTTAACTTAGGCATCGTGCCTACGCCTTCACTAGATATTCTCTCGTTGGCCTAGTGGAAGAATAGACGGAAAATAACCAAGTCTAAGTTTTAGAAAGAACTAAACTTAATTAAATCCTAGCCGGGAAACCCGTGAACTACGCAATAAAGTTTTTTCCTGATAATTATAACTGAAGTAATTGACTAAGTTAAGATAAACACTTGACAAGATATAAAGGGGAAGATAATTATATTGATAACGGATAAGTCTTATAAAAGGAGAAAAGATACAAGAGAGCTCATACCAAGACTCCGAGATGATTCCGGAATCTCGAGCGATGCTCTCGACTAGACTTTAACTCCCGACTAACTAACCTACTCTACTAAGTAGCACAAGTAGTGGGAAATGAACTCCTTGATGTGTTTCTTGCTTGATTCCCTTCTTTTGCCGAATTCCCCCTCTATTTATATGTGGCGATGGGCCGGGGGGTACTTGTAGGTGAAGAAGGGTCGGTAGGTGATGTGAACAAGGGTTCCCGATCTTCCGAAAGGTTCTTGGTAAGTTGATTTGATCGGAGGCGACACACAAATCGATCCGGCTTCAGAACAGCACGTTCTAAACCCCGCAATCGTAGCACGACGTCTCCTCTGGTTATCAACCGTCCAAAGACGATTGACCTCGCCGAGAAGGCTAATCCCTGCCTGTGAATCAAGAACACAAGCAAGAACAACGAAGAATGCAACACAATTGCAGATGTATGATTAAACTCTCGAAGTTGGGGTCTCGCAAACCGATGAACGGCGAAACTGTTTATGAACTGAATTGATCTAAGCAAAACCCAAACCCTAATGAAGAGGCGGCGGCTGTATATGAGGACCCTAGGGTCGTGCAAGACCCCCTGGACGCAGCCCTAAGTGGGCTCAACTCGATACATGGCCCAAAGACCGATTACGGTGTCGCAGCACCAGGACAGATTCTGGAAGTCGAATTGTTTCGGCGATTGCCGACGGCTCGGGAAGAATTTTGACATGGGACCAGCTGGGTTGGAAAGGGATTTTCGTTATCTTTCCAGGCATATATAGAACGTCCAAATCCGAGTCCGTATGCGTCCTGGGCGTCCGTTTTAGTGCAGACTGGTCCTGGGCTCCGAAACAGACTCGAAGTCGGTTTTGATTTGGCCTCCACCTTGGCTTGGACGTCCTTGCTGGCCCATCACGTTTCCAATCACCTCCCCAGCTATCTCATCATCATCTCCATGGTTTCTAACAACAATTAATTCATTAGGTAGCAATATATTCTCAAAATCACATAAAGGAATCATTAGGAGCAAGCTCACCCGTAAATTCAGTTGTCGCGCACGAACTTGCATTTTGGTTGGCGGAATGCTGGGTGTATCCATAAGGGTGATGTCCTCATCATTCTCCCCCTTTTGAATTAGAGTCGTCCTCGACTCGAGCTCATCTCTTTCTTCCATGTATGGTCTCAAATCTGAAATATTAATTGTGCAACTATTCCCAAACTTGGGATGCAACTCATATTTATATGCATTATGAAATTTGTCATCACAATGAGAATCTACAGTAGAAGGCATTCCGTGCAAATTAATAATCTCTTTGAAAACTTGGTCAGCAATATGAGCATCATTCTCACTCTTGTCACAAGGTAGACAATGTGTGATCTTAGAAATACTAGAAAAAGATGACATGACATGGTAGTTGATATTAAAGTTTTTTAGTTGGTCATTTAGTTGCAAACCAAGAGGATGTTTCAGATTTGAACAAACATAAACTCTATGTACCATAAATACACCTCTATGATCATAGTTGCCAATAGCATAAAAAATGTTTCTTATCAATAAAGGTAACTTAGTTTGAGAAAACATTTGCTTCTCTAAAGTACTTAGATTACAAAGAACATCAAATTCAATATAACCTAAAGTATTTAGAGAAGATAATAATTTTTGCTCATCCTTTTGATATGTAACTAAAATCAAACGTTTAATTTCAGCACTAGTGGGTGAATCATAAGCAAAAGCATCAAGCTCATTCATTTGTTGTGGCAAAGGTATAAATGAAGCATTGACACACAACTCCTCTTTATCACACGGACCACTAGATAAATCAACTTGTGACAAAGGAACATGATCATAAGGTTCCGATATAGCAAGACTATTGGAACAATCCATCATATCAAGAAAGCTCTTACCTGAAGCAACAACCTGTTCTTTATCGTTCCCACTATCATCTTCTTTGTGTATATGCTGAAAAATATTAGTTGTAACAAGAGGCAAAGAAATATGTTCATCCTCTAGCAATTCAGATTTTGATGAAAGTGTTGCGACATTTGAAACAGCCCATTCTATCCTAAACGGTTCATTCTTTCTTCTCTCAAATCGTTGTTGATCCTCTTCTAAAATTTCAGCTGTGGTCATTGGTGTAAGAGTAACCCTTCTACCATTGTATTTAAATGAGTAGCTGTTAGTAATGGTATTGTGGAAAACATTATTTGTACAAATCCAAGGTTTACCCAATAACAAATGACATGCTTGTATAGGTACTATATCAAATTCTGCACTATTCTTATAAGAACCAATAAAAAATTCAATGCGTGCAGTTTTATCTACCTTCATCTTACCACAAGAATTTACCCATTGGATGTAGTATGGACATGGGTGTGGCTGTGTGGTCAAGCCGAGCTTCTCGACCAATTCCAAGCTTGCGATGTTGTGGCTACTCTCTCCATCAATGATGAAACGACAACGTCGAACCTTCACAATAAAGTGAGTCTGAAACAAGTTGTTCATTTGATTTTGCTCTACCTTCTCCATTTGAGAACTGAGCACTCTTTGTACTACATCACTCATATTGTTCTCATTAGACGACGTTGAATCATCACCATGAGTGGCGTAACCTGTCATTGTTAGTAGCAAACAAGGAAACACACGGAAGTATATTTTTCTATCACTACTATGTGATCACAGTGTAAACTCTTAACAAGCAAAGGGAAGCATCTTATCAAGCTCTTACAAAGTTCTTAATTACAACAAGCAAAGGATACCTTGGAGAGTGTGAACTGATGATTGCGAGAGTCAAAAAAATTTGTGCCTGTTCAGAAGAAAATATATAGAGCTTGGATAGGCAATATTAGGTAGCAAGGATTAGCAAAATTTCAATTCAGAAGTTGCAAAAATGAATAATAGTCCCAAGCTAGTCTATGTCACCGGCCTAAACTTGTCTCGGACCTAGTTCAAGCAGGCAAGCAAATGACTCAACAAAGGACACAAAGGATGCAAGCAATTCTGAATTTGTGCGGCTTTTTTTTGTGCGGCTTTTTCTCTTGTGCACTTTTGCCTTTTTCTTTTCTTTTCTTGAGAATCAGAACTGCAGCAAGGTATTACAAGTTTTACAACCAATGGAACCCTAGAATATATTTTTTTTCTTACTACAAGTGCAACAAAAGGATTCTTGTAATAGCACAACTAAAATATACTTCTATAACAAGATCAAGCACTAATTGGTTGGCTTTTGATCACAATGAGACAGTAGCAGAGCACTCTAATTTTCTTTTGCACACGAAAGTAGAAGGCTAGATGTTAAAGAAATATTTAGTGCACATAATTCTAGCAATACTATTATCTAAACATATGCAACACTGATTTTTCTCTTGTTTGTCTATGACAAGGATATGCACGACTCAAACAAGACCAAAGAACAAGCACTAGACCAGCAACACAATGACCTTGTAGGGACTAAAATTCAGAGAAGCAAACTAAACTGAAAATTGCAAGGCACAAGGGGGGTGTAGGACAGCGGAAACACGACGAACAAATATTTTTGTAGGGCAATTTTCTGGACTCTAGGATTGAACAAAATAACAAGGATAACGGCCAACCTAACGGTGTACCTGAAGCTCTGATTACCACTTGATGTGAACAAGGGTTCCCGATCTTCCGAAAGGTTCTTGGTAAGTTGATTTGGTCGGAGGCGACACACAAATCGATCCGGCTTCAGAACAGCACGTTCTAAACCCCGCAATCGTAGCACGACGTCTCCTCTGGTTATCAACCGTCCAAAGACGATTGACCTCGCCGAGAAGGCTAATCCCTGCCTGTGAATCAAGAACACAAGCAAGAACAACGAAGAATGCAACACAATTGTAGATGTATGATTAAACTCTCGAAGTTGGGGTCTCACAAACCGATGAACGGCGAAACTATTTATGAACAGAATTGATCTAAGCTAAACCCAAACCCTAATAAAGAGGCGGCGGCTGTATATGAGGACCCTAGGGTCGTGCCAGACACCCTGGACGCAGCCCTAAGTGGGCTCAACTCGATACATGGCCCAAAGATCGATTACGGTGTCGCAGCACCAGGACAGATTCTGGAAGTCGAATTGTTTCGGCGATTGCCGACGGCTCGGGAAGAATTTTTACATGGGACCAGTTGGGGTTGGAAAGGGATTTTCGTTATCTTTCCAGGCATATATAGAACGTCCAAATCCGAGTCCGTATGCGTCCTGGGCGTCCGTTTTAGTGCAGACTGGTCCTGGGCTCCGAAACAGACTCGAAGTCGGTTTTGATTGGGCCTCCACCTTGGCTTGGACGTCCTTGCTGGCCCATCACATCTCCAATCACCTCCCCAGCTATCTCATCATCATCTCCATGGTTTCTAACAACAATTAATTCATTAGGTAGCAATCTATTCTCAAAATCACATAAAGGAACCATTAGGAACAAGCTCACCCGTAAATTCAGTTGTCGCGCACGAACTTGCATTTTGGTTGGCGGAATGCTGGGTGTATCCATAAGGGTGATGTCCTCATCAGTAGGCCGAAGTCGGTCCACCGGGCAGCGGGCAAGGCCGGGCGGTCACGTGTGCCGAGCGGTCGGGCATGCCGGGCGGCAGCCCAGGCCGGGCGACCCTTGGATCATGTCGGTTCGCGACCGACTCCTGTTAGATGGCTTGGATCTAATCCCGATGTCAGTTATTTGGTAGGTTCATACCAACTCCTCCATTTTGGGGTTGGTAGGCCTATTGGGCTTCATAGGCTGGCAACACCAGGGTCGCAACCCGAGGCCGGGCGGCGGCCTAGGCTGGGTGGCGGCCTTGGCCGGGTGCCGACCCCCTCTGGGTTGCCCCTTGACTTCTTCCGGTTAGGCCACTTGTTGGCCTTCTTTTCCTTAGCCATATTTCATCACTATTAGTCCGGGAGGAGGAAACGGCATCATGGTGAAGTGTTTTGCAAAATCGGCTGTGTCGGATGATCAGCCTGAAAAACGACTCCGGTTGATCAGCCGGGTGGCTGATGATTTCAGTCCTAAATGACCCTGTCGGCCGGTTCCTGATTTCAGCCTCAAAACGACCCTGTTGGCTGGTGAAAACGGTTGTTTCACAGTCGTGATTGGCCGACGCGGTGTTTCTTCATGTTTTTGCATATTATGGCTCTTTTATACCTGCAAAAACATATTTCACCAAAACTCGTGGAACTTTATTAGTTTAAACAAATATTTGTTAAAGTTTGGTCTTTATCTTGCATTTAGTGACCAGTTGGTGGTTGGTATTGGGTTTTATGGGCCACCAACACCTCTCCAAGCTTAAACCTTTGCTTGTCCCGAGCAAATTAAAACTTAGAAGTGATGGATCAGGAGTTGCTTCAATATTAGAGCCCTGCAAGTATCAAGTGCACAAACACATACTCCAACACAATATGGGTAAGTGTAATCCATCACAACTTGGTCACTAAGTCATTCTCATTGTATAACATGACTTATTGGCATTTTATGTCCTTGTCATAAGCAGTTGAAGTCTAGAACAGCTAGTTTAGACTTTGTCATGCAATCTCCTACTTGGTTATGAGTCCAAAGTTTTTGTATTGCTGCATAGGATTGAAAATCTTCCCTCTTGGTGCAATCTTCACTATGACTTTCATCTCTCAAAGGGTGTATTTCCTTACCAAATGCTCATCCTACTTTCTAAAAGTTTGGCTTAAATATGTGGAGCTTGGTAGGATGTCACATTTAGCATGCATATATTGTTAAGCTAAGAGATGGTCCTAGTGAAAAGACATTGCACTTCCTTGTTCCAATCATTTAGAAATAATATCCAGGGGAGAGGGAGAGAATGGACTCACGCGAAGGATTAGGCTAGCACAATTACAAAAGGTCTTGGGTGCAGATTTATCCCAAAGACTGGATTTGTATGCTAGAGTGAAAGGATGGCCCCTTATTTTTGCTCAAAGATATGCTTATTTTATTTTTTTGAATGAACCTTGAAGCTTTTTGTTATAGCACATCCATGAGAGCTGATATTTTTTTTCTTTCTTTTCTTTCCTTCTTTCTTCCAGCTCTCATGGTGTAAAGAAGCTAATTCAATGGTTCAAATATTTTTACAAACTTTTTCTGAGCAATTGCTTGGGAGGACCATAATCTTTTAATAGGATCAGAGGCTCAAAAAAAGAAAGATTTTGGTTAACATGCTTGGTGGAGTGGATGCATGATTCGAAACCGCATAACCAAGCACGATTAATTTGAGAACTCAAAGATAGCACGAAGGAAAATGATTGGCTTTGAAAGTGCAAGTCCCTCATAAGGATCAAATCCTAACTAAACTTAATGCATGCATAAATGGCGTAGACATGGTTTTGCTACTTAGTATTTGGCCATGGTAGGAAATTGTCTATCATAGGGAAGATGTGCACCAAGTAGGGGGTTTTTGTTGCAACATGGTTTTGAAAGAAATCATTGGACTCTAATCATAAGGAAATCACAAACTCATCCAAAACATGCCATATCATAAACTCCAACAACTAGACTTGGTGTTTATTAGCCACTTTGCACCCACTAAAACATAGAGGGAGTAGTGTTATGATCATGCCGGTCTAACATTACCCACAAAAAATGAGGCAAGGTGAAGACCAAGTTCATCAGTTCCATAGGCACGGTTGTAAACTTGAGACTCAAAGGGAGCTAATAGAGCAACTATTCATCATTTCCATAGGCAAGGTGAAGACCAAGTTCGCAAATTTTATTTGTTAAAGAGAAATCTTTTTGTTCTTTTTGGCTTTGCAAATTTTTATTGTTTTGCTTAAAAGCTAAAATCTTTTTGGGTTTTCTTAAATTTTATCAAAACTGAAAATCTTTTTGGATTTTTCTTAGCTAGCTAAATACAAAAGTAAACAAAATGACTCAACTAGAGAAAGAGGGAGAGAGGATAGAACAAATGGCGCACCTTGGTTTAGGTACCTCCCCAAGCTTAGGTCCTTGCAAGACTTAAGCTTAGATGGCGTTCACTGCGGCGGTTGATACTCGATGTTGAAATGGCCGAACAGTTGGTCGATCATGGAGATGTTTGTCTGAAGTTGTTCATGGTTATTTCATGCTGCTGTTCTGCTTGTCGGAGTTGTGCTCTTGTTCTTGGCCTATCCCCTGAAACACTATGTCTTGCACGCTGCGAGGGAGCTTGCAATTTGTACATAAAGTTCTTTTTACCGATAATAGTGAGCTAGGGGTTAGGCAACTCAATTTCTGTGTCATACCCCGGATAAAGCATGAAGTACCTATTGTTCTCCTGTTTCAACAAGTGGGCTTGGAAGAAATGATCTTCTCCTAACAAAGGAGCACTAGAGAGATGATCTATTCTAGCTCTGTGAAGTGCACCAACCTTTCTAGCAATTCTAATGACAAAAGGGGTAAAAGTAATGGGTCCTTGTTGCCTGAATGCTAAGGTGAGCCAATGGTTGATGAGGAAAAACATGGGGCTCGTTTTAATCTTCTTGATTACAGCATGGAGATAGGCTTTATCCAAGCTATTCATCAAACGTACATCACCCTGAGGGGTTAAGTAGTGAGTGATAAAACGGTGAATTATACGGAGCGATGGGTTATGAATATCACTAATGTGTTCTTGCCCTAAAATGGGATTTTCTATCTTTGCCCAAAGTCCTTGTGGTGTGAAACCTTTAAGTTTATCAATGTCTAAGGCTGCCTTTCGGTAAAAACCAAGATAAGTACTAATTTCTTTTAAGGACCATTCATATGTTTTACCAAAAAGACGAAATTCATAGAGAGTGCCTGTTTTGTTTGATTCATGGCCATGAACTTTCAATGTGCAAAGAAATTCGATAGTGAGCCATTTAGAACGATATTCATTGAGGTGATAGAAATCATACCACCCTGCCGTGTTGAGCGCGTACACAAAATCAGCGAGGACACCTGAGATACTATGTGGATATGTGTCATGGTTTGCAATATGTGATGAGTAAGTGACATTGGTTGAGTTTGTGTTTGAGTTGAAATGTGGTAATCTGGAGATTGCAGGAGTTGGACATATCATGGTTTTGACTAACCAGAGTTGGTGAGGATGTTGGAGAGTTGCAGGAGATGGGAAATGTGTTTGCTTGTCTCATGATGTGTAGGTCACTGGAGTCAACTTGGCGGTCAACGGCGAGAGGATCGGGCACAAGTAGGAGACTTGGGGCCAGACGATCCAGAGGCCGGGTGGAGTCAAGGGTGATCCACACCGTACACGTGGAGAGGCAAGAAGCACGAACGGTTTCACGGTTGATCCTCAAAACCATGGGTGGTGATCAAGACGGCAGGGTTGACCAAGTCAAAGGTGATCAGCTGTCGGTGCAAGTAGAGGCTTCCAATGGATCAGAGGTGGGAGAGACTTGCCGACGAGGAGGATCAAGGGACAAGGTGATACGCGTCAAGATCAAGAAGTCATGCTTTGAGAAGCATGCAAGGTCGTTTCCCGGTTTGGGCCTCAAAACCTGTAGCAGCGATTGGAGGTGCATGTGGCACCATCGCGGAGCTTGCGTCGAGGTGAAGTAAAGTTGTGAAGGGCTCGATGGCGTTCAGGCAAAGGAAAAAGGTTTGGATAGTTTTGCCCCTGGTGGTAGGTGGCAATGAGTTATAAGTCAAGGGTAGAGTTGTCTTGGACCCTAGGCCTATATTAGGAGAGGTGTGACTGGTGGGAGAGATGCCTCTTCCCATTAGCTTTGTATGGTGGTGAACTTGCTTTGCTCGAGGAAGTCGTGGTCGAACTTGCGCACGGACGTGAACTCCCGGTCTTGTATGGTGGTGAACTTGCTTTGCTCGTCGAAGTCATTGAACACCATGTTGTCTTTACTCTCCATGTACTTCTCGAATTCTCCATCTCCTCCTCCTTGTTCACTTGCTACCGTTGCAGCCTCGGATATGGACATTGATTTCGAGTGGTTATTCGGAGCATGTCCATATGAAGCTTCAGAGAGTTCAGCTTCTGAGCGCTCACTTGGGGTGCGTCTCCCACGACTTGAGCTGCTGCTGAACTTGGTGTAGAGGCCCCTCCAAATGTTTTCCATTCCTGCAAAATGGTTACTTGGACACAATATCCGAAGGACAATATGACAATAATGGTTAGCGATTAGTCGTTCAGTTAGTAGTCCAAGTGTTAGTCATTCAAACATGCAAGGGTGGCAGCAAACTTGCTCTAGTTGGTTTTATTGCAGCACACTTTTATTCCTATGTTAAAAGTGTACTTACTAAAAAGACTAGTAAAAAGAAAGAGAGGGTGCAAAGGAAGAGAGATGTGAGGGAGAAAAGTGTTTTCAGCTGAAGGTTGAGAGGTGAAGAACCTGGAGAGTGAGCCTCCGTCTTTATAGGCTCGAGAGGAGGCGAGGGGGCCAACATCCCACGCCGGGCGGCATGCCATGCCGGGCGGTAGGCCACGCTGGGCGGCATGTCCTATTCCTCCTTTTCCTGCATTATTGATTTGATGGTGATGGGAGAGGGCTAGGTCCATGCGCCATGAGATCCACTTGCTTACTTTAGCCAAAACTTCGTGTTGAGTGTGGGGAGCAAGGAGGGATTGATGGGATGGCCAAAGTTGGATGCTTGCAATGAGTGCCCTGCCACTCATGAGGTCTAGGGGAGTAGGATGGCAGGTGAGTGTGGGTAGTGAAAGAGTGAGGTGACTTGTGTGGCTCTCCTTCATTTACTTTTACTCATGGTGGCTGTCTTAGATGATCATTTTTTTTAACAAAGGAAGTGTTGGCCACACCTCCTCCACTCATGGCCATGATCCCTACATCACAAGAGCATGGAATCCGAGAAAAAATATGGTCGGGTGGCAGCCCTTGCCGGGCGGCACAAAAATCACCCAGCCGGGTGGTCATTTTTCATGGAAAATAACCTCCCGGGTGCTAAAAACTGACTGGATTATCCTTGCAGGGTGGCTTAAAAATTACCTATCCGGGTTAGAGTCTGGGCGACTTAAAAGTTACCCATCCAGGTGTTCATTTTTCATGAAAAATGACCTCCCGGGTGCTGAAATTTGACTAGCTGGGTTAGAGTCCCGGATCATCACTCGGATAGTCATTTTTGACGAAAATTGACCTCCTGGCCGGGAAATTTGGCCGAGACATCAAATTTTTTTAAGGGGAATGTAAGTTTTTAAAGAAGGAAATGAAAGCAACTTGATTCAGTGGTATGTACAAGAGAAGGGGGGATAAATATCGGTTACCTTCCGACAAGGGTCCGGATTTTTCGTCTCGAACAAGACGTTCTCCGCGTTCAGTTTTGCGCGGTGCCTTCTGTGGATGGAGAATTTTCCATGGTTGGTGCAACTTCTTTCTTACGCCATACTTGTTTGATTTTCTTGGGCTTGGTGATGACCTTTTTCTTTGGTTCTTGTGGCTCATTCTTCTTTTTGGGCAGTGATTGTGTGCTCTTGACTTTTACCACTGGTGTGCCCGATTTTTATTCCATTGGGTATACCTCAATTTTCTACACCGTGTTAGGATTTTTACCATAAAAGATGCGTACCTGATTGCATTGTTCTGCTCGGGGCCTGAAGGCAAACTTCTCCTCGTTCCCATTAATGTTAAGGTGGATTTCTCTAGCCCCAGCATCAGTGTTGGCATTTATGGTGTTGAGGAACGACCTTCCTAGTATAAGAGGCGTCTTTACATCGACCTCCATATCTAGCACCACAAAGTCGATGGGAACGAGACAATTCTTTATCTTCATGGGTACGTCCTTCGTGATACCCGTCGGGTAGCAAACTGATTGGTCGGCGAGCTGCAAGCACATTGCCATAGGGGACAATGAATTGACATTAAGTTTGTCATACACCACCCTGGGCATGACACTCACACTTGCCCGCAAATTACAAAGGGCGTTGTTGAATTGCTGCATCCCGATGGAACATGGGATGGTTGGGCATCCATGAAAGTGCATCTAGGCCCCAAATTTTATATTGGTGATTGGCGTCAATATAATTAAGAATGGACTAATACTTTCATTGAGTATGTGTGTAGATAACTATCTCAATTGATGAATGAAATGCATTAAAACAAAAAGGGAGAAAAGAAGATGTCATTTGCCTCAAATTGAAAGTCCAAAATTCACTCAAGAATGAAGGATTCATGTTGTTTTTATTTCTAATCTTGAGTATAGGTAAACCGTACTATTAAGAGGGGTATAATTTACAAATTTGGTAAAGTCAAATGCTCAAACTTCCCATAAATTCCATTTTTGTCGCCCTCTATTTTTACCATCATCGGCAGTGCCGGTGGTCCTTACCAGCAGTGCCGATCTACTCTCCCAGAGGCGCTGTGATGCCCAGACACTTCTCTGGCTTCTGTCTTGTCATCATCGGTAGTGCCGATGGCCTCATCGGCAGTGCCGGTTGCTTCATCCAAAGAAGGCTGTTCTCTCTGGCTCTCTGGCTGTAGCTCATCGGTAGTGCTGATCACCCTGATCGGCAGTGCCGATCGGTTCTACCAGAGAACCACTCTTTCTGTCTGGCTCAGCCTGTAGCTCGTTGGCATTGCCGATCCCCTGATCGGCAGTGCCGGTCCCCTCTCCACAGAGACTATCAACCCTCAGGCTCTCTCGCTGACTGCGATCGGCAGTGTCGGTCAAGGTCTCCAGAGATGACTTGTCTTCTCTATGGCTGCGTCATCGGCAGTGCCGATCTCTTGATCGGCAGTGCTGGTGTGGGCTGAATCCTTGCCTGCAGATCTATGACAGTGTGTCAGAAACCCTATCGGCAGTACTGATGGCTCGATCGGCAGTGCAGATGCGGGGCGTCCAGATAGGCCAACGACTCTTTTTAAGCCCCTTGTATAAAAGGCTCTCACCCCACTTCGTGCCCCAAACACTAGAACCCGAAAATCATTTGGCACTTTTGAGCTTCACTCTCCTCACTCTCCCTCTCCAAGTCCAAGCTTCATTCCTTGAGCTAGGGTTTGAGTGAGTCATTGATTCCTAGTGAAAAGAGCACCCCTCCACTCTTGAGCATTCGATTTAATCATCTTTGTAACTTGTGCTTGTTACTCTTGGAGCTTTGCTCCTAGACGGTTAGAGGTGCCCGTAGAGCTTCCAACTTGTGTGGTAACGCCTCGGGAGTTTGTATCACCAATCCTGCAAGGGAGTTTGTGGTCGCTTGAGTGAGAATAGGGTTGAAAGAGACCCGGTCCTTTGTGGACTTCTTAATGGAGACGTAGGGTTCTTTGTGAGCCCGAACTTTGGTAACAAATCTTGTGTCTCCGTGTGCTCTTTTATTTACTTGTTGTTCAATTACTCATTATCTAGGGTTTGTTCTTGTATTTGCTTAAATTGCTAGATCTACTTCAGTGGCCCTTGTTTTGTTATTTTCTATTGTCATAGCGTTCCTTTCATTCTACTGTTGTAGTCAATTATCACATAGTATCCGCGGTTTCACACAACTGTCTGTTCATCCATCGGCACTGCCGATCACCGTCACCGGCACTGCCGGTCAGTCTAATAAATTTGTTAAGTCCAATTTTGCAGGTTTTTTAGATTTGCCTATTCACCTCCCCTCTAGGCAACTTTCAATTGGTATCAGAGCAGGATCTTCTTGAAGGCTTAACCGCTTGAAGATAAAAATAACAAAGGGAAAGGAAATTCCGCCTAGTGGAACATCCAGAGCAGGGACCGAGGATGATGTATTTGGAGAAAATCCAAGGACTGAAGATATTGATAAAGATGGGCTACCAAAAACCTACAACAATGTCATGTTTGATTATGATGATCTCAAAGAAGATCGCATTGGGCAAGGGTCCGGTAGACTCCCCTACTTTGATGGACAATTTTATGATCATTGGAAATGCAAGATGATGATGTATTTAGAATCTATGAGTCCTCATGTTGCAAGTATAACCGAGAATGGTTTCTTGTGAGAAAATAGATGATGATGTATTTGGAATCTATGATTCATCGCAATGCCGTGGCTGCTAGTGCAATTGTTTCCGCACTTAGTGCCACCGAGTATGACAAGGTAGCCGGAATAAAGAATGCCAACCAACTATGGAGAAAACTTGAGGTTATCTATGAGGGCATTGATTCTGTTAAAGATGCAAGACTTGAAGAATTACAAAATAAGTTCAACTTGTTCATCCTGGGTCCGGGAGAAGGCCCAAAACAAGTTCGTGATAGGTTCATGAGAATTGTGAATCAAAGAAGAGCACTAGGAGCTAGAATGACCGACTTGGATATCAACAAGAGACTACTACAAGCTTTGAGACCTTGGGATAGCAACATTTGCTCAAACATTAGAGAGAAGGACAACTTTAAAAATTTCTCCACCGATGAAGTGCTCGGGAAGCTTCTTTTCCAAAAGCAACAAAATGATCAAGCCAACAAAATAAATGCCTTGATCAAGCAAATTGAGGGAGCAAATGGTGATAAAAATAATGTAGCACTCAATGCTACATGAGAAAAGCAAGAAAGGAAGAAGAAGAAAGTGGTTGACTCTAATGATGAAGATAGTGATGATGAGATGGCTTTACTTGTGAGAAGATTCAAGTCATTCCTTAAGAAAGATGGCTATAGGAAGAAAAGCCATGATAAAGGCAAAGCAAGAAAGTCAAAGAGAAGTTGCTATGAATGTGATGATGAAGGACATTTCATTGCAGAATGTCCAAAGAAGAAGAACAAGGAAGAAAGAAGGAAGGACAAACATCACAAGAAAGACAAGAAGTACAAGAAGCATAGAAGAGGTGAAGCTCACATTGGCCAAGAATGGAATTCCGAGGACTCGTCCTCTTCATCCTCTTCCTCCTCCAAATCCGACTCGGATGAGGGAGGCATTGCTACACTTGCCATTGGCGTCACACCCTCTAACACTTGTTTATTTGGGAGCTTGAGTGATGATGATGATGATGATGATGACAACACTCACAAGTGCCTTATGACAAGAGGATCGAAGGTAACAAAATCTAAACACAAGTGTTCCTCTTATGCTAGTAGTAGTGATGATGATGATGATGTTAATGCTTCACTTCCCAAAATGCTTGAATTCATGGAATTACTTGAAAAACAAAAGGAAGAAAATGATAGGCAAGAGGAGCTACTTGAGAAACAAGAAGACTTGCTTATTCTTGAAAAGAAAAGAAACCTTGAATTAGAGAAGCTCCTAGAAGAAGAGAGAAAGAAAAATAATAACTTAACTATGTCTCTCACTAAAATTGAGAATACTTGTGAGAATGTTAAGAGCACTAAAGATGAACTTCAAGAGAAGTATGAGAATTTGGAAAAGACTTATAAGTCTCTTGAAGAACAATATAGGATTCTTTCAACTTTCACATCCTCCTCAAATAATTCCTCTCATGCTTCCACTAGCAAAGGATGTGATAGATGCTATAATATTGATGTTGATGCTTGTGCTTCTAATATCATATTGATTAATGATTGGAACTAGCAAGTAAAATCTCTTGAAAGCAAAATACAACATGAGAAAAATGTTCTTGATGATGAGAAGGCAAAGTATGTAAGAGGTGCATACTCATATACTAGAATGCCACATGTCATGGATGGCATTGGTTATGTTGACGGTGCTAAGCACAATGCTAGGGAGAACAAGAAAGGGAAGGAATTCCTCAAGTTCACCAAGGAAGGATCTTATATAAAGAAGCAAGCCAAGAACAATGAAACTAACCAAACTTCTTTTGTTAATGATTTTCATACTAATGTGCCCAACACTTCATGTGCACTCTTTTATGAGTTTGATGCATCTTATGTGCTCATGAGAAACATGCATGGTCGTGTCCTTGATAAATATGTTGGGCCACGGAACAAGAGGCTACAGACTTGTGTGTGGGTGTCCAAAGTACTTGTGACTAACGTAAAAGGACCCAAGCAAATTTGGGTACCTAAGAACAAAGCTTAATTTGTTTTGTAGGACTATGTCTCCGGAGGATCAAGTTGGGTGATTGATAGTGGATGCACCAATCATATGACCGGAGACAAAAAGATGTTCAAGTCATTCGAGCCAAGTCACATTTGGTGACAATGGAACGGGACAAGTACTTGGTTATGGTAAAGTCCCTCTCACTCCTTCGTATTCTCTCTCGAAGGTTATGCTTGTTGATCACGTTGATTTCTATCTTTTGTCCATTTTGCAATTTTGTAAAATGGGCTATGATTGTTTGTTCAACGAATATGGTGTGACAGTCTATAAGAGGAGTGATCGCTCGATTTCTTTTAAGGATGTGCTTAAAGGAAAGCTTTATGTTGTGGACTTCTTCACGGATGAAGCTAGAATTGGTACATGCTTATTAGGAAAGTCCAACATGGGGTGGTTGTGGCATAGAATGCTAGCCCATGTTGGTATGAGAAATCTTCACAAACTCCAAAAGGGCGGCCACATCATAGGACTAACCGATGTTTGCTTTGAGAAGGATAAAATTTGTAGTGCCTGCCAAGTGGGAAAACAAGTTGGAGTATCACACCCCGCCAAGAATGTGATGACCACCACAAGGCCATTAGAGATGTTGCACATGGACCTCTTCGGCCTCGTCTCCTACATGAGTATTGGTGGTAACAAATATGGTCTTGTAATTGTTGATGACTCTTCTCGCTTCACGTGGGTATTCTTTTTATATGATAAAGGTGAAGTAAAAGATATGCTCAAGACATTCATGAAAAGAGCACAAAATGAATATGAAGTCAAGATCAAGAAAATAAGGAGTGACAATGGCACTGAATTCAAGAACACTCAAGTTGAAGAGTATCTCGATGAAGAAGGCATCAAGCATGAATTTTCGGCACCCTACTCCCCTCAACAAAATGGGGTGGCCGAAAGAAAGAACCTCACGCTCATTGAGATGGCAAGAACAATACTTGATGAATACAAGACATCCGACCATTTTTGGGCCAAAGCCATCAACACCGCATGCCATGCCTCCAACCGGTTGTATCTCCATCGACTACTGAAGAAAACACCATATGAGCTACTAACCGGTAACAAGCCTAATATTTCCTACTTTCATGTTTTTGGGAGCAAATGCTTTATGCTAAATAAGAAACCCAAGACTTCTAAGTTTGCTCCAAAAGTTGATGAAGGTTTCTTACTTGGTTGTGGGTCGAATGTTCATGCCTATCGTGTGTTCAACAAAACCACCAGTTGTGTTGAAATTTCACGTGACGTGACATTTGATGAAACTAATGGCTCTCAAGGGGAGCAAGTTGTTAATGATGGTGTAGATGATGAAGCTCCTAGAAATGTAATAAAAAGGATGGCCATTGGTGATGTGAGACCACAAGAAACATCAAGTTTTGAAAATCAACCCTCTCCCTCAAGACAAAACCAACATCATGAGAGTGAAGAAATAGATCACGCAAGTGGTCAAGATCAAGATGTTGGGAATCATGAACAAGCATCAAGTAATGATTCTCAAAGACATGATGAAGAGGTTGATAAAGATGGTGGTCAATAAATCTCACATCCACCACACCCAAGAGTGCATCAAAATGTACAACGTGATCACCCCGTCAAGCAAATTCTTGGAGATATTTACAAGGGGGTAATCACTAGATCTCGAGTTAGTAGTTTTTGTGAACATTACTCTTTTGTCTCTTCTATGGATCCATTTAGGGTAGAACAAGCACTTGAGGACGCGGATTGGGTGATGGCCATGCAAGAAGAATTGAACAACTTCACAAGAAATAAAGTATGGACATTGGAGGAAAGGCCAAAGAACAAGAATGTTGTGGGCACCAAATGGGTGTTCCGCAACAAACAAAATGAAGATGGTGTTGTGACAAGAAACAAGGCAAGGCTCGTGGCAAAGGGGTATTCACAAGTGGAAGGTTTGGATTTTGATGAAACTTATGCCTCCGTAGCAAGGCTTGAGTCTATTAGAATATTACTTGTTTTTCCTACTCACCATGATTTTAAGTTGTACCAAATGGATGTGAAAAGTGCATTCCTCAATGGGCCAATCAAGGAAGAGGTGTATGTGGAGCAACCACCGGGCTTTGAAGACTCTAAGTATCCTAACCATGTTTATAAACTCCATAAGGCGCTCTACGGGCTTAAGCAAGCTCCAAGAGCATGGTATGAATGTCTTAGGGATTTTCTTGTTCAAAAGGGTTTTGTCATTGGCAAGGCCGATGCAATCCTCCTCACTAAGTGTTTTGGTGATGATATCTTTGAATGCCAAATATATGTCGATGACATTGTATTTGGTTCTACTAACCAAACCTTTTGTGATGAATTTAGCAAGATAATGACCAAAAGGTTTGAGATGTCCATGATGGGAGAATTGACATTCTTTCTAGGCTTCCAAGTGAAGCAAATCAAGGAGGGCACCTTCATATGTCAAGCAAAGTGCACACAAGACTTATTGAAGAAATTTGACATGGACAAGGCAAAGCCCATCAAAACTCCCATGCCAACAAATGGCCGCCTCGATGTCAACAAAGAGGATAAACCCGTTGATCAAAAGGTATATCGCTCCATGATAGGTTCTTTGCTTTATCTTTGTGCATCTAGGTCCGACATCATGCTTAGTGTGTGTATGTGTCCACGTTTTCAAGCTGCTTCTATGGAGTGTCACATGGTGGCCGTTAAGAGAATATTAAGATATTTGGTTCACACACCCAACCTAGGGCTTTCGTACCCCAAGGGCTCAAAGTTCAAACTCTTAGGCTATTCCGATGTGGATTATGCCGGGGATAAGGTAGATAGAAAGAGTACCTCTGGTACATGCCAATTTTTGGGTAGGTCTCTAGTGTCATGGTCATCCAAGAAATAAAATTCCGTTGTATTTTCCACGGCCGAAGCGGAGTATGTTGCAGCCGGTAGTTGTTTTGCACAACTACTTTGGATGAGACAAACTCTAAGGGACTACAGTTACAAATTGAGCCGTGTTCCTCTCCTATGTGATAATGAGAGTGCCATAAAGCTTGCTTATAACCCTGTTGAGCATTCGCGCACAAAGCATATAGACATTCACCACCACTTCTTGAGAGATCATTCTATAAAGGGGGATATAGAAGTTAGTCATGTGCGAACCAAAGATCAACTAGCCGATATAATCACCAAGCCCCTAGATGAGAAGAGATTTTGCTATCTTAGGAGTGAACTAAATATTCTTGACTCTAGCAATGTGATGTAGAGGATGTGCACATCTGAATGGTGATTGTTTCATTATTGCAAAAATCATTGCTTTATGTCAAAAATCTACTATTTTTGTTGTTGGTGCTAAGTTTTGATCTCTAGATCAAATCTTGTCAAATATGGTCATTGTTATGAGATGTTGATTGTTGGCTGACCATAGGATGTCAAGATCTCCCCCTGTCCATCAAAAACTATTTTGAAAACTCCCCTCCTATCTTTTTCTATACTCTGTTCTACCTGATCTTCAGTGGATCGGCACTGCCGGTACCCTCATCGGCACTGCCGATCAGATGTCCAACAGAGACAGCCTTCTATCTGGGATTTTTGTCCCTCGGGCATCCCTCATCGGCACTACCGATGCTCACTATCAGCACTGTCGATGCGGGCCTGGACCGTGTGCTTTAACCCGCACCAGCACTATCGACGCCTAGAACCGGCACTACCGATGCGGGGTCCAGCCTTTGAAATCCACTCGGTCCCCTCATGGGACCGAGTCTTTTCTCAGTTCCTACCCTTCCTCGCACCCTCTCTCTCCTCTCTAACCCTAACCAAATCCTCCACTCCAAAAACTTGCTAATCTTCGTGGAATCAAGCGGGGAGTGGATCAAATCATCTCCTAGGCCTTCCCTCCTCCATCTCCTCCCGGATTTGAAGGACCTGTTTGAAGGTATTTTTGAAAATCTCCATCTTTTGAATCTTGCAATGCCTCATGGTTTTGCGTAATTTCACTTGATAGAGATGTTCATCTAGGAGTAATTTAGTCACCCATGCAATTTGGTGAAGTTTTAGTGGCTAAATCTCAATTTTTAGTGGATTTAGGGTTTGATTCTCCTTCGGTCGGCACTACCGATGGCCCCCACCGGCACTGCTGATCGAGAGATCTAGAAACCCTAAGTGACCATTGCAGCGTTCGGTTTGCACTGATCGGCACTGTCAATATCAGTCATTGGCACTGCCGATTGGGCCAACTAGAGAGCAGTTTCACTCGGGCTGCTTCCTGTTTGACCCACCGACACTGCTGATGGCTCCCACCGGCACTGCCGATCAAAGCAAACCAGAGAGCAGTTCGGTACTATTTTTGTTCTAATCTTTTCACACCACTTCTTCTCTCCTTGACAGATGACAGGTGGCAAGCGACAGAAGCATCCGGGCACTCCCAGTGACTCGGATGAGGACTTTGATCCCGACATCTCCCCCATTGCTCGTTGTGGTGGGGGAGGCAAGTGAGGCCGAGGCGGTGACTTCAGCCAAACCACCTCCCGTGGTGTTGGCCTTGGGCGTGGCAAGGGCAAAGGAAAGGCCCTTCCACCACGACAGCCTTTCCCTAGTGAGGAGGAGGAAGAGTCAGAGGAGGCAGAAGAGGAAGGGCAGAGTGAGCAGCAGCAGGAGGAGAGTGATGGAGAGGGTGAGGAGTCTGAGGATGAGGTCTTTCAGTCTCAGCCTGGATCTCTTTGCTCCTCTGTCAATTATCAAATGTTTGCACCTCAGGTATCTGGGGACTTTAGGATCCCTGTACCTCTATCCAGGGATGAGATGAAGCAGTACAGGCATACCAACCCCTGGACCCAGCCCAAGCATCCAGGGATTTCAGATATCAGATTTTGGGACTTGACTCAGGTGTCCTGGTACCGGAACATTCTCAACAAGACTACTCACAGAGTTGTTCCCATGAAGTGCATTGACTGGCAGCGGATGGAAGCACCCAATGATCCCACTTTTGAGTTGATCCAGGTAGAGTGTGACAGGAGAAACTTGACTGCTATCATGGGCATGCACCAGCACTGGAACGATGAGATAATTGCCCAATTCTACTCTACTTTGTAGGTTGAGCCGGATGAGGAAAATCAGCTGGATTCCAAGATGCACTGGACCATTGAGGGGAACAGGTTCAGTATCACCTATTTCAACTTCGCTCACATTCTTGGTTTTGATGACTCCGATTATGAGAAGGTGAAGGCCATAGTGTTTGATCCTCAGGAGGACAGTGAGTGGGGTTTCATGTATGATGCTTGGTATGCTGACCCCAAGCATGGTGTTGAGTTTGGTTCATATCATGGCATGAAGCCATATTTCCGGGTTCTCGAAAACATGCTCAGGGTGACCTTGACTCCTAAGGTGGGGACAACACTCACATTCTCAGTTCCACCAAGACCTTGATCGTTGCTATGAAAGAGGGAGCATAGCCTTTCAGTGTGTTTGAGTTCATGTGGACAGAGATTCTCTACAACTCCTATACCAGTAAGGCCTCTTTGGTCTATGCTCCTTACATCATGAAGATGATTCTGCGTGTTGTGGGCTGTCAGTTTATTTGTGATCACAAGCATCCCTCAGTCACGCCGAAAAAGTTTCCTCTTATTGCGTCTCCTCCCCATGGTGGCACCCCTCCAGCTGCAAATGTGCCTCAGATTCAGCAGCAGCAGCAGCAGCAGTGGGAGAGGCAGCCGGCACTAGTGCTGCCCCTCCCCCTCGTCATCGGTCTTCGAAGGTCTCCCGAGCCATCAGGTCTATGTTTTGCATATGCCAGGACACTGCACTGGCAGTTAGAGAGCAGCAGCAGGCTCTTTCTCAGATCCAGACCGATATGAGGACCCTCGCCGCCACCACCAGTGTTGAGCTTCCACCTCCAGCTCAGTTCACTCCTCTGCCGGACATGGGTACTTATGATGATCCCTGGGGTATCTACACTCAAGCTACACAGGTTGTCCAGGAGGCTCATGATGATGCTGAGGACGACGACAATGCTTCCACGGATGCGTGAGGCTTGAGGTGGTTCTTTTCCTCTTTTTGGTGTTGTGATGCCAAAGGGGGAGAAGAAGATTGGATTGGTTCAGTTAGTTTTCTTGTTTGTTTTCATTTTGTGAGTTGTGAGAGTGATGGACAATTTGTATTTGCTTGGTTGTGGTTTGTGGTTTGTAAAACTCTTTAATCTCCGCGTGCTTGTAAAACTCTATATTTATGCTTTATAAGTTATTGTGCTATTCATGATCCGTGTGATGATGTATTGTTGATTTTCACTTTCTAGATGCATTTGTGTGAAAATACTTGTCATGTGCATTGTATCATGTCTTATGCTTAATTTTTGCAAATTGTCTCACGTGCACAGTGTTAGGGGGAGCTCTCACACTTTTCTTTAAATATGTGCATTGTTACTCATTGATTATTATTTCTTATATGCACACACTTAGGGGGAGCTCCACATCTTTTTTTATATCACAAAATGAAATTTATTACCAATTTCTATGAAATCTAGTTGTATTGTCATCAATCACCAAAAAGGGGGAGATTAAAAGTGCATCTAGGCCCCTAATTTTATTTTGGTGATTGATGTCAATACAATTAAGAATGGACTAATGCTTTCATTGAGTATGTGTGTAGATAACTATCTCAATTGATGAATGTAATGCATTAAAACAAAAAGGGAGAAAAGAAGATGTCATTTGCCTCAAATTGAAAGTCCAAAATTTAATCAAGAAAGAAGGATTCATGTTGTTTTTATTTCTAATCTTGAGTATAGGTAAACCGTACTATTAAGAGGGGTATAATTTACAAATTTGGTAAAGTCAAATGCTCAAACTTCCCATAAATTCCATTTTTGTCGCCCTCTGTTTTTACCATCATCGGCAGTGCTGATGGCCTCATCGGTAGTGCCGGTTGCTTCATCCAGAGAAGGATGTTCTCTCTGGCTCTCTGGTTGTAGCTCATCGACAGTGCCGATCACCCTGATCGGTAGTGTTGGTTGATTATTCCAGAGAACCACTCTTTCTGTCTGGCTCAGCCTGTAGCTCGTCTGCAGTGCCGATCCCCTGATTGGCAGTGCCGGTCCCCTCTTCACAGAGACTGTCAACTCTCGGGCTGTCTGGCTGACTACGATCGGCAGTGCCGGTCTTCTCGATTGGCAGTGCCGGTCAAGGTCTCCAGAGATAACTTGTCTTCTCTATGGCTGCGTCATCGGCAGTGCCGATGTCTTGATCGGCAGTGCCGGTGTGGGCCAAATCCTTGCGTGCAGATCTATGACAGTGTGTCAGAAACCCTACCGGCGGTGCTGATGGCTTGATCGGCAGTGCCAGCGCGGGGCGTCTAGACAGGCCAACGGCTCTTTTTGAGCCCCTTGTATAAAAGTCTCTCACCCCACTTCGTGCCCAAAACACTAGAACCCAAAAATCATTTGGTACTTTTGAGCTTCACTCTCCTCACTCTCCCTCTCCAAGTCCAAGCTTCATTCCTTGAGCTAGGGTTTGAGTGAGCCATTGATTCCTAGTGAAAAGAACACCCCTCCACTCTTGAGCATTTGATTTAATCATCTTTGTAACTTGTGCTTGTTACTCTTGGAGCTTTGCTCCTAGACGGTTAGAGGTGCCCGTAGAGCTTCCAACTTATATGGTAACGCCTTGGGAGTTTGTATCACCCATCCCGCAAGGGATTTTCTAGTGGAGAACTCGAGCTCGATCTTTGTGGTCGCTTGAGTGAGAATAGGGTTGAAACAGACCCGGTCCTTTGTGGACTTCTCAACGGAGACGTAGGATTCTTCGTGAGCCCGAACTTCGGTAACAAATCTTGTGTCTCCGTGTGCTCTTTTATTTACTTGTTGTTTAATTACTCATTATCTAGGGTTTTCTTCTTGTATTTGCTTAAATTGCTAGATCTACTTGAGTGGCCCTTGTTTTGTTATTTTCTATTGCCATAGCATTCCTTACAGTGTGTCAGAAACCCTACCGGCGGTGCCGATGGCTTGATGTTGACTTTTGCTAAGCCATATTAATAAATCATTCCCGGCACGGGGCCAGAAACGGTTCACTAATATGTCCCAAAGTCAAGTAGGTAAAATCCGCAAGCGCACGGAGAATACCGCTGTAGCATTTCACCCGGAAGTATTCAGGGTATCGTATTTGTTTATCCCAAAGGAAGGGTATGATCAAGAAGCGTTACTAACATATAAGATCATGTTAACAATTAGCAAGGATATCTAACCAAGACAGGCGGGTACATGATAATAACTGGGTAGTGTGACACACACAGAAGATTCCTACTAAATAAATAAAGTCTAGTGGAGGAAAGACTAGGCTAAGCTACTCCTACTATACATTCCTATACAGTTGCATAGCCTAAGTAGAATACATACAGACCCACACTCAGGTTCAGCAGTCAATAGTATAGCACTTCAGGCACGGACTTACCCCTGCATCCACAGGCGACTTCCGCCAAGAGCCTACGCACTAGCCTAGCGGGGAGGATTTCAAAGGACGGACAGGGCTGTCACCACCTGCCGCCTACCTCAACGAACCAGTAGACTAACGAATAATTGATGCAAATCAGTCACCCAAGTACCATACTTGCATGACCAAAGAGCACTCTGCCCCTCCGCGATTACTATTAACGAGGCAGAGCTACCGTACGAATACGATCACCAAACCCATGCTATACTTTATCAGCTAAAACTAAGCATAGAGACTATAACATATAAACTAGACTATAGTGACGGTATATAACTAGCATGACAATAGTAGTATAATAAATATAAACTACTATCACACAAGTAGACTATACTATCACATATATGGATCACAATATCAAACAAGAAACTCATGACCCAAGCACAACTATATAGAAAATATATATATATTGATAAGAGCAAAGTCTTACAAAAGGGAAAAGATACAAGAGCCATACCAATTCCAAGTGAAGACTTGGGACTAGAGAGCTCTAGACTCAGCCTAACTCCACTAAAACTCCAAGAACTACTACTAGCAAGAGAGAAATGCTTCTTGTGGTGTGTGTTGAGTGTGAAGGCACACCCTCCTATTTATAGCCTCAATAGGTCGGCAAGGGAGAGTAACCGCCACGGAAGGCATCTCAAACCGTCATCAGGAGTCGCGGAGGAGCCAACACGTGGAAGCCCAGGCGGAGAGGGCGCCCGGCCGGGTCGGCCGACCTGACCAGGTCGGCCGACCTGGGGGTGGCCCCTCCTGGCCTGTGCTTTCTCCAGGTGGCTGTCCTGTGGGCCCTGACATCGGTTTGCGCGGTATTACAGGGAGTTACGTCGGTTAAGTGCTGAAAATGGGCCCTTCAATCCGTGTGACGTCCATGTGGCACTCTCTGATTGGTCGAAAGTGTGTTTTCTTGCCTTTTGAGGTGTTTCCTTCACATTTCCTCCTGCATGCACAAAGTTCTCCAAGTACAAGTGGAACTATATTATTGTGATAAAGCATGCGTGTATGAAATGCCAAATTGTCCTTTATTTGAGTATAGTTGACGGTTAAAAATGGTACTTAACAGCCGTCAACAAACTCCCCCAAGCTTACCCTTTGCTCGTCCCGAAGCAAAGATAAACTTAAGTTGTTGATCAGGAGTTGCTACAATGTCCTACTCCTCAATAATACTATGCGCATAACAAAGTACTCTTCCTAGAATTAAATACGTTGGCACATAACTTACCCATTTACCTCGATCCATGGGGCTTTTACACCTCATTGTCTTGGGCGGTTGAGAGATAGAACAATTGCAGGGCACCAATCACTTGCTCTAGATTCCGCTATGTTATTCCGGAGGTTTTCAAAAGATTTTGAAAATAAAAACCAAGTTCCTCAAATGATTCTCTCGGATCACTCAATATGTGTATGATTCCTCACCAAGGCAAAGTGTTGCCTATAATCACCTACTTCTAAATAAGGCTTTATGTGGAGCTCAAGGTAGGGATATATGAGGCACTCATGTTCACATAATATTGCTATGTCAAAAGACCGGATCCAAGAAAAACATCAATTCAAACAATCTTGATCAAGATGTGCAAGTGTGTGGGAGAACGGAGGAATGGTGGATGGGAAGAAATAACTCTTTTTTGAATTTTCCTTCTCTCTTTTGGAGTTTCTAGGCTATGGCTATCTTTTGCTTGCTCTCTTTTTTTTTTTTTGAGCATTTTTTTTTTTGCATAGCCATAGTCCTAGTTTGCAATGAATACTTTGAGAGAGGAATTTTGCAATGGATATATGGAGTGTTTCTTTGGATGGATGGATGGATAGTGGCTTTCTTCCGGTGTAGAAGAATAGCTCACGGTGGATATGGTGGATATGGTGGATGCTATCTTCTTGATTTAGAAGGATAGCTCATGGCGGTGGATGTGTGTATATGATCTTGATCAAGAAAGCATGAAAAGAGTTCTACTAGGGTCACAACAATTTTGACTAAGCTCAATGTGAAACAAGCAGCACATGTGTAAAGGTTTTCAAATGTAAACACTACATATGGCTGTGGTGGGAATTTCATCATTGAGGAACTTATCAATTTGTCATTTTGAAAAATAAAACTCCGGAATTCAAGCTTTACGTTGAGCAAGATCATAGCAGCCCTATCTATCATATCATACCTCTCAACAACTTAGAACTAGAGAATGCATATGCTACCCACAAGATTCAAGTTCAAGGCAAGATTTACCAACAAACCTAACTCTTGAGAGAGTACTAAGTTGTAAACTAGCATTAGAGAGGAATAAAGGACAGAGCAACTATTCATCATCTCAACATAGAAAAATTATACACATTCATACCGCGCATGAAAAAGGGAAATATTTTTGTTCTTTTTATATTTTGCAAATTTTTATGGATTTTCAGATTTAGCAAATGCAAGAAATAAAGGAAAGGGGAAAGATACAAGTTACCGTGAGAAGGGGGGTCCTCCCCCAAGCTTGTTCTTGCTCATATCTGCTGGTTCGGGTCGTAGCCTTGGGAGCGGAAGAAGGCATCCCAATTGCTCTGATTCTGAGCCATCATCGCGTTCAGCTGGCGGAATTGGTTGTCGCTGAAATTCTGCCATTGCTGGGTGTCGGTGACATGTTGCGTGAGAGTTTGTTGCACGCTCTCGGTGCGCAAATCAATGTCGTTCACCCTCCTTGTCAACTCGGCCATCCCATAGTTGAGTTCACGGAACCCACGGGATGAGAATGACCGAGTGGCAAAGGATGGCGGTCCGCTTGAACTTGATGACGTCTGCATGGGGTAATTGTACTGAGATTCCCATGCTCCGGCCTGCCATGTTGCTGCACCCACCTCGTCCTGTGGCGGGGGCTGCTCCCATACCGGATCTCCGGTCGGAGTGTGAAACTCCGGTGTAGGCTCCATATGCCTACGGGAACGTGTCGGTCGCCCTGAAACACTATGCCTGCGAACTTCTCCCACTGGCTCAAGTGGGAGGGTTAGTGCCCGACAGTGATACAAACGAAGACCCGGGTTAGGTAACGGGAATTCATTTGTATACCCGGGAAAGTGATAGATCAAGGTATTATTTGGACCATGTTTCAGAGTATGTCCTTGCACAAAATAGTCCTCGCCTAGAAATTCTCTATCTACCGTCAAATATTCAACATCAACATTCTCAAGCAGACCACACTTCTGCGCAATGCGAGTAACTAAAGAGGTGCACTCAATTGGTCCTGTCAACTTTATATTGTCTAACCATTGATCAATCATGCATTCCGCGGGTGACACCCTAATTTTCTTAACCATGGCATAAAGTATTTTCAATTCATCTTGCCGGACAACCCTAATGTCACCTCGAGGAAACAAGGTCATAGCCAACCACACATGCATAAATCTAAGTGTAGGATTATGGATGGCACTTGTTCTAGGCTTGGGACCCCACTTGTTTCCGGAAATCTTTTTCCAAAAACTTTCTTTATGGAACCCCTTTAGCGCTTTATCTAAGTCTAGCCTACATTTAGGATTTAGACCTAGCATAGCATGAAGATCACCCCATGTGACCAAGCGCTCTTGCCCAAACAAGCGAAAAGAAATGCCTTCATCATACTTTCTAAGGGTGCATAAAAACTGCATAGTAAGCAAACGAGAACCCGGCTCATCTACTTCTACGAAATTTAGCCAACCCATAGTGCGAAAAATAGAGGCAAATTCTTCTCTCATACCTATTTTCTCGAGGAAGTCCGGATCAAAGCGTCGGGTGTGGGTGAATGGCCGTTCTCTCATGAGCGCGATGGCTTGGCCCTCGCGGTCGTCCTTGATGTCGAGATGCTCCTCGGTGATGAGCAAGGCCGGCCTTTCCTCCGGAATTTCAGCTTCGGGGTCACCATGCCCCGGACTTGGTGTGAGCTCGACGGAGGATGCTTGACTCGTGCTTGCACGAGTGCTTTTTCTCCGCTTGATTCCGGCGACTTGCTTCATTCGTTTGAACATGGCTGCACACAAGAACAAACACAAGACAAGAACAAAAACAAGATCGAACAAGTGTTCGGGTGAGCGTTAGTGAAAACGACAAACCCGAGCTTCTCCGAAATTGGTTTTCTTCTTACAACAACTTGCAAATGCACTAAAACAGAGGGGAAATATTTTTTTTTTTTTGGGTTTTGGGGCTGTAGTAAAGTTGAAGAACACGAAATTTTGGGAGAGCAACAAGTGAGCAAAGGAGGGGAGTGAAAGATGAGCTTGGAATGGTGAAGCTCCTCCTCCTGGGCGGTTTTTATAGCCAAGGAAGCAAGATGGTCGTTAGAAAGGGACAGAGCAACGGCCATATAGCCGTTGGGAGAAAGGAGCACAGGGAAAAGGTGGGGCCAGGGGGTCGGCCGACCCCACCAGGTCGGCCGACCTGGCAGGTGGGCCTCCTGGCAGCCCCCTTTTTCCTATGCGTTCCCCAACGGCTAGGGGATTTGTCCCCTGCTGCCTTTTTGCTCAAAAAGCTAGACAAAAAATCTTTTCAAAATGGAAAGCCCAAAAACCTATTTTCTAAATTTTCAAAAATGCAAATGAGTTTTGAAAAATTCCAAGGTGGCTGGAAAAATTCAAAAATGCAGAAATGCGGTGGTCGGGAAAAATCAAAATGTGGTGGAAAGCAAATATGCAATTAAAAGAGCAAATGTGGATAACTACCGGTTTAACCTCCCGGCGAGGACTCACCTTTTAAAGTCCGACGAGCGGGACTTTTCTCCGGCGTTCAGCTCGATGAAGCGTTGTCCGGTCCCGGAGATGAAGACACGGATGATGCTTCTTGTTTCACTCGCCACACCTTCTTGGTCTTTGTTGCGGTCGGTGGCTTCTCGGGCTTCGGAGGCTGCGGTTTTGCAGGCTTCACAGCCTGTTTCTTTGCAGACCTCGGAGGTTGCTGCCTTGTGGACTTCGGAGGCTGTTGCTTAATGTGTGACCTTTGCCTCCTTGCCTTCATCAGTTGTTGCTGTGCAACCTTTTCCTTCTCAAGGAAGTTCTTCATGAATGTGATGAGGCTGTCTTTCTTTGGCGGAGTGACCTCCACTTCCTTGATGTTGCTTGGGTTCGACCCGTACTTGATACGGATCATGTTGCACTGTTCTTTCCGTGGCCGAAAGTCAAACTTCTCCTCCTTGCCATTGATGTGGAAGCGGATTTCTCCGGCTCCTACATCGATGCGAGCATCCGCAGTGCTGAGAAATGGGCGTCCCAGGATGAGCGGTGTGCTCTTCCCGACGTCCATATCAAGCACTACGAAGTCGACGGGGATGAAGCAATCCCGGATTTTCACCGGAATATCTTTGGCGATCCCCGCCGGATAGCGGACCGTTGAATCGGCCAGCTACAGCTGCATCGGCGTGGGGGATAGTGTGGTGTAGTTGAGCTTGTCGAAGACATCTTTCGGCATGACGCTCACACTTGCCCCAAGATCACATAAGGCATGGTCGAAGTTCTGTGTCCCGATCGAGCAGGTGATCGTGGGACACCCCGGATCTTTCTTCTTCTCAGGAAGCCGGTTGAGTATAGCAGCGCTACACTCTTCCGTCAGCTGAAAATTTCTGTGGTCGGTAGTGGGCGCTTGTTGCTGATAAGATCCTTGAGGTAGCGAGCGTACGTGGGTACTTGTATCGCATCCAGCAAGGGCACGTTGATGTGCAGCTTCTGGATCACCTCAACGAAGCGTGTGAACTGCTCGTCCACGGTGGGCTTCCTTCTTCTTTCAGGAAACGGCATGAGGTTCGTGTCATAGAACTCATGTGGGGCCGTTTTCCTGGGCGGCAGTTCTTCTTCTTCTGCCGGCTTCTCAGCTGATGTGTCCTTTCCTGCATGGTTAGGGTATGGCGGATCCCGAGTGGACTTACCTCCTCTCGTGGTAACCGCATTAACATTTTCTAAGGGGGTCTCGGGTTGCCCCGGGATTTTCCCCGACTCAGCAGTAGGAACAGCAGCAGCTAACTGAGCTAATTGAGTTTCTATCATTTTATTAAAGCTCAGCTGATTCTTGAGAGCAGAGGAAACACCCTCTATCTTAGTGTGGATGCTCTCAAGAGTCCTATCAGTGGTGGCAAGCTTTTTACTGATGTTATCATTAACCTTAGCTTGACCAAGCACAAGATCTTTCAAGGAGGGCTGATTATAACCGGAATTAAAACCAGAGAAGTTGCCAGAGTTACCTCCTTGGTAGTTGGGACGTGGTGGACCCCAACTTTGACCTCCTTGTGGACGGTAGCCGTTGTTGTTGTTGTTGCCCATGAACATTACGTCCTCACGGGTCTCAGGGCAGTCATTGCCCGAGTGTCCCGTGTTGCCACAGACCTCGCAAGTCATATGAGCGTCTAGGGCTTTCACTTCTCCATTGGCTTGGTCGTCCATCTTCTTCATGAGAAGGTCAATCTTGGCGGCGAGCATGTCAACCTCCTTGACGGAGTGCATGCCTCGCTGGCGAGGTTGGAGGCGCTCTTCATTCCAACCTTGGTTGGACACCATCTTCTCGATCAAATCTTTTGCCTTGCTCACAGTGAGCGAGAAGAAGGCTCCACCAGCAGCAGCGTCGAGGTGGTCACGGGCCGATGGAGTAAGCCCGTTGTAGAAGTTCTGG
The DNA here is from genome assembly GCA_030378355.1 of Eleusine indica. Lineage (NCBI taxonomy): Eukaryota > Viridiplantae > Streptophyta > Magnoliopsida > Poales > Poaceae > Eleusine > Eleusine indica. The sequence goes on from CM059499.1 coordinate 19,032,471, forward strand.
ATGATCAGCCAATCATCCATCCCGTGGTGGGGACATGCCAGGATGTACTCCTGGAGCCTCTCCCATGCCTCAGGAATCGACTCCTTCGACTCCTGTTGGAAGCTTGAGATCCTTCCGCGGAGGGCATTGGTCTTGCCCAGCGGGAAGAACTTTGCAAGGAACGCAGCTGAACACTTCTCCCAAGTGTTCACAGCTTTAGGGTTTGCGTAGAACCACTGTCTCGCTCTCCCAAGGAGAGAGAACGGGAACAGTCGAAGGCGAACAGCGTCGGGGGGTGACGTCCTTCATTTTGAACGTGTTGCAAATCTCCAGGAATTGCTGGAGATGAGCACTAGCGTCCTCATTGGCTTTCCCATAGAATGGGCTAGCCTGCACCATGGTGATGAGACCGGTCTTGATCTCAAACTTCGCATCTCCCACACTGCCAGCTGGTCCCGTAGGGATGTTGGCAGCGGAGGGAGCGGAGAACTCGCGGAGGGTCTTGTCGGCCATTTGCTCAGAGCTTGATGGTGCGGGAATGACAGGTTCGATTGGCCGAATCTCCTTACGAGGAGGGGTGAGCCTAGCTCGTGTCCTTCTCAGGAGTGACTCAGGATCTTCAGTGAAGTTTGTCGGCAAGTCGAAACCAGTCATACACTACCCTGTTTTCATACAAAATGCAGAAAACAAAGCAAGGTTAGCCTGCCTAGGAGATAGCCTTAATAATTGCAACACTACTATATACATTAGTAATTTTTCTTGAATCATACGCCTTCCCCGGCAACGGCGCCAGAAATGCTTGTTGACTTTTGCTAAGCCATATTAATAAATCATTCCCGGCACGGGGCCAGAAACGGTTCACTAATATGTCCCAGAGTCAAGTAGGTAAAATCCGCAAGCGCACGGAGAATACCGCTGTAGCATTTCACCTGGAAGTATTCAGGGTATCGTATTTGTTTATCCCAAAGGAAGGGTATGATCAAGAAGCGTTACTAACATATAAGATCATGTTAACAATTAGCAAGGATATCTAACCAAGACAGGCGGGTACATGATAATAACTGGGTAGTGTGACACACATAGAAGATTCCTACTAAATAAATAAAGTCTAGTGGAGGAAAGACTAGGCTAAGCTACTCCTACTATACATTCCTATACAGTTGCATAGCCTAAGTAGAATACATACAGACCCACACTCAGGTTCAGCAGTCAATAGTATAGCACTTCAGGCACGGACTTACCCCTGCATCCACAGGCGACTTCCGCCAAGAGCCTACGCACTAGCCTAGCGGGGAGGATTTCAAAGGACGGACAGGGCTGTCACCACCTGCCGCCTACCTCAACGAACCAGTAGACTAACGAATAATTGATGCAAATCAGTCACCCAAGTACCATACTTGCATGACCAAAGAGCACTCTGCCCCTCCGCGATTACTATTAACGAGGCAGAGCTACTGTACGAATACGATCACCAAACCCATGCTATACTTTATCAGCTAAAACTAAGCATAGAGACTATAACATATAAACTAGACTATAGTGACGGTATATAACTAGCATGACAATAGTAGTATAATAAATATAAACTACTATCACACAAGTAGACTATACTATCACATATATGGATCACAATATCAAACAAGAAACTCATGACCCAAGCACAACTATATAGAAAATATATATATATTGATAAGAGCAAAGTCTTACAAAAGGGAAAAGATACAAGAGCCATACCAATTCCAAGTGAAGACTTGGGACTAGAGAGCTCTAGACTCAGCCTAACTCCACTAAAACTCCAAGAACTACTACTAGCAAGAGAGAAATGCTTCTTGTGGTGTGTGTTGAGTGTGAAGGCACACCCTCCTATTTATAGCCTCAATAGGTCGGCAAGGGAGAGTAACCGCCACGGAAGGCATCTCAAACCGTCATCAGGAGTCGCGGAGGAGCCAACACGTGGAAGCCCAGGCGGAGAGGGCGCCCGGCCCTCCTGGCCTGTGCTTTCTCCAGGTGGCTGTCCTGTGGGCCCTGACATCGGTTTGCGCGGTATTACAGGGAGTTACGTCGGTTAAGTGCTGAAAATGGGCCCTTCAATCCGTGTGACGTCCATGTGGCACTCTCTGATTGGTCGAAAGTGTGTTTTCTTGCCTTTTGAGGTGTTTCCTTCACATTTCCTCCTGCATGCACAAAGTTCTCCAAGTACAAGTGGAACTATATTATTGTGATAAAGCATGCGTGTATGAAATGCTAAATTCTCCTTTATTTGAGTATAGTTGATGGTTAAAAATGGTACTTAACAGCCGTCAACACTTGATTGGCAGTGCCAGCGCGGGGCGTCCAGACAGGCCAACGGCTCTTTTTGAGCCCCTTGTATAAAAGTCTCTCACCCTACTTCGTGCCCAAAACACTAGAACCCGAAAATCATTTGGCACTTTTGAGCTTCACTCTCCTCACTCTCCCTCTCCAAGTCCAAGCTTCATTCCTTGAGCTAGGGTTTGAGTGAGCCATTGATTCCTAGTGAAAAGAACACCCCTCCACTCTTGAGCATTTGATTTAATCATCTTTGTAACTTGTGCTTGTTACTCTTGGAGCTTTGCTCCTAGACGGTTAGAGGTGCCCGTAGAGCTTCCAACTTATGTGGTAACGCCTTGGGAGTTTGTATCACCCATCCCGCAAGGGATTTTCTAGTGGAGAACTCGAGCTCGATCTTTGTGGTCGCTTGAGTGAGAATAGGGTTGAAACAGACACGGTCCTTTGTGGACTTCTCAACGGAGACGTAGGATTCTTCGTGAGCCCGAACTTCGGTAACAAATCTTGTGTCTCCGTGTGTGTTGACTTTTGCTAAGCCATATTAATAAATCATTCCCGGCACGGGGCCAGAAACGGTTCACTAATATGTCCCAGAGTCAAGTAGGTAAAATCCGCAAGCGCACGGAGAATACCGCTGTAGCATTTCACCCGGAAGTATTCAGGGTATCGTATTTGTTTATCCCAGAGGAAGGTTATGATCAAGAAGCGTTACTAACATATAAGATCATGTTAACAATCAGCAAGGATATCTTAACCAAGACAGGCGGGTACATGATAATAACCGGGTAGTGTGACACACACAGAAGATTCCTACTAAATAAATAAAGTCTAGTGGAGGAAAGACTAGGCTAAGCTACTCCTACTATACATTCCTATACAGTTGCATAGCCTAAGTAGAATACATACAGACCCACACTCAGGTTCAGCAGTCAATAGTATAGCACTTCAGGCACGGACTTACCCCTGCATCCACAGGCGACTTCCGCCAAGAGCCTACGCACTAGCCTAGCGGGGAGGATTTCAAAGGACGGACAGGGCTGTCACCACCTGCCGCCTACCTCAACGAACCAGTAGACTAACGAATAATTGATGCAAATCAGTCACCCAAGTACCATACTTGCATGACCAAAGAGCACTCTGCCCCTCCGTGATTACTATTAACGAGGCAGAGCTACCATACGAATACGATCACCAAACCCATGCTATACTTTATCAGCTAAAACTAAGCATAGAGACTATAACATATAAACTAGACTATAGTGACGGTATATAACTAGCATGACAATAGTAGTATAATAAATATAAACTACTATCACACAAGTAGACTATACTATCACATATATGGATCACAAAATCAAACAAGAAACTCATGACCCAAGCACAACTATATAGAAAAGATATATATATTGATAAGAGTAAAGTCTTACAAAAGGGAAAAGATACAAGAGCCATACCAATTCCAAGTGAAGACTTGGGACTAGAGAGCTCTAGACTCAGCCTAACTCCACTAAAACTCCAAGAACTACTACTAGCAAGAGAGAAATGCTTCTTGTGGTGTGTGTTGAGTGTGAAGGCACACCCTCCTATTTATAGCCTCAATAGGTCGGCAAGAGAGCGTATCCGCCACGGAAGGCATCTCAAACCGTCATCAGGAGTCGCGGAGGAGCCAACACGTGGAAGCCCAGGCGGAGAGGGCGCCCGGCTGGGTCGGCCGACCTGACCAGGTCGGCCGACCTGGGGGTGGCCCCTCCTGGCCTGTGCTTTCTCCAGGTGGCTGTCCTGTGGGCCCTGACGTTGGTTTGCGCGGTATTGCAGGGAGTTACATCGGTTAAGTGCTGAAAATGGGCCCTTCAATCCGTGTGACGTCCATGTGGCGCTCTCTGATTGGTCGAAAGTGTGTTTTCTTGCCTTTTGAGGTGTTTCCTTCACATTTCCTCCTGCATGCACAAAGTTCTCCAAGTACAAGTGGAACTATATTATTGTGATAAAGCATGCGTGTATGAAATGCCAAATTCTCCTTTATTTGAGTATAGTTGACGGTTGAAAATGGTACTTAACAGCCGTCAACAAACTCCCCCAAGCTTACCCTTTGCTCGTCCCGAAGCAAAGATAAACTTAAGTTGTTGATCAGGAGTTGCTACAATGTCCTACTCCTCAATAATACTATGCGCACAACAAAGTACTCTTCCTAGAATTAAATATATTGGCGCATAACTTACCCATTTACCTCGATCCATGGGGCTTTTACACCTCATTGTCTTGGGCGGTTGAGAGATAGAACAATTGCAGGGCACCAATCACTTGCTCTAGATTCCGCTATGTTATTCCGGAGATTTTCAAAAGATTTTGAAAATAAAAACCAAGTTCCTCAAATGATTCTCTCGGATCACTCAATATGTGTATGATTCCTCACCAAGGCAAAGTGTTGCCTATAATCACCTACTTCTAAATAAGGCTTTATGTGGAGCTCAAGGTAGGGATATATGAAGCACTCATGTTCACATAATATTGCTATGTCAAAAGACCGGATCCAAGAAAAAACATCAATTCAAACAATCTTGATCAAGATGTGCAAGTGTGTGGGAGAACGGAGGAATGGTGGATGGGAAGAAATAACTCCTTTTTGAATTTTCCTTCTCTCTTTTGGGGTTTCTAGGCTATGGCTACCTTTTGCTTGCTCTCTTTTCTGAGCTTTTTTTTTTTTTTTTTGCATAGCCATAGTCCTAGTTTGCAATGAATACTTTGAGAGAGGAATTTTGCAATGGATATATGGAGTGTTTCTTTGGATGGATGGATGGATAGTGGCTTTCTTCCGGTGTAGAAGAATAGCTCACGGTGGATATGGTGGATATGGTGGATATGGTGGATGCTATCTTCTTGATTTAGAAGGATAGCTCATGGCGGTGGATGTGTGTACATGATCTTGATCAAGAAAGCATGAAAAGAGTTCTACTAGGGTCACAACAATTTTGACTAAGCTCAATGTGAAACAAGCAGCATATGTGTAAAGGTTTTCAAATGTAAACACTACATATGGCTGTGGTGGGAATTTCATCATTGAGGAACTTATTAATTTGTCATTTTGAAAAATAAAACTCCGGAATTCAAGCTTTACGTTGAGCAAGATCATAGCAGCCCTATCTATCATATCATACCTCTCAACAACTTAGAACTAGAGAATGCATATGCTACCCACAAGATTCAAGTTCAAGGCAAGATTTACCAACAAACCTAACTCTTGAGAGAGTACTAAGTTGTAAACTAGCTTTAGAGAGGAATAAAGGACAGAGCAACTATTCATCATCTCAACATAGGAAAATTATACACATTCATACCGCGCATGAAAAAGGGAAATATTTTTGTTCTTTTTATGTTTTGCAAATTTTTATGGAATTTCAGATTTAGCAAATGCAAGAAATAAAGGGAAGGGGAAAGATACAAGTTACCGTAAGAAGGGGGGTCCTCCCCCAAGCTTGTTCTTGCTCATATCTGCTGGTTCGGGTCGTAGCGTTGGGAGCGGAAGAAGGCATCCCAATTGTTCTGATTCTGAGCCATCATCGCGTTCAGCTGGCGGAATTGGTTGTCGCTGAAATTGACGGAGGATGCTTGACTCGTGCTTGCACGAGTGCTTTTTCTCCGCTTGATTCCGGCGACTTGCTTCATTCGGTTGAACATGGCTGCACACAAGAACAAACACAAGACAAGAACAAAAACAAGATCAAACAAGTGTTCGGGTGAGCGTTAGTGAAAATGACAAACCCGAGCTTCTCCGAAATTGGTTTTCTTCTCACAACAACTTGCAAATGCACTAAAACAGAGGGGAAATATTTTTTTGGGTTTTTGGGGCTGTAGTAAAGTTGAAGAACACGAAATTTTGGGAGAGCAACAAGTGAGCAAAGGAGGGGAGTGAAAGATGAGCTTGGAATGGTGAAGCTCCTCCTCCTGGGTGGTTTTTATAGCCAAGGAAGCAAGATGGCCGTTAGAAGGGGACAGAGCAACGGCCATATAGCCGTTGGGAGAAAGGAGCACAGGAAAAGGTGGGGCCAGGGGGTCGGCCGACCCCACCAGGTCGGCCGACCTGGCAGGTGGGCCTCCTGGCAGCCCCCTTTTTCCTATGTGTTCCCCAACGGCTAGGGGATTTGTCCCCTGCTGCCTTTTTGCTCAAAAAGCTCGACAAAAAATCTTTTCGAAATGGAAAGCCCAAAAACCTATTTTCTAAATTTTCAAAAATGCAAATGAGTTTTGAAAAATTCCAAGGTGGCTGGAAAAATTCAAAAATGCAGAAATGCAGTGGTCGGGAAAAATCAAAATGTGGTGGAAAGCAAATATGCAATTAAAAGAGCAAATATGGATAACTACCGGTTTAACCTCCCGGCGAGGACTCACCTTTTAAAGTCCGACGAGCGGAACTTTTCTCCGGCGTTCAGCTGTAGGAACAGCAGCAGCTAACTGAGCTAATTGGGTTTCTATCATTTTATTAAAGCTCAGCTGATTCTTGAGAGTAGAGGAAACACCCTCTATCTTAGTGTGGATGCTCTCAAGAGTCCTATCAGTGGTGGCAAGCTTTTTACTGATGTTATCATTAACCTTAGCTTGACCAAGCACAAGATCTTTCAAGGAGGGCTGATTATAACCGGAATTAAAACCAGAGAAGTTGCCAGAGTTACCTCCTTGGTAGTTGGGACGTGGTGGACCCCAACCTTGACCTCCTTGTGGACGGTAGCCGTTGTTGTTGTTGTTGCCCATGAACATTGCGTCCTCACGGGTCTCAGGGCAGTCATTGCCCGAGTGTCCCGTGTTGCCACAGACCTCGCAAGTCATACGAGCGTCTAGGGCTTTCACTTCTCCATTGGCTTGGTCGTCCATCTTCTTCATGAGAAGGTCAATCTTGGCGGCGAGCATGTCAACCTCCTTGACGGAGTGCATGCCTCGCTCGCGAGGTTGGAGGCGCTCTTCATTCCATCCTTGGTTGGACACCATCTTCTCGATCAAATCTTTTGCCTTGCTCACAGTGAGCGAGAAGAAGGCTCCATCAGCAGCAGCGTCGAGGTGGTCGCGGGCCGACGGAGTAAGCCCGTTGTAGAAGTTCTGGATGATCAGCCAATCATCCATCCCGTGGTGGGGACATGCCAGGATGTACTCCTGGAGCCTCTCCCATGCCTCAGGAATCGACTCCTTCGACTCCTGCTGGAAGCTTGAGATCCTTCCGCGGAGGGCATTGGTCTTGCCCAGCGGGAAGAACTTTGCAAGGAACGCAGCTGAACACTTCTCCCAAGTGTTCACAGCTTCAGGGTTTGCGTAGAACCACTGTCTCGCTCTCCCAAGGAGAGAGAACGGGAACAGTCGAAGGCGAACAGCGTCGGGGGTGACGTCCTTCATTTTGAACGTGTTGCAAATCTCCAGGAATTGCTGGAGATGAGCACTAGCGTCCTCATTGGCTTTCCCACAGAATGGGCTAGCCTGCACCATGGTGATGAGACCGGTCTTGATCTCGAAGTTCGCATCTCCCACATTGCCAGCTGGTCCCGTAGGGATGTTGGCAGCGGAGGGAGCGGAGAACTCGCGGAGGGTCTTGTCGGCCATTTGCTCAGAGCTTGATGGTGCGGGAATGACAGGTTCGATTGGCCGAGTCTCCTTACGAGGAGGGGTGAGCCTAGCTCGTGTCCTTCTCAGGAGTGACTCAGGATCTTCAGTGAAGTTTGTCGGCAAGTCGAAACCAGTCATACACTACCCTGTTTTCATACAAAATGCAGAAAACAAAGCAAGGTTAGCCTGCCTAGGAGATAGCCTTAATAATTGCAACACTACTATATACATTAGTAATTTTTCTTAATCATACGCCTTCCCCGGCAACGGCGCCAGAAATGCTTGTTGACTTTTGCTAAGCCATATTAATAAATCATTCCCGGCACGGGGCCAGAAACGGTTCACTAATATGTCCCAGAGTCAAGTAGGTAAAATCCGCAAGCGCACGGAGAATACCGCTGTAGCATTTCACCCGGAAGTATTCAGGGTATCGTATTTGTTTATCCCGGAGGAAGGTTATGATCAAGAAGCGTTACTAACATATAAGATCATGTTAACAATCAGCAAGGATATCTTAACCAAGACAGGCGGGTACATGATAATAACCGGGTAGTGTGACACACACAGAAGATTCCTACTAAATAAATAAAGTCTAGTGGAGGAAAGACTAGGCTAAGCTACTCCTACTATACATTCCTATACAGTTGCATAGCCTAAGTAGAATACATACAGACCCACACTCAGGTTCAGCAGTCAATAGTATAGCACTTCAGGCACGGACTTACCCCTGCATCCACAGGCGACTTCCGCCAAGAGCCTACGCACTAGCCTAGCGGGGAGGATTTCAAAGGACGGACAGGGCTGTCACCACCTGCCGCCTACCTCAACGAACCAGTAGACTAACGAATAATTGATGCAAATCAGTCACCCAAGTACCATACTTGCATGACCAAAGAGCACTCTGCCCCTCCGTGATTACTATTAACGAGGCAGAGCTACCGTACGAATACGATCACCAAACCCATGCTATACTTTATCAGCTAAAACTAAGCATAGAGACTATAACATATAAACTAGACTATAGTGACGGTATATAACTAGCATGACAATAGTAGTATAATAAATATAAACTACTATCACACAAGTAGACTATACTATCACATATATGGATCACAAAATCAAACAAGAAACTCATGACCCAAGCACAACTATATAGAAAAGATATATATATTGATAAGAGTAAAGTCTTACAAAAGGGAAAAGATACAAGAGCCATACCAATTCCAAGTGAAGACTTGGGACTAGAGAGCTCTAGACTCAGCCTAACTCCACTAAAACTCCAAGAACTACTACTAGCAAGAGAGAAATGCTTCTTGTGGTGTGTGTTGAGTGTGAAGGCACACCCTCCTATTTATAGCCTCAATAGGTCGGCAAGGGAGCGTATCCGCCACGGAAGGCATCTCAAACCGTCATCAGGAGTCGCGGAGGAGCCAACACGTGGAAGCCCAGGCGGAGAGGGCGCCCGGCTGGGTCGGCCGACCTGACCAGGTCGGCCGACCTGGGGGTGGCCCCTCCTGGCCTGTGCTTTCTCCAGGTGGCTGTCCTGTGGGCCCTGACGTTGGTTTGCGCGGTATTGCAGGGAGTTACATCGGTTAAGTGCTGAAAATGGGCCCTTCAATCCGTGTGACGTCCATGTGGCGCTCTCTGATTGGTCGAAAGTGTGTTTTCTTGCCTTTTGAGGTGTTTCCTTCACATTTCCTCCTGCATGCACAAAGTTCTCCAAGTACAAGTGGAACTATATTATTGTGATAAAGCATGCGTGTATGAAATGCCAAATTCTCCTTTATTTGAGTATAGTTGACGGTTGAAAATGGTACTTAACAGCCGTCAACAGTGTGCTCTTTTATTTACTTGTTGTTTAATTACTCATTATCTAGGGTTTTCTTCTTGTATTTTCTTAAATTGCTAGATCTACTTGAGTGGCCCTTGTTTTGTTATTTTCTATTGCCATAGCATTCCTTTCATTCTACTATTGTAGTCAACTATCAGAAACCACTTAAACCTAGATTTCACACGACTGTCTATTCATCCATCGGCAGTGGCCATCGGCACTGCCGATCACCGTCACCGGCACTGCCGGTCAGTCTAATAAATTTGTTAAGTCTAATTTTGTAGGATTTTTGGATTTGCCTATTCCCCCCCCCCCCCCTCTAGGCAACTTTCAATCCCGGGTCTTGCTTCTTTGCTGGGAGAGAGTTTAAGATGGCGGTGCTGCATTCCTCCGTTAATTTGACAATCTCAGTGGATGGCATTGGGCATTTGTTGTTGAGGATGTCCTTTAGGTACTTGGAGTAGGTAGTGACCTGCATGGCATCAAGCAGCGGTATATTGACATATAATTTCTTTATTACCTCTACAAATATCCCAAATTGCTTGTCCACTGTTGGCTTGCATTGGCGAGAGGAAAATGGCAACACCGGCGTAACATAGAACTCATGTGGCGCCTTCTTGAGGGGTGCCTTTGCCTCTTCAACTTTAATTTCTTCTTCATTCTCTGACTCTAAATTGGGTTCCTTGTCCTTCCCTTCATTGTTAGGATTTGGTGGATCTATGTAGACTTTCCGCCTCTAGTTGTGACAGCATTAACATTCTCTTTGGGGCCAGCTTCGAGCTGACCGGGGAGCTTGCCAGAGTTAAGCTTAACAATAGAAGCGGCCAGCTGAGCAATTTGGGTTTTTAATATTTTATTGTGACTAAGCTGGTTTTGCAGAGAGGTACTGAAAGGTTCCATGCGAGAATCTATGCTTTCTAGTACTTTATCAGTAGCAATAAACTTTCTACTAATACTTCCATTGATTTTAGATTATCCTAGAACAAGATCATGGAAGGAAGGTTCATTACGAATGAAGTTTCCAGAGTTACCCATATTCTTATCAAAGGAGCGGTTTGGCTTGGACTCCCATCCGAAGTTGTTCATACGGGGCCTAAACCCGTTGTTGTTGTTGTTGTTGTTGTTGTTATTGTTGTTGTTGTCGTTGAGGTAGTTCACTTCTTATTCTTGAGTCTCTAGGAAGCGGCTTCCCATATGTCCAACATTTAAAGGCACAGACTTCACAAGTCATGCGAGAGTCTAAGAATTGGGCAGTCTGAGGCGAATTCATTTTCTTCAAGAGTTGATCCATCTTGATTGCTAGCATGTCAATACCATCAACTTGGTGGAATCTCCTCATCTTGGGCTGTGACTGGCTCCTCCTCTCATCATAGCCACTATAGTTGGCGACCATCTTTTCTATGAGAGTTTGGGGTTCTTTGACCTTCAGGGAGAAGAAAGGACCTCCAGCGGCTGCATCAAGGTATTCACGAGAAGGATGGTTGAGCCCATGGTAGAAGCTTTGGATTACCAACCATTCTTCCATTCCATGATGTGGGCATGCCAAAGTGTACGCTTGGAAGCGTTCCCATGCCTCATGGATGCTTTCACTGGTTAGCTGTTGGAAACTTGAAATTTTGTTCCGCAGGGCGTTGGTTTTGCCTAGCGGGAAGAACCTGGCAAGGTAAGCATTGGAGCACTTGTCCCATGTGGTGAGCTCTTCTTGATTGCTGTAGAACCACAGTGATGTGGACAAGGGTTCCCGATCTTCCGAAAGGTTCTTGGTAAGTTGATTTGGTCGGAGGCGACACACAAATCGATCCGGTTTCAGAACAGCATGTTCTAAACCCCGCAATCGCAGCACGACGTCTCCTCTGGTTATCAACCGTCCAAAAGACGATTAACCTCGCCGAGAAGGCTGATCCCTGCCTGCGAATCAAGAACACAAGCAAGAACAACGAAGATTGCAACACAATTGCAGATGTATGATTAAACTCTCGAAGTTGGGGTCTCACAAACCGATGAACGGCGAAACTGTTTATGAACAGAATTGATCTAAGCAAAACCCGAACCCTAATGGTGCGGCGGTGGCTGTATATAAAGACCCTAGGGTCGTGCAAGACCCTCTGGACGCGCCCCTAATTGGGCTCAACTAGATACAAAGCCCAAAGGCCAAAAATAGGCGACGCAGCACCGACACAGATTCTGGACTCTGTCTTGTTTTGACGATTCCCGATGACTCCGGATGAATTTTGACATGAGGCCGGCGGCATTGGAAAGGTCTTCTCCTTATCTTTCCGTGCATATGTAGAACGTCCAAATCCGAGTCCGTATGCGTCCTGGGCAACTGTTTTAGTACAGACTGGTCCTGGGCCCCGAAACAGACTCGAAGTCGGTTTTGATTGGGCCTCCACTTTGGCTTCCAAGCTCTTGCTGGTCCTCCACGTTCCCAGCTCCTTCTCCCATCATCTCCTGGTGTTCTCCATGGTTTCTAATCATAAAATAATCATTAGGTAGCAAACCATTCTCAAAAGTAACATATAGCGAAGAACGTAGGAACGAGCTCACCTCTAAATTTAGTCGTCGTGCACGAGCTCTAGTCATTGGACCTTGCAAGTCCAGATTTGGAGGAGTGTTGTGTGTATCCATAGGAGTGATGTCCTCATCATCCTCCCCCTCTTGAAGTGGAGTCGTCCTCGACTCGAGCTCATCCTCTTCTCCCAAGTATGGTTTCAAATCTGAAATGTTAAAAGTAGGACTCACCCCGAACTCGGGAGGCAACTCAAGTTTGTATGCATTATCATTAATCTTCTCTATTATTTTGAATGGACCATTAGCTCTAGGCATTAGTTTAGACTTTCTCAATTCTGGAAATCTATCCTTCCTTAAGTGTAACCACACTAAATCTCCTACATCAAGCTTTACTTCCTTTCTACCCTTACTGCCAGCAATTTTATACTTTTCATTCATCTTTTCAATGCTAAGTCTAGTGGTCTCATGCATTTGCAAAATAAATTCAGCACGCTCCTTAGCATCAACATGAACTCTCTCATTAATAGGTAGAGGAAGTATATCAAGTGGAGTACGGGGATCAAAACCATACACTACCTTGAATGGACTTACCTTGGTAGTAGAATGTGTTGCCCGATTATAAGCAAACTCAACATGAGGTAAGCATTCTTCCCATTGCTTCAAATTTTTCTTCAAAATAGCTCGCAACATAGTACCCAAAGTGCGGTTCACAACCTCAGTTTGTCCATCAGTTTGTGGATGACAAGTTGTAGAAAATAACAACTTTGTACCCAACTTATTCCAAAGCGTGCGCCAAAAATGACTCAAGAATTTTGCATCACGATCTGAAACAATAGTAGAAGGCATACCATGCAAACGTACAATTTCTTTGAAAAAAAGATCAGCAATGTAACTAGCATCATCAGTTTTATGACATGGTATAAAGTGTGCCATCTTGGAAAAACGATCCACAACAACAAAAATGCTATCACTCCCCCTCTTAGTCCTAGGCAGTCCTAAAATAAAGTCCATAGAAATATCCGCCCAAGGAATAGAAGGAACAGGAAGTGGCATGTATAAACCATGTGGATTCAATCGAGACTTAGCTTTTTGACATGTAGTGCAGCGAGCAACAAAACGCTCAACATCTTTCCTCATCCTTGGCCAAAAGAAGTGTGTGGCCAAAATATCCTCCGTCTTCTTAGCACCAAAATGACCCATCAATCCACCTCCATGCGCCTCCTGCAACAATAAAAGACGAACGGAACCAACTGGAATGCATAGGCGGTTAGCTCTAAACAAGAAACCATCATTCAACACAAATTTGTGCCAAGCACGACCTTCTTTACAGTGCAGCAATACATCTTTAAAATCAACATCAGCAACATATTGTTCTTTAATTGCCTCAAGTCCAAAAATTCTACAATCAAGTTGAGACAACAAAGTATATCGCCTAGATAAAGCATCAGCAATCACATTATCCTTCCCTTTCTTATGTTTAATAATATAAGGAAAAGACTCAATAAACTCAACCCATTTAGCATGTCTACGGTTCAAATTGCATTGAGAACGAATATACTTAAGTGATTCATGATCAGAATGAATAACAAATTCTTTGGGCAACAAATAATGACGCCACGTCTCTAAAGAACGTACAAGTGCATATAGTTCCTTATCATACGTGGAATAATTCAAAACAGGCCCAGTAATTTTCTCACTAAAGTATGCAACAGGTTTACCATCTTGCATCAAAACACCACCAATGCCTATACCACTAGCATCACATTCAAGCTCAAAAGTCTTATCAAAATTGGGTAATTGCAGCAATGGTGCATGTGTAAGTTTGTCCTTCAAAGCATCAAAAGACTCATGATGTACCTTACCAAAATGGAAGTCAACGCCCTTCTTTGTCAACTCATGCAATGGTGCAGCAATGGTGCTGAAATCTTTGACAAAGCGGCGGTAGAAACCTGCAAGACCAAGAAAACTCCTCACCTGTGTGATAGTTTTTGGTACAGGCCAGCTCTTTATGGCTTCAATCTTCGCCTCATCCACCTCAATTCCCTGTGGAGTCACAACATAGCCAAGAAAAGAGACTCGATCCGTGCAAAAGGTGCACTTCTCAAGGTTACCAAATAAACGTGCAACTCGCAAAGCATCGAAAACAGCACGCAAATGAATCATATGATCATCCATGGATTTGCTATAAATCAAGATATCATCAAAGTAAACAACCACAAATTTGCCAATAAAAGGTCTTAAAACCTCATTCATCAAACGCATGAAAGTACTGGGTGCATTAGTTAACCCAAAAGGCATTACTAACCACTCATACAACCCGAATTTGGTTTTGAAAGCTGTTTTCCATTCATCTCCAAGTTTCATTCTAATTTGATGGTAGCCACTACGCAAATCAATTTTAGTGAAAATTATAGCACCACATAACTCATCAAGCATGTCGTCTAGCCTAGGAATAGGATGACGATACCTAATAGTAATGTTATTAATGGCTCTACAATCTACACACATACGCCAAGAACCATCTTTCTTAGGAACCAAAAGTACAGGAACAGCACAAGGACTAAGTGATTGATGAACATACCCACGATCCAAAAGGTCTTGGACTTGTCGTTGTATCTCCTTAGTCTCCTCAGGGTTGGTCCTATAAGCAGCACGGTTTGGCAAAGTAGCACCAGGAATCAAATCAATTTGATGCTCAATCCCTCTCAAAGGTGGCAAGCCCGAGGGTATCTCAGCTGGGAAAACATCCTCATACTCCTGCAAAAGGTTAGTGACAGCAGGAGGCAAAGCACTAGAAGCAATATCACCAAGCAAAAACAAGGCTTGTTTGCATATCAAAGCATAGCAAATATCATCAGTAGAAATTTCAGCAAGCTCAGATTTTGTGGCAAGACATGAACGACCTTGTAATTTAATTACAGCACCCTTAGAACTTGAAGAATCATTAACATTACTTGGTGTAGAAGCAGAATTAATAGGTTGTTGAATTTCAGGGCTTTTATTTTTCAAACTAGCAGCTCGTTCTAAATCAGCTTGTACAATTTCAGCAGGGGTCATTGGTAACAAAGTAATTTTAGTTCCTTTATGCATAAAAGTGTACTTATTACTATTACCATGGTGTACAGCATCATTATCAAATTCCCAAGGTCTACCCAATAAAAGTGAACAAGCTTGCATGGGTACAACATCACAACCAACAGAATCCACATAGGAACCAATGGAAAAAGGAACTCTGCAAGTTTGTGTTACCTTAGCTTTTCCAGAGTCATTTAACCACTGAATGTAGTATGGATGTGGATGTGGGCGTGTGGTCAAATCAAGCTTCTTAACCACATCAGAACTCACCAAATTGTTGCAGCTTCCTCCATCAATGATGACACGTGCCCGATGGTTCTTGATGACGAAGAAAATCTGGAACAAGTTATGTCGCTGCATCGTCTCGGGCTGCTGGATTTGTGTGCTAAGCACACGCTGCACAATAATATTCATGTAGCCCGTGGTATCTCCGCCTCCAAGGACGAGGTCACCGCTGGTGGCAGCGACATCCTCCTCCTCATCCTCCACATCAGAGGTGCTCATGTAACCGCCATCATCTGTCGCCACATATGCCCGCCTACTTGGGCAATCTTTCTGCACATGGCCAAGACCATGGCATCGGTGGCACTGAATCCCTGTAGTGCGTCCCGTCGAAGCAACAGAGGAGGCACTACTAGCCGGTACCTGCACAGAATTTTTACCTGAGCGCGTAGAAGGGGCAGGGGCTGATCTTGGTGCTGCAGAAACAACACTAGCTGGTGGGGGCGGCCGGAGAGATGGCTTGGGCAGCCCCGAAGTCCCCGTTAGCCGTGGTGGGTAGAAATTCCTGGACTTGCTGTACTCCTCAAAAGCCTGGAAAAGTCCCTGTGATTCTTTCTCTGCAAGCATAGCATACTGAAAACACTGGTTGAGGGTATAAAATTCTTTATAATCAAGGATGTCCTGAATTTCTTTTCTCAAACCAGAATAAAAGCGGCAAATCTGATCCTCTACTTTTTCAACCACAGCACAACGAATCAAACCCTTCTGAAGCTCACTAAAATACTCCTGAATAGTTTTATCTCCTTGATCTAAACGCTGCAGTTTATTACGAATTTCTCTATAAAAAGAAGGAGGAACAAAATGATCACGCATTTCTACCTTAAGTTCGTCCCAAGTAGTAGGCAAATCGGTTTCAGCAGCTAGACCACTCCACCAAACAATTGCAAAGTCCTTAAACTCACTAGTGGCTTGTCTAACTCTATGTTGTTCAGGAACAAGGTGGGCATTAAATTTTTGTTCTACCGTCATTTCCCAATCAAGGTAAGCATCACCATCGTACTGACCCGAAAACGAAGGAATTGAAAACTTAATTTTAGCATACGGATCATCTGGAGCATAGTTACCTTGTGTGCGACGGTTGTGGTTGTGGAAACCACCCATACCTTGAGGGTTACGTTGCAAACGGCGTCGTAACCTTGCAGTCCTTGTAGCTGACCTATCGACGGTGCCATTAGCCTTATACACCATTGCTTCATCATGATCGTCTTCAACGTCGTTGTTGGTGTCGTTGTTGGTGTTGGTGTTTTTGTTGTTGTTGTTGTTGGTCTTGTGAGCGGTCTCCAAATCGACAACCTGATCGGTTAGATTAGAGACTCTCTTATCCAACCGCTCAATGCTTTCTCCCAGGTGAAGCTTGGTGACGGCGTCGGTGACGGCCCTGGTGATCGTCTCTACCAAATCACTCTGAACCGCCTGCAAAGCCTTCTGTAACTGATCTTGGCTCACACACTCATCAAATTTTGCGGGCGAAGCACCCTCTCAATCGCTTCCTGACATCAGAAACACCAAAACAGGAAACAAAAAGTGAAGGTTATCCCTACAAAACTACTAAGCAGTGGTGCCTCTCAACACAGCAAAAGTAAGCTTCTTGCAAAGCTCTTACAAAGTTCTGAAAACAACAAAGCGAAGGATACCAGGGAGAAGTGTTCCACGATTGCAAGGCTTACCAAATAACCTATGTGCTGTCCAGAAGAAGTATGTAGAGCTAGGAAGGCCAAATATATATATATGAGTGGCACACAAATCAAAAACAGATAGTAAAGCTGAATAAGTGCCCAAATAACTTGTCCCTAGTTGCTGGTCTAACTATGTCGTAGAACAGTAGTGATAGCAAAGAAGAAACAAAGAGACAAAGGGACACAGTCGATCACAGGGGGCTTAGTGTAAAACAGCCGAACTCAGAAATTCCAGGGGGCTAGATGGAGCACTAGTAGGAATCCCAAATTTCTTTTTTTTTATTTTATTTTTTTGATATTTTTTTCCAACTCACTAGTAAACAGGAAGAAACCACAAAAACTTTCAGCTCAAACCGAGATAGGACGTGGCCTACAGAAAATCTTGAAGTTTCAGAAAACGTCGGGTTTCAACTTGAATGAATTTTTTCTTTATCTTCCCGATTTTTTTGAATTTTTTGACGAGGGCACACAGGGCGTAGCCTAGTGTGGGTATGCTCAACTTTTCGTCAAGAATCTCCTGTAAAAGTTTCAGCCAAAACGGACAACCGAGCGAAAAGTTATGGCTGTTTTACCGAAGGGGTGTCGGAATCGGTTATGAAGAACCCGGGGTTTTGAGTGAAATCCGAGTCGGGCTTGGGGTCGGGTAGGGAGTTTTTTGGCAAGGTGGATGCAGCGGAAAGTGGAATTTATGAAAAGTGGTCCGAGGTGGTGAGGGTAGGTTTAGGGTGAGATTAGGGTGGGCGTGTTGATCAATCAACCCTAGCACACAAAGCCGACAAAACCGAGGATGGTGAAGGGGATGGCGGCTAGGGTTGCAAGGGAAACACTACTGACGACAAAAACACAAACTAAACCAGCGACTAAACAAGAACTAGGGCACAAACTCAACACTACGGACTCTGAAATTGAAATATGCAAAGGCTAAACACGTGGTTATGGGCGGGGGAAAAAATTTTTTTTGGTATTTTCAGTGGACGATAGGAAGAACACGAAAACAAAACTAAAGGGTAGTGTGAACCTGACGGTGCACCTGAAACTCTGATTACCACTTGATGTGGACAAGGGTTCCCAATCTTCCGAAAGGTTCTTGGTAAGTTGATTTGGTCGGAGGCGACACAAAAATCGATCCGGTTTCAGAACAGCACGTTCTAAACCCCGCAATCGCAGCACGACGTCTCCTCTGGTTATCAACCGTCCAAAAGACGATTGACCTCACCGAGAAGGCTGATCCCTGCCTGCGAATCAAGAACACAAGCAAGAACAACGAAGATTGCAACACAATTGCAGATGTATGATTAAACTCTCGAAGTTGGGGTCTCACAAACCGATGAACGGC
The DNA here is from genome assembly GCA_030378355.1 of Eleusine indica. NCBI lineage: Eukaryota > Viridiplantae > Streptophyta > Magnoliopsida > Poales > Poaceae > Eleusine > Eleusine indica. Next base: position 19,051,054 of record CM059499.1, read on the forward strand.
GAAACTGTTTATGAACAGAATTGATCTAAGCAAAACCCGAACCCTAATGGTGGTGCGGCGGCTGTATATAAAGACCCTAGGGTCGTGCAAGACCCTCTGGACGTGCCCCTAATTGGGCTCAACTAGATACAAAGCCCAAAGGCCAAAAATAGGCGACGCAGCACCGACACAGATTCTGGACTCTGTCTTGTTTTGACGATTCCCGATGACTCCGGATGAATTTTGACATGAGGCCGGCGGCATTGGAAAGGTCTTCTCCTTATCCTCTGTTCCCCATGTTCGGGTTTGGACCGGTGCGGATGTTGTCTGCAGATGGGGCGGAGTAGTCATGGATCGCCTTTTCATACATAGTTGATTGAACGGACATAGAAGGGACTTGCTATTGAACCTGTGTGATCGGGGGTGCTTCAAGAGCAAGTACAGGCCGAGGAGGGGTGAGTCGTTGACGCACTCTCCTCAATAAAGCCTCCGGATCATTGTGGTAGTTGTCTGGTAGGTCGAAACCAGTCATAAAGCGTCATGTTTACACGACAAATAAACAGGACAAGGGTAAGCCTGCAAATAAACACGACAAATAAACTTCTTGATAGAAATATCAATGTTAAATTTCCTATATCTTAGCCTATTGCTTCCTCGGCAACGATGCTAGAAATGCTTGTTGGCACTTCTTAACGTCGCATCAAGAATATCACTATTCCTGCTATGGCGCCAGAAATGATTATTGCCGTTTGTTATGCTTTAAGAATAAAGTGAATTAATCCACAAGCGCACGGAACACCATTGTAGCATTTCACCCGGGAGTATTCCAAGGTATCGTATTTATTTTCCTCAGGGAAGCTAGGCGTAAGATTATCTTGGTTTAACAAATATATAACTATAAGAATTATACCAACTATCGAAACACGGGGGTAGCAACACAGGAGAAATGCACACTAAGATAAATAAAAAGATCGGTTAAGCTAGCGGGACATCGAGTCTAAGACTAAGATTCCTAAAATATATCATTCTAATATATCTAAGTCAAGTGTCAAATCCTAGTTACGCGGGTTGAGCGGTTACACCAATTTCTTGGTACAATCGTGAGTCTTTCACCTGTTAGCTCACTTCGGGGTACGATAACGATCCACTAATATGGTCGGTAACTAACCTCTGTACTAGTGGGTACGCTATCGCTAGACAACCCTGCTTGAGACTTTCCAAACTTGGTGGATTACTAAAGGGACGGATAGGACTGTCACCACCTGCCGCCTACCACACAGCCCATGGGGACGAATGCAAATCCAGCTAGTGTTAACTTAGGCACCGCGCCTACGCCTTCACTAGATATTCTCCTATTAGCCTAGTGGAAGAATAGCCCAGAAATAACCAAGTCTAAGTTTTAGAAAGAACTAAACTTAATTAAATCCTAGCCGGGAAACCCGTGAACTATGCAACAAAGTTTCTTCCTGATAATTGTAACTTAAGGAAATGACTAAGTTAAGATAAACACTTGACAAGATATAAAGGGGAAGATAATTATATTGATAAAGGATAAGTCTTATAAAAGGAGAAAAGATACAAGAGAGCTCATACCAAGACTCTAAGACGATTCCGGAATCTTGAGCGATGCTCTTGACTAGACACTAACTCCCGACTAACTAACCTACTCTACTAAGTAGCACAAGTAGTGGAAAATGGACTCCTTGATGTGTTTCTTGATTGATTCCCTTCTTTTGCCGAATTGCCCCTCTATTTACAGGTGGCGATAGGCCAGGGGGTACTTGTAGGTGAACAAGGGTCGATAGGCCGAAGTCGGTCCGGCGGGCGGCGAGCAAGGCCCGGGTGGCCCTTGGATCGTGTTGGTTCGGGACCGACTCCTCTTGGATGGCTTGGATCTTGTCTCAATGTCGGTTATTTGGTCAGTTCGTACCGACTCCTTCATTTTGGGGCCAGTAGGCCTATTGGGCTTCATGGGCTGGCAACCCCAGGGTGGCAAGCTAGGCCAGGCGGCGGCCTTGGCCGGGTGCCGACCCCCTCCGGGTCGCCCCTTGACTTCCCCCGATTAGGCCATTTTGTTGGCCTTCTTTTCCTTAGCCATATTTCATCACTATTAGTCCAGGAGGAGAAAATGGCATCACGGTGAAGTGTTTTGCAAAATCGGTCGGGTCGGATGATCAACCTGAAAAATGATTCCGGTTGATCAGCCGGGTGGCTAATTTCAGCCGTAAATGACCCTGTCGGCCGATTCCTGATTTCAGCCTTAAAACGACCCTATCGGTCGGTGAAAACGGCTGTTTCATAGTCGTGATCGGCCGGCGGGGTGTTTCTTCATGTTTTTGCATATTTTGGCTCTTTTATACCTGTAAACACATATTTCACCAAAACTCATGGAACTTTATCTTGCATTTCTGACCGGTTGGTGGTCGATATTGGGTTTTATGGGCCAACAACAAGAGGTCAGAGAGCACCAATGGGTCACAGCGAAACTTGGCGTGGCCGCCAAGGGGATGGAGGAAGTCTGGATCGAGCTGTCACCGTGGACCTCCCATGGTGGCCGACGGCGACGGAAGGAAAGAATCCCGGGCAAATGACGATCACCAAGCCAAACCTAAGCCTGACCTTGTCAGATGTGTAGATTATGATTGTGAGCAACCATCAGAAGGAGGTTGAGTCAACGAGTCTCACCACAGAAGATTAATTCCTTGAAACATAACAATCGGGCGCCATGAATAGAGAGTTCGGATTTGTTTCAAATTCTCACCGCACGGTTGATGATTCGATTTGAGATCTCTTTGAGAGTTTTCTAAATTCACGACGCTCTCATTTGGAGCTTGGCTGAATGTTTCTCACGATTGGTTTGATCGGAAGAGAAGCTTGAGTGGGTGGCGGCAATGACGGGCAGAAACGGAGCAGAGAATGAGAAAGGAGTGACATTGGTGTGCGGAGGAGCCGAGAAGGAGAACGAGAGGCCAAGGAGAGGTTGGGGAGGGTTCCGAGGCCGGTTTTTGGACGCTGGGGTCGTTGGCCGGGAGGTGATATGCGGTTGCCTCCGTGTTGATGCGCATGGCACTCGGGTGCCAGCAAGAATGAGAAGGAAAGAGAGATAAGTGGCTGACAGGCGGGTCCCACGGGCAGGATTTTATCAATTTCTAGGAATTATCTCAGCCACCACTTGATAATTATAAATAAAATAATTCCCAACTTCAAATCATCGTGGAAAAATTTATACAGAATCCTTTAGTTATGTAGAACACAATGTGAGAGGTGGCATGGTCCAAAACCAAATAGTTTAAGCTTGCCCTTTATTTGAAATGGGTAAATTTCAAACTTCTAGGAATTAATTAGGGTATTTCCTCTTTGAATAAAATTCTGAGAAAATTCCTAAAATTCTTTTATGGCAAACCCTATCAGAAATATTTTTTATAGCACCTAGTTGTATAGCAAAATTTGAAGTTGCTACACAACTTGACCATAAAGGACGTGGAAGCCAAGGTGGAGGCCCAATTAAAACCAACGTCAAGTCTGTTTCAAGGCCCAGGACCAGTCCGCACTAAAACGGATGCCTAGGATGCATACGGACTTGGTTTTGTATGTTCTACAAATGCACGGAAATCCAAGGAGAAGCCCTTTCCAGTGCCACTGGTCTCATGTTAAAGTTAATCCGGAGTCAACAGGAATTGTCAAAACACGAGAGAGTCAACAATTTGCCCAGATGTTGTGTTGTCTGTTTTTAGCCTTGCAGAACCCAATTAGGGGTGCGTCGATAGGGTCTTGCAGGACCCTAGGGTCTTTATAAACAGCCACCATTGCTTCATTAGGTTTTGGATTTTGCTTAGATTAATCCTGTTCATATACAGTGTCGCCGTTCATTGGTTTGTAAGACCCCAACTTCGTGAGTTTAATCATACATCTGCAATTTGGTTGCATTCTTCTTTGTTCTTGCTCGTGTTCTTGATTTGTAGGTAGTGATTAGCCTTCTCGGTGAGGTCAATCATTCTTAATAGTTGATAACCAGAGGAGACGTTGTGCTGCAATTGCGGGGCTCTGAACATGTTGTTTAGAAGCCGATCGATTTGTGTTTCGCCTCCACCAAAACAAGATTATAAGAACCTTTCGCAAGATCGGGAACTCTTTTCCACATCAAGTGGTAGTCAAAGCTTTAGGTGGACCATCAGGTTTGCACTACCCTTTAGTTTAGTTTTTGTTTTCCTGTTCAACCTATCGTCCACAGAAAAGCCACAAAAAAATTTCCCAACCCAGAACAACGTGTTAGCCTTTTGCATATTTCGATTTCAGAGTCCGTAGTGTTGAGCTTGTGCCCTAGTTTTTGTTTTGTTGCTGGTTTAGTTTGTGTTTTAGTTGTCACTCGTGTGCCGCCCTTGCAACCCGAGCCGCCACCCCGTCCACCACCCTCTGTTTTGTTCGGCTTTGTTTGCTAGGGTTGATTTACCGACACACTCACTCTAATCCCACCCTAATCCCACCCTCATCACCACGGATCAACATCCACATCTTCCACTTTCCGTTGCATCCATCCCATCGAGAAAAACAATACCCAATAGCAATTCCACTTCCACCGAAGAACCTGTTTCGAGGTACCTTCCTTAAAACAGACATAACTTTTCGATCCTTACTCCGTTTTAGCTGAAAGTTTTACAGCAGCTTCATGACAACATTTGGACCATACCCCAAATAAATGCAGTCCATTTTTCTTTCTCAAAAAAATCAAAAAAATAAGGAAGAAAAAAAAATATTTAAGTTTGGATTCCGATGTCACTGAAACTTGCAGAATTTCTATAGGCCACATCCGACCTCTGCTTGAGCTAAAATTTTGTGTGGTTCCTATTCTGAGTTGGGATAAAATATTAAAAAAAATAAATTAGAAAAAAAAATTTTAGATTTCTACTAGTGCTATATCTGACCCCTAAAATTTGGCTATTTGGCTCTTTTACATCTAGCCCACTTTTGTTGTCTGTTCTCCTTTTCCTACTTGTTTTTTCCTTACTATCACTACTGTTCTAGGACACAAGTAGACCGACAACTAAGGACAAGTTACTTGGGGCACTTATTCAGCTTTAGTCTCTGCTTTTGATTTGTACTCACATCCATATTTGGCCTTCCGAGCTCTACATATTACTTCTGGACAACACATGTTTTTGTGACCATTGCAATCATGAACCACACCTCCCTGGTGATGTGAACAAGGGTTCCCGATCTTCCGAAAGGTTCTTGGTAAGTTGATTTGGTTGGAGGCGACACACAAATCGATCCGACTTTAGAACAACACGTTCTAAACCCCGCAATCGCAGCACGACGTCTCCTCTGGTTATCAACCGTCCAAAAGATGATTGACCTTGCCGAGAAAGCTAATCCCTGCCTGCGAATCAAGAACACAAGCAAGAACAACGAAGAATGCAACACAATTGCAGATGTATGATTAAACTCTCGAAGTTGGGGTCTCACAAACCGATGAACGGCAAAACTGTTTATGAACAGAATTGATCTAAGCAAAACCCGAACCCTAATGGTGCGGCGGCGGCTGTATATAAAGACCCTAGGGTCGTGCAAGACCCTCTGGACGCGCCCCTAATTGGGCTCAACTAGATACAAAGCCCAAAGGCCAAAAATAGGCGACGCAGCACCGACACAGATTCTGGACTCTCTCTTGTTTTGACGATTCCCGATGACTCCGGATGAATTTTGATATGAGGCCGGTGGCATTGGAAAGGTCTTCTCCTTATCTTTTCGTGCATATGTAGAACATCCAAATATGAGTCCGTATGCGTCCTGGGCGACTGTTTTAGTACAGACTGGTCCTGGGCCCCGAAACAGACTCGAAGTCGGTTTTGATTGGGCCTCCACTTTGGCTTCCAAGCCCTTGCTGGTCCTCCACGTTCCCAACTCCTTCTCCCATCATCTCCTGGTCCTCTCCATGGTTTCTAATCATAAAATAATCATTAGGTAGCAAACCATTCTCAAAAGTAACATATAGCGAAGAACGTAGGAACGAGCTCACCTCTAAATTTAGTCGTCGTGCACGAGCTCTAGTCATTGGACCTTGCAAGTCCAGATTTGGACGAGTGTTGTGTGTATCCATAGGAGTGATGTCCTCATCACCTGGTATCCTTTGCTTTGTTTTTCAGAACTTTGTAAGAGCTTTGTAAGGAGCCTCCTTTTTGCTGTGTTTGAGAGGCACCACTGCTTAGTAGTTTTGTAGGGATAACCTTGACTGTTTGTTTCGTATTGTAGTGTTTGTGATAGTTGGAAGCGATGGAGAGGGGGATTCTCCCTCAAAATTTGATGAGTGCTTGACCGAAGAGCAGCTACAGAAGGCCTTGCAGGTGAAGTTGTTGGTCGTAGTTACGCACCCACTTATATACCGCAAGAGGATAGTGTATAATTGTAGCATATTTTCTCTTAGAGTATTCCAAGTTTAATCGAATCCATAGAGACCAATAGGACTTAAATGAAGTTATGAATAAAAGATCTAATTAAGCTTCTAAAGATGAGGATATTTAGTCGGTGGGTTGAAGGTGTGCCGATCGGGGCACAGAGCGTGCCAATCGGCACGGAGGCTATTGTGTAAGAAACATAATGATTGCAGAGCAGAGCAGAGGTAACATGTTTAGTGAGTAACCAGATAATCAACTAGTTGAGTTCACAACAGTAAAGCATACCTACAAGCATCATAAATGGAATTACTTGGTATAAAAGGCCATAGGCGATTGATGAAGAGACTTTTTTGAGGGTCTCCACATTTCACTGAACCAAACACCACCTAGCTGTGAGTCAATTATAGGTAGAGTCGATAGGGTTTTATCGGGACATTTAGCCGATAGGTTATCACGGTTCGATCGACTTTGGGATACTTTGCTTACTTTCTGTCTTATTCTTAGAAATTGATTGCCCCCTTGTTTGATAAGATTAGATCTGTGATTTTAAGGCACATTTGCAATACCAGCTATCATATCTATCGACTGAGCGAGTTTGCGCATGTTACGGTTTAGATCTATCGACTTTGCTCTATCAACTTAGTACTTATCAGCACTATTTTATGCAATATTTGGTATCTTTTGTTTAGATTGCTGATAAGCCGATATAAATCTACTGAGTAGTTTATTCATCTTTACTATCAGCTCCTTACAGTCATCGGCTTGTTTTCACTAACAGTGATTATCGGCTTTTCTCATCGGCCTATACTGGGAAAATTGACTTTGTCTCTTTGTCGATTTGCTGGGAAAATCGACTCGCACACTCCAGTTTCTTTGTATTTAGCCTGCACTAGAGTTAAGAAAATCTCTCAAGTCGCATGTGTGATTTTTGCGTCAACACACTCTTTGGCACGCCCGGTGGGACCAAGAAGTTCAGGTTTAGCATTATGTCTGGAATGCCAAGGTAACCGAAGCTCCCTAAGAATCCTCCACCGAAGGTCCATATTAGTGGGCATCTGAAAGGGGAGAATGAGTTGCCTGTAAAGAAGGATGATTTGAGTGATGAGCGGAAGGCACAAGTCAAGGAAAGAGTTAAACAGTATGAAAATCTTCTGTTGGGAACTTTTGGCAAGACTAGGCACGACGTCGTATAGAAGGGAAGTCTGCTAGATCCTTTCATCATCACTGACGAATGAGATAAGCAGCCTGCTAACAAGCCAACAGAAGTGATTGATGAGGCTACACAAAAAAGTAAGATTCATGCTGCTGTGCATCATACATTGATCAATCAGTCGCCTGTGCTGGTTGACAATTTGAGGGCTTTGATCATACAAATGGTGGAAGGTTGTGTTTATGACGATCCAGCATATGGGCCGATGTATTTTTGGGTTACTAGAAAAATCCCTCATCTGGCCATTGAAGGACCCGAACAACAAATGCCCAGTACAAGCGCTACAACAAGTTTGGGGCCAGCGCCTGAAAGTGCCACTCCACGTCCAAAGAATACCAATGGTGGCACCACGACAGATCACCTGGGTCTGGTCCCAGGATGATTCTACAGAGAACAACTCCACAGACACAAACCATAGCACTATAGGCAAGATACAACGGAGCCAAATGTGACATATGGTACAACACCTAATGTGGAACCAAGCATGTTTGGGACTTCATCGACGGTTGCGCTGCTAGGAGAATTGGGAGGCAGGCACACAGTCGCTAATTATTTTTCACAAACGGCCCCACAAATGCCAGCATCTTGTTGTATATCGGATGCTCCTAATGCCAATGTATCGACCGATGACTGGGCGGTTAAGATTGCTGAGGTGATGAAAGAGTAGTTTGGATTGAAGCCAAAGCAGCAAACTTATATGTATCAGCCCCCATATCCTCCTAGTTATGATTTGATTCCTATGACGAGCCGATACAGGCCACCAGAGTTCACCAAATTTACTGGACAGGATAACACCACCACTGTTGAGCTCATCAGCCGATTTTCTATATAGTGTGGAGAAGCTGGTGCTACTGAGGCATTAAAAATCAGGTTGCTTCCTTTGTCACTCTCTGGATTGGCTTTCTCTTGGTTCACATCATTGCCCCCCAACCTCCATTATCACTTTGGCCGATCTCGAATAGAAGTTTCTATTGATGGCTGTTAAGTACCTTTTTCATTCGTCAACTATGCTCAAATAAAGGAGAACTTGGCATTTCATACACGCATATTTGTTTACAATAATGTAGTGATGAGGACATCACTCCTATGGATACACACAACACTCCTCCAAATCTGGACTTGCAAGGTCCAATGACTAGAGCTCGTGCACGACGACTAAATTTAGAGGTGAGCTCGTTCCTACGTTCTTCGCTATATGTTACTTTTGAGAATGGTTTGCTACCTAATGATTATTTTATGATTAGAAACCAGGGAGAAGACCAGGAGATGATGGGAGAAGGAGCTGGGAACGTGGAGGACCAGCAAGAGCTTGGAAGCCAAAGTGGAGGCCCAATCAAAACCGACTTCGAGTCTGTTTCGGGGCCCAAGACCAGTCTGTACTAAAACAGTTGCCCAGGACGCATACGGACTCGGATTTGGACGTTCTACATATGCACGGAAAGATAGGAGAAGACCTTTCCAATGCCGCCGGCCTCATGTCAAAATTCATCCGGAGTCATCGGGAATCGTCAAAACAAGACAGAGTCCAGAATCTGTGTCGGTGCTGCGTCGCCTATTTTTGGCCTTTGGGCTTTGTATCTAGTTGAGCCCAATTAGGGGCGCGTCCAGAGGGTCTTGCACGACCCTAGGGTCTTTATATACAGCCGCCGCTGCACCATTAGGGTACAGGTTTTGCTTAGATCAATTCTGTTCATAAACAGTTTCGCCGTTCATCGGTTTGTGAGACCCCAACTTCGAGAGTTTAATCATACATCTGCAATTGTGTTGCAATCTTTGTTGTTCTTGCTTGTGTTCTTGATTCGCAGGCAGGGATCAGCCTTCTCGGCGAGGTCAATCGTCTTTTGGACGGTTGATAACCAGAGGAGACGTCGTGCTGCGATTGCGGGGTTTAGAACGTGCTGTTCTGAAACCGGATCGATTTGTGTGTCGCCTCCGACCAAATCAACTTACCAAGAACCTTTCAGAAGATCGGGAACCCTTGTCCACATCAAGTGGTATCAGAGCTTCAGGTGCACCGTCAGGTTCACACTACCCTTTAGTTTTGTTTTCGTGTTCTTCCTATCGTCCACTGAAAATACCAAAAAAAAATTTTTTCCCCCGCCCATAACCACGTGTTTAGCCTTTGCCTATTTCAATTTCAGAGTCCGTAGTGTTGAGTTTGTGCCCTAGTTCTTGTTTAGTCGCTGGTTTAGTTTGTGTTTTTGTCGTCAGTAGTGTTTCCCTTGCAACCCTAGCCGCCATCCCCTTCACCATCCTCGGTTTTGTCGGCTTTGTGTGCTAGGGTTGATTGATCAACACGCCCACCCTAATCTCACCCTAAACCTACCCTCACCACCTCGGACCACTTTTCATAAATTCCACTTTCCGCTGCATCCACCTTGCCAAAAAACTCCCTACCCGACCCCAAGCCCGACTCGGATTTCACTCAAAACCCCGGTTTCTTCATAACCGATTCCGATACCCCTTCGGTAAAACGGCCATAACTTTTCGCTCGGTTGTCTGTTTTGGCTGAAACTTTTACAGGAGATTCTTGACGAAAAGTTGAGCATACCCACACTGGGCTACGCCCTGTGTGCCCTCGTCAAAAAATTCAAAAAAATCGGGAAGATAAAGAAAAAATTCATTCAAGTTGAAACCCGACGTTTTCTGAAACTTCAAGATTTTCTGTAGGCCACGTCCTATCTCGGTTTGAGCTGAAAGTTTTTGTGGTTTCTTCCTGTTTACTAGTGAGTTGGAAAAAAATATCAAAAAAATAAAATAAAAAAAAAGAAATTTGGGATTCCTACTAGTGCTCCATCTAGCCCCCTGGAATTTCTGAGTTCGGCTGTTTTACACTAAGCCCCCTGTGATCGACTGTGTCCCTTTGTCTCTTTGTTTCTTCTTTGCTATCACTACTGTTCTACGACATAGTTAGACCAGCAACTAGGGACAAGTTATTTGGGCACTTATTCAGCTTTACTATCTGTTTTTGATTTGTGTGCCACTCATATATATATATTTGGCCTTCCTAGCTCTACATACTTCTTCTGGACAGCACATAGGTTATTTGGTAAGCCTTGTAATCGTGGAACACTTCTCCCTGGTATCCTTCGCTTTGTTGTTTTCAGAACTTTGTAAGAGCTTTGCAAGAAGCTTACTTTTGCTGTGTTGAGAGGCACCACTGCTTAGTAGTTTTGTAGGGATAACCTTCACTTTTTGTTTCCTGTTTTGGTGTTTCTGATGTCAGGAAGCGATGGAGAGGGTGCTTCGCCCGCAAAATTTGATGAGTGCGTGAGCCAAGATCAGTTACAGAAGGCTTTGCAGGCGGTTCAGAGTGATTTGGTAGAGACGATCACCAGGGCCGTCACCGACGCCGTCACCAAGCTTCACCTGGGAGAAAGCATTGAGCGGTTGGATAAGAGAGTCTCTAAGCTAACCGATCAGGTTGTCGAATTGGAGACCGCTCACAAGACCAACAACAACAACAACAACAACAACAACACCAACACCAACACCAACAACGACACCAACAACGACGTTGAAGACGATCATGATGAAGCAACGGTGTATAAGGCTGATGGCACCGTCGATAGGTCAGCTACAAGGACCGCAAGGTTACGACGCCGTTTGCAACGTAACCCTCAAGGTATGGGTGGTTTCGACAACCACAACCGTCGCACACAAGGTAACTATGCTCCATATGATCCGTATGCTAAAATTAAGTTTTCAATTCCTTCGTTTTCGGGTCAGTACGATGGTGATGCTTACCTTGATTGGGAAATGACGGTAGAACAAAAATTTAATGCCCATCTTGTTCCTGAACAACATAGAGTTAGACAAGCCACTAGTGAGTTTAAGGACTTTGCTATTGTTTGGTGGAGTGGTCTAGCTGCTGAAACCGATTTGCCTACTACTTGGGAAGAACTTAAGGTAGAAATGCGTGATCGTTTTGTTCCTCCTTCTTTTTATAGAGAAATTCGTAATAAACTGCAGCGTTTAGATCAAGGAGATAAAACTGTTCAGGAGTATTTTAGTGAGCTTCAGAAGGGTTTGATTCGTTGTGCTGTGGTTGAAAAAGTAGAGGATCAGATTTGCCGCTTTTATTCTGGTTTGAGAAAAGAAATTCAGGACATCCTTGATTATAAAGAATTTTATACCCTCAACCAGTGTTTCCAGTATGCTATGCTTGCAGAGAAAGAATCACAGGGACTTTTCCAGGCTTTTGAGGAGTACAGCAAGTCCAGGAATTTCTACCCACCACGGCCGACGGGGACTTCGGGGTTGCCCAAGCCATCTTTCCGGCCGCCCCCACCAGCTAGTGTTGTTTCTGCAGCACCAAGATCAGCCCCTGCCCCTTCTACGCGCTCAGGTAAAAATTCTGTGCAGGTACCGGCTAGTAGTGCCTCCTCTGTTGCTTCGACGGGACGCACTACAGGGATTCAGTGCCACCGATGCCATGGTCTTGGCCATGTGCAGAAAGACTGCCCAAGTAGGCGAGCATATGTGGCGACAGATGATGGCGGTTACATGAGCACCTCCGATGTGGAGGATGAGGAGGAGGATGTCGCTGCCACCAGCGGTGACCTCGTCCTTGGAGGCGGAGATACCACGGGCTACATGAATATTATTGTGCAGCGTGTGCTTAGCACACAAATCCAGCAGCCCGAGATGATGCAGCGACATAACTTGTTCCAGATTTTCTTCGTCATCAAGAACCGTCGGGCACGTGTCATCATTGATGGAGGAAGCTGCAACAATTTGGTGAGTTCTGATGTGGTTAAGAAGCTTGATTTGACCACACGCCCACATCCACATCCATACTACATTCAGTGGTTAAATGACTCTGGAAAAGCTAAGGTAACACAAACTTGCAGAGTTCCTTTTTCCATTGGTTCCTATGTGGATTCTGTTGATTGTGATGTTGTACCCATGCAAGCTTGTTCACTTTTATTGGGTAGACCTTGGGAATTTGATAATGATGCTGTACACCATGGTAAAAGTAATAAGTACACTTTTATGCATAAAGGAACTAAAATTACTTTGTTACCAATGACCCCTGCTGAAATTGTACAAGCTGATTTAGAACGAGCTGCTAGTTTGAAAAATAAAAGACCTGAAATTCAGCAACCTGTTAATTCTGCTTCTACACCAAGTAATGTTAATGATTCTTCAAGTTCTAAGGGTGCTGCAATTAAATTACAAGGTCGTTCATGTCTTGCCACAAAATCTGAGCTTGCTGAAATTTCTACTGATGATATTTGCTATGCTTTGATATGCAAACAAGCCTTGTTTTTGCTTGGTGATATTGCTTCTAGTGCTTTGCCTCCTGCTGTCACTAACCTTTTGCAGGAGTATGAGGATGTTTTCCCAGCTGAGATACCCTCGGGCTTGCCACCTTTGAGAGGGATTGAGCATCAAATTGATTTAATTCCTGGTGCTACTTTGCCAAACTGTGCTGCTTATAGGACCAACCCTGAGGAGACTAAGGAGATACAACGACAAGTCCAAGACCTTTTGGATCGTGGGTATGTTCGTCAATCACTTAGTCCTTGTGCTGTTCCTGTACTTTTGGTTCCTAAGAAAGATGGTTCTTGGCGTATGTGTGTAGATTGTAGAGCCATTAATAACATTACTATTAGGTATCGTCATCCTATTCCTAGGCTAGACGACATGCTTGATGAGTTATGTGGTGCTATAATTTTCACTAAAATTGATTTGCGTAGTGGCTACCATCAAATTAGAATGAAACTTGGAGATGAATGGAAAACAGCTTTCAAAACCAAATTCGGGTTGTATGAGTGGTTAGTAATGCCTTTTGGGTTAACTAATGCACCCAGTACTTTCATGCGTTTGATGAATGAGGTTTTAAGACCTTTTATTGGCAAATTTGTGGTTGTCTACTTCGATGATATCTTGATTTACAGCAAATCTATGGATGATCATATGATTCATTTGCGTGCTGTTTTCGATGCTTTGCGAGTTGCACGTTTATTTGGTAACCTTGAGAAGTGCACCTTTTGCACGGATCGAGTCTCTTTTCTTGGCTATGTTGTGACTCCACAGGGAATTGAGGTGGATGAGGCGAAGATTGAAGCCATAAAGAGCTGGCCTGTACCAAAAACTATCACACAGGTGAGGAGTTTTCTTGGTCTTGCAGGTTTCTACCGCCGCTTTGTCAAAGATTTCAGCACCATTGCTGCACCATTGCATGAGTTGACAAAGAAGGGCGTTGACTTCCATTTTGGTAAGGTACATCATGAGTCTTTTGATGCTTTGAAGGACAAACTTACACATGCACCATTGCTGCAATTACCCAATTTTGATAAGACTTTTGACCTTGAATGTGATGCTAGTGGTATAGGCATTGGTGGTGTTTTGATGCAAGATGGTAAACCTGTTGCATACTTTAGTGAGAAAATTACTGGGCCTGTTTTGAATTATTCCACGTATGATAAGGAACTATATACACTTGTACGTTCTTTAGAGACGTGGCGTCATTATTTGTTGCCCAAAGAATTTGTTATTCATTCTGATCATGAATCACTTAAGTATATTCGTTCTCAATGCAATTTGAACCGTAGACATGCTAAATGGGTTGAGTTTATTGAGTCTTTTCCTTATATTATTAAACATAAGAAAGGGAAGGATAATGTGATTGCTGATGCTTTATCTAGGCGATATACTTTGTTGTCTCAACTTGATTGTAGAATTTTTGGACTTGAGGCAATTAAAGAACAATATGTTGCTGATGTTGATTTTAAAGATGTATTGCTGCACTGTAAAGAAGGTCGTGCTTGGCACAAATTTGTGTTGAATGATGGTTTCTTGTTTAGAGCTAACCGCCTATGCATTCCAGTTGGTTCCGTTCGTCTTTTATTGTTGCAGGAGGCGCATGGAGGTGGATTGATGGGTCATTTTGGTGCCAAGAAGACGGAGGATATTTTGGCCACACACTTCTTTTGGCCAAGGATGAGGAAAGATGTTGAGCGTTTTGTTGCTCGCTGCACTACATGTCAAAAAGCTAAGTCTCGATTGAATCCACATGGTTTATACATGCCACTTCCTGTTCCTTCTATTCCTTGGGCGGATATTTCTATGGACTTTATTTTAGGACTGCCTAGGACTAAGAGGGGGAGTGATAGCATTTTTGTTGTTGTGGATCGTTTTTTCAAGATGGCACACTTTATACCATGTCATAAAACTGATGATGCTAGTTACATTGCTGATCTTTTTTTCAAAGAAATTGTACGTTTGCATGGTATGCCTTCTACTATTGTTTCAGATCGTGATGCAAAATTCTTGAGTCATTTTTGGCGCACGCTTTGGAATAAGTTGGGTACAAAGTTGTTATTTTCTACAACTTGTCATCCACAAACTGATGGACAAACTGAGGTTGTGAACCGCACTTTGGGTACTATGTTGCGAGCTATTTTGAAGAAAAATTTGAAGCAATGGGAAGAATGCTTACCTCATGTTGAGTTTGCTTATAATCGGGCAACACATTCTACTACCAAGGTAAGTCCATTCAAGGTAGTGTATGGTTTTGATCCCCGTACTCCACTTGATATACTTCCTCTACCTATTAATGAGAGAGTTCATGTTGATGCTAAGGAGCGTGCTGAATTTATTTTGCAAATGCATGAGACCACTAGACTTAGCATTGAAAAGATGAATGAAAAGTATAAAATTGCTGGCAGTAAAGGTAGAAAGGAAGTAAAGCTTGATGTAGGAGATTTAGTGTGGTTACACTTAAGGAAGGATAGATTTCCAGAATTGAGAAAGTCTAAACTAATGCCTAGAGCTGATGGTCCATTCAAAATAATAGAGAAGATTAATGATAATGCATACATACTTGAGTTGCCTCCCGAGTTCAGGGTTAGTCCTACTTTTAACATTTCAGATTTGAAACCATACTTGGGAGAAGAGGATGAGCTCGAGTCGAGGACGACTCCACTTCAAGAGGGGGAGGATGATGAGGACATCACTCCTATGGATACACACAACACTCCTCCAAATCTGGACTTGCAAGGTCCAATGACTAGAGCTCGTGCACGACGACTAAATTTAGAGGTGAGCTCGTTCCTACGTTCTTCGCTATATGTTACTTTTGAGAATGGTTTGCTACCTAATGATTATTTTATGATTAGAAACCATGGAGAAGACCAGGAGATGATGGGAGAAGGAGCTGGGAACGTGGAGGACCAGCAAGAGCTTGGAAGCCAAAGTGGAGGCCCAATCAAAACCGACTTCGAGTCTGTTTCGGGGCCCAGGACCAGTCTGTACTAAAACAGTTGCCCAGGACGCATACGGACTCGGATTTGGACGTTCTACATATGCACGGAAAGATAAGGAGAAGACCTTTCCAATGCCGCTGGCCTCATGTCAAAATTCATCCGGAGTCGTCGGGAATCGTCAAAACAAGACAGAGTCCAGAATCTGTGTCGGTGCTGCGTCGCCTATTTTTGGCCTTTGGGCTTTGTATCTAGTTGAGCCCAATTAGGGGCGCGTCCAGAGGGTCTTGCACGACCCTAGGGTCTTTATATACAGCCGCCGCTGCACCATTAGGGTTCGGGTTTTGCTTAGATCAATTCTGTTCATAAACAGTTTCGCCGTTCATCGGTTTGTGAGACCCCAACTTCGAGAGTTTAATCATACATCTGCAATTGTGTTGCAATCTTCGTTGTTCTTGCTTGTGTTCTTGATTCGCAGGCAGGGATCAGCCTTCTCGGCGAGGTCAATCGTCTTTTGGACGGTTGATAACCAGAGGAGACGTCGTGCTGCGATTGCGGGGTTTAGAACGTGCTGTTCTGAAACCGGATCGATTTGTGTGTCGCCTCCGACCAAATCAACTTACCAAGAACCTTTCGGAAGATCGGGAACCCTTGTCCACATCATGTAGTTCCACTTGTACTTGGGAATTATTTGCATGCAGGAGGAAATATGAAGGAAACACACTTTCGACCAATGAGAGAGCCACCTCGAGGAAGCACAACCAAGGAGGGCCTAGCCATAGGTCGGCCGACCCAAGGCATGCGGCCTTTCCTCTTGGGCTTGCACGTGGAGGCTCCTGGTTGATCCCTGAAGGCGGTGGGCAGGGATATTCTTGGCGGTTACTCCCCATTGCCAACCTATAGAGGCTATAAATAGGAGGGTGTGGCTTTACACTCACACACACACCACAAGAAGAATTCCTTCTCTTGCTCTCTAGTTCTTCAAGTCTTCTCTTGGAGAAATTGGTATGGCTCCTGTATCATTTCCCTTTTGTAAGACTTTGCTCTATTTAATAAATATCATCTTTTCATATAGTTGCGTTTGGGTCATGAGTTTCTTGTTTGATATTGTGATCCATATATGTGATAGTATAGCCCACTTGTGTGATAGTAGTTTACATTTATTATACTACTATTGTCATGCTTGTTATATACCGTCACTATAGTCTAACTTATATGACATAGTCTTTATGCTTACGATTTATTGTTATGACATGACATGGGTTTCGTGATCATATTTATATGATAGCTCTGCTTCGTTAATATAACCATGGAGGAGTAGAGTGCTCTTTGATTATGCAAGTATGGTACTTGGATAATTGATTTGCATCAATTATTCATTAGCCTACCGGTTAGCTGAGGTAGGCGGCAGTTGGTGACATCCCTGTCCGTCCTTTGAACTCCTCCACGCTAGGCTAGTGTGTAGGCTCTTGGCGGAAGTCGCCAGTGGATGCAGGGGTAGGTCCGTGCCTGAAGTGTTACGTTAATAACTGTTGAACCTTAGTATAAGCGTGTATGTGTATAGAACTTAGGCTATACAACTGTATATGAAAGTACTGTAGGAGTAGCTCAGCTTAGTTCTTTCTCCACTTGGATTTATTTATTTATTTATATTTGAGATAGAATCTTCTATGTGTCACACTACCTCGTCATTATCCATTGCTTGCCTGCCTTGGTTAGATGATCCTTATCAATTCGCAATGCAAATATGTGCATAAGTAAGCATTCTTATTCATTGCCTTCCATTGGGATAAGCAAATACGATACCTTGAATACTTCTAGGTGAAATACTACAACGGTATTTTCCGTGCGCTTGCGGATTTTACCTAATTGGCTCTAGGACATATTAATGAAGCATTTATGGCACCTTGCTAGTGATGATTTATTAGTATGGCTTAGCAAAAGTCAGCAAGCATTTCTAGCGCCGTTGCCGAGGAAGACGTATGATTAAGAAATTACTAATGTATTACAATTATAAGGCCATCTCCTAAGCAGGCTAACCTTGCTTTGTTTTCTACATTTTGTATGAAAACAGGGTAGTGTATGACTGGTTTCGACTTGCCGACAAACTTTACCGGAGATCTAGAACCACTCTTGAGAAGGGCACGAGCTAGGCTCACCCCTCCTCTAAAGCAACCTCGGTCAAGCGAACCCGTCACTTCCGCACCACCAAGCTTTGAGCCAATGGCCCAAAAGACCCTCCGCGAGTTCTCCGCTCCCTCTGCTGCCAATGTTCCTGTTGGTCCAGCTGGCAACATGGGAGATGCGAACTTTGAGATTAAGACGGGTTTCATCACCATGGTGCAGGCCAGCCCATTCTGTGGGAAAGCCAATGAGGATGTAAGTGCTCATCTGCAACAGTTCCTAGAGATTTGCAACACCTTGAAGATGAAGGACGTCACCCCCAACGCTGTTCGTCTTCGATTGTTCCCGTTCTCTCTCCTCGAGAGGGCGAGACAGTGGTTCTACACGAACCTTGATGCTGTAAACACTTGGGAAAAATGTTCTACCGCATTCCTCGTGAAGTTTTTCCCGTTGGGAAAAACCAATGCCCTACGTGGAAAGACTTTGAGCTTCCAGCTAGAGTCGAAGGAGTCAATTCCTGAGGCGTGGGAGAGGCTCCAAGAGTACATCTTGGCATGCCAACACCACGGGATGGATGACTGGCTTATCATCCAGAACTTCTACAACGGGCTCACTCCATTGGCCCGTGATCACCTCGATGCTGCTGCTGGTGGAGCCTTCTTCTCGCACACTGTGAGTATGGCAAAGGAGCTGATTGAGAAAATGGTGTCCAACAAAGGTTGGAGTGAAGATCGCCTCCAACCACGTCCGCGGGGCGTGCACTCCGTCAAGGAGGTTGACATGATTGCCGCTAAGATAGATCTCCTCATGAAGAACAAGGACGATCAGGCCAAGGGAGAAGTACATGGGATTGCCCAAGCTGTGGACGCTCGCATGACGTGCGAGGTCCGTGGCAACACGGGGCACTCAGGAAATGACTGTCCTGAAACCCGTGAGGACACAATGTACATGGGCAACAACAACAACGGCTACTGTCCACAAGGATGTCAGGGGTAGAATCAACAACGCCCCAACTACCAAGGAGGTAACAATGGCAACTTTAACTCTAGTTATAATCAGCTCTCCTTGAAAGATCTTGTTCTTGGTCAAGCTAGGATAAATGAAAATATTAGTAAAAAGCTTGCCACCAATGATAAGACTCTATAAAGCATCCACACTAAAATTGAAGCCTTTCTTTTGCTTTCAAGAATCAGCTGAGCTTTAATAAAAATGCTTAAAACCCAATTAGCCCAGTAGGCTGCTGCTGGTCCTCCTGTAGAGTCGGGGAAAATCTCGGGGCATCTTGAGACTCCCTTAGAAAATGTTAATGCGGTTACCACGAGGGGCGGTAAATCCACTCGGGACCCGCCATATCCTAACACTGCAGGAAAGGAAAAGGAGAGCACACAAGTTGAGAAGCCAGCGAAAGAAAAGGAACAAGAGGCGATGCCGCTAAGGAAAATGGCTCCACATGAGTTCTATGACACGAACTTCATGCCGTTTCCTGAAAGAAAGAGGAAGCCGACCGTGGACGAGCAATTCACACGCTTTGTTTAAGTAATCCAGAAGATGCACATCAACGTGCCCTTGGTGGATGCGATGCAAGTACCTATGTACGCTTGCTACCTCAAGGACCTCATCAGCAACAAGCGTCCGATGCCGACCACGGAGATTGTCAAGCTTACAGAAGAGTGTAGCACTGCTATACTCTACCGGCTTCCCGAGAAGAAGAAAGATCCGGGCTGTCCACGATCAGCTGCTCGATCGGGACATGGAACTTTGACCACGCCCTGTGTGATCTCGGGGCGAGCGTGAGCGTCATGTCGAAGGACGTCTTCGACTGGCTGAACTATACAGCCTTATCCCCCACGCCGATGCAGCTCCTGCTGGCCGATTCCTCGGTCCACTACCCGGTGGGAATTGCCAAAGATTTTCCGGTGAAAATCCAGGATTGCTTCATTCCCATTGATTTTGTGGTACTCGACATGGATGTCGGTAAGGAAACACCACTCATCTTTGGGCGGCCATTCATCAGCACCGCGGATGATCGCATTGATGTTGGAGCCGGAGAAATCCGTTTCCATATCAATGGCATGGAGGAGAAGTTTGATTTTCAGCCATGGAAGGAGCAATGCAATATGATCCGCATCAAGCATGGGCCAAACCCGAACAACATCAAGGAAGTCAAAGTCACGCCCCCAAAGAAGGATAGCCTTATAACGTTCATGAAGAACTTCCTCGAAAAGGAAAAAGTGTCACCAAGATGGGTGACGGTGAAGAGGTCGGAGCCGCGTGCCAAGCCACAAGCTCCGAAGTCTGCAAAGCCGCCGACCACACCGACAAAGAAGACCAAGAAGGTGTGGCGAGTGAAGCAAAAAGCATCATCCGTGTCCTCATCTCCGGGACCGGACGACACCACATCGAGCTAAACACTGGAGAAAATTCCCGCTCGTCGGACTTAAATGGGTGAGCCCTCGCCGAGAGGTTAAATTGGTATTTATCCATATTTATTTTCTTCAATTCCATATTTGCTTTCCATCATGTTTAGATTCATTTCCAACTTTTGCATTTTGCATACTTGAATTTTTCAACCATCTTGCACATTGGAATTTTTCCAATCATATATATATATATATATATATATATATATATGAAGGTTTTTTGGGTTTCTTTTTTTGAAAAGAATTTTCGTCGAGCAATTTGAGCAAAATGGCTGCACTGGCTAGATTCACTAGCCGCTGGGGAACATCCTCGAAAAAAGAGGGAGCCATGAGGGCCCACTGGCAGGTCGGCCGACCTGACCAGGTCGGCCCACCCCCTGGTCCCACCTTTTTGTCCCCAGCTTTTTCCCAATGGCTCTATAGCCGTTGCGGTGTCCATTTCTTGCTGCCATTCTGGTGTTTGGGCTATAAAAACCGACCAAGAGGAGGAGCTTCACTATTCCAAGCTCATTCTTCACTCTCCTCCTTTGCTCAATTTGTTGCTCTTTAAGATTCGTGTTCTTCACTTAGCTACTGCCCCAAAAACCCCAAAAAATAGTTCCCCTTTGTTTTGTGCATTTTCAAGTTGATTGTGAGAATCAAAATCAAGTTCAGGAGGGTTCGGGTTCATTTTCACTA
This sequence comes from Eleusine indica, assembly GCA_030378355.1. NCBI lineage: Eukaryota > Viridiplantae > Streptophyta > Magnoliopsida > Poales > Poaceae > Eleusine > Eleusine indica. Next base: position 19,072,067 of record CM059499.1, read on the forward strand.
ACGTTAACCCGAGCGCAAGGTCGTTCTTGTTTTTCTTTGTTCTTGTGTGCAGCCGTGCTCAATCAAATCAAGCAAGCTATCGGGGGGAAGAAGAGGACGAGTTCTTGGGCAAGCACGAGCCGGACGCCCTCCATTGAGCTTACCCCGAGTTCGGGACATGCCGACTCCGAAGTTGGAATTTCGGAGGAAGAAACGCCGGCCATGCTCACCTCCGAGGAGCACCTCGACATCGTCGACGACCGTGAAGGATAAGCCATCAAGCTCATGAGAGACCGGCCGTTCGCCCACACCCGACATTTCGACCCGGACTTCCTCGAGAAAATGGGGATAGCGTCTCCGAACGATCAACCCGACCACGGAGGATCATGACGGCCACACCAGGTTTCCAAACCCCAATCGGAGGTAAGGGTTGGGGTCATCCCCCACCACCGGACGAGGCTAGAGGATCATCATGGCAGGCCGATGCATGGGGATCTCAGCACGACTGCCCCATGCACACATCATCAAGCTCGAGTGGAGCGCCATCCTTTGCTAATAGGTCATTCTCATCGCGTGGGTTCCGTGAACTCAATTTCGGGATGGCCGAGTTAACAAGGCGGGTGGACGAAGTCGACTTGTGCACCGAGAATATGCAACAAACTCTCTCGCAGCACGTCACCGACACCCAACAATGGCAGAATTTCAGTGACAACCAATTCCGCCAACTCAACGCAATGATGGCCCAGAACCAAAGCAATTGGGACGCCTTCTTCCTCTCCCAAGGGTATGACCCGAACAAGCAAATGTGAGCAAGAACAAGCTTGGGGGAGGACCCCCATCTCATGGTAGCTTGTATCTTTCCCTTGTTTTCATTTTTGCATTAGAAAATCCAAAAAAATATAAAATCTGAATATCAAAAAAAAAATGAGAAGATGATAAAACGACCAAAAATATTTTCTTTAGCTTTTTCATGCACGGTATGAATGTGTATAGTTTTCCTATGTTGAAATGATGAATAGTTGCTCTGTTTTATTCCTCTCTAACATTGGTTTACAACTTAGTACTCTCCCAAGAATTAAGTTTGTTGGCTAAAATTTTACCTTGAACTTGAAACTTGTGGGTAGCACATACATTCTCTAGTTCTAAGTTGTTGGGAGATATGATATAGTGAATAGGGCTGCTATGATCTTGCTCAAAGTAAAGCTTGAATTCTGGAGTTTTATTTTTCAAAATGATAAATTGATAAGTTCCTCCATGATGAAAATTCCTACCAAAGCCATATGTAGTGCTTATTTGAAAAACCTTATACATATGCTACTTGCTTCACATTGAGCTTAGTCAAAATTGTTGTGACCCTAGTAAGACTCTTTTCATGCTTTCTTGATCAAGATCACATACTCACATCCACCGCCATGAGCTATTCTTTTACACTGGAAGAAAGCCACGACCACTTCCATCCACCTGAAAGAAATACTCCATATGTTCATTGCAAAAATTCCTCTCTCAATTATCATTGCAAACTAGGAATATGGCTATGCAAAAAAAAAATAAATGGATGCTCCAAAGAAGAGCAATCAAAAGATAGCCATGTCCTAGAAAAATTCCAAAAGAGAGGAAAGAAAGTCGAAAAGGAGTTATTCATTCCATCCATCATTCCACCATGTTTCCCACACACTTGCATGTCTTGATCAAAATTGTGTGAATTGATTTTTCTAGGATCTGGTCTTTTGACATAGCAATAGTATGTGAACAAGTATGCCTCAATTATCCCAACGTTGTGCTCCACATAAGCCTTATTAGAAGTAGGTGATTTTAGGCAACACTTTGCCTTGGTGAGGAATCATACACTTTTGAGCGATCCGAGAGAATCATTTGAGGAACTTGGTTTTATTTGCATAATATATTGAAAACCTTCGGGGTAAGATAGTTGAATAGAGAGCAAGTAATTAGTGCCCTACAATTGTTCTATCTCTCAACCACTCAAGACAATGAGGTGTTAAAAGCCCCATGATGATCAAGGTAAATGGGTGAATACTGTGTCAACATATTTAATTCAAGGAAAAGTATCTTTGTTGTGCACTTAGTATTATTGAGGAGTAGGACATTGTAACAACGCCTGATCAACAACTTAAGTTTTATCTTTGCTTCGGGATGAGCAAAGGTTCAGCTTGGGGGAGTTTGTTGACGGCTGTTAATTACCATTTTCATCCGTCAACTATGCTCAAATAAAGAAGAACTTGGCATTTCATATACGCATATTTGTTTACAATAATGTAGTTCCACTTGTACTTGGGAATTATTTGCATGCAGGAGGAAATATGAAGAAAACACACCCAAAAGGCAAACAAACACACTTTCGACCAATAAGAGAGCACCAACTTGACATCCCATGGATTGAAGGGCCCATTTTCAGTACCACACCGAAGAAACACACAAAACTACCCTGACATCTGGATGATGACCCACCTGGCAGCCACCCTGAGGAAGCACAATCTAGGAGGGCCTAGCCACAGGTCGGCCGACCCGCCTAGGTCGGCCGACCCAGGCATGCAGCCTTTCCTCCTTGGCTTGCACGTGGAGGCTCCTGGTTGATCCTTGAAGGCGGTGGGCAGGGATATTCTTGGCGGTTACTCCCCTTTGCTGACCTATAGAGGCTATAAATAGGAGGGTGTGGCTTTACACACACACACACACCACAAGAAGAATTTCTTCTCTTGCTACTTAGTTGTTCTCAAGTCTTAGTGGAGTTAGGCTTAGTCTAGAGCTCTCTAGTTCTTCAAGTCTTCTCTTGGAGAAATTGGTATGGCTCTTGTATCATTTCCCTTTTGTACGACTTTGCTCTATTTAATAAATATCATCTTTTCATATAGTTGTGTTTGGGTCATGAGTTTCTTGTTTGATATTGTGATCCATATATGTAATAGAATAGCCCACTTGTGTGATAGTAGTTTATATTTATTATACTACTATTGTCACGCTTGTTGATGTGAACAAGGTTTCCCGATCTACCGAAAGGTTCTGATAAATCTTGATTTGGGTGGAGGCGAAACACAAATCGATCCGGTTTCTAAACAACACGTTTAAAACCCCGCAATCGCAGCACAACGTCTCCTCTGGTTATCAACCGTCCAAGGACGATTGACCTCGTCGAGAAGACTAATCCCGGCCTGCGAATCAAGAACACAAGCAAGAACAACGAATAATGCAACACAATTGCAGATGTATGATTAAAATCTCGAAGTTGGGGTCTCACAAACCGATGAACGGTGACACTGTTTATGAACAGAATTGATCTAAGCAAAACCCAAACCCTAATGGTGCAGCGGTGGCTGTATATAAAGACCCTAGGGTCGTGCATGACCCTCTGGATGCGCCCCTAATTGGGCTCAACTAGATACAAAGCCCAAAGGCCAAAAATAGGCGACACAGCACCGACACAGATTCTGGACTCTCTCTTGTTTCGACAATTCCTGATGACTCCGGATGAATTTTGACATGAGGCTGGCGGCATTAGAAAGGTCTTCTCCTTATATTTCCGTGCATATATAGAACGTCCAAATCCGAGTCCGTATGCGTCCTGGGCGACTGTTTTAGTGCAGACTGGTCCTAGGCCCCGAAACAGACTCGAAGTCGGTTTTGATTGGGCCTCCACTTTGGCTTCCAAGCCCTTGCTGGTCCTCCACATTCTCAACTCATTCTCCCATCATCTCCTGGTCCTCTCTATAGTTTCTAATCATAAAATAATAATTAGATAGCAAACCATTCTCAAAAGTAACATATAGCGAAGAACGTAGGAACGAGCTCACCTCTAAATTTAGTCATCGTGCACGAGTTCTAGTCATTGGACCTTACAAGTCCAGAATTAGAGGAGTGTTGTGTGTATCCATAGAAGTGATGTCCTCATCATCCTCCCCCTCTTGAAGTGGAGTCGTCCTCGACTCAAGCTCATCCTCTTCTCCCTAGTATGGTTTCAAATCTGAAATGTTAAAAATAGGACTAACTCCGAACTTGGGAGGCAACTCAAGTTTGTATGCATTATCATTAATCTTCTCCATTATTTTGAATGGACCATCAGCTCTAGGCATTAGTTTAGACTTTCTCAATTCTAGAAATCTATCCTTCCTTAAGTGTAACCACACTAAATCTCTTACATCAAACTTTACTTCCTTTCTACCTTTACTACCAGCAATTTTATACTTTTCATTCATCTTTTCAATGCTAAGTCTAGTGGTCTCATGCATTTGCAAAATAAATTCAGCATGCTCCTTAGCATCAACATGAACCCTCTCATTAATAGGTAGAGGAAGTATATCAAGTGGAGTACGGGGATCAAAACCATACACTACCTTGAAGGGACTTACCTTGGTAGTAGAATGTGTTGCCCGATTATAAGCAAACTCAACATGAGGCAAGCATTCTTCCCATTGCTTCAAATTTTTCTTCAAAATAGCTCGTAACATAGTGCCCAAAGTGCGGTTCACAACCTCTGTTTGTCCATCAGTTTGTGGATGACAAGTTGTAGAAAATAGCAACTTTGTACCCAACTTATTCCAAAGCGTGCGTCAAAAATGACTCAAGAATTTTGCATCACGATTTGAAACAATAGTAGACGGCATACCATGCAAACGTACAATTTCTTTGAAAAAGAGGTTAGCAATATAACTAGCATCATCAGTTTTATGACATGGTATAAAGTGTGCCATCGTGGAAAAACGATCCACAACAACAAAAATGCTATCGCTCCCCCTCTTAGTCCTAGGCAGTCCTAAAACAAAGTCCATAGAAATATCCGCCCAAGGAATAGAAGGAACAGGAAGTCAACGCCCTTCTTTGTCAACGCATGCAATGGTGCAGCAATGGTGCTGAAATCTTTGACAAAGCGGTGGTAGAAACCTGTAAGACCAAAAAAACTCCTCACCTGTGTGATAGTTTTTGGTACAGGCCAGCTCTTTATGGCTTCAATCTTTGCCTCATCCACCATAATTCCCTGTGGAGTCACAACATAGCCAAGAAAAGAGACTCAATCCATACGAAAGGTGCACTTCTCAAGGTTACCAAATAAACGTGCAACTCGCAAAGCATCAAAAACAGCACACAAATGAATCATATGATCATCCATGGATTTGCTATAAATCATGATATCATCAAAGTAAACAACCACAAATTTGCCAATAAAAGGTCTTAAAACCTCATTCATCAAACGCCTGAAAGTACTGGGTGCATTAGTTAACCCAAAAGGCATTACTAACCACTCATACAACCCGAATTTGGTTTTGAAAGCTGTTTTCCATTCATCTCCAAGTTTCATTCTAATTTGATGGTAGCCACTACGCAAATCAATTTTAGTGAAAATTATAGCACCACATAACTCATCAAGCATGTCGTCTAGCCTAGGAATAGGATGACGATACCTAATAGTAATGTTATTAATGGCTCTACAATCTACACACATACGCCAAGAACCATCTTTCTTAGGAACCAAAAGTACAGGAACAGCACAAGGACTAAGTGATTGACGAACATACCCACAATCCAAAAGTTCTTGGACTTGTCATTGTATCTCCTTAGTCTCCTCAGTGTTGGTCCTATAAGCAGCACGGTTTGGCAAAGTAGCACCAGGAATCAAATCAATTTGATGCTCAATCCCTCTCAAAGGTGGCAATCCCGGGGGTATCTTAGCTGGGAAAACATTCTCATACTTCTACAAAAGGTTAGTGACAGCAGGAGGCAAAGCACTAGAAGCAATATCACCAAGCGAAAACAAGGCTTGTTTGCATATCAAAGCATAGCAAATATCATCAGCAGAAATTTCAGCAAGCTCAGATTTTGTGGCAAGACATGAACGACCTTGTAATTTAATTCCAGCACCCTTAGAACTTGAAGAATCATTAACATTACTTGGTGTAGAATCAGAATTAACAGGTTGCTGAATTTCAGGGCCTTTATTTTTAAAACTAGCAGCTCGTTCTAAATCAGCCTGTACATTTTCAGCAGGCGTCATTGGTAACAAAGTAATTTTAGTTCCTTTATGCATAAAAGTGTACTTATTACTTTTACCATGGTGTACAGCATCATTATCAAATTCCCAAGGTCTACCCAATTGTTGACTTTTGCTAAGCCATATTAATAAATCATTCCCGGCACGGGGCCAGAAACGGTTCACTAATATGTCCCAGAGTCAAGTAGGTAAAATCCGCAAGCGCACGGAGAATACCGCTGTAGCATTTCACCCGGAAGTACTCAGGGTATCGTATTTGTTTATCCCAAAGGAAGGTTATGATCAAGAAGCGTTACTAACATATAAGATCATGTTAACAATTAGCAAGGATATCTAACCAAGACAGGCGGGTACATGATAATAACTGGGTAGTGTGACACACACAGAAGATTCCTACTAAATAAATAAAGTCTAGTGGAGGAAAGACTAGGCTAAGCTACTCCTACTATACATTCCTATACAGTTGCATAGCCTAAGTAGAATACATACAGACCCACACTCAGGTTCAGCAGTCAATAGTATAGCACTTCAGGCACGGACTTACCCCTGCATCCACAGGCGACTTCCGCCAAGAGCCTACGCACTAGCCTAGCGGGGAGGATTTCAAAGGACGGACAGGGCTGTCACCACCTGCCGCCTACCTCAACGAACCAGTAGACTAACGAATAATTGATGCAAATCAGTCACCCAAGTACCATACTTGCATGACCAAAGAGCACTCTGCCCCTCCGCGATTACTATTAACGAGGCAGAGCTACCGTACGAATACGATCACCAAACCCATGCTATACTTTATCAGCTAAAACTAAGCATAGAGACTATAACATATAAACTAGACTATAGTGACGGTATATAACTAGCATGACAATAGTAGTATAATAAATATAAACTACTATCACACAAGTAGACTATACTATCACATATATGGATCACAAAATCAAACAAGAAACTCATGACCCAAGCACAACTATATAGAAAAGATATATATATTGATAAGAGCAAAGTCTTACAAAAGGGAAAAGATACAAGAGCCATACCAATTCCAAGTGAAGACTTGGGACTAGAGAGCTCTAGACTCAGCCTAACTCCACTAAAACTCCAAGAACTACTACTAGTAAGAGAGAAATGCTTCTTGTGGTGTGTGTTGAATGTGAAGGCACACCCTCCTATTTATAGCCTCAATAGGTCGGCAAGGGAGCGTAACCGCCACGGAAGGCATCTCAAACCGTTATCAGGAGTCACGGAGGAGCCAACACGTGGAAGCCTAGGCGGAGAGGGCGCCCGGCTGGGTCGGCCGACCTGACCAGGTCGGCCGACCTGGGGGTGGCCCCTCCTGGCCTGTGCTTTCTCCAGGTGGCTGTCCTGTGGGCCCTGACGTCGGTTCCCGCGGTATTACAGGGAGTTACGTCGGTTAAGTGCTGCAAATGGGCCCTTCAATCCGTGTGACGTCCATGTGGCGCTCTCTGATTGGTCGAAAGTGTGTTTTCTTGCCTTTTGAGGTGTTTCCTTCACATTTCCTCCTGCATGCACAAAGTTCTCCAAGTACAAGTGGAACTATATTATTGTGCTAAAGCATGCGTGTATGAAATGCCAAATTCTCCTTTATTTGAGTATAGTTGACGGTTGAAAATGGTACTTAACAGCCGTCAACAAACTCCCCCAAGCTTACCCTTTGCTCGTCCCGAAGCAAAGATAAACTTAAGTTGTTGATCAGGAGTTGCTACAATGTCCTACTCCTCAATAATACTATGCGCACAACAAAGTACTCTTCCTAGAATTAAATATATTGGCGCATAACTTACCCATTTACCTCGATCCATGGGGCTTTTACACCTCATTGTCTTGGGCGGTTGAGAGATAGAACAATTGCAGGGCACCAATCACTTGCTCTAGATTCCGCTATGTTATTCCAGAGGTTTTCAAAAGATTTTGAAAATAAAAACCAAGTTCCTCAAATGATTCTCTCGGATCACTCAATATGTGTATGATTCCTCACCAAGGCAAAGTGTTGCCTATAATCACCTACTTCTAAATAAGGCTTTATGTGGAGCTCAAGGTAGGGATATATGAAGCACTCATGTTCACATAATATTGCTATGTCAAAAGACCGGATCCAAGAAAAAACATCAATTCAAACAATCTTGATCAAGATGTGCAAGTGTGTGGGAGAACGGAGGAATGGTGGATGGGAAGAAATAACTCCTTTTTGAATTTTCCTTCTCTCTTTTGGAGTTTCTAGGCTATGGCTATCTTTTGCTTGCTCTCTTTTTTGAGCATTTTTTTTTTCTTTTCTTTTTTTTTTTTTTTTTTTTTTTTTGCATAGCCATAGTCCTAGTTTGCAATGAATACTTTGAGAGAGGAATTTTTGCAATGGATATATGGAGTGTTTCTTTGGATGGATGGATGGATAGTGGCTTTCTTCCGGTGTAGAAGAATAGCTCACGGTGGATATGGTGGATATGGCGGATGCTATCTTCTTGATTTAGAAGGATAGCTCATGGCGGTGGATGTGTGTATATGATCTTGATCAAGAAAGCATGAAAAGAGTTCTACTAGGGTCACAACAATTTTGACTAAGCTCAATGTGAAACAAGCAGCATATGTGTAAAGGTTTTCAAATGTAAACACTACATATGGCTGTGGTGGGAATTTCATCATTGAGGAACTTATCAATTTGTCATTTTGAAAAATAAAACTCCGGAATTCAAGCTTTACGTTGAGCAAGATCATAGCAGCCCTATCTATCATATCATACCTCTCAACAACTTAGAACTAGAGAATGCATATGCTACCCACAAGATTCAAGTTCAAGGCAAGATTTACCAACAAACCTAACTCTTGAGAGAGTACTAAGTTGTCAACTAGCTTTAGAGAGGAATAAAGGACAGAGCAACTATTCATCATCTCAACATAGGAAAATTATACACATTCATACCGCGCATGAAAAAGGGAAATATTTTTGTTCTTTTTATATTTTGCAAATTTTTATGGATTTTCAGATTTAGCAAATGCAAGAAATAAAGGGAAGGGGAAAGATACAAGTTACCGTGAGAAGGGGGGTCCTCCCCCAAGCTTGTTCTTGCTCATATCTGCTGGTTCGGGTCGTAGCCTTGGGAGCGGACGAAGGCATCCCAATTGCTCTGATTCTGAGCCATCATCGCGTTCAGCTGGCGGAATTGGTTGTCGCTGAAATTGACGGAGGATGCTTGACTCGTGCTTGCACGAGTGCTTTTTCTCCGCTTGATTCCGGCGACTTGCTTCATTCGGTTGAACATGGCTGCACACAAGAACAAACACAAGACAAGAACAAAAACAAGATCGAACAAGTGTTCGGGTGGGCGTTAGTGAAAATGACAAACCCGAGCTTCTCCGAAATTGGTTTTCTTCTCACAACAACTTGCAAATGCACTAAAACAGAGGGGAAATATTTTTTTTTTGGGTTTTTGGGGCTGTAGTAAAGTTGAAGAACACGAAATTTTGGGAGAGCAACAAGTGAGCAAAAGAGGGGAGTGAAAGATGAGCTTGGAATGGTGAAGCTCCCCCTCCTGGGCGGTTTTTATAGCCAAGGAAGCAAGATGGCCGTTAGCAAGAGACAGAGCAACGGCCATATAGCCGTTGGGAGAAAGGAGCACAGGAAAAAGTGGGGCCAGGGGGTCGGCCGACCTCACCAGGTCGGCCGACCTGGCAGGTGGGCCTCCTGGCAGCCCCCTTTTTCCTATGTGTTCCCCAACGGCTAGGGGATTTGTCCCCTGCTGCCTTTTTGCTCAAAAAGCTCGACAAAAAATCTTTTCAAAATGGAAAGCCCAAAAACCTATTTTCTAAATTTTCAAAAATGCAAATGAGTTTTGAAAAATTCAAGGTGACTGGAAAAATTCAAAAATGCAGAAATGCAGTGGTCGGGAAAAATCAAAATGTGGTGGAAAGCAAATATGCAATTAAAAGAGCAAATATGGATAACTACCGGTTTAACCTCCCGGCGAGGACTCACCTTTTAAAGTCCGACGAGCGGGACTTTTTCTCCGGCGTTCAGCTCGATGAAGCGTTGTCCGGTCCCGGAGATGAAGACGCGGATGATGCTTCTTGTTTCGTTCGCCACACCTTCTTGGTCTTTGTTGCGGTCGGTGGCTTCTCGGGCTTCGGAGGCTGCGGTTTTGCAGGCTTCACAGCCTGTTTCTTTGCAGACCTCGGAGGTTGCTGCCTTGTGGACTTCGGAGGCTGTTGCTTAATGTGTGACCTTTGCCTCCTTGCCTTCATCAGTTGTTGTTGTGCAAAATTTTCCTTCTCAAGGAAGTTCTTCATGAATGTGATGAGGCTGTCCTTCTTTGGCGGAGTGACCTCCACTTCCTTGATGTTGCTTGGGTTCGGCCCGTACTTGATACGGATCATGTTGCACTGTTCTTTCCTTGGCCGAAAGTCAAACTTCTCCTCCTTGCCATTGATGTGGAAGCGGATTTCTCCGGCTCCTACATCGATGCGAGCATCCGCAGTGCTGAGAAATGGGCGTCCTAGGATGAGCGGTGTGCTCTTCCCGACGTCCATATCAAGCACTACGAAGTCGACGGGGATGAAGCAATTCCGGATTTTCACCGGAATATCTTCGGCGATCCCCGCCGGATAGCGGACCGTTGAATCGGCCAGCTGCAGCTGCATCGGCGTGGGGGATAGTGTAGTGTAGTTGAGCTTGTCGAAGACATCCTTCGGCATGACGCTCACACTTGCCCCAAGATCACATAAGGCATGGTCGAAGTTCTGTGTCCCGATCGAGCAGGTGATCGTGGGACACCCTGGATCTTTCTTCTTCTCAGGAAGCCGGTTGAGTATAGCAGCGCTACACTCTTCCGTCAGCTTGACAATTTCTGTGGTCGGTAGTGGGCGCTTGTTGCTGATAAGATCCTTGAGGTAGCGAGCGTACGTGGGTACTTGTATCGCATCCAGCAAGGGCACGTTGATGTGCAGCTTCTGGATTACCTCAACGAAGCGTGTGAACTGCTCGTCCACGGTGGGCTTCCTTCTTCTTTCGGGAAACGGCATGAGGTTCGTGTCATAGAACTCATGTGGGGCCGTTTTCCTGGGCGGCAGTTCTTCTTCTTCTGCCGGCTTCTCAGCTGATGTGTCCTTTCCTGCATGGTTAGGATATGGCGGATCCCGAGTGGACTTACCTCCTCTCGTGGTAACCGCATTAACATTTTCTAAGGGGGTCTCGGGTTGCCCCGGGATTTTCCCCGACTCAGCAGTAGGAACAGCAGCAGCTAACTGAGCTAATTGAGTTTCTATCATTTTATTAAAGCTCAGCTGATTCTTGAGAGCAGAGGAAACACCCTCTATCTTAGTGTGGATGCTCTCAAGAGTCCTATCAGTGGTGGCAAGCTTTTTACTAATGTTATCATTAACCTTAGCTTGACCAAGCACAAGATCTTTCAAGGAGGGCTGATTATAACCGGAATTAAAACCAGAGAAGTTGCCAGAGTTACCTCCTTGGTAGTTGGGACGTGGTGGACCCCAACTTTGACCTCCTTGTGGACGGTAGCCGTTGTTGTTGTTGTTGCCCATGAACATTGCGTCCTCACGGGTCTCAGGGCAGTCATTGCCCGAGTGTCCCGTGTTGCCACAGACCTCGCAAGTCATCCGAGCATCTAGGGCTTTCACTTCTCCATTGGCTTGGTCGTCCATCTTCTTCATGAGAAGGTCAATCTTGGCGGCGAGCATGTCAACCTCCTTGACGGAGTGCATGCCTCGCTGGCGAGGTTGGAGGCGCTCTTCATTCCAACCTTGGTTGGACACCATCTTCTCGATCAAAGCTTTTGCCTTGCTTACAGTGAGCGAGAAGAAGGCTCCACCAGCAGCAGCGTCGAGGTGGTCGCGGGCCGACGGAGTAAGCCCGTTGTAGAAGTTCTGGATGATCAGCCAATCATCCATCCCGTGGTGGGGACATGCCAGGATGTACTCCTGGAGCCTCTCCCATGCCTCAGGAATCGACTCCTTCGACTCCTGCTGGAAGCTTGAGATCCTTCCGCGGAGGGCATTGGTCTTGCCCAGCGGGAAGAACTTTGCAAGGAACGCAGCTGAACACTTCTCCCAAGTGTTCACAGCTTCAGGGTTTGCGTAGAACCACTGTCTCGCTCTCCCAAGGAGAGAGAACGGGAACAGTCGAAGGCGAACAGCGTCGGGGGTGACGTCCTTCATTTTGAACGTGTTGCAAATCTCCAGGAATTGCTGGAGATGAGCACTAGCGTCCTCATTGGCTTTCCCACAGAATGGGCTAGCCTGCACCATGGTGATGAGACCGGTCTTGATCTCGAAGTTCGCATCTCCCACATTGCCAGCTGGTCCCGTAGGGATGTTGGCAGCGGAGGGAGCGGAGAACTCGCGGAGGGTCTTGTCGGCCATTTGCTCAGAGCTTGATGGTGCGGGAATGACAGGTTCGATTGGCCGAGTCTCCTTACGAGGAGGGGTGAGCCTAGCTCGTGTCCTTCTCAGGAGTGACTCAGGAACTTCAGTGAAGTTTGTCGGCAAGTCAAAACCAGTCATACACTACCCTGTTTTCATACAAAATGCAGAAAACAAAGCAAGGTTAACCTGCTTAGGAGATAGCCTTAATAATTGCAACACTACTATATACATTAGTAATTTTTCTTAATCATACGCCTTCCCCGGCAACGGCGCCAGAAATGCTTGTTGACTTTTGCTAAGCCATATTAATAAATCATTCCCGGCACGGGGACAGAAACGGTTCACTAATATGTCCCAGAGTCAAGTAGGTAAAATCCGCAAGCGCACGGAGAATACCGCTGTAGCATTTCACCCGGAAGTACTCAGGGTATCGTATTTGTTTATCCCAAAGGAAGGTTATGATCAAGAAGCGTTACTAACATATAAGATCATGTTAACAATTAGCAAGGATATCTAACCAAGACAGGCGGGTACATGATAATAACTGGGTAGTGTGACACACACAGAAGATTCCTACTAAATAAATAAAGTCTAGTGGAGGAAAGACTAGGCTAAGCTACTCCTACTATACATTCCTATACAGTTGCATAGCCTAAGTAGAATACATACAGACCCACACTCAGGTTCAGCAGTCAATAGTATAGCACTTCAGGCACGGACTTACCCCTGCATCCACAGGCGACTTCCGCCAAGAGCCTACGCACTAGCCTAGCGGGGAGGATTTCAAAGGACGGACAGGGCTGTCACCACCTGCCGCCTACCTCAACGAACCAGTAGACTAACGAATAATTGATGCAAATCAGTCACCCAAGTACCATACTTGCATGACCAAAGAGCACTCTGCCCCTCCGCGATTACTATTAACGAGGCAGAGCTACCGTACGAATACGATCACCAAACCCATGCTATACTTTATCAGCTAAAACTAAGCATAGAGACTATAACATATAAACTAGACTATAGTGACGGTATATAACTAGCATGACAATAGTAGTATAATAAATATAAACTACTATCACACAAGTAGACTATACTATCACATATATGGATCACAAAATCAAACAAGAAACTCATGACCCAAGCACAACTATATAGAAAAGATATATATATTGATAAGAGCAAAGTCTTACAAAAGGGAAAAGATACAAGAGCCATACCAATTCCAAGTGAAGACTTGGGACTAGAGAGCTCTAGACTCAGCCTAACTCCACTAAAACTCCAAGAACTACTACTAGTAAGAGAGAAATGCTTCTTGTGGTGTGTGTTGAATGTGAAGGCACACCCTCCTATTTATAGCCTCAATAGGTCGGCAAGGGAGCGTAACCGCCACGGAAGGCATCTCAAACCGTTATCAGGAGTCACGGAGGAGCCAACACGTGGAAGCCCAGGCGGAGAGGGCGCCCGGCTGGGTCGGCCGACCTGACCAGGTCGGCCGACCTGGGGGTGGCCCCTCCTGGCCTGTGCTTTCTCCAGGTGGCTGTCCTGTGGGCCCTGACGTCGGTTCCCGCGGTATTACAGGGAGTTACGTCGGTTAAGTGCTGCAAATGGGCCCTTCAATCCGTGTGACGTCCATGTGGCGCTCTCTGATTGGTCGAAAGTGTGTTTTCTTGCCTTTTGAGGTGTTTCCTTCACATTTCCTCCTGCATGCACAAAGTTCTCCAAGTACAAGTGGAACTATATTATTGTGCTAAAGCATGCGTGTATGAAATGCCAAATTCTCCTTTATTTGAGTATAGTTGACGGTTGAAAATGGTACTTAACAGCCGTCAACACCAATAAAGTTGAATAAGCTTGCATGGGTACAACATCACAATCAACAGAATCCACATAGGAACCAATGGAAAAAGGAACTCTGCAAGTTTGTATTACCTTAGCTTTTCTAGAGTCATTTAACCACTGAATGTAGTATGGATGTGGATGTGGGCGTGTGGTCAAATCAAGCTTCTTAACCACATCAGAACTCACCAAATTGTTGCATCTTCCTCCATCAATGATGACACGTGCTCGACAGTTCTTGATGACGAAGAAAATCTGGAACAAGTTATGTCGCTGCATCATCTCGGGCTGCTAGATTTGTGTGCTAAGCACAGGCTGCGCAATAATATTCATGTAGCCCGTGGTATCTCCGCCTCCAAGGACGAGGTCACCGCTGGTGGCAGCGACATCCTCCTCCTCATCCTCCACATCGGAGGTGCTCATGTAACCGCCATCATCTGTCGCCACATATGCCCGCCTACTTGGGCAATCTTTCTGCCCATGGCCAAGACCATGGCAGCGGTGGCACTGAATCCCTGTAGTGCGTCCCATCAAAGCAACAGAGGAGGCACTACTAGCCGGTACCTACACAAAATTTTTACCTGAGCGCATAGAAGGGGCAGGGGCTGATCTTGGTGCTGCAGAAACAACACTAGCTGGTGGGGGCGGCCGGAAAGATGGCTTGGGCAGCCCCGAAGTCCCCATCGGCCGTGGTGGGTAGAAATTCCTGGACTTGCTGTACTCCTCAAAAGCATGGAAAAGAAGCTGGAAAGAGGACTTGCTGTACTCCTCAAACCCTTCTGAAGCTCACTAAAATACTCCTGAACAGTTTTATCTCGTTGATCTAAACGCTGCAGTTTATTACGAATTTCTCTATAAAAAGAAGGAGGAACAAAACGATCACGCATTTCTACCTTAAGTTCTTCCCAAGTAGTAGGCAAATCGGTTTTAGCAGCTAGACCACTCCACCAAACAATAGCAGAGTCCTTAAACTCACTAGTGGCTTGTCTAACTCTATGTTGTTCAGGAACAAGGTGGGCATTAAATTTTTGTTCTACCGTCATTTCCCAATCAAGGTAAGCATCACCATCGTACTGACCCGAAAACGAAGGAATTGAAAACTTAATTTTAGCATACGGGTCATCTGGAGCATGGTTACCTTGTGTGCGACGGTTGTGATTGTGGAAACCACCCATACCTTGAAGGTTATGTTGCAAACGATGTCGTAACCTTGCGGTCCTTGTAGCTGACCTATCGACTGTGCCATCAGCCTTATACACCGTTGCTTCATCATGATCGTCTTCAACGTTGTTGTTGGTGTTGGTGTTGGTGTTGGTATTGGTGTTGATGGCCTTGTGAGCGGTCTTCAATTCGACAACCTGATCGGTTACCTTAGAGACTCTCTTATGCAACCTCTCAATGCTTTCTCCCACGTGAAGCTTGGTGACGGCGTCGGTGACGGCCCTGGTGATCGTCTCTACAAAATCACTCTGAACCGCCTGCAAAGCCTTCTGTAGCTGACTTTGGCTCACGCACTCATCAAATTTTGAGGTTGAAGAACCCTCTCCATCGCTTCCTGACATCAGAAACACCAAAACAGGAAACAAAAAGTGAAGGTTATCCCTACAAAACTACTAAGCCGTGGTGCCTCTCAACACAGCAAAAGGAAGCTTCTTGCAAAGCTCTTACAAAGTTCTGAAAACAACAAAGCGAAGGATACCAGGGAGGTGTGTTCCATGATTGCAAGGTTTACAAAATAACCTATGTGCTGTCAAGAATAAGTATGTAGAGCTAGGAAGGCCAAATATATATATGTGAGTGGCACACAAATCAAAAACAGATAGTAAAGCTAAATAAGTGCCCAAGTAACTTGTCCCTAGTTGCTGGTCTAACTATGTCCTAGAATAGTAGTGATAGCAAAGAAGAAACAAGGAGACCAAGGCACACAGTCGATAATAGGGGGTTAAGTGTAAAACAGTCAAACTCAGAAATTTCAGGGGGCTAGATGGAGCACTAGTAGATATCCCAAATTTATTTTTTTTTATTTTATTTTTTGATATTTTTTCCCAACTCACTAGCAATGTGGGAGAAACCACAAAACATTTCAGCTCAAACAGAGCTAGGACATGGCCTACAGAAAATCTTGAAGTTTTAGAAAACGTCAGGTTTCAACTTGAATGAATTTTTTCTTTATCTTTCCGATTTTTTTTGAATTTTTTGACGAGGGCACACAGGGCGTAGCCGAGTGTGGGTCACCTCAACTTTTTGTCAAGAATCTCCTGTAAACATTTTAGCCAAAACGGACAACTGAGCGAAAAGTTATGGCTGTTTTACCGAAGGGGTGTCAGAATCGGTTATGAAGAAACCCGAGGTTTGAGTGAAACCCGAGTCGGGCTTGGGGTCAGGTAGGGATTTTTTTTGGCGAGATGAATGCAGCGGAAAGTGGAATTTATGAAAATTGGTCCGAGGTGGGTTTAGGGTGGGCGTGTTGATCAATCAACCCTAGCACACAAAGCCGACAAAATCGAGGGTGGTGGAAGGGATGGCGGCTAGGGTTGCAAGGAAAACACTACTGACAACAAAAACACAAACTAAACCAGCGACTAAACAAGAACTAGGGCACAAACTCAACACTACGGACTCTGATATTAAAATATGCAAAGGCTAAACACGTGGTTATGGACGGGGGAATTTTTTTTTTGGCTTTTCTGTGGACGATAGGAAGAACACGAAAACAAAACTAAAGGGTAGTGCGAACCTGACGGCGTACCTAAAGCTCTGATTACCAATTGATGTGAACAAGGGTTCCCGATCTTCTGAAAGGTTCTTGGTAAGTTGATTTGGTCGGAGGCGACACACAAATCGATCCGGCTTCAGAACAGCACGTCCTAAACCCCGCAATTGCAGCACGACGTCTCCTCTGGTTATCAACCGTCCAAAGACGATTGACCTCGCCGAGAAGGCTAATCCCTTCCTGCGAATGAAGAACACAAGCAAGAACAACGAAGAATGCAACACAAGTGCAGATGTATGCTTAAACTCTCGAAGTTGGGGTCTCACAAACCGATGAACGGCGACACTGTTTATGAACAGAATTGATCTAAGCAAAACCCGAACCCTAATGGTGTGGTGGCGGCTGTATATAAAGACCCTAGGGTCGTGCAAGACCCTCTAGACGTGCCCCTAATTGGGCTCAACTAGATACAAAGCCCAAAGGCCAAAAATAGGCGACGCAGCACCGACACAGATTCTGGACTCTCTCTTGTTTCGATGATTTCCGATGACTCCGGATGAATTTTGACATGAGGCCGGCAGCATTGGAAAGGTCTTCTCCTTATCTTTTCGTGCATATGTAGAACGTCTAAGTCCGAGTCCCTATGCATACTGGACGACTGTTTTAGTGCAGACTGGTCCTCTCCATGGTTTCTAATCATAAAATAATCATTAGGTAGCAAACCATTCTCAAAAGTAACATATAGCGAAAGAACGTTGGAACGAGCTCACCTCTAAATTTAGTTGTCATACACGAGCTCTAGTCATTGGACCTTGCAAGTCCAGAATTGGAGGAGTGTTGTGTGTATCCATAGGAGTGATGTCCTCATCACTAGGTCATATGAGATTTGACTTGCTTTGTCACTTGAGTGGCCTAGGTTTGATCCGAGGATTGCCTAAGCTCAAATTTGACAATGATTTGGTTTGTGCTCCTTGTCGTCATGGGAAAATGATTGCCGCTTCTCATCCACCAATCAATTTGGTGATGACTGAACGCCCTAGAGAACTGCTTCATATGGACACTGTTGGTCCTTCTCGGGTTCGTTCGATAGGTGGGAAGTGGTATGTTCTTGTGATTGTTGACGACTACTCTCGCTACTCTTGGATTTACTTTCTTGAGAGCAAGGATGAAGTGTTTCATCACTTTTGGAGCTTAGCTTTGAGGTTGTTCAAGGAACTTCCTGCTGCATTATGAGCAATTCAAAGTGATAACGACACTGAGTTCAAGAACTCCTCCTTTGATGTTTTCTGTCCTGAGCATGGTATTGAGCATCAGTTTTCAGCACCTCGTGTCCCTCAGCAGAATGGTGTGGTCGAAAGAAACAACAGAACCATGGTGGAAATGGCCCGACCGATGCTTGATGAGCATATGACTCCTAGGCGGTTCTGGGCTGAGGCCATTAGCACTGCTTGCTATGTTTCCAATCAGATTTTCTTACGCTCACTTCTTAATGTGACTTGCTATGAGCTACTCTTTGGGAGGGAGCCATCAATTTCTCATTTGCATGCTTTTGGTTGCAAGTGTTTTATTTTCAAGCGTGGCAATCTTGATAAGTTGGAGTCGAGATCTTCCGATTGCATATTTCTTGGCTACACCCCTCATGGCCATTCCTAGAGCGTTCTGAATTTGGAGACTAACACCATCGTAGAATCTTGCGATGTAACCTTTGATGAATCAAACTCTTGTGCAAGAAATGTGATTGAGGCTGCAGGTAACAAGGAGGTGGAGGAGAGTATCATTGAAGAAGAGGACCTATAGAGCTCGGATGATGATGACGATGAGTCATTCCATCCCACATCCGAGCTTGTTCCTGCTGCTTCCACCACTCTAGCAGAGGGTCCAGAAGCTTCTACATCGACCTCAGCAGTTGTCGAGCCAGCTTCAGCTATGGTTGAGGGGGAGGTATGCTCTGAGAGAGAGGCTCCTCACCACATTCAGCGTCAACATCCACCTCAACAGATGATCGGTAATCTCTATGAGAGGACAATAAGGTCAAGGTCTACACATCTCACCTTCTTTACTAATTCTCTCTTTGTTGCCACCTTTAAACCTCGGGATGTTGGACACGCATTATCTGATGAACATTGGGTTAATGCCATGCATGAGGAGTTGAGAAACTTTGAGAGAAACATAGTGTGGACCCTAGTAGAGCCTTCTGTTGGTGTCAATGTCATAGGAACCAAGTGGGTTTTCAAAGACAAGCATGGGGAAGATGGTGAGGTTGTTTAAAACAAGGCTAGGCTTGTTGCCCACGGTTTCAGTCAAGTGAAGGGCTTAGACTATGGGGAAACCTTTGCTCCTGTTGCACGCATAGAAGCCATTAGGATCTTGCTTGCATTTGCTGCATCTAAGGGCATTGGACTCTACCAAATGGATGTCAAGAGTGCTTTCCCAAATGGTTTCATAGAGGAAGAGGTTTATGTCAGACAACCACCTGGCATTGAGCACCACAAATACCCAAACCATGTGTACAAGCTTCAAAAGGCTTTGTGCGGGCTAAAGCAAGCATCTAGGACATGGTATGCTAGGCTTAAGACATTCTTGCTAGAGCGCAGGTATGTCATGGGGCGTGTTGACAAAACCTTGTTCTCTCTAAAGCATGGAAATGACTTTCTAATGGTTCAAATTTATGTGGATGATATCATCTTTGGAGGTTCCTCTCATGCTCTTGTGTCCAGATTTCAGGAAGCCATGGAAAGTGAATTTCAGATGTTGATGATGGGCGAGCTCACTTTCTTTCTTGGACTTCAAATCAAGCAGTAGAAGCAAGGCACATTCATACATCAAGCCAAGTACATGAAGGATCTCCTAAAGAAGCTCGACATGGTCAATGTGAAGCCGTTGTCAACACCAATGTCCACAACAACGGCACTTGACCCTGATGAAGACTGTGAAGCCGTGGACCAAAGGGAGTACAGGAGCATGATTGGCTCCCTCTTATACCTGATGGCAACAAGACCTGACATACACTTTGCAGTGTGTCTTTATGCTCGCTTTCAAGCTTCCTCAAGGGTGCCTCATCGCAAGGTTATCAAGCGCATCTTCCGGTATCTCAAATACACCCTTGAGTTTGGTCTTTGGTACTCTGCATCTTCATCTCTTGATCTCATTGGATATTCGGATGCGGACTTTGCTGGGTGTAGAATTGATAGGAAGAGCACTTCTGGTACTTGTCACAACCGAAGCTCAGTATGTTGCTGCTGCTAGCTGTTGTTCACAAATCCTATGGATGGTTTCCACCATGAGAGACTTGGGGTTAAACTTTAAGAGTGTTCCACTTATGTGTGATAACTCCAGTGCCATGTGCTTAGCCAAAAACCCAATCCAACATGGTAAGGTCAACCACATAAATGTGAGATTCCACTTCCTGAGAAACAATGTTGAGAAGGGAGATGTTGACCTCAAATACATTGACACTAAACACCAATTGGCCGACATTTTCACCAAGCCCCTAGATGCTTTGAGGTTTGCTTTTCTTCGGGGGGAACTTGGTATTTGCCATCCCTATGGCATTGTTTGAGGGGGAGTTTCTCTTTGCTCTTGGAGTTGATGCGGTTGTGTATATGTATCTTACTTTTTCTGCATTGCATCTTATTTGTAATATATGCATTTGTAGATGAGCTTTGATTCTTATGCCTTCTTGTATTTCTCATTGCTATGGTTGAGCTTGAGCTAAGTTGTGTGGATGTGATGAGCAAACTCTCTTGCTAGGATTGTCTAGATGGCTTGTCATAGACTTTTGTTGAGCAACTTGCTACTCTTAAAGATAATTTTGGCTTTTTGTGAACCATATGAACTAATCTTGCCAAAACTTGCTCACTATGTGGATAATTTCCTTTATCCTTGTGGAAACTTGTGTTGAGGCTAGTCTAGAGGATGTCTTGGCTTTGGCACCTTGTGTTTGCGAAATGGAAGCCTTTGCAAATGTTTAGCTCATAATGGACCATTGTGGGAACGTGTGTTCCTTTTGCCGCGAAAGCATGCTCTTTTGTCTTATGATTAATCATGAAAAATCTGCTAAGTGCTTTGATCAAGATAATTTTAAAATGCTAAATACAAACACTATGACTTTAGGCCTCAAGGTGTTTGCCGTACCCAGTCGTGGGACCCTCCGCATGGATAAGAGTACACATGAGGATAAATAATAAACACTTGATCAATTGAGTCTCTGTTGCATGTGTGAATGTTTATGAAGCTCATTTTCTATGAATGCTTGTTGCCCTAGTTGAGATTGAGACTGGCTAGTTTCTTTTGATTCACATGATGCCTATTTTGCCTTGGATGGGAGTACTTATACATGTGATGGCATTTTTCTCATGATAAGCAAATTTGATTCTATCTAACCTAGTCAATCTTTCTGCTTAGCTTGTGTAGCTCTTTGAGCTTGTGCCTTGTTATCTGTTTTTGATCTATGCATGATTGTGAGCTACTGCTTTTATACTTCATAGCTCTATGTTTATGATTAGCAAGGTTAAATGCTTGTTGGCTAATAGTTGAAGCTTTTCATGCATTGCATGTTTGTTCTTTTGCCTCCTTGATGATGTCATTGCCAAAGGGGGAGATATAGTGCGTAAGGGGGAGATATTTTTGGTTCATGCAAATAATGCTAAGAAACTTAAAATGGCCCATTTTGCATTTTATCATTCATCTTAACTACCACAAGTTGAGGGGGAGCATCCCATTGCTTTGAGCGTTTCTTGAGCTTTTTGTGATCGTTGCGCTTTGTTTGCCAACTCTTGGTCCTTATGATCCTTCTTATGCTAGATGGCTTTCTTTCACCTTTTCTTTGGGTTTGAGCCATTTGGATGTGCTTATTTGAGTTCACATTTCAAACTCTTTTCTCAATTCTATTCTTTATACATTTGGTGTTGTCAATGTACTCATCAAGGGGAAGATTGAGAAACCATGTGGATATGTGCCATGGTTTGCAATATGTGATGAGTAATTGACTTGAGCTTGTTGGTGTTTGAGTTGAAATGCGGGGATTTGAGGATTGCATGAGTTTGTGCATGTTGATGTTTTCACTAACCAGAGTTGGTGGAGGTGTTGGAGAAGTTGCAGGAGTTTGGAAGTGTGTTTGCTTGTCTCATTATGTGTAGGTCACTGGAGTCGACTTGGCGGTCAACAGTGAGAGGATCGGGCACAAGTAGGAGACTTGGGGCAAGACGATCCGGAGGCCGAGTGGAGTCAAGCGAGATCCATACCGTACACGCGGAGAGGCAAGAAGCACGGACGGTTTCACGGTTGAGCCTCAGAACCATGGTGGTGATGAAGACGGTGTGTTGACCAAGTCAAGACGAGCGGGATGCTGGTGCAAGTGACAAGGGGGCCTGATGGACAGGGATCGGGAGAGACTTGCCGGTGGTCAGGATCGCGGGACAAGGTGACATGCGTCGACATCAAGAAGTTGCGCTTTGAGAAGCGTGCAAGGCAGTTTCCCGGTTTGGGCCTCAAAACCGGTGTCGGTGGTTGGTGGTGCACGTGGCACCATCATGGAGCTTGCTTCCAGGCGTAGCAAAGTCGTGAAGGCCCCGAGGGTGTTCGGGCGACGAGGAGAGAGATGGACAAGTTTGCCCCTGGTGGTAGGTGGCAGTGTTATGTAGGTCAAGGATAGAGTAGTCATGTAAACAACCCCTAGGCCTATATAAGGAGAGCTAGGGCTGGTGGAAGAGGTGCCTCTCTTGCCATTAGCCTTGCTAGGTTTTTCTTCTCATGTGCTAGGAGAGTGCTTTATCTGTAAAGAGGAGAGTAGTGGGTGTATGGCAGACATCTCTTACCCTTCTCAAATAGTGGGAGAATGAGTGTGGCTTCCTAGCCATGTAATCATATATCTTTAATTATTGAATCAATGATATGAGGTTCGTTTTCGTAGTCAAGATCTTCCTTTCTCCCTATATCCCGAATTTCTCTTTTTCTCTATTTTCGGAGCTATTTTCGTGGGAATTTTTGGTCTCCTTTTTGGATGAGTTTTTGGGTCGGACTTTCTGAGAAACTTGTTGCTATGATGAGCTAAAACAATCCTGTATGGATCCTTGACCGAATAAATAGCTCTAGCACCTTTGATTTGAAGGATTTCTCAAGTTTTCTCTTTTTGGTGTTCTTGGCACAAGATCTGAAATTCGTGATGATTTCTTGAGCCAATCAATTTGATCTTCTAGGATTAGGGTTGTGATGTGTTGTGGATTCATTGGTCCAAAAATCACATCATTTGGAGTTCATTTGGTTAGATTTTGACCAAGTTTTTGCCTAGTCCCAAAACCTTTTCTAGTTCTGTCGGGGTCGATCGGCACTGCTGATGAGTGGGACCGGTACTGCCGGTGGGTCATCCAAACCCCGCACCAGCACTGCCGATGGCCAGACCGGCACTGTCGATGCATTCTGTCTGCTACTTTTGAGACTCCCTCACCGCCACTGCCGATGGATCCTACTGGCACTACCGATGGTAGTCCAGTTTCGCATTGTTTTGAGTGTTTTGAGTTCTCTGTTGTTTCCTCTATGTTCTGCTGCTGTAGTTGATCATTCCTATAGTTGGCACATCATAAGTTGGTGTGTGTAGCCTTGGTGATCGGTTTAGAGGTTGGCTCGGGTTTTAATCGGGACATACGTCAAGTTCTCTTGGAGAATTTTAATTGGCTCCCATTCACCCTCACCCCTCTCGTCGCCTTCTCAGTCCTTCACTTATGATAAACAAATTCATCTACAAACATCCTTCTAAATATTTTACCAATAAGGGCCTTTGTAAGGACCAGAGGCGTACTGAGAGGGAGGGGGGGTGAATCGGTAAGCCGACCACAAATCCAAATACTACTAGTTCACACCACTAGAATCTAGCAATCGTTACATCCTAACAATTCTAGGAGGGCAAGACCCTACACATGCTAGTGTTCATCATGAAACCAAGCGCGAAAGCAAAACACACTAGACTATGCAATCCACAATTCAACCTAGTTACTAGAGCACACAATTGTAGAATAATAAAGAGGGGGTCAAGGAATGCTCATGATTTTTTCCCGAGGCCTCGAAAGGATGGCGCCTTCCCCTACTCCTCGTTGGACCACACTTGTCGGAGTGTTGGTCCCTCCCGCCACCAATGTGGAGTTCTCACCCACGAGCCCGCAATCACTCCTGGAGTGAAGACACAGTGCGCGTCACCGCTGCCACCAAGGCACAAGCTCGCCTCCCTCGAGAACTTGTCGGACTCCCTGAGCCGACACGGGCGCTCACTAGTGATGCCCCTTTCACCGGCGGGCACAAATCGGGTACAACCGTGTGACGACCTTCACAACCGATCACGATAGGCTCGATCACCGACACCTAACCGGTCTAGGTCTCACCATAAACCAAGAGTAACAAATCACACCCTCAAGCACACCCTAGCCTTAGATGTGCATCAATGCTCAAGTTACTCTCAATAGCACTCTCGAGATATGCAATATCTCCTCCTAGTGCTCTCCTCTTTTCCTCTTAGCTCTCACCAAATGCTCCAATCAATTCTACTGGCCAAGAGAGGTCTCCAAGACCCCAGCAACGAAGTCATATAGGCTTCCAACCTCCAGCTAGCAGTTGCTCCACGAAATCACCCTTTTGGACACCATTGACCGGACCGTCCGATCACTCCAGACCGGATCGTCCGGTCTATTCTGGAACGGCTACCAAAGCCATTGGCTTCACTGTCCCTTGTGATTTTTTGTACTGACCGGACCGTCTGGTCATTAGACCGGACTGTTTGGTCATTCTGCGCCCTGTGCATTCTAGAGTGCTCTAAAAACTGCTTCCTCTCTGTTCTGGGCAAACCTCCATAGACCGGACCGTCCGGTATCTATAGACTTCAACCCAAATAGATTCCTCGTAGAGTCCTCTCTGATCTCCTAATGACCATACAATCCAGTCTCCACTGATCCCTCTTTCTGGTTACTACGTCCAGAAGCTGAAACTCTTCGTCCTCGCTTGACTTCGTTTCCTAGCTTCTTCGATCAGCTCCTTGGCTTCTCCATCGTCACCTAGTGCCTGTGGTTTCACTGAGCATCCATGTACATCACCGACTAGTCGGGACCTAAGCGATATGACCTAGACCCCCTTGATAGTCCAGTTTTTCTTATGGACTCAAAGCCCTAACAACTAGACAAATGTTCCCAACACTTGCTCCATAGCTTGTCCTTAGCCTCGATCCATCTTCATCAACCCTTGGATTCCATTAGGCTTACAAGCCTCCATGCTTGTGGTCATTTTCGTCCACCGCCAAGAAAACTATCATCATCAATAAGATTCATAGTAGAGTTTGGAGATGATATCTGCATAGGCAACACTCGTGTAAATATTAGCCCATAATTTCATAGTTGTCATCTATCACCAAAACATTCATACCTTGGGGATTCCAATCATCAATGGTTATGAAGCTTACAATCTCTCCCTTTTGGTGATTGATGACAACCACTACTTAACATAATCTTATCATAAAGCAACAAGGCTAAAAGAGCTACACTACAATCGAGAGGAACCTCAAAAGCATAAGCAAAGAACAAACAAGGTCCTACTCAATCAAGCATCATCAAGAGCTAAGAGAATGAAAAGAGAAAAGCACACTCTAGATGATATGCATGCATGTCATGTGAAGATATTAATTAAAACATAAAGACATGCAATGCAAGACATGAATGATGATATGCAATCAGGATAGCATGCCAATGCATAGGACTAAAAAGCAACCAATCATCATCATGGAATCATACACAGACAAACAGGATAAATAAAGAAGGACAAAGCACTGCGTATGAAAATAAACCAAGTGAGATCAAGATGATTCAAACACAAGCGAATCAAAAACCATGACTCATCAAAATCCACGAAACATCGATAAACCCATCAAAATAAGATCCAAATGTATCTAACTCCTAAAACCAATGTACATGTATGCTCCCCCTAGATACATGCTACTGACTCTCGACCGCATAGGATCACACTCCCACTCCCTCTATCTCTATGTCTTCTCCCCCTTCGACAACAAGCACCAAAGAGAGGAAAAAGGAAACAACTAGGCACTCGTGGTTATAGGAAGTGGTGTAGCGACGTCCTCTGTGGGCTCTGCTTTGGGCTGCTCCTATGCTGGGTCCTGCTGCTCTGGCTGAGCCTGCATCACCTAAGCATCAAGCTGCTCATAGTACTCAAGGTCTACTGGTGACTCGGACCCTCTGTCCTGCTGGTGAGACTGTGGATGTCTCCTCAGCCACTGACACCTGAACAAGAGCAAGGTCATCCACATCCTTCTGAGTGAAGCCTCGGCGGACAAGATCCTCTGCTACCTCAGGAGTAACAAGCGTAGTGTCTGTAGCAGAAGAAAGTGGAGCTATAGCTATCTTTGGGGATGTCTGAGAGTCTGCTCGAGTAGTGTGCACAACCTCTGAGAATGTCAGACTCCTAACTGGTATCTGCTGGTGAGAGGTGGAGGGTTCGACCATCTGCAAAGTAGAAGAGTGGGTCGGTGAAGTAAACAACGCAGACACCGAGAAGGTGGACACGAGGGAGAACTGAGCTTGAGAGAAAGTCTGTCTGGCTCCCCCTGTCGGTAACACCCCTAAGTGTGATGACAAACCACTGAACTGGGCTGTCATCATGGCAGTGAAGGGTCCTGGCTGTGTCGGTAGCTGCTAAAACTGTGGGAAAGTAGAAGGTCCTGGCTGCTGGCAGGCCTGTCTCTAGGTGAGCTCTACCATCTGTGTCACAAGTGTAGTCACCAGTGCCATCTGCTGCCTCTAGAGCTCTGCCTATCCTCTGATCACCTCCATGATCTGACATCTCTCCTCAGCAAGGCTCTAGATGAAATCACCCAAGCGTCCTGCAAGTGCTGCTATGGAGGCTGTGTGATCGGTCTCTGCAACTGCTGGCTGGGGTGGTGCTCTAGTGCTAGCAGACTCAGGAACCACCGTCTCTGGATGAGCTGCCTGCTCATGAGTGAGTAGCGGTGACTCCTTCTCCTCCTCTCCCGTCTGCTGAATCAAGGCTAACTGTGATCCCCTGGGGACTCGAGGTGAGTAGCTGGTGGTCACCTCAGAGAAAGCCTCGTACTGCTCCTCAGAAACAAGCCCTAGTCTCATCAGAAGATAGCAAATGTATGGCTGGTAGACTAGGTGTCTCCCTCCAACTCTCTTAGAGATCACCTCCTCCATCTCAACTATCATCAGATCTACCAAGTCGAAGTGTTGTCTCCTCAGCATAGCTTCCACTGCCCACTGGTGAAGAAGTGTGAACTCTACTGTTAGCAAATAATGCATAAACAAGATCGAAACATGATACAGATTTAACATGGAAAACCCTTGCGGGAAAAACCACAGATGTCAATCGGTAATCTTCACTATTGGAGGAGAGTTACAATGCAGGGGAATAACAATGAGTCTCTCTCCCTCTCACAACTCTTCCCATACAAGATGTATATATAAGGGTGGAAACAAGAGATAAATTCCCTAAACATTATGACCCATAACACGAGAGGACTCCGCCTCTCAAACCTTCTAGATGTCTCTAGCAAGGACTCTATAATTCGGATCATATTCCAACAAACTCCACCTTGAGACGAATTGCATCTTGTAGCAAATGAAGAATCATCAATAAACTCCCTTCAATAATAAATAACACCGGATGCCAACGAGTCACTAAGACTCAAACGGTAGCACCAATCAAGCTTGAGCATTGCTCAAACTTCATAACTCCACTTGAAGCTTATTTGTAATACTAGCTATCAGATCTATCCATTTAACACTATCGACAGGGAGAGTCTTTGCATAATTGTTGTACTTCTATCGGCTCTAGTCTATCGACTTTTTGGCATAAACAGAGCAATTCCAATGTGTCTATTGTAGATCTATCGACTTAATCCTTATCGGCATTACTTATGCAGTACTTGATACCCGTTTACTGATTTGCCGATAAGCCGATACAAATTAGCCGATTAGTATATTTTTAATAATATTATTTGTTGTTTATAGCCATCGGCTGATTTTCACTAACAGTGATTATCGACTTTCTTCATCGGCCAATCCTGGGCCGATGACACATGGAATCTGACCATTTGTTTTGTTTGTTGATTTGCAGGGAAAATCGACTAGCACGCCCCGAGTTCTTTGTATTGAGCTTGCACTAGAGTCAAGCACATCTCTCAGGTCACACGCGTGATTTTCTCGTCAACACGCTTTTTGGCACGCCCGGTGGGACATAGAACTTCAAGACCTACAACATGGTTGAAGCTGGAATGCCAAAAGATCCCAAGCTTCTTGAGAATCCTCCACCAAAACATGATTTCGGTGTGGATCTGAAGATGGAGAACATGTTGCCTGTTGATAGAGACAATCTAAGCGAATAAATAAAGGCACAAATTGATCAGAAAATTGCTGAGTATGAAAGCCTTCTATTGAGTACATTTATCAAGACTAGGCACAACAAGATCATACAGAAGGGAAAGTTACAAGTGGCTGCTTTGGTTGATGAATATCAGACTGAGAAGTCACCTGCCAATAAGCCAAAAGAGGTGATAGATGAGGCTACATTGAACAGCATGATACATACAGCTATACATCATGCATTAATTAACCAATCGTCTGTGTTGGTTAATACTTTGAGGGCTTTGATCATTCAGATAGTAGAAGGTTGCATATATGATGATCCAGCACGTGGGCCGATGTATTTCCATGTTTAGTGGAATATTCCTTGGCCTGCGATTGAGGGACCTGAGCAGCAATCGCCCAGTACTACTACTACTACAATGCCTACAACGATCTTGCGGCCCGCGCTAGAAAATGCCACTTCACCTCCAAAGAATACCAATGGTGGCACTGCAGGAAGGTCGCCTGGGTCTGGTTCCAGGATTATTTTATAGAAGACATCACCACAGACACAACCGTAGTACTACAAGCAAGAGACGTCAGAACCAAATGTGACATATGGTACAACACCAAATATAGAGCCAAGCCTTTTTGGGATGCCGTTGTCGTCTGCATTGCCTGGGGAGTTAGGAGGCCAGCACACAGTTGTCAACTTTCGTTCACAGACAACCCCACAAGTGCTAGCATTTGGTCCTACATTGGCTACTCCAAATATCAATGTTTCGACCGATGACTGGGCCGTGAAGATTGCTGAGGTAATGAGAAAACAATTTAGGATAAAGCCAAAACTACAGACTTATATGTACCGGCCCCCGTATCCTCCTAGTTATGACCTGATTCCTATGCCGAGCCGATACAGGCCACCGGAATTCACCAAGTTTACTGGACAAGATAATACTACTACTGTTGAGCATATCCGCCGATTTTCGGTGCAATGTGGCAAAGCAGGAGCTACCGAAGCATTGAAGATCAGGCTGTTTCCCCTATCCATGTCTGGATTAGCTTTTTCCTGGTTCGCATCATTGCCCCCATATTCTATTATTACATGGGCTGATCTCGAATAGAAATTCCAAAAGTACTTCTTCGCTGAGACTAGGGAAATGAGATTGTCAGATTTGATTGTCGTAAGGCAGTAGGCTGGTGAGTCTGTGCATGATTATGTGTAGAGGTTCAGAGAAGTGCGCAACGAGTCCTTTCTGTCTTGGTTAGAAGCTGCGTATCCAAGAAAGTAGCAGGACCATGTTCCTTGCCATCTATGACCATTGTCCATCCTGTAATGTTGAAATCCTTGATGAGCCGATCGGCACCAGCAACATGTCGGTCAGCATCCTCTCTGTGCTTGTCGGCACTTCCGTCATGTCGATCGGCATGATTCTTCTTTGCTCCAGCAACTATTGTGGGATCTTCTCTTTGCTTTGTAGACCTTGTTGCTACTGCCTTCAACTGCTCAGAGCAACGGGTGTTTCCTAGAATAGTCCTTTTATCGCCCTGTATAGCTTCCGACAACTGTCCCATTTGTTTTTCCATCATCTTCAATGAACTAGAGAATTTTTTGGTTTGAACTGCCAACTTTGATTACTTTGTCATTAATCCCCTTGAGAATTCTATCAACCTCCTTAAATTTAGCTAAAGTGTCCATGTTGATCTTCTCTTGGTTTGGAAAGAACTCTTGGCATTGAATGCAAAGAGGGATTGTATTTTCCATAGACAATTCAGGGGTAAAGCTGTTCTTCTGCCGTTGATATGGAGGTCTCCAACCATGGCTCTTCACATAACTAAGCATCTTGGCATCCTAGGGGCAATCCTTGCTAACATGACCAAACTCTCTATACTCTTTGCATGTGGAACGAGACTCAGCTAGCTTGATGGTGTCACTATTAGAGGTGTGATCATTCTTATCTAATCTCCTCTGAATAGCATCAACCTTGCCCATAAGCAACTAATCATAAGTCCTTTCTACTACACTCTTCATCGCTGAAGATTCATTTTGTTGGTGTTTCTCTTGCTGCTCTATGCTTGATTCTCCCCAATCTTCTTGATGAGTTCTTCAGCTGCAGTCGGTGTTAAGTTCGTTATTGACCCATTAGCTGAAGCGTCCAGATGTTGCCGGGACATTTGGTTGAGTCCAGTGTAGAATCTTTCAATTAGCTCCCATATTGTTTAGACCATGATGTGGGAATGCAGCTCTGTATTCTCTAAACCTTTCCCAAGCTTCTCTGATGCTATCGTCAGCGTTTTGAGTGAATCCAAGGATCCTGTTCTTCAAAGCGTTAGTCTTGCTAGGATGGAAGTACTTTGTTAGAAATTCAGCAACTAGGGTGTCCCATGTGGTCTTTGATGCTGCTGGTAATGAATGGTACCATTGCTTAGGATGCCCAATAAGAGAGAGAGGGAATAACTGCACCTTGATTTGATCTACTTGCATGTTTTGTAACTAGAAAGTGCCACAAATCTCAAGAAAATTCTAAAGATGAGTATTAGGGTCTTCAGAAGCTGTGAATGGTTATTGCTGCACTATCACCATTTAACGCTCTAACTGGAAAAGATTTGGCGGCTCTGCATGATCCGTTTTTATGACCTTGTCGAGAGTTGGCTTCAAATGAAACGCTATTGATTGTTGTGCCATTGCTTCTGCTCCCGAATTCCGGAACAATGCCTTGGGGCTGAATGATCTACTATTGCTGCTACTGTGTCCCAATGACTCAATCTTCTTCCGAATGAGAGATTATGGATTGTCAATGTAATTACGAGGTTTATTTGACTTAGCACCGTCCATACATGTTTTCTATCAAATCAGTATGATATACTCTTGATGATGCTTGATTGAGTAGAACCTTGTTTGTTCTTTGCTTATGCTTTTGAGGTTCCTCTCGATCGTAGTGTAGCTCTTTTAGCCTTGTTGCTTTATGATAAGATTATGTTAAGTAGTGGTTGTCATCTATCACCAAAAGGGGGAGATTGTAAGCTTCATAACCATTGATTATTGGAATCCCCAAGGTATGAATGTTTTGGTGATAGATGACAACTATGAAATTGTGGGCTACTATCTACACGAGTGTTGTCTATGTAGGAATCATCTCTAAACTCTACTATAAATCATATGGATGATGGTTGCCTTGGCGATTGATGACAATGAACGCAAGCATGGAGGCTTGTGAACTTGATGGAGTCCAACTGTTGATGGAGATGGATCAAAGCTGAGGACAAGCTATGGAGCAAGTGTTGGGAACACTTGTCTAGTTGTTAGGGCTTTGTGTCTACAGGAAAAACCAGACTATCAAGGGGGTCTAGGTCATTTCTCTTAGGTCATGTCTAGTTGGTGATGTGCAAGGTTGCTCGGTGAAATCACAGGCACTAGGTGACAGTGGAGAAGCCAAGGAGCTGTTCGGAGAAGCCAGGATACGAAGTCAAGCGTGGACGAGAAGTTTTAGCTTCTGGATGAAGTGACCGGATAAAGGGATCCGTGGAGACCGGACTGTACGGTCACTAAGAGGACTTGTTTAGGACTTACAGCGAGCAGCGATGAAACTGTCTTATCTGGAAGACCTAGAGACCGAGCGGTCCGGTCTAGTGACCGGGCAGTCCGGTCCGTAGGTCTGAGGCTTGGGCAGAGAGGAAGCAACGCGCAAAATGTTTCTGGACTGGAGAGAGAAACGGATTGGACGGTCCGGTCAACTGACTGTACGGTCCGGTCAACAGGAGTCAGCAGAGGGGCAGAGCTATTGGTGCTCAGGTCTGCAGTGACTGGACGGTCTGGACAGGCAATCACCGGATAGTCCAGTCCGTTGGCTCAGAAAGCTAATTTTGTGAAGCAACGGCTAGTTGGAGGTTGGAAGCCTATATAACTTCGTTGCTGGAGTCTTAGAGACCTCTCTTGGCTAGTGGAATTGCATGGAGTATTTGGTGAGAGCCAAGAGGAAAAGAAGAGAGCACTAGGAGGAGATATTACATACCTTGAGAGTGCTAGTGAGAGTAACATGGAGTGATCTTGCACATCTAAGGCTAGGTGTCCTTGAGGGTGTGATCTAGGTTCTTACTCTTGGTCTATGGTGAGACCTAGACCAGTTAGGTGTCGGTGATCGAGCCTATCGTGATCAGTTGTGAAGGTCGTCACAGGTTTGTACATGGTTTGAGCCCACTTGTGAAGGGGGCATCGCTAGTGAGTGCCTGTGTCGGCTCGGGGAGTCCGGCAAGATCTCGAGGAGGCGAGCTAGTGCCTTGGTGGCAGCGATGACGCGCACCAGGTCTTCACTCCGGGAGTGATTGCGGGCTCATGGGCGAGAACTCCACATTGGTGGCGGGAGGGACGGGACTCTGGTGGGAGTGGCCCAACGAGGAGTAGGGGAAGGCGCCATCCTTCCGAGACCTCGAGAAAAAATCATGAGCATTCCTTGACCCCGCCTTTACTATTCCGCATTTGTGTGCTCTAGTAATTAGGTTGAATTGTGGTTTGCATAGGCTAGTGTGTTTTGCTTTCGCGCTTGGTATCATCATGAACACTAGCATTGCTAGGCTCTAGTAGTGTAAATTGAGGTATTTGGATTCGTGAGCAGCTTACCAATTCACACCCCGCCCCTGTCTCGGTACGCCTTCGATCCTTACATATACATGCTAGAAGGAAACAAAAAGTGGAACAAAGCAAAACTAGTTTTTGGTTGTAGTTATGCACCCTCTTATATCGCAAGACAATGGTGTACCGTTGTAGCATATTTTCCCTTAGAGCATTCAAAGGTTTTATTAAATCCACAATGACCAATGGGAATTAAACGAAATTATGAATAAAAGATCTAATTAAGCTTCTAAAGATGAGGCTATTTAGTCGGTGGGTTGAAGGTTTGTCGATCAGCGCACAGAGCATGCCGATCGACATAGAGGCTATTGTGTAAGAAACATAATGATTGCAGAGCAGAGGTAACATGTTTAGTGAGTAACCAGATAATCAACTAGTTGAGTTTGCAAGAGTAAAGCATACCTAAAAGCGTCCTAAATGGAATTACTTGGTATGAAAGGCCATAGGCGATTGATGAAGACTTTTCTGAGGGTCTCCACATTTCACTGAACCAAACATAACTTTGATACAATACATAGTACAAAATTCATCACCATCTAGTAGGCCTACCTTGATGGATCACCTCAAACACCAGTGGTTCTTGAACTACCAAGCTTATAATATTGCGATCATCGACTTGGCGAGGTTAACTGACCTAAACCTCGCAACTAGAGATGTGAAGAATGAGGCAAAACCTCGGTGGCTCTAACTCACGAGTTTTGTTGTCCCTCTGGCAGCATCTGTCCCGTGGTTTAGGGCTTACAAATATTTATAAGGGTCTAACTTAAGATAAAGTCAGTTTCTTGGGAAAAGGATCAGGTGCCGATCGGCACGGGTGTGTGCCAATCGATACACTCCATGTCTTGCCCGAGTTGTTTTCTAAGTCGGTCCCAAGTCTTTAGCAACTTCCATGTGGGTCCTCTCATCAAGTTCCTTCAAAGTAAAGTCTTGTATTGCACGTTTAAGATCTTGGAGTTTCCTTTTATCTCTTCATGAAGCATATCTCCAAGATTTATACGAATATCTTCCTTCTAGAAGGTCTAGAGGATTGGACCAGCCTTGATCAGCCCAAACTACCCATGAGCCAATCGGCACGCAGACCGTGCCAGTCGGCACCTGGGCCTTCTCTGCTACAATTCATCTCTTATGGATCCAAGTCCACTAGAAATGTCCCAAATTATTGTCTTTTCACCTATTTCTGCAATAATTCTCTAGAACAACAATTATACGAACATTCTACAATTTTTAGAGGTTAGTGGCTGATAATAATGACATTTAAGCTCTAAGCAAGGCGCTTTCGATGTATAAAATGGCAGGCTAACTAGCATCAATAGCAGTCACTGAAGCAGTCAACAAGCTTCACTTTGGAGACAACATTGAGCGGTTGGATAGGAGGATCCCTGAGTTGACCGACCAGGTTACCGTGTTGGAGAACGCTCCCAAGACCAATGACATCATCCACAACAATGAAGACGCCCCTGATGAAGACATAGTGTATGCTGCTGATGGCACCATGGATAGGGCTGCTACAAGGGATGCAAGATTACGATGTTGTTTGCGCCATAACACTCATGGTATGGGTGGTAGACACAACCATCATCCACAAGGTAAGAATCATGGCTATAATCCAAATGAACCTTTTGCTAAAATTAAGTTTTCAATTCCTTCATTTTCGGGGCAATATGATGGTGATGTTTACCTTTATTGGCAGATGACTATAGAGCAAAAATTTAATGCCCACCTTGTTCCTGAATAACATAGAGATAGACAAGCCACTAGTGAGTTTAAAGACTTTGCTATTGTTTGGTGGAGTGGTCTAGCTTCTGAAACTGGGAAGAACTTATGGTAGCAATGCGTGATCGTTTTGTTCCTCCTTCTTTTTATAAAGAGATTCGTAATAAACTACAACACTTAGAACAAGGAAATAAAACTGTTAGGAGTATTTTAGTGAGTTTCAGAAGGGTTTGATTTGTTGTGCTATAGTGGAAAAAGTAGAGGATTAGATTTACCACTTTTATTCTAGTTTGAGAAAAGATATTTAGGATATTCTTGATTATAAAGAATTTTATACTCTCAACCAGTGTTTCTAGTATGCTATGCTCGCAGAGAAAGAATCGTAGGGGCGTTTCGAGGCGTACAGGAACTACAGTCATATCTTCTACCCATTGCGGTCAACGGGATTTCGGGGCTACCGAAACCATCTTTCTGGACGCTCCGACCATCAGCTGCTGCTGCCAAAGGACCTAGTGCTGCTTCTGCAGCACCAAGATTAGCCCCTGCATCTTCTGTAAGCTCAGGTAAAATTTCTGTGTAGGTGCCAGCTAGTAGTGCCTCCTCTGTCGCTTCGAAAGGACCACTATAAGGTCTTCGGTGTTTTGTAACGTAGTGAAAACATTGCAATATTACATTATCACAATGACTTCGGGTCATTGGGAGGCGTCGCAATTGCAGCCTATGCGATAGCATATTGCATTGCTTTTTTTTAGCATTGCGATAGCTATGACATGTTGGAATGACATGTGGCATTGCGTGTAGGTGAGATGGCAACGACAATTGCGCGCGTTGCAGTAAGCGGATTTCACAACTACGCTCCATCGTTGCTATAATGGCTATTGCATCATTTGAGCCTAGTTGCAAATACGCGGTATTGCAACACTGTTGAAGTGTAGCAATACCCGCAATTTGCCACGCATGTGCTCGTTGCGATATGTGATCCTAACTGCAACCATCTAACCCTTGTTGCTATACGTTCAGCTGCAATCGCAATGCCAGTCATATCGATGCTATACACTCAACTGCAATCACAACGACAAACATGTTATTTTGGGCCATATAGGTTTCGTCACAAATTTAGCCCAGCGTGTTTCGCCAAATTTAACCCAATGCATACGGCATTTATTCAGCCAAATAATTAACAGGCCATCATAATTTGATCCATATTCACAGCAGACATCAAATATAAATTTCCATTAGATTAATTGTCATCAGTTACATGTATTTCGTGCTCAGTTTCATACTCAATACTGTACCATGGATACATGTAGATACATTGTATCATCTAACAACCTGTTTTTAAAGTTGCAGGCATGAATGATCTTCATGTTAATCTTTTAGCTCCTCCTGACGCCACATCATGTACTTATCTTTATGTAGTGCT
The DNA here is from genome assembly GCA_030378355.1 of Eleusine indica. Classification (NCBI taxonomy): domain Eukaryota; kingdom Viridiplantae; phylum Streptophyta; class Magnoliopsida; order Poales; family Poaceae; genus Eleusine; species Eleusine indica. Next base: position 19,108,100 of record CM059499.1, read on the forward strand.
TCTCTCCATGTGGCTCCGAACAACTAGCATCCCTGGATTATAAATTTATGAGTGCATTACTAGTTTAGATACATAAAGGAGCTAGCAGACTGGTATGTGCTCAGAGCAAATTGGAACACAAAAGTTACGATTTTAGCCAGAAAGATTAATCAGATTTACATGGATACAAGCAAAGCAAAGTAAACAGCTTCAATGATATTCATGTAAAAGCTAGTTACTCGAAATGCTAATGTAATTGCTTAAACATATATGCACGTGAGATGCTACTAGCTTCCATGCTACTACATAAGCACGAACAAACAGCATATGCAACAGACCCAACCAGGTGGTTTGGATTAAAAAGATTTAAGTATTGCATAGTACTACCAGAAATTCACAACAATCAACTAGATACTTCAAGTTTGAAAGCCATTATGATGCCACTAAATTATTTAGCACTCCACTAACAGACCAGAGTTACATGAGACTGAACGTTACCACAGTTAACAGGGTATTGCATAGAGAACTTAGAGCCTATAAGCGACAGGCACAGGTGCAAGGCAATATAACACAACCATGCAATCTGATTTTGGAAGACAAGGAGCCAGCGCTGACCTCCTGCACGACGCAGCCATGGAAGACAAGGAGGCGGCGTTGGTACTATGGCACGACAGGCAGCATGCCAACCACCCTATGCTCTGCTAGCGCTGTGCTCGGTGACGAGACCCATGCCGTGCGCCCCATGGAGGACACAATTAGTGAATGACACAGCCATAAGACTACAATAGATTACTAACAAAATTAGTGAATGACAGAGCCAACTAGCAATATATGTTCTAACTCTAGAACTTCAAGTTATATTATACTCTCTCTCCATATCAAGGATCCATCTACTTGCCCTTTTCCGATGTTCAATTTCCATCACAAGAATTAAAAAAAAAATGGAAAGTCAGTTAGTAATAGACAGCACAAAAATAAACAGCTACTGACAGATAAGTAGTAGCTCAATCTCAACTAGACAAGCAACACAAATCAGATGCAATTGAACTAAAGAGTCAACAAACTGGTGCAGTATTCAGCCAAGGAACTAGTTTAAATGTAAGAGCAAAGTAATAAGAAATATTGAACAGTTGAATTAAATCTCAAGGAAATCAGAGAGGTATATATAAAATGATCAAATGTTGGCCTGAAAAATAATTAGTCTATAGGAGCAAGATTCAGTGAAACTACAATTTTCTTTTATCTAAAGCAACAACTCGGGACTAAAACTTAACAGGTAATGCTCAAAAAAGCCAGCTGCAGGAAACGATAAACCCTTTATAGGTCCATTTGACTAGTATCCGGTTGCATGGAAAAAAAGCCATTATCAAATAAGCTAGTACTTGCACAATTTCAACATTATCATAGAAGAAATAATTGATGTTTAATTCAATCCAGTGGAAATGAATCTTATTCTGTAATTCAAACAGTACGAAATACTTGTACACTTACACACTCCGAGAGTGGTTGATGCAAACAATCATAAAACAGACACATCTGAATGCCTTTGTGCGTGTAGTACAGAGGATGTAATCTGGCTTACCAAATCTGATTCAAAATTGGTCCAGCATGTATGATAAGAACACGACGGTGTCCAGTAATTTAGGTCCAATCTTTCACGGTACTAAGGATAATAGCTCAAAATTATTACTCAGATTTTTGGTACAATATACCTACAGTAATTTCCCTCAAAATAGCTAACGTAGTATTACAATACCAGCAGATAATTGTAATCTGTTTACTCAATTAAGCACCATCAGTGGTAATAGAACGTGTGCAAAAGAATTACTATCTCACAAATAAATAACCAAGACGCATGATCACCAATCTCCAAACTGACTATACCAGCAGAACTCAAGTAATTGAACTGACTCACAATAGTTTAGCAAAGATAGAGGGATCGGCTTATAAGACTGGACTGTAACCAAACCCTAGATAAGTTCCTTCCACCCGTAGCACTGGATGCCACAATCAAAAGGATGGGATGACGGGAAGAATCCGAGACGCGCCCAGGCTACAATAGCTTGATCACGCACTCCACATAATCCAAAGGATGGCTTCAGTTCTTCATACCAGATGGTATCGCCATCTTGGCTGGAGCTCCGCTCAACAGGGAATAAAACTCCACGATAGAACCCCCCCCCCCCCTAATACATGAGCATGACTCTGGGTTATAAGGCACGCAGGCCACCCATCGATTCATCCTCCGACTTGGCTAATATGATGGTAACCGAAACAAACTTGACCTGACCAGACTCAACATACATGTCCGACTCGAACCAGAATAAAATAGCTAGACACATCCTAGCTAGTATGCCCCACGTAATGCATGAGTAATAAAATATTCTGGCCAGTGCTAATATACCTACTTAATCACATCAACACTCGCATGGAACCCACTATGATATATGGATTAGACTTCTTCTGTTATTTCTTCTCCTTGCCCTGCAGCTCAGCTCCTTCACAATTTAGTTTGCAAGGTTCTTCTTTGTGCAAATTGACACCCATATATATTTTTCGGCATCCAGGTTGCACAGTACCATGTGATAAACAATTTTGTTCTTTGTCCACACATTGATTCATAGAAATAGGAAACACACCAAACTGAATAATCAAGCTCTTCTTGCCACTATCATTTTCGTTTACCAAATATTTGCAACTATTGAAAGGGTACATAGTGGAACTGATTTGATGAGCCATGGACTCATCAATGTAAGCACATGATACAGTAGCACTTGTAGTCGATGTATCCTACTGTGATTCCTTATTGTGCCTTACCACTTATGTTGCATCACCTGCCACAATCCCTCCAAGTAATGAGATCAACGGCTAAAAAACGTGGGCTAGTTCAACTTGGAGCAATTCGAGTGGGCTAGTTCAATTTGGACCAATTCAATTTAGTGTCCATGACACGGTCCAATACTGTTTATTCTTTTTTATTATATTCTTATTATTGTCAGATCTTGTAAAATAATACAAAATAGTGTGACTTCTATAATTTTTTATTTTTTAAAATATAGGAGACTATGTATATGTTCAAGCGTAGGAATTTCAATATTTTAAAAATGTTCTGGTATTTGTTTACCATTTAAATGAATTTCTGCGTGTTTGTCAAAAATAAACTAAAATTGAACTACATGTACCTGAAATAAGATTAAAAAAAAGGCATAAAAATTTTATTTAGACTCATGAGTTCGGTTGTGCCCTATGTACCAAAGATAGAAGGAAAATTCACTTGTTTGTGATGGATAATTCAACTTTTTATCTTAAAATTATCATAGAATAATTATTATAATATCTAAACGTTGTCAGGAAAATCTGAAAGTTCACATAACATCTTATTTCAAGTCCATAAACTTGTAAGAAAAGTGTCACAAGATTTCGATAAAGTAGAACTAACTATTGTTCGCAAACGGAAACATCTTTCATGTAGTTTCATACAACTCAAGTGAAACATTGAAATTTGTATACATTTACACTTTTTTTTTTAACTTGTATGCACCTCAAACTTGGACACAACCTTGTTTTTACCATAGTATTAGAGCATATGAAGTTACATTAGAAATTGAAATAGAAAAATATATTTTTTCTATTTTTTATTCATAAAAGAAAAATTGTCACATAAAAAATCCAAGAAAATAAAAGGTAATGTACAAAAGAACACTATAGAAAGAAGAGCGTGATTTTAGAAAAATTTAGAAAAAAGAACCAACAAATTTTGTATTGTTATGAGGGATAAATACGTGTTACAAGTTTTAGCTCCCGATTTAAAACAGAAAAATAAAATTTTCTCGTGTTCTTCATCACGAACTAGCATATACTTACTATAATATAAAGTAGATATCATTCTCATAGAACTGCATAACTAAGCACTCATCGTGTTGGTAAATCAACTCGTAGGCATGCCTCAAGTTGTGGGTTCAATTCCCCCTACTGTGCCTTTTTGCGACTTTTGTTTTCGTTTTCAGATCTCAGTTCTTCATAATCATATAAAAACCAAAAAATTGTTTTTACCATATTAAACATGTGGTGCAGTGGTAAAGCACCTTCACAGGTTATGGGAGGTCTTAGGGTTGATTCTCCACTCTCGCATGATTTCTCTCTGTCTTTGTGCAACTTTTGTTTTCTCTTTTAATCTCCGGGTTTCATCACCATAAAAATAGTAGCACATAAATTGTTTTTTTAAGGGAACAATACTGATCATGCGAAGCAACTTCATTGATAAAGCACCTAGGAGTATGTTTTTTTTTTGACACCCACCTAGGAGTATGTTGAAGCTATAGGATAAGGGAAGAAAAACACACGAAATAAAAACAAACTGTTGAGCAGCTTGGTTGTTCGGAACTACCGTTGGTCATCATGTTCTCAGGTTTGATTCCTGGATGAGGCATGTTTTTGTGCTAAGATGGGCTAAGTACAAAGAAGAACCATTTTTACATTGTTTTTTAACATTTAGAAGGAGGTGGATTTAGGCAATTGCATGCGGCCTTTTATCTTACTATAACCTCAACGCTTTCATCATTTTATTCTTTTGAATTTGAATATGCTTCGTTGCTATATCTATGCACTGTTGTAATGACAAACATTTGCGGTGCAATATATAAGACCCAGTCGTAACCAGATGAATTTTCGTTGCTATATCTATGTGTTGTTGCAACGACTAACAATTTTGTTGTAATATGTAAGACCCAGTCACAACCAGACAAATTTTTTGTTGCTATAACTATGCATTGTTGCAATGACTAACAATTTTGTTGCAATATGTAAAACCCCATCGCAACCACAAAGATTTTCATTGCTATATCTATGCCTCTTATTGCAACATCATGTTCTTCTGTTGTGAAATTATCTTACTATAATAATTACAGGAAAGCGTTGCAAAAATGTCGCCCTAATTACAACACACATGCAAGCGTGGTGAAATATCCAATCTATCGTAATCAAAATCACCTTTCATTACAATTACCCATGTCTATTGCAACGAAAATCACATTGTGGCGATGAATGTCGTGGCAATAGCCCTAAAACCTTATAGTGGACGCACTACAGGACCCAGTGTCACCTTTGCCATGGACTTGGTCATGTGCAGAAAGATTGTCCAAGTAGGCGGGCATACGTGGCGACAGACGATGGAGGTTACATAAGCACCTCCGATGTGGAGGATGAGGAGGAGGATGTTGCTCCCGCCAGCGGTGACCTCGTCCTTCGAGGCGGAGACACCACAAGCTACATGAACATTATTGTTCAGCATGTGCTTAGCACACAAGTTCAGCAGTCTGAGACGATGTAGCATCACAACTTATTCAAGAACCACCGAGCACGAGTCATCATTGATGGAGGCAGCTATAATAACTTGGTGAGTTCTGATCTGGTCAAGAAGCTTGCTTTGACCACACGCCCATATCCCCATCCATACTACATTCAGTAGTTAAATGATTATGGAAAATCTAAGATAACATAAACTTGCAGAGTTCCTTTTTCCATAGGTTCTTATGTGAATTCTGTTGATTTTGACTTTTAAATGATTCTGTTGATGGAGGCGCATGAAGATGGATTGATGGGTCATTTTAATGCTAAGAAGACGGAGGATATTTTGACCACTCATTTCTTTTCGGCAAGCATGTTTGCTTTTATTGGGCAGATCTTAGGAATTTGATAATGATGTTGTACACCATATTAAAAGTAATAAGTACACTTTTATGTATAAAGAAACTAAAATTACTTTGTTACCATTGACCCCTACCGAAATTGTACAAACTGATTTAGAGAGAGCTGCTAGTCTGAGAAATAAAAGTCCTAAAATTGAACAACCTTTTAATTCTAATTCCACACCTAGTAATGCTAATGATTTTTCAAGTTCTAAGGCTGTTGGAATTAAATTACAAGGTCATTCATGTCTTGCAATAAAATCTGAACTTGCTAAAATTTCAGCTGATGATATTTGCTATGCTTTGATATGCAAAGAAGCTTTGTTTTCGCTTGATGATATTGATCCTATTGTCTTACCTCCTACTATCACTAACATTTTGCAGGAGTATGAGGATGTTTCTTAGCCGAGATACCCTCGGGATTGCCACCTTTGAGAGGGATTGAGCATCAAATTGATTTGATTCCGGATGCTACTTTGCTAAACCGTGCTACCTATAGTACCAACCTTGAGGAGACTAAGGAAATACAATGACCTTTTAGATCGTGGGTATGTTAGTCAATCACTTAGTCTTTGTGTTGTTACTGTAATTTTGGTTCCTAAGAAAACTGGTACTTGACGTATGTGTGTAGATTGTAGCGCCATTAATAACATTACTATTAGGTATCGTCATCCTATTCCTAGGCTAGACGACATGCTTGATGAGTTATGTGGTGCTATAATTTTCACTAAAATTGACTTGCGTAGTATCTGCCATCAAATTAGAATGAAACTTGGAGATGAATGGAAAACAGCTTTCAAAACCAAATTCGGTTTGTATGAGTGGTTAGCAATGCTTGTTGGTTTAACTAATGCACCTAGTACTTTTATGTGTTTGATGAATGAGATTTTAAGAGCTTTCATTGGTAAAGTTGTGGTAGTTTACTTTGATGATATCTTAATTTATAGCAAGTCAATGGATGAATATATGGATCATTTGCGTGCTATTTTTGATGCTTTGAGAGCTACACATTTATTTGGTAACCTTAAGAAGTGCACCTTTTGCATGAACCGAGTCTCTTTTCTTGGCTATGTTGTGACTCCATAGGGAATTGAGGTGGATGAGGCAAAGATTAAAGCCACAAAGAGCTGGACGGTACCAAAAACTATTACACGGATGAGGAGTTTTCTTGGTCTTACAGGTTTCTACCGTTGCTTTGTTAAAGATTTTAGCACCATTGCATGAGTTGACAAAGAAGGGTGTTGAGTACCATTGGGGTAAGGTACATCATGATTCCTTTGATGCTTTGAAGGACAAACTTACACATGCACCATTGCTGCAACTTCCAAATTTTGATAAGACATTTGAGCTTGAATGTGATGCTAGTGGTATATGCAATGGTGGTGTTTTGATGCAAGATGGTAAACCTGTTGCACTTTAGCGAGAAAATTACTAGGCCTCTTTTGAATTACTCCACTTATGATAAGAAATTATATGCTCATGTACGTTCCTTATAGATGTGGAGTCATTATTTTTTTCCCACAGAATTTGTTATTCATTCTGATCATGAATTGCTTAAGTATATTTTCTCACAATGCAATTTGAACCGTAGACATGCTAAATGGGTTGAGTTTATTGAGTCTTTTCCTTATATTATCAAACATAAGAAAGGGAAGGATAATGTGACTGTTGATGCTTTGTCTAGACGCTATACTTTGTTGTCTCAACTTGATTGTATAGTTTTTGGACTTGAGGCAATTAAAAAACAATATGGTGATGATGTTGATTTTATGGATGTTTTGCTGCAATGTAAAGAAGGTCGTACTTGGAACAAATTTGTGTTGAACGATGGATTCTTCTTTAGAGCTAATCGCCTATGCATTCCTGTTGGTTCTGTTTGCCTTTTGTTGTTGTAGGAGGCGCATGAAGGTGGATTGATGGGTCATTTTGATGCTAAGAAGACGGAGGATATTTTGACCACTCATTTCTGTTGGCAAAGGATGAGGAAAGAAGTTGAGGGCTTTGTTGCTCGCTGCACTAAATGTCAAAAAGCTAAGTCTCGCTTGAATCCACATGGATTATACATGCCACTTTCTGTTCCTTCTATTCCTTGGGCGGATATTTCTATGGACTTTATTTTAGAATTGCCTAGGACTAAGATGGGGAGTGATAGCATTTTTCTTGTTATGGATCATTTTTCTAAGATGGCACACTTTGTACCATGTCATAAGACCAATGATGCTTGTCATATTGCTGATCTCTTATTCAAAGAGATTGTACGTTTGCATGGTATGCCATCTACTATTGTTTCAGATCCTGATGCAAAATTTTTAAGTCACTTTTGGCGCACACTTTGGAATAAGTTGGGTACAAAGTTTTTGTTTTCTATAACTTGTCACCCACAAACAGATGGACAAACTGAGGTTGTGAACCGCACTTTGGGCACATTGTTGAGAGCTATTTTAAAGAAAAATTTAAAGCAGTGGGAAGAATGTTTGCCTCATGTTGAGTTTGCTTATAACCGGGAAACACATTCTACTACCAAGGTAAGTCCTTTTAAGGTAGTATATGGCTTTGATCCCCATACTCCACTTGATATTCTTCCTTTGCCAACTAATAAGAGAGTTCATATTGATGCTAAAGAGCATGCTGATTGTATTTTGCACATGCATGAAAAGACTAGGCTTAGCATTAAAAATACGAATGAAAAATATAAAATTACTAGTAGTAAAGGTAGAAAGGAAGTAAAGGTTTATGTAGGAGATTTAGTGTGGTTACACTTGAGAAAAGATAGATTTCTAGAATTAAGAAAGTCTAAATTGATCCCTAGAGCTGATGGTCTATTCAAAATTATTGAGAAGATTAATGATAATACATACAAATTAGAGTTGCCTCCCATGTTCAGCGTTAGTTCTACTTTTAAAAATTTAGATTGGAAACCATACTTGGGAGAAGAGGATGAGCATGAGTCGAGGACGACTCCAATTCAAAAGAGGGAGGATGATGAGGACATCACTTCAATGGATGCACACAACACTCCTCCAATTCTGGACTTGCAAGGTCTAATGACTAGAGCTCGTGCACAATGACTTAATTTAGAGGTGAGCTCCTTCCTACGTTCTTTATTATATGTCACTTTTGAGAATGGTTTGCTATCTAATTATTATATTATGAGTAGGAACCATAGAGAGGACCAGCAGATTATAGGAGAAGGACTTGGGGACATGGAGGAAAACAAAGGACGTGGAAGGTAAGGTGGAGGCCCAATTAAACCGACTTCGAGCCTGTTTGGGGGGCCAGGACCAGGCCACACTAAAACAGACACCCATAATGCCGCTGGTCTCATGTCAAAATTCATCCGGAGTCATAGGGAATCGTCGAAACAAGAGGGGGTCCAAAATCTGTTCCGGCGCTACGTCGCCTGCTTCTGGCCTTCGGACCTTGTATCCTGTTGAGCCCAATTAGAGGTGCATCCAGAGGGTCTTGCACGACTCTAGAGTCTTGATAAATAGCTGTCGCTGCTCCATTAGTTTTGGGGGTTTTTCTTAGATCAATTCTGTTCATAAATAGTGTCACCATTCATCGGTTTGAGAGACCCCAACTTCATGACTTTAATCAGACATATGCAATTTGGTTGCAATCTTTAAAGTGCATCTAGACCCCTAATTATGGTTTTGAGTGATTGACGTCAATTCAATTAACAGGACTAATATTTCCATTGAGCATGTGTACAGTTTCTAATTATTGATGAATATGAGAGCAAGGAAATCTAAAAGAGAAAGAAAAGAAAAGCCAACAAAGTGAAAATTTTGGAAAAGGAGTATCTACGCTCAAGAATCAAGGCTTAATGTTTTTATCTTTTTTCTTGAGTCTAGGAACACCGTACTATAAAGAGGGATGCAAGAGAAATAAGTGTTGAAAGACCAAGTGCTAAAAACTCCATTTCTAGAGTCAAATATTTCACTCCAAATCTTTTTATCGGACAATGTCCAGATCCAACAGACATTGTGGTCGGATTCCAGTAAGTTGTACACCATTCTCATTCCTATGGAGTTGGACAATGTCCGACTCAGTCGGAAAATCTAGTCGGACTCCAGAATCATGCGCAACTCAGTTTTTTCAGGCGGAACAGGACAATGTCCGACCCCTTTGGACAATGTCTGACTCAAGAAAAATCCGAGTCAATCAGACAAAGCAGCCGGACTCCAGAATGTTTCCAATCTCTCTTTTTCAAGTTGTCTCGGTCATTGCCCGACCCATCGGACAATGTCCGACTATATTCTGTCAGGGTCAATATCCGGGTCTGTCGGTCAATTTCATCGGACTCCAAAGCCATGCGCATTCTTCTTGTCGGACAATGTCCGACAAACATTGTCCCAACAGCTCTTTTTCTAGTCTCGACTATAAAAGGCCACCCCGACCCCCTTTGGTTGGCTAGCCACTTCCACAACTGAAAAACATACTCCAAACACATCTGAGCACTCTACTTCTCCTCCCTTGGTTCCTACTCCTATCCTTGGTGGGTTTGAGAGAAGTTTTGAGGAGATTTGATTGAGCAATACATTCCTCTCAAGAGCACTTGGTTCATCTTCAACATCTACGTCTTTTGCATTTGTTACTCTTGGCGGTTCATCATCTATACGGTTAGGCGTCGGCCGGAGAGCTCCTAAGTTTGTGGTTGATATGCGGGACGTTTGTATTGGCCCCTCCTTTGTGGAGATTCATAGTGAAGCTCAAGATTGCCTTGGTGGAAGCTTAAAGAGGTTTAGGGTTGAAAGAGACCTGGTCCTTGGTGGATCTCTCAACGGAGGCGTAGGCTCCTTGGTGCAGCTGAACTTCGGTGAAAAATTCTTGTGTCTCCTTGTCTCTCTTGTTATTGTTTAAATCCTGCTTGTGTGCTTTGCTTGTCATTAGTCTCTAGCTAGTACTAGGTCTTTATTTACTAGATTTACTTATGTAGGTCGCTTGCTAGCTTGTGCCCCTTTTGTTGTTGCTCTCTTGCTTTATTAGTTGCTTGCTCTTTGCTTGAATCGCATAACCTTGTCCTTTTCGACGGTCGATCTATTTTCCGCTGCGAGGTCGTCGGACATTGTCCCACTCTAGTCGGATATTTAAAGTAATCGTACAATATCCTACTATAGTTAGACAATCCAGTCGGACAAAGTTTTCCTGTGCTATTTATTATTCAAATTAAGTGTTTTTCAGGGATAATCGCCTATTCACCCCCCTCTAGGCGACTTTCAATTGGTATCAGAGCCGGTATCTTCTACAAAGCTTAACCGCTTGAAGATTAAAGATGTCAAAACCAGAAGAACAACCATCCACCACTCTTCCAACTAAAGATGGTGCTAGTGGTTCTCGAGATGGAGAAGGTGACAAAGATGATCGACCAAGAACCTACAACAATGTCATGTTTGATTATGATGATCTCAAAGAAGATTGCATTGGGAAAGGGTCCAGTGGACTCCCTTATTTTGATGGACAATTCTATGATCATTGGAAATGCAAGATAATTATGTATTTAGAATCCATGAGTCCACCTGTTGCAAGTATAACCGAGAATGGTTTCTTGTGGGAAAATAAAGACAACCCAACTCGCAAGGATCAAATCAACATTCATTGCAATGTCGTGGCAGCTAGTGCAATTGTCTCCGCAGTTAGCTCCACCGAGTATGATAAAGTTGCTGGAATAAAGAATGCCAATCAGCTATGGAGAAAACTTGAGGTTATCTACGAGGGCATCGATTCTGTCAAGGATGCAAGACTTAAAGAACTACAAAATGAATTCAACTTATTCATCATAGGTCTGGGAGAAGGCCCAAAAGAGGTTCATGATAGGCTCATGAGGATTGTAAATCAAAGAAGAGCACTAGGAGCCAAAATGACCGACTTGGACATCGACAAAAGATTGCTACAAGCATTGAGACCATGGGATAGCAACATTTGCTGAAACATTAGAGAGAAGGACAACTTCAAAAGTTTCACCGCCAATGAAGTGCTTGGGAAGCTTCTATCCCAAAAACAACAAAATGATCAAGCCAACAAGATAAATGCCTTAATCAAGAAAATTGAGGGAGCAAGTGGTGACAAAAAAGATGTAGCCCTCAACGCTACATGAGAGAAGCAAGATAAAAGGAAGAAAGTGGTTCATCCTAGTGATGAAGTTAGTGATGATGAGATGGCCTTGCTAGTAAGAAGATTCAAGTCATTTCTCAAGAAATATGGCTACAAGAAGAGGAAATATGACAAGGGCAAAGCGAGAAGATCAAAAAGAACTTGCTATGAATGTGGTGATGAAGGACATTTCGTTGCGGAATGTCCAAAGAAGAAGAACAAGGATGAGAGAAAGAAAGACAAGCACCACAACAAAGACGAGAAGTACAAGAAGCATAGAAGAGGTGAAGCTCACATGGGTCAAGAATGGAATTCTGAAGACTCATCCTCTTCATCATCTTCCTCCTTCGAATCCGACTCCGATGAAGGAGGCATTGCTACAATTGCCATTGGCGTAACTCCCACCAACACTTCTCTATTTGGGAGCTTGAGTGATAATAATGATGACAACACTCACAAGTGCTTCATGGCAAGAGGATCTAAGGTATCAAAATGTAAACATAAGCGTTCCTCTTATGCTAGTAGTAGTGATGATGAAGATGATGATAGTGTTAATGCCTCTCTTCCTAAAATGCTTGAATTTGTGGAATTGCTTGAAAGAGAAAATGAAAAAAATGATTGACAAGAGGAGCTTCTTGAAAAACAAGAGGACTTGATTATTCTTAAAAAGAAAAGAAACCTTGAGCTAGAGAAGCTCCTAGAACTTGAAAGAAAGAAAAAATGAAGAATTAGCAATGTCTCTCACCAAAATTGAAAATTCTTATGAGAATGTTCAAAGCACAAAAGATGAACTTCAAGGGAAGTATGTGGTTTTGGAAAAGACTCATAAGTCTCTTGAAGAACAATATAGGATTCTTTCAACCTTCACATCTTCAACCTTCATAGCTTCCACTAGGAAATGATGTGATAGGTGTTATAATATTGATGGTGATGCTTATGCTACTAATGTGAAATTGATTGATGATTTGAACATGCAAGTAAGGTCTCTTGAAATAAAAATACAACTTGAAAAAAATATGGTTGATGACGAAAAGGCAAAGTATGCAAGAGGTGCATACTCTAACACTAGAATGCCTCATGTCATGGATGGCATTGGTTATGTTGAAGGTGCCAAGCACAATGCTAGGGAGAACAAGAATAGCAAGAAATTTCTTAAGTTCACCAAGGAAGGATATTATCAAAAGAAGCAAGCCAAGAACAAGAACACTAACTAAAATTCTTTTGTTAATGATTTTCATGCTAATGTGCCTAATAACTCTTCTGCACTCTTTCATGACTTTGATACATCTCATGTGCTCATGAGAGACATGCATGGTCGTGTCTTTGCTACATACGTTGGGCCACGCAACAAGAGACCAAAGGCTTGTCTGTGGGTGTCCAAAGTGCTTATGACTAATGTAAAAGGACCCAAGGAAATTTGTATACCTAAAAACAAAGCTTAATTTGTTTTGTAGGACTACGTCTCCGGCGGGTCAATTTGGGTGATTGTTAGTGGATGCACCAATCATATGACCGGAGATAAAAAGATGTTCAAATCATTTGAGCCAAGTTATGACAAGAATGAGTACATCACCCTTGGTGACAATGGAACGGGACAAGTACTAGGTTATGGTAAAGTACTTCTCACTCCTTCGTATTCTCCTTCTAAAGTTATGCTTGTTGATCACGTTGACTTCAATCTATTGTCCATTTCGCAATTTTGTTAAATGGCCTATGATTGTTTGTTCAATGAATGTGGTGTGACCGTCTATAAGAGGAGTGATGGCTCAGTTGCTTTTAAGGGTGTGCTTAAAGGAAAACTTTATGTTGTGGATTTCTCCACAGATGAAGCTAGACTTGGCACATGCTTACTAGCAAAGTCCAACATGGGATGGTTGTGGCATAGAAGGCTAGCCCATGTTGGTATCAGGAGTCTTCAAAAAAAAAACTCTAAAAGGGCGGCCACATCATAGGACTAATCGATGTTTGCTTTAAGAAAGATAGATTGTGTAATGCGTGTCAAGCGGGAAAACAAGTTGGGGCTTCACACCCCTCCAAGAATATGATGCCCACTACAAGACCATTGGAGATGTTGCATATAGACCTTTTCGGACCCATCTCCTACATAAGTATTGGTGGTAACAAATATGGTCTTGTAATTGTTGATGACTTTTCTCACTTCACGTGGGTATTCTTTTTGCATGATAAAGGTGAAGTAGAAGACGTGCTCAAGACTTTCATGAAAAGAGCACAAAATGAATATGAAGTCAAGATCAAGAAAATTAGAAGTGACAATGGCACCGAGTTCAAGAACACTCAAGTTGAGGAATACCTTGATGAAGAAGGCATCAAGCATGAATTTTTGGCACCCTACTCCCCTCAACAAAATGGGGTGGCCAAAAGAAAGAACCGCACACTCATTGAGATGGCAGGAACAATGCTTGATGAATACAAGACATTCGACCGTTTGTGGGCCGAAGCCGTCAACACCGCATGCCACACCTCCAACCGGTTGTATCTCCATCGACTATTGAAGAAAACACCATATGAGCTACTAACCGGTAACAAACCTAATATTTCCTATTTTCGTATTTTTGGGAGCAAATGTTTTATGCTCAACAAGAGACCTAAGACTTCAAAATTTGCTCCAAAAGTTGATGAAGGTTTCTTGCTTGGTTATGGGTCAAATGTTCATGCTTATTGTGTGTTCAACAAAACCACCAGTTGTGTTAAAATTTCATGTGACGTGACATTTGATGAATCTAACGGCTCTCAAGAGGAGCAAGTTGTTAATGATGATGTAGATAATGATGCTCCTAGAAATGCAATAAAAAGAATGGTCATTGGTGATGTGAGACCACAAGAAGAAACAAGTGTTGAAAATCAACCCTCTTCCTCAAGATAAGACCAACATTGTGGAAATGAAGAAACTGATCATACAAGTGGTCAAGATCAAGAGGATGGTGAGCATGTACAAGCATCAAGTGATGACTCCCAAAGACATGATCAAGAGGTTATTGAAGATGGTGGTCAAAGAAGTTCACATCCACCACACCCAAGAGTGCATCAAAATGTACAACATGATCACCACGTCGAACAAATTCTTGGACACATTGAAAAGGGGGTAATCACTAGATCTCGAGTTAGAAGATGCACTCGAGGATTCGGATTGGGTGATGGCCATGCAAGAAGAATTGAACAACTTCCCAAGAAATGAAGTGTGCACATTGGAGGAAAGACCAAAGAACAAAAATGTTGTGGGTACTAAATGGGTGTTCCGCAACAAGCAAAACGAAGATGGTGTTGTAACAAGAAACAAGGCAAGGCTCGTGGCAAAAGGATACTCACAAGTGGAAGGATTGGATTTCGATGAAACCTTAGCCCCCGTGGCAAGGCTTGAATCAATTAGGATGCTACTTGCCTTTGCCACTCATCATGATTTCAAGTTATACCAAATGGATTTCAAGAGTGCTTTCCTCAATGGGCCAATCAAGGAAGAAGTGTATGTAGAGCAACCATCAGGATTTGAAGACCCCTCGTATCCTAACCATGTTTACAAGCTCTATAAGCCGCTCTATGGGCTCAAGCAAGCACCAAGAGCATGGTATGAATGCCTTAGGGTTTTTCTTTTAAGAAAAGGTTTTAAAATGGGCAAGGCTGATGCAACTCTCTTCACAAAGCGCTTTGGCAATGACAAATTTGTATGAAAAATTTATGTCGATGACATAATATTTGGTTCTACTAATAAAACATTATGTGATGAGTTTAGCAAGATAATGACCAAGAAGTTTGAGATGTCCATGATGGGAGAATTGACTTTTTCTCTAGGCTTCCAACTGAAGCAACTCAAGGAAGGTACCTTTCTATGTCAAGCCAAGTACACGCAGGATATTCTGAAGAAGTTTGACATGGACAAGGCAAAACCCGTCAAGACTCCCATGGCAACTAATAGTCATATTGACCTCACTAAAAGGGACAAGCCGGTTGATCAAAAGGTATATTATTCTATGTTCGGCTCTTTGCTTTATCTTTGTGCATCTAGGCCCGACATCATGCTTAGTGTGTGTATGTATGCACGTTTTCAAGCTGCTCCTACGGAGTGTCACATGGTGGCCGTTAAAAGAATATTGAGATATTTGGTTCACAAACCCAACCTAGGGCTTTGGTACCCCAAGGGTTCAAAGTTCAACCTAATAGGCTATTCCGATGCGGATTATGCCGGGAATAAGGTGGATAGGAAGAGCACCTCTAGGACATGCCAATTCTTGGGTAGGTCCCTAGTGTCATGGTCATCCAAGAAACAAAATTTTGTTGCTCTATCCACAGCCGAAGCGGAGTATGTAGCAGTCGGTAGTTGTTGTGCACAAATATTATGGATGTGACAAACTCTAAAGAACTATGCTTATAATTGGAACCGAGTCCCTCTCCTATGTGACAATGAGAGTACCATAAAGCTTGCTTACAACCCCGTTGAGCACTCACGCACAAAGCATATAGATATCCGCCACCATTTTTTGAGAGATCATTCTATCAAGGGGGATATTGAAGTTAGTCATGTGAGAACCGAAGAACAATTGGCCGATATATTTACCAAGCCACTAGATGAAAAGCATTTTTGCTATCTTAGGAGTGAACTTAATATTCTTGATTCTAGCAATGTGGTTTGAAAGCTTGCACATCTGTGGTGACATAGAGTAATCTTTTTCAAAAATGAAAAATATTGCAAAATGTTGACTATTTTAATTTTTGAAAATTATTTGGTTCTTGATCATTGGATCATGTTGACGTGGATGTAATCATTGTTGGAATGATTGATTGTGGCTGGTTGTATCCACTGAAACTTTTTGAAAATTGAGCATGTTCAATGAGATCAATAAGAGAACTATGGATTCCCAAGCTTTGCTAAAAAAGGAGATATCAAGGTTCAGAAATTTCTACCTAAGGAGGCAAGTCAGCTTTTTGTCAAGTCGGACAAAATCTGACTCAATCGGATAATGGCAGGCTCTTGGACCTAGTCGGATAATTTTTGACCCAGTCGGATATTGTCCGACTAAGAGGATTTTCGCCCATACTAGGACCTGAACCTACCCCGTCCTTTTCAAACCATTTATTCTCTCAAACTCTCTCTATCTCTCTCCTCTCAAACCGGCGGCCAAGGAGCACCAGCGGTGATCCCTCTCTCCCACCGTCAAGAGTACCAAGTTTGAGGGGGAGGGGATTCCCTTCATCGGATAAAGTCCGAGTACCACCATTGTTGCAAGATTTTTCCTCTTTTCTCTTCTCCCTCCTAGGGTTAGGATTTGACTTTGCAATGCTAGGTTACTCCCCTATGCCCTCACCATTGTAGTTCATGGAGATACTTCCTAGGATGCTATAGATGCTTTGTATGCAATATGGCTAGGAATTGTGGTTAGATTTGAGCAAACCCAAACTTTAGTAAAAATTTTGTGGGCATCGGACAATATCCGGTATAGTCGGATAATATCTGACCCCATCGCACAATATCTTGTTCCGTCGAACAATATCCAATGACCACAAATTTTTTCAAAAAGTTTTAGTTTTCTCTCTTATGACCATGTAGTCTTCAAATTCTTTCACTTTCTCATCCTGTACCCCTCCCTATCTATTTGTCAGGATGTCTAGCACTTGGTCTCAGGGGGAGAAGCGATCCAAGTATGCGGATGATGCCAGAGGAAGCAAAACTAAGAGAAGAAAGCCACGGAAGGTGCATCTCTGCTATACTGAGCCCCGAGAGGAAGAAGAACCTACTGAGATCATCTGTGTCATGCGAAATGTGACGGTTGCCCCAAACTAGGGCGAAGCACCCATCAACTATGTGAAGGCATCCGAGAAACAAGTTGTGAGGCTCGGGAAACCAACTGGTTTGCAGTTGAGAAGCAGGCCATTGACATTAGGTTTTGGTCTCACTTCCATACGGATTGGTGCATGTGTGCCTACAAGAGCAAGAAGAATCCCACCATAGCTATGCAGTATATTGACTGGGATTACATGGCACGCAAGAAGAATCTAGTGTTTAAGGAAATCATAGAAGCTTGTGAGTAACATGGCATCAAGGATATCATGGGCTTCAGATATAACTGGAGTCAAGAGATAATCTCTCAGTTCTACTCCATTGTGTTCTTTGATGAAGGTGCAAAGATGTTGTTTTGGATGACAGATGGCGAGAGGTATTCTTGCACTTTATCTCGCTTTGCTACTCTGCTTGGAATAAAGGATTCCTATGATCATCCAAGGCGCATTCATGATGGACGCAGAATGCAGCCCTCTGAAATGAAGTACATGTATAACGATGAATAGGATTGCAACCCACCCTACGCTGCTGGTTTCAAACCTTTATATAATGTGCTTCACAGATCAGAGTCTCTATGGCTCCAAGGGGAGGCAATGTTGACCATGTTCCCAGCTTGATTTACTTGATTGGATTGGTGTCCCTGAGAAGTTCAATGTGTTTAACTTCATCTACTCAAAGATGTGGGATGTGGCTATTACAGCTAGTCATGGTTGTGCTTATGCTCCCTTCATCATGTACATGATTGAGAAGATGACCATAAAGACCTTCAAGAAGGAGTGTGAACATCGGAGTCTTAGGCCGAACGTACCTCCAGGTGCTGCTAGTGGTGCTTCCACACCAAGGACGGCTCCCTCAGGTGAGCCTACTTCACCTTTTGGTACCACTTCACCTCAAGCTCCTCCAGTTAGCTCCACTCCAGGTCCTTCCCACAAGCATAGGGGTCAAGGGTGTAGCAAGAAGAGAGGTGGGCTTTTCAAGATGCTCAAAGGGTTGTTTAGCATCTGCAACAGACTTGATGCCTACCTTGACAACATGGAGAAGCGCCAAAATGAGCTTTATAAGCGTCAGAAGGCTATGTATGATTATTTTGCTATTCAGCCTCCTCGATCTCCATCTCCGGACCCTGCACCCTACCCTCCTCCAGTTGAGGATCCTTGGAGTATGTTTACTGAGGTGCAGTCCGAGTACTTTGGCTACTACCCCTCCCATGCCTATCCTACTGCTACAACTGGTACAAGTGGTGATGGACCCTCCCACACTAGGTTTGATGATGAGGATAAGGATGAGATTATGGAGGAGACACCACTGCAAGGGAGAAATGAAGACGATGATGAGGATGAGGATAGTGACGATGATGACGATGAGTGATTTCTTCTATTCCTTTTTGGTGTCTTGATGCCAAAGGGGGAGAAGAAGTTCAGCCAAGGGAGAAGAAGTTCACCTAGTTTATTACCTTTTCGTTATCTTGAGATCTCGTTGGACATGCCATTTATGTGTTTTCGTAGCTTTAAGTGAATCTTAATTGTGTAAGACTTATTTATGCTTTCTATGAGATGAACTATGTGCTATGCAAATGTGGCTTGATGTAATGTTCTTTGTTTTCCCTCTTAGTTGCATTTGTGTGAATCACATGTCATATGCATTGTTGTCTTTCTTTTGATATTGATGCTATGTGGAATAATGCAAGGAAATAGGGGGAGCACTTGTACTTTTCTCTCAAATATGTGCATATGGGTTGTTAATGCCCAATTTGGAATTCAATTCATGCACACATTAAGGGGGAACTTCTATCTATTTGTTCTCTCTTTTCATGCTCTTTCATCTATGAACTGTGAACTTTAGTTGTATTGTCATCAATCACCAAAAAGGGGGAGATTGAAAGTGCATATAGGCCCCTAATTATGGTTTTGAGTGATTGACGTCAATACAATTAAAAGGACTAATATTTCCATTGAGCAATTGTATAGTTTCTAATTGTTCATGAATATGAGAGTAAGAAAATCTAAAAGAGAAAGAAAAGAAAACCCAACAAAGTGAATATTTTGGAAAAGGAGTATCTACGCTCAAAAATCAAGGCTTAATGTTTTTATCTTTTGTCTTGAGTCTAGGAACACCATACTATAAAGAGGGATGCAAGAGAAATAAGTGTTGAAAGACCAAGTGCTAAAAACTCCATTTCCAAAGTCAAATATTTCACTCCAAATATTTTTATCGGACAATGTCCGGCTCCAACGAACATTGTGGTCGGATTCCAGTAAGTTGCACACCATTCTCATTTCTGTGGAGTCGGACAATGTCCGAATCAGTCAGACTCTAGAACCATGAGCAACTCAGTTTTTTCAGGCAGAGCAGGACAATGTCTGACCCCTTCGGACAATGCCCGACTCGAGAATCTGAGTCAATCGGACAAAGCAGCCGCACTCCAGAATGTTGCCAATCTTTCTTTTTCAAGTTGTCTCGGTCATTGTTCGACCCATCGGACAATGTCCGACTATATTCTGTCAAGGGCAATATCTGGGTCTGTCGATCAATTTCGTTGGACTCCAGAGCCATGCGCATTCTTCCTGTCAAACAATGTCTGATAAACATTGTCCCAACAGCTCTTTTTCCAGTCTCGACTATAAAATGCCACCCCGACCCCCTTTGGTCGGCTGGCCACTTCCACAACTAAAAAACATACTCCAAACACATAGCACTCTACTTCTCCATTGGTTCCTACTCCAATCCTTGGTGGGTTTGAGAGAAGTTTTGAGGAGATTTGATTGAGCAATACATTCCTCTCAAGAGCACTTAGTTCATCTTCAACATCGACGTCTTTCGCATTTGTTACTCGTGGGGGTTCATCCTCTAGATGGTTAGGCGTCACCCAGAGAGCTCCCAAGTTTGTGGTTGAGATGCGGGACGTTTGTATTGGCCCCTCCTTTGTGGAGATTCATAGTGAAGCTCAAGCTTGCCTTGGTGGAAGCTTCACGAGGTTTAGGGTTGAAAGAGACCCAGTCCTTGGCGGATCCCTCAACGGAGATGTAGGATCCTTTGTGGAGCTGAACTTCGGTGAAAAATCCTTGTGTCTCCTTGTCTCTCTTGTTATTGTTTAAATCCTTCTTGTGTGCTTTGCTTGTCATTAATCTCTAGCTAGTAGTAGGTCTTTATTTACTATATTTACTTATGTAGGTTGCTTGCTAGATTGTGCCTCCTAAATGCCACAAAAGCGATCTCCTACCTGTTATACCAGATTGTCTAGTACCTAGCTGCGTGTTCGTGCTTTAGCACTTGAACCTTCCATAAGTCTTAGAGATTAGAACAGAAGATGCATCGGTCTGCCTTAACATTCAAAGTCATAATTTATAACTATGTAACAATCAGAATTGACCAATCGTCACATGACCTCTCACACTTTGGCTCTGGGTTTAGTATAGTGGTAGTCTATTTACAGAGAAAATTGTATGACCCTACTATCTTCAGCGTTAGACCAAAAAATAAGATTGTGCCAAAACATGAGGAATCAATTAGAAAAGAGACATAGCTGGTTAATGTTCCAGGAATTGGGTATGTCATTGCCATCTTCATATATCAGTCAGTAACCCTCAACCGAGTGACTTCTTTGACAACATAAGGTCCTTCCCATTTAAAGGATAACTTGTGCTGATTCTTGGTCGACTGCACTCGGCACAGTACCAAGTTTCCAACATGAAACTGGCGACTTTGAACATTCTTGTCATAGTAACGCCGTAAGCCTTATTAGTATATTGCTGACAGAAATAGAGCACAATCAGGCAACTCTTCTGTGGTAATCAACTCAATCTCTCGGTTGTCTTCTGAAAGCTTCTCGTCATATCCCTTAGCTTGTGTTGAAATGAGGTTTACCTCGGTCGGTAGCATAGCTTCATAGCCATAAACCAACGAGAAAGTTGACTCACCGGTAGCTCGACTGACATTGGTGTGCAACATCCAAAGGACCGAAGGTAACTCTCGAACCCACCGACCAGCATAAGGCTTAAGTCTATCAAAAATCCGGGGCTTGAACCCCTGAAGAATCATACCGTTGGCCCGTTTGACCTGCTGGTTGCTTTGAGGATGAGCCACTAATGCAAAGTGAATTTTTATTCTCATCTCAATGGCAAAGTCCCGGAACTCCTCAGATGTAAACTGAGTACCATTATCGATGATAATATCATGAGGAACTCCAAACTGAGTGATGACATCTCTAACAAACTCGACCGCCTTCTTGGAAGTTATCTTGCCGACCGGCTTCCACTTGGTGAACTTGTCGATGGCAATAAATAAATGAGTAAACCCGCTTGGCGCCTTTTTGAAAGCACAGACAATGTCAAGCCCCCAAACTTCAAAATTCCAAGTGATGGGTATCATCTGATGTTGTTGCAATGGCACATGTGTCTGCTAGGCGAAGAATTGGCAACCTTCACACGTCTGAACGACTTGGTGTGCATCTTCGACCACCGTATGCCAATAGAACCCTTGCCAGAAAGCTTTAGCGACCAAAGTCTTGGATGCCGTGTGATTACCACATGCACCTACATGGATTTCTATCGTGAATTCCTTGCCTTCGGGAATAGAGATGCATCACATCAAGATATTGGATCCTCCTCTACGATAGAGCAGATCATCCACCATCAAGTATCCTTTACAATTGGCCTTCAACCTTTGTTGCTCATTGGCATCCGTAGGCAGCATTCCCTTGGTCAAGAATTGAACAATCGGGTCGTGCCAGTCGGTCTCCATATTCACATCCATTACCGGCTCTGTAACATCAGTAGTCAGCACATATGACTGAGGAGAAATAGTAGGACTATCCAGGGTGTGGAGGAAAACACCAGGGGGGACCATCGATCGTGATGACCCCATCTTGGCTAACTCATCTACAACCTGATTGTTGTCGCGAAGAACGTGTGTGAACTTGAGTCTACCAAACTTGTTCTCCCGCTTCCTGACCTCTTGACAGTAAGCTGCCATATTATCGTCCAAAGAATTCCAATACTTAGTGTCTATACGCTGAATGCCAATGGATATGGCAATGCGCAGACCGTGTAGAAGCGCCTCATACTCAGCTGCATTGTTGGACGCCCGAAAATTGGTCTAGAGGACAGATCTGAGCCTCTCTCCTTGAGGTGAGATGAGCATGACGCTAGCCCCCTCGCCTTGCAATTGGAGTGACCCATCAAACTACAACTTCCAAACTTCAAGGTCTTGCGGCGTAGGTCACATTTAAATCTCTGTCTACTCAGAAACAAAATCTGCCAAAGCTTGACCATTGATCGCCAAACAAGTTACGAACGTTATGGTGTACTGACTAAGTTCAACCGCCCACTTAGCATTTTTGCCAATTGCCTCGCGGTTGTCAAGCACCTCTTCGAGTGGGAAAGATGTGTGGACTTCCATTGGGTGAGCTTGAAAATAATGCTTCAGATTCCTCGAGGTGATCAGAAGTGCATAAAGTAGCTTCAAGATCTGGTGGTATCGTATTTTGGAGGCACGAAGGACCTCACTGATGAAATACACCGGGTGCTGTACTTTTTGTATATGACCTTCTTCCTCTCGGCCGACCACCAGGACGGTACTCACAACCTGAGTTGTGGCTGAAACATAAAGGTAGATCTTTTCTTCTGGCTCCGGGGGCACCATGATTGGAATTTTGCTAAAGGTGGTCCTTCAACTCATCCAACGCCTGCTCTGTCTAGGTGAAGTTGTCCTGCTTTTTTAGTATCTTGAACAATGGTAGACCCCTGACTCCTAAATGGGAGATAAAGCGACTCAGGGCAGCCATGCACCCGGTCAGCTTCTGCACATCCATTGCAGAGTTGGGTGGCGCCATATCAAGGACCGCCTTGATCTTCTCCGGGTTAGCCTCTATGCCTCGCTTGGAAACGATATAGCAGAGTGAGTTTTCCGTGGGCACCCCAAAAACGCACTCTATGCCTCTATGCCTCAAGTTGTCGAACATTTTTGCCAGGTCAGAAATAAGTCCTTCAATGTTCCGAGTCTTTACCGCAATGTCATCAACATAAGCTTCTGCATTCTGACTGATCTGAGTCTTGAGGTAGTGTTGAATACCATGTTGGTAAGTCGTGCCAGCGTTTTTCAGACCGAACAACATAGTAATGTAAGAGTAAGCACCGAAAGGACTTATAAAGCAAGTCTTGATCTGGTCTTTGACTTTCAGTGGGATCTGGTGATAGCCTAGATAGGCATCAAGAAAGCCTAAGAGCTCACACCCGGCTATTGACTCTACAATCTAATCAATGCATGGCAGAGAGAAGGGGTCTTTAGGGCAGATCTTATTCAAATCGGTATAATCAACGCACATGTGCCACTCTTTATTCTTCTTAGGTACAAGGACTGGATTAGCGAGCCAATCAGGATGGCACTTCCTTAATAAAATTAGCAGCTAAAAGCATGGCTATCCCCTTCTTCATGGCGTGCTTGCAGTCTTGAGTGAACCTTCGAAGTCGTTGCTTGGCAGGTGTGGCCCCAGGTGACACCCTTAATTATTTCTCAATCTTTTCCCTAGGAACTCCTAGAATGTTGCCATGCAAAGATGTCCCTGTTTTCCTAGAGGAAAAGAGTGAGCGCGAGTTCCTATTTCTCCTCGAGGTCTGCCCCTATGTAAGTGACCTTAATAGGGTCTTCATGGTCGAGCGGTATCTCCCTAGTCGAGACGTCGTCTGTCTAGAAATTCTCCTTGTTGGGCTTCATCATGGGGACCTCCGCATCAATGTTCACCATGTCACTGACTGCCTTCTAGATCTCTGACCGGTTGGACAGTATCAACTATCGGTCAGCAAGTTCACAACTCTGCATATCGCAATCAAAAGAGTTCCGAAGACTAGAGTTGGCGGAGATAATTCCCTTGGGCCTAGTATCTTCAGGGCAAGGTATGGATAATGAGGGATCATCATGAACATTGCCATTGCCGGTCTGTCGAGGATGACATGATAAGCATAATCGAAAAAGCATAATCAAAGTTGGCTCTTGGAAAGTAACCCACTTGATCCTATTGTTCTCTTGCATGTCAAACGTGACGGGCAGAGTAACCTATCCAATTGGAACAGAAGTCTAGCCCGGAATGATACTGTGCAAGGGCGATGTGCTAGGTTTAAGATCGTTGACCATCAAGCCTAGCTGTTGGAGCGTTCGAGTGAAGATCAAGTCTAGACTGCTTCCTCCATCAATGAGTACTCTATTCAACTTGACCTCGTGGATGGTAGCAGCAAGCACAAGCGGATAGTGGCCTGGCTTGGGCAAGTGCTTGGGGTGATCCGACCGATCAAAGTTAATCAGTATCTCAGACCACCTTATTGTTGACGGCTGTTAAGTACCGTTTTCAACCGTCAACTATACTCAAATAAAGGAGAATTTGGCATTTCATACACGCATGCTTTATCACAATAATATAGTTCCACTTGTACTTGGAGAACTTTGTTCATGCAGGAGGAAATGTGAAGGAAACACCTCAAAAGGCAAGAAAACACACTTTCGACCAATCAGAGAGTGCCACATGGACGTCACACGGATTGAAGGGCCCATTTTCAGCACTTAACCGACGGAACTCCCTGTAATACCGCGCAAACCAACGTCAGGGCCCACAGGACAGCCACCTGGAGAAAGCACAGGCCAGGAGGGGCCACCCCCAGGTCGGCCGACCTGGTCAGGTCGGCCGATCTGGCCGGGCGCCCTCTCCGCCTGGGCTTCCACGTGTTGGCTCCTCCGCGACTCCTGATGGCGGTTTGAGGTGCCTTCCGTGGCGGTTACTCTCCCTTGCCGACCTATTGAGGCTATAAATAGGAGGGTGTGCCTTCACACTCAACACACACCACAAGAAGCATTTCTCTCTTGCTAGTAGTAGTTCTTGGAGTTTTAGTGGAGTTAGGCTGAGTCTAGAGCTCTCTAGTCCCAAGTCTTCACTTGGAATTGGTATGGCTCTTGTATCTTTTCCCTTTTGTAAGACTTTGCTCTTATCAATATATATATCTTTTCTATATAGTTGTGCTTGGGTCATGAGTTTCTTGTTTGATATTGTGATCCATATATGTGATAGTATAGTCTACTTGTGTGATAGTAGTTTATATTTATTATACTACTATTGTCATGCTAGTTATATACCATCACTATAGTCTAGTTTATATGTTATAGTCTCTATGCTTAGTTTTAGCTGATAAAGTATAGCATGGGTTTGGTGATCGTATTTGTACGGTAACTCTGCCTCGTTAATAGTAATCGCGGAGGGGCAGAGTGCTCTTTGGTCATGCAAGTATGGTACTTGGGTGACTGATTTGCATCAATTATTCGTTAGTCTACTGGTTCGTTGAGGTAGGCGGTAGGTGGTGACAGCCCTGTCCGTCCTTTGAAATCCTCCCCGCTAGGCTAGTGCGTAGGCTCTTGGCGGAAGTCGCCTGTGGATGCAGGGGTAAGTCCGTGCGTGAAGTGCTATACTATTGACTGCTGAACCTGAGTGTGGGTCTGTATGTATTCTACTTAGGCTATGCAACTGTATAGGAATGTATAGTAGGAGTAGCTTAGCCTAGTCTTTCCTCCACTAGACTTTATTTATTTAGTAGGAATCTTCTGTGTGTGTCACACTACCCGGTTATTATCATGTACCCGCCTGTCTTGGTTAGATATCCTTGCTAATTGTTAACATGATCTTATATGTTAGTAACGCTTCTTGATCATAACCTTCCTTTGGGATAAACAAATACGATACCCTGAATACTTCCGGGTGAAATGCTACAGCGGTATTCTCCGTGCGCTTGCGGATTTTACCTACTTGACTCTGGGACATATTAGTGAACCGTTTCTGGCCCTGTGCCGGGAATGATTTATTAATATGGCTTAGCAAAAGTCAACAAGCATTTCTGGCGCCGTTGCCGGGGAAGGCGTATGATTTAAGAAAAATTACTAATGTATATAGTAGTGTTGCAATTATTAAGGCTATCTCCTAAGCAGGTTAACCTTGCTTTGTTTTCTGCATTTTGTATGAAAACAGGGTAGTGCTGCTCTCAAGAATCAGCTGAGCTTTAATAAAATGATAGAAACCCAATTAGCTCAGTTAGCTGCTGCTGTTCCTACTGCTGAGTCGGGGAAAATCCCGGGGCAACCCGAGACCCCCTTAGAAGATGTTAATGCGGTTACCACGAGAGGAGGTAAGTCCACTCGGGATCCGCCATACCCTAACCATGCAGGAAAGGACACATCAGCTGAGAAGCCGACAGAAGAAGAAGAACTGCCGCCCAGGAAAACGGCCCCACATGAGTTCTATGACACGAACCTCATGCCGTTTCCTGAAAGAAGAAGGAAGCCCACCGTGGACGAGCAGTTCACACGCTTCGTTGAGGTGATCCAGAAGCTGCACATCAACGTGCCCTTGCTGGATGCGATACAAGTACCCACGTACGCTCGCTACCTCAAGGATCTTATCAGCAACAACTGATGAAGGCAAGGAGGCAAAGGTCACACATTAAGCAACAGCCTCCGAAGTCCACAAGGCAGCAACCTCCGAGGTCTGCAAAGAAACAGGCTGTGAAGCCTGCAAAACCGCAGCCTCCGAAGCCCGAGAAGCCACCGACCGCAACAAAACCAAGAAGGGGTGGCGAGTGAAACAAGAAGCATCATCCGTGTCTTCATCTCCGGGACTGGACAACGCTTCATCGAGCTGAACGCCGGAGAAAAGTCCCGCTCGTCGGACTTTAAAAGGTGAGTCCTCGCCGGGAGGTTAAACCGGTAGTTATCCATATTTGCTCTTTTAATTGCATATTTGCTTTCCACCACATTTTGATTTTTCCCGACCACTGCATTTCTGCATTTTTGAATTTTTCCAGCCACCCTGGAATTTTTCAAAACTCATTTGCATCTTTGAAAAATTTAGAAAATAGGTTTTTGGGCTTTCCATTTTGAAAAGATCTTTTGTCGAGCTTTTTGAGAAAAAAGGCAGCAGGGGGCAAATCCCCTAGCCGTTGGGGAACACATAGGAAAAAGGGGGCTGCCAGGAGGCCCACCTGCCAGGTCGGCCGACCTGGTGGGGTCGGCCGACCCCCTGGCCCCACCTTTTCCTGTGCTCCTTTCTCCCAACGGCTATATGGCCGTTGCTCTGTCCCTTTCTAACGGCCATCTTGCTTCCTTGGCTATAAGAACCGCCCAGGAGGAGGAGCTTCACCATTCCAAGCTCATCTTTCACTCCCCTCCTTTGCTCACTTGTTGCTCTCCCAAAATTTCATGTTCTTCAACTTTACTACAGCCCCAAAAACCCAAAAAAAAAATATTTCCCCTCTGTTTTGGTGCATTTGCAAGTTGTTGTGAGAAGAAAACCAATTTCGGAGAAGCTCGGGTTTGTCGTTTTCACTAACGCTCACCCGAACACTTGTTCGATCTTGTTTTTGTTCTTGTCTTGTGTTTGTTCTTGTGTGCAGCCATGTTCAACCGAATGAAGCAAGTCGCCGGAATCAAGCGGAGAAAAAGCACTCGTGCAAGCACGAGTCAAGCATCCTCCGTCAAGTTCAGCGACAACCAATTCCGCCAGCTGAACGCGATGATGGCTCAGAATCAGAGCAATTGGGATGCCTTCTTCCGCTCCCAAGGCTACGACCCGAACCAGCAGATATGAGCAAGAACAAGCTTGGGGGAGGACCCCCCTTCTCACGGTAACTTGTATCTTTCCCCTTCCCTTTATTTCTTGCATTTGCTAAATTTGAAAATCCATAAAAATTTGCAAAATATAAAAAGAACAAAAATATTTCCCTTTTTCATGCGCGGTATGAATGTGTATAATTTTCCTATGTTGAGATGATGAATAGTTGCTCTGTCCTTTATTCCTCTCTAATGCTAGTTTACAACTTAGTACTCTCTCAAGAGTTAGGTTTGTTGGTAAATCTTGCCTTGAACTTGAATCTTGTGGGTAGCATATGCATTCTCTAGTTCTAAGTTGTTGAGAGGTATGATATGATAGATAGGGCTGCTATGATCTTGCTCAACGTAAAGCTTGAATTCCGGAGTTTTATTTTTCAAAATGACAAATTGATAAGTTCCTCAATGATGAAATTCCCACCACAGCCATATGTAGTATTTACATTTGAAAACCTTTACACATATGCTGCTTGTTTCACATTGAGCTTAGTCAAAATTGTTGTGACCCTAGTAGAACTCTTTTCATGCTTTCTTGATCAAGATCATATACACACATCCACCGCCATGAGCTATCCTTCTAAATCAAGAAGATAGCATCCACCATATCCACCATATCCACCGTGAGCTATTCTTCTACACCGGAAGAAAGCCACTATCCATCTATCCATCCAAAGAAACACTCCATATATCCATTGCAAAATTCCTCTTTCAAAGTATTCATTGCAAACTAGGACTATGGCTATGCAAAAAGAAAAGAAAAAAATGCTCAAAAAAAGAGAGCAAGCAAAAGATAGCCATAGCCTAGAAACTCCAAAAGAGAGAAGGAAAATTCAAAAAGGAGTTATTTCTTCCCATCCACCATTCCTCCGTTCTCCCACCCACTTGCACATCTTGATCAAGATTGTTTGAATTGATGTTTTTCTTGGATCTGGTCTTTTGACATAGCAATATTATGTGAACATGAGTGCCTCATATATCCCTACCTTGAGCTCCACATAAAGCCTTATTTAGAAGTAGGTGATTATAGGCAACACTTTGCCTTGGTGAGGAATCATACACATATTGAGTGATCCGAGAGAATCATTTGAGGAACTTGATTTTTATTTTCAAAATCTTTTGAAAACCTCCGGAATAACATAGCGGAATCTAGAGCAAGTGATTGGTGCCCTGCAATTGTTCTATCTCTCAACCGCCCAAGACAATGAGGTGTAAAAGCCCCATGGATCGAGGTAAATGGGTAAGTTATGTGCCAACATATTTAATTCTAGGAAGAGTACTTTGTTGTGCGCATAATATTATTGAGGAGTAGGACATTGTAGCAACTCCTGATCAACAACTTAAGTTTATCTTTGCTTCGGGACGAGCAAAGGGTAAGCTTGGGGGAATTTGTTGACGGCTGTTAAGTACCGTTTTCAACCGTCAACTATACTCAAATAAAGGAGAATTTGGCATTTCATACACGCATGCTTTATCACAATAATATAGTTCCACTTGTACTTGGAGAACTTTGTTCATGCAGGAGGAAATGTGAAGGAAACACCTCAAAAGGCAAGAAAACACACTTTCGACCAATCAGAGAGTGCCACATGGACGTCACACGGATTGAAGGGCCCATTTTCAGCACTTAACCGATGTAACTCCCTGTAATACCGCGCAAACCAATGTCAGGGCCCACAGGACAGCCACCTGGAGAAAGCACAGGCCAGGAGGGGCCACCCCCAGGTCGGCCGACCTGGTCAGGTCGGCCGATCTAGCCGGGCGCCCTCTCCGCCTGGGCTTCCACGTGTTGGCTCCTCCGCGACTCCTGATGGCGGTTTGAGGTGCCTTCCGTGGCGGTTACTCTCCCTTGCCGACCTATTGAGGCTATAAATAGGAGGGTGTGCCTTCACACTCAACACACACCACAAGAAGCATTTCTCTCTTGCTAGTAGTAGTTCTTGGAGTTTTAGTGGAGTTAGGCTGAGTCTAGAGCTCTCTAGTCCCAAGTCTTCACTTGGAATTGGTATGGCTCTTGTATCTTTTCCCTTTTGTAAGACTTTGCTCTTATCAAGATATATATCTTTTCTATATAGTTGTGCTTGGGTCATGAGTTTCTTGTTTGATATTGTGATCCATATATGTGATAGTATAGTCTACTTGTGTGATAGTAGGTTATATTTATTATACTACTATTGTCATGCTAGTTATATACCATCACTATAGTCTAGTTTATATGTTATAGTCTCTATGCTTAGTTTTAGCTGATAAAGTATAGCATGGGTTTGCTGATCGTATTCGTATGGTAACTCTGCCTCGTTAATAGTAATCGCGGAGGGGCAGAGTGCTCTTTGGTCATGCAAGTATGGTACTTGGGTGACTGATTTGCATCAATTATTCGTTAGTCTACTGGTTCGTTGAGGTAGGCGGCAGGTGGTGACAGCCCTGTCCGTCCTTTGAAATCCTCCCCGCTAGGCTAGTGCGTAGGCTCTTGGCGGAAGTCGCCTGTGGATGCAGGGGTAAGTCTGTGCCTGAAGTGCTATACTATTGACTGCTGAACCTGAGTGTGGGTCTGTATGTATTCTACTTAGGCTATGCAACTGTATAGGAATGTATAGTAGGAGTAGCTTAGCCTAGTCTTTCCTCCACTAGACTTTATTTATTTAGTAGGAATCTTCTGTGTGTGTCACACTACCCGGTTATTATCATGTACCCGCCTGTCTTGGTTAGATATCCTTGCTAATTGTTAACATGATCTTATATGTTAGTAACGCTTCTTGATCATAACCTTCCTTTGGGATAAACAAATACGATACCCTGAATACTTCCGGGTGAAATGCTACAGCGGTATTCTCCGTGCGCTTGCGGATTTTACCTACTTGACTCTGGGACATATTAGTGAACCGTTTCTGGCCCCGTGCCGGGAATGATTTATTAATATGGCTTAGCAAAAGTCAACACTTATGTACTCAGGAGCAGCTGGTTCCACAGAGTTTATCTCATGTAGTTCCAACTTTTGCTTGCGCTTGGACGAGTAGGCATCGGGTCCTCCAAAGATGAAGTTCACCTCCTTGTGGGGCTGCCAAAATCCACCTATTGTGTCCTTGTCATCGTCCTTGGGCTTATCTTCGTTGTTGCGTCTGGGTGGTAACTTGGCCACTTTAAGTGCAGCAGTTGTGAAGCTCTTTAGCTGATAGCAATCATTGGCCTTATGGTTTCCCTTAGGGTGCCACAGGCATGGACCGCCTAGTATGTTTTCCATGGTCTGCTAGTTAATTCGGGAGTTCTTCTGGGATCGTTCTACCGCAGCGACCATGTGGTCAATCTTTCTCTTCTTGTCCTTGTTGGACGATTCTGGATTGTCTTGGCGTGGTTTCTCCTTCCCCTTGCCGCGGATGTCATACAGAGCCGACTCCCTCGAAGAAAACTTGTCAGCGATCTTAAGGCACTCCTGAGCGGTCAAGTCCAAATTATGGTTCCTTCGACCGACCTCCCGAACCGAGTCATCACTCTGTAACCTTCCTAGGAAGGCAATAATGATCTGCTGATCCAAAACATTGAGGATCTCAGTCTTCTTGGCGCAAAAACGCTTGATGTAGTCACGTAGAGGTTCGTTAGAATTCTGCTTGATCCGAGTGAGGTCGAAGTGGTTGCCTGGCCGGTTGTAAGTAGCTTGGAAGCTGTCGGTGAACTTCTTATTGAGATCTTCCCAAGATGCGATCGACTTTTCTCAGAGGGATGTGAGCCAAATCCGAATGGTTGGCTCGAGGTAGACCCGCACATATTTGGCCATCACAAATGTATCACCTCCGACTGATCGAATACCTGTGCTGTAGATATGAAGCCACTTTCGGGGGTTGGTCTGACCATCATACTTCTCGATGCCGACCAGCTTGAAGCTCTTCGGCCACTTGCAGATGCAAAGTTTGGGCGCAAAGGCTTTTATCCCGTCAAACTCTTTGTCGTTGGGCGTGCTTGACCTACATCGATGGTCAGTAGAACAAGAAGCAGAAGGCGTACGACGCTGATGGTAAGGTCCCACATCATCATCGTGGCGGCGTCGACGGTTATCCTTGTTGTGGTCTTCGTGTCGATCCCGTTGTCATGACGGCATCGGTCATCGTGGTTCTCTCATCGAGGTTGATTGTCATGTTGGTCTTCCCGTCGCACATCATAAAGATAGTCGTCTCCCCGATCACATCTCTCCTCCAAGTAACGTTGATTGTTGAGCCTTCTCTTCATGATGGGAGTTGATGATTTGTCAGCCATAGCAAACACTAAGGGAATTCCTTAGATCTTGACACCCAAGTCGGTCGCGAGGCTCTGTCCAACTAGAACCGGCAACCAATTGGGACGGTTGTGCCCTAGCCTGATCTTGAATAATGGCAGCATTAAGCATGGCCACCGCCTTCTTCATTACAGGAGTTTGGAACTCCTGGTCAGCCATCAAGTCGCCTAGGAGCGTTCTTGCCTCAGTGATGTTATTCTACAGGGTGGTATAAAGTTTCTCGCCATCCATATCGATCCCCAAGTCTTCGAGGCCCAGTTCTCTCATGATGTTACAACAGCCACGAGATCCCATCGGTCGGCGTGGTTGATGACCAACTAAGGGGGCTCCTCCTTCGCGAGCTCCTTCTTGAGTTCCCTCCGAATTGTTTGCCGATGGAGGGATACCCTGTGGCACCAATTGCACCATATATACGGCACGTGGATACGAGCAAGAAGAACCATCCGAGTCCTCATCAAACAACGGGATCGACTTGGAGTCGTACCCAGTGGGTAGGCTTGTCTCGCCAAGTCCGAGTGGTACCAAAGGCAAGGTTAGATCTGACGAGCCCGATGATTGCACCATGGAGTTGGCAGCGGTCAGGTCAGATCCCTGGTTCTCCAGACCTAGAGCTCAGTCGACGTCCATGGTGAAGTCGAGTGACCCAAAGAAGATCTTGAAGTCCGGGGAGTACTGGATGTTTAGAATCTCTGCCATCAAGGTCAATGGAGGATCCCGGCGTTCCTTGTCTCCTTCCTAGCATGCCAACTGTCGAGATTTATTCCCGACAATAGATTTACACGGCTATGCACGAGACCAAGAACTTGATGGAGAAGACACAAGATGCTGATTTAGACAGGTTCAGGCCCTCTTGATGAGAGTAAAAACCCGATGTTCTATGTTTTTTGGTTTGTATTGCTTTGCGAAGTTGTAAACTCGAGTCCCTCGATGGGGTTCCCTGCCGCCTTATATATCCGGTATGCAGGGGGTTCATGAAGAGTCCTACTCGTAATCTACACGGAATTACATAGAAAGTCTACCACTAATCGCCTTGTGCTCCAAGCCAACTTAGTTAGTTCCCATACTAGTGGGCCATCCCTTTATCTTCTGACTATAGCATGGCTACGGATACCGGTAAGGTAAGTATTCCACAGAGGTATTTAGTTCCCAAGAGCTTTATGCGATTTCAGTTCTCATGTTAGTCTTATGACTTATGAAGCATTCATGAGATTACAAATCAGAGTTAAAGGACATCTGATTGACACTGAATTGGAATTGATCATGGCCGATGGGAGACATACCAAACCACTAGGAGTCATCAGAAATATGAAGATTGATATCAAAAGAAATATTGTCCTAGTTGACATATTCATTCTTAACAAAGTAGAGGATGTAATTTTGGGAAAACCTTTCTTAAAGTTGGTACAAGCGGTATTGGACACAGGACAAGGATGCCTCAAATTTACATTGGGAGGAGAGGAAATTCTTTATGATTTTCAAGATAACCCTCCCACCTTGAAGGAATTTCTTCCATAAAAGGAAAAGGAAATTAATATAGAGTATGTAGACCTTCTGAACCAATTATTAGAAGAAGAAGATTGTCAAGATGCAGATGATGCTGATCGGCACCATAAGAGTGTCGTCCGACACGAGAAGCATGCCGATCGGCACAAAAGTAAACCTGAGGTATTTGAACCTCTTGGTGCACATGATCTAGCGGATGCACCTTATGTCGACCAAAAGCCACTTCCTGAGGGTCTGTGTTGTGAGTGTCTGGGAAGGAACAAAACCAATCCAATTATTGTTAATAGTGCTCTAAACGAAAATGAGACAACACCACTTCTTGCAGTTTTAAAATGGTATAAGAAGGCTATTGGATGTTGTCTGGATGACATAAAAGGCATTAACCCATCCTTCTATACCCATATGATAAATTTTGATGCTTCTGCTAAATCAGTAGTTGAAGGGATGAGAAGATTGAAGGAAGGTATGAAGGACGTGGTAAAGAAGGAAGTTCTGCGATTGCTCTTGTGGTATACAAGTGGGTGCGTAATTACCACCAACACTTGCCCACAGGGGTCGATTGAGGAGCGACGTGATCGACCCTCTCGACGGGGGTCGAGCAAGATGGGGAGTGGGCGACCCCTCGATAGAGGTTGAGTGAGGCGGAGTGCACCAAGTCTTTTCTTCGATTAGTCGAACAGGGTGTGGGCCCCTTTGACCGCGTTGACTCAAGGTCGCTTGGGCCATGGCTTTCCGGGCCTGCCGCGGGACCCAGGCATGGTTGTATCATTTTGGTTACGGGATTCATCGCCGCCACGTGGCATCACCGATATTTATCCCCGACAATTGTGTTCCACCAGACCTGCGCTAAAAGCGGGGAGAGTTCCAACAGTACAACCAGTTCATGGACTCAAGTGGAACGGACACCAATCTTTGAAACGGGCCAAGACCAGATATGTGCTACAAAGGGTTGGGGTGAATGGGGTTTACTAGGGTGGAAATTTCATAATTTGGTCTTTTTAAAAAATATTTTCACAAATAGACCCATGTGGACAATAATTCCAAAAATGGATTCTTTTTGGGACGACACAAAATCTAGCCCGTAGATCAATTGCACGATGCCATATAGTATGAATGAAATCTGGACGTCCAATTCGTAGGGGTACAATGGTCATTTTGTAAATGAATAAATAGTAATTTGTAGGGGTAATGTAGATAATTCATATTGTTTGAATCTCAATCTTCATTGAGGGGCTCATGCGGCGACGAGATGCACGACAGGGAGGGGCTTCGGGTGCGAGGCTCGGCGGCGACAGAAGGCAGCCTTGGCTGCTGTGCGCATGACCGTGGCCGACGATACGATCGTTAAGCAGCGCAACGAAAGTTCCCAATCTCGATCTACGAGGACCTCAGGTGGCGACAAGGCGAGTGACATCGCAAGCTGTCTAGGTGCGAGGCTCAGCGGCAATAAACGACGGGCTCTGCTGTAGTGCGAGCATGGGCCGATGACTCGAGCATTGAGCTGTGCAATGAGCACCATTGGGGTCGTGATGACAGTTAAGATTTCGGTGGGATGGAGCCCATGATGGCTGGCGGGAGCGGGAAGAGGAGGAAAGTTAGACTGGAGCACCCGAAGGCTGGCTTCCACACGTCGAACTGGTCATTGTGCTCCTACCGCCGTGTAGCCGTGGCCAACGTCACTGTCCGTGAGTCAAGCGCCGGAATGAAGGTAGGTACAATAAAATTCCTGATACATTCTCCTGTACTTATGTTTGATTACAAATTACCAATCAAAGAATACTAGATTGAAAGTAAAAAACTACATATAGTATATATAACACAAAAGGAAAGAGGATATTGACCTGCATATTGTATTGGTCTCTCAATTTTATTTCTCTGAATTTTAAACAGAATGATTCTATAAATAATTTGTGAACATTGAACTGAAAATAATTGGAAGTATATTTCTATCAATGTTAAACAGATTTGGGTATGAACTTTTGATACGTTGATAAACTGATACTCTTCAGAAATTGAACTGAATATGTAATTGATTTGGCTGTGAAGGTAGTCTGGCATTGTTCAAGGTACGCCTGGCGGTATGGCATGGCAATCTTTTGTTCGTTGTTCATGATATCCGTAGAATGAGTCATGCGTCATGAGTCACACTTTCAAAGTATATTTTAGGAGTCTGAAATAAGTATAGTCTGCCTAACTGATCTCTGATCGTAGGGTTTTTAATGATAGTTTAGTGAGCTAAGATTTAGATAAAGTTCTATCAGAGTTGGCCTGGTGCCTGTCTTTCAGCAAATGTCTATGCTGATATCATGTGACATACAGACAAAAAGCTATCTTACAGATGATATTAAAGCGGGAAGGATGTCAGTCTTTCTTTTTGCATGAACATTTGAGTCTCATTTCATGATTGGTTAAAAAATAATATCAGTTTTTTTATGACAGTAGCACTAGCATGGGCAAAATCATAATTGCAATCAGACCATGGTTTTTTCTTCTCCTTTTGTTTTTACTATTGCCCCTGACCCCAAGCACCAGCTGAATCATCTAATCATAAGTCGAACCAATGTGATCTTCTGTCTATGGCACCTCATGGGTACACATAATCCTGAGATTTTTCATCAGGTTCAGATAATTACTTTTGCCAGAACTGTTTTTAGATTCGTTCATCGAACATATATATCATATCCCTATGATTTAGGTTTTCAATTAATAATTTGTTATCATCTGTCAATTGAGTTCACATTATTGTGCTTAGACAAGATTTTTTTTCCCAATAGCAAAAGAGGTAGCAGATGTAAAGTCTCATTTTTCACTAACTTTCATGTGGCTTTTCTGGCTGGACTTAAAGCTCAAAACAGATTTTGCTGAACCTGGACTGGAGGGAAAACCTGATAGGATTTGTTATTGTCATTAAGATTTGATGATGCACCTTTCGTGTCCTTGATTTTTCTTGGCTGTCAGTTTGTGAAATTTACAGTGAAAGTTGAAGAGACCTGTAAGAGCACCGGAGTTATATATCAATGTTTTTCCTCCCAGGATGCTAGGATACCTAGTGACGATAATCTGGCAAAGGCTGTTTCAAAGATAAATGGTAAGGTTGCTACCTTCTTCTATGATTGTGATTCATTTATTACAGAACTATGTTGGTTTCCATTTGATTGAACTCTCATGTTTTTGAATTAAACTAGGTTATATGCTACTCCCATCCCTTTGTGTGTCAGATTGTCAGAACTATGTTATTTTTCTTTTTGATTGAACTCATGCTTGAAATCCCTAGAATTAGTAATATGCATTGTCTTCCCTAAAATAATGTACGTTGAAATTGGATTAGTATCAATTAAGATTGTACAGTCATGTGTTGTGATGATTTAGCTAATAAGTTTGTTATGATGTAGCCAGAAATGGTCTTCAGATATACCCATTGGACGTTTACACAAGCAGTTGCCAGATCCACTTCTAGTGTTGGGACACAGGAGGACACGTTTGGTGGACTCAAGGGTGGAGATGAGGGATACTCAGTGATGAGGACATCACACCTATGGACACACACAACACTCATCCAACTAAGATGAAAGTTCATATGCATCACCGGAATTTACAGGTAAATTCATTTCCAATGTTTTGCTTATATGGTTTTGAGAATAGATTGCCACCTAATGAATTCATTATTGTTAGGAACCATGGAGATGATGATGAGATAGCTGGAGAGGTGATTAGAAGCGTCATGGGCCAGCAAGGATGTCCAAGCCAAGATGGAGGCCCAACTAATATCAATCTAGAGTCTGAAACGGACGCCCAGAACACATACAGACTCGGATTAGGACGTTCTATATATGCCTAGAAAGATAACAAAAAGTACTTTCCAACCCAAGCAGTCGCTTGTCAAAATTGGTCACTAGCCGTCGACAATCGCCAAAACAAATCGACATCCAGAATCTTTCCTGGTGCTATGACACCGTAATCGGCCTTTGGGCCATGTATTGAGTTGAGACCACTTCGGGCTGCGACTAGGGAGTGACGCACGATGCTAGAGTCCTCATATACAATAGCCACCTCTTCATTGGGGTTTGGGTTTTGCTTAGATTATTCTGTTAAGAATAGTTTTGCCGCTTGATCGGTTTGTGAGAAGCCAACTTGTGAGATTCATCATATACTTGCAAATTTGGTTGCTTTCTTCTTTGTTCTTACTTGTGTTTTTGATTTGTAGGCAAGGATAAGCCTTCTCGGTGAGGTCAACTGTGCAACACTGGTTGATAACCATAGGAGACGTTGTGCTGCAATTACGGGGTTCAGAACGTGTCGTTTCGAAGCTGGATCAATTTATGTATTGCCTCCGCCTTAATCAAGATTATCAAAACCTATCGAAAGATCGGGAACCCTTGTTCACATCACTCAACGTAGCGCCTACTGTGATGCAAATTTTAGAGACTAGTTTAGAAACAGAAAGTTTTCTTTCAGTTATGCTACTAGAAGTATTGTAACAAGATTCACATGTATTGTCCAAATAAGCTAACAGAATGGATGAGTGGAATGAAACCCCATTATGTGCTGCTGCTTTGTTGTTGGCTGATTGTTCTGGCCATCTAGATTAATGAAATGACAGTCAGTTGTTTAAAAAAAAGGAAGATGTTTTGCTTAATCATTTTTTTTTGCTTTGTTTGTCAAAACACAGAATGCACTATGACGTTATTGAAAGGAACAATCATTAATTTGTGTTTGAGATGAACTATGGTATCTAATTATCAAGTTATGAGAAATGTACTTTATGCCGTTTGCCATGTTAATTGTTGATATGGGTCGGAATATTAAATTTATCTACGGCTGCAAGTTAGCCCAGGCCTCGTTGCTATCAGTAGCTACATGCTGTAGATGGAAAGGGAAAATGCAACTTGAGATGATATACAAAGTACATGGAGGATTTTGAACTTAAAATCAAGATCAACAAAGCATTCCAAATGTACTAATCATCAATTTCCCACTGCTCTTCTAAAATCCTTAGTCTACCACCTAAATTACATGAATTTGAAGATGGAGAATAAAGAGAAGGTAAAATAAGAAAATAAGTGGACTTCAGAAAGCATCTCACGTCTAATAGTTGTGGACTTCAGAATGGCTAGCCAAAGGAAAATAGACGTGAACTTCAAAAAGTATTGCTTCTGTGGAGTTGTTGCTTCATGTAACCATCACCATTTATTCAAGGTGCAGCAACAGAAGCAACTGACCCATGCTTTCAGATGTTATTTTTTGAGTGACGACCAAGAACATCATATATTAATATCAGAAAGAGTGCTTTAGCTTAGGACATTCTCGGTGGTCATGGCTAGGATCCTTGTATATTTTACACAATCTCTTTCTCGTCTTGATTTTCATAGTTTCTTGGAATGGTGTTCTTATCTTATTAGATGGGGATCCCTTTGAAACAATTGGTTCTGAATCAAGTACATTTTCTTCAAAAGATTGGTTGGCTGCTGAGAAGGGCCAAAAGTTGTTGGGTCAATGTTGTTTCCATTGTTATTGATGCCTTCATCTAATATACTCGGGAAACAGTCCATTTGCTACTTGCCATCGATCAGTGTTGTGAAGCCATGAATAAAGCTTCAGTACCCTTCTTGCGAAGTTGGTGGTAACGGACTGTCTGATCTGACCGCAAATGTGTACTTGTATTCCTGTTAGAAATTGTCAGTGTTTTGAACACCGACTAGTATTGTACCGGGGACGCGCGCTTAGACTCGGTGATGGCAATGCAAGAGGACACAAGAGATTATACTGGTTCGGGGAGTACCCCTACGTCCAGTTTGAGTAGCCGCTCGTGTTACTTGCACCAGAGTCTACAATGGATGTGAGAGAGGAGAGTTCTCCAAGTCTCGATGAGTGCGAGTGTGTTGGTGTGAGGTGTTCGATCGATCCCCTTAGGAAGAAGAAGGACCTCCCCTTTTATACTCCAAGCGGTGGCCCATGTTACAGTGAGAGAGAGGGTGCGAGAGAGAGAGAGGAGTGGGAAAACACATGCGGGGAGT
This sequence comes from Eleusine indica, assembly GCA_030378355.1. NCBI lineage: Eukaryota > Viridiplantae > Streptophyta > Magnoliopsida > Poales > Poaceae > Eleusine > Eleusine indica. The sequence continues at coordinate 19,148,066 of CM059499.1, forward strand.
TGGTGAAGTCGTGCTGAAGTTGCCGTGGGCTTTGGTTGGTGACGTATTCTGCGGTCTTCATGGGTCCTGCTGTTCTGTCTCCACACTTGCAGCTGTCGCATGGATACGTACCCTCGTCTGATGTCGATGAGTCCGAGCCCGTTGTCCTCAGTATACGGCATGGGCTGGATTACTCGGAGAGTTCAGCTTGGGCGAGTGCCATGATGTCGTGCATCGTCTCTTGATGCCCTGTCCATCAGTCCTGGATTTGCTCTATTCAGGACGTCATTATGGCGAACTGTGTCATAGCATCGGGTTCTATCCCATTGCACAGGTAATGGTAGTGACAAGGGTAGGTCATCAGAAGAATTATACCCCATGATGTTGTAGCCGCGTGCCTGGTATGGTGCCCGCAACGATGTAGAGGGTGGTTGTTGGCCATAGTCTCGTTCGACGCCCTTCCGCAGGGAGTCGGTTCGTCCTGTAATGCTTGGAATAAAGTGTCATGGTACTGCCCCGCCCTTTCATGGCCATGGTAGTCAGGTTTTCTCTACTCCGTTACTCCTGTGAGATCAGCGGCATAGTGCCTTGTCCCATCCTGGCAAGATGGACCGATGACAGGAGTTAGCAAAGATGGACAAGTATGCAAGCGTCATTGTGCCTGCCCAGGCGGGGACAGTCACTATGGGGGCGGTGCTAGCGATGTTCTCCGCAATTTGTTCGCCCCTCGGTGGAAGTCGAGGGAGGCTGAGTGGGCCTCGCCCCCTCGCAAGAGGTCGAGCGAGGCGGGGTTGACTCGTCCTCCTCGACGAAGGCTGGTCGAGGTGGAATGCATTGATTCTTTGCTTCGGGAGGCAGACTTGTTGACCGTGTTGCCCAAGGGCTACACGGGCTACGGTTATCCAGCCCATCATGGGTTCTTGGTATGGAGGATGATCGTTTTCAAAGAAAAGAGGGAAGAGTGTTATAGCTTGCCATGTGGCATTGCTGATATTTATCCCCGAGAGTAGCCCCCAAGCTTCCGAGAGACTTCGTAGAGTCGCTCGAAGGCTGTTGCTGGCCTCTTAGCCGAAGTAGAGTTTTGTGCTCGGATGTCTCTCTCGGCCAGGTGCGCGAGAGTGCATCTGCCGAGTGTAGCCCCCGAGCCAGAGGGCGAGTCAGAGACTCGTGCTTTTGCTGTATTATGCTTGGAGGCGGTCGTGGGCGTCTCGTGATGTTTTGAACCAGAGCGTTTTGTCTACCACGTTGGTGTCTTTATCGGATGCGTCGGGGCGAGATCTCATCGTCTCTTAGCGCCCTCTCCGAGGGCATCTTCTTTTTATCGAGCGACGGGCTGCACGGCAGCCGAGGAGGTAGAATTCTTGGCATCACATGGCATGGCGCTGATGCCATGGTTTGTGCATCTCGGGGAGCGCACGACACGAACAGTGAGCGTAGGCTTCCTTTGCCACGAGGCGGTGCACAACCAACCCGTGATACGGGACTTTTCATGAGGTGCACTTGGTCCGGCCTATTCAAGGTCCTGTCCAAGCCGCGTCTTGCCCCAAGTATCCCTATGTACTTTTGTGAACTATTTTCCTTATCTCAATCCTAGCTGCCTAGGGGTGGATAACCCCACCGTCATTGCCTTCCCTGCTCCTTCTCGGTTATCGGGCGGGGCATTATCATTCTAGCTGACCCGACGGCGGTGATGAGGATGACGATGAAGATGTCGTGTTGTGCAAGAGCAGCAACAAGGAGGGGAGCAGTTATGATGTCAGCTCTAACAATGAAAGTAATGTCCCCTGATTTCCTGTTGTCTTCGTCAGCCAACTGGGAGGCGAGGTTATCTGTAAGGGGGCTAATGCCTCCCCGTAGGCACTGCTCGACGCAGAGCTGCCGCATTGCTCTGCAGCCTATCCACATCTAGAGAGTTTACTCTAGTGACGACAGCTCATGATCCCTGAGGTGCGGGTATTCGTGGGGGGCTCATCGCCCTTCTGCAACCCAAGGGAGCTGAATTCCTTGAGGAGATGGATCTTCCATCAAGGAGCTCTTAGTTCCCTCCTTTGAGGGACCCAAAGGCGTCTCTTCAGAGGAGCGCTTTCTCCTTTTAGTGTTGTAACATAGGTAATAAGTTTAGCCGTTGTTACTTTCTCGTTTAAACCTTGGATGTAAGCTTTCCCTTTGTGCCATTTGTATGACACCTGGTCCTTCGAGACTGTGCTTTTGGGAGTGTGATGTGCGACCCCGTCGTTGGGTCTCAATTTGCGATGTCTTCCCTCGAGCCCCCATGCGATGCGGTGGGACCGGTCGAGTGGCTGTTTCGTCTTTGTCGATTTCTCCTTCTGCGCTTCATTCGTGAAATGGAGGATAGAGCCGGTCCTCATTTTTGCCACAAGGGCCAGAAATGAGGTGCTCGTCGAGTTGCTATTGGGTTCGTTTGAGTGAAGCCCTCGGTTCCTCGTTGATGGGGTCCCAGCGAACCAACTGGTGGTTGGCCACATTAATCCGTTTCTTCATTCTTGATTGGTTCTCGCGGCCGTTAAATGGACCCGAGGGCTCAATGCCTCTCTTCAGCGAGATACCAATGGTCATGTCAAAGCGGGACTCAAACACAACTTCGTGATGCCCTTGACACTGGGGGTGTCAAGGAGCTGACCGCTAGGTGTGTCCGTCGCTCGTGCCCCTCACTTAGTCTGATGCTCAAGGCGACTGTCAAACTCGTTTTGCGAGCCAGCCTTTGAACCTTGGCAGTTTTTAGCCTCTTATCCCACTTACCTGTGTCGGTCGAGCTTGGCTTGGTCAATCGAGTCACGGGTTTTACTGCAGGAGTCGATCGAGTTGGTGCTACAAAAAGGTGGTTAGCAACGGGTCGGAGAGGTCAATACATCCTCCATTTAGTTTGAAATTTCAATCTGAATGATTGGGTTTACTTTAAAATTTATATTTGAACGCGAGGCTAAAAGTCGGGCGTGGTAATTCAAATTGTTTCGAACCGTTTCACTACGGCCCGAGGAGAGTGCAGCGCATTTACCTAGCGTGCATTGTGGTGGGCCCAAGGGAAGCAAAGAACTACTCCGTGTTCTATGGCGTGGTAATCGAGGGGGCATTTCCTCCACATCGAGCGGTGGAGATGGTGGGCCCGCACTATGCGGGATAGTTGGATTGCTGCGGATGTCGTAGAGTCGTGGGAAGGGGAGGAGTAGTGGGGCGACATGGAGCGTTTCTAGCCGCGCACTACCCGAGGTCGGGAAGTTCTGAGGATTTACCTTGGGAAGGTCGTGGACGGGCCCCGTGGTCAAATCAGAGGGTCTTCCCTCGGATGGTTCGCCTATTTAACGCCAAACAGTAGTTCTCTTCCTCTTGTCGCTCTTCCCACATTCGTGTCTCCTCATCTTGGATGCGCCTTCCATTCCACCATGTCCAGGTTTACTCATTCAATGGTGATGAAGAATGACCTGGAGGGGCTTGTTAGTGCCGGACTTCTAGTTCCGCTCACCCGGGCAGCGGAGTGGCTGGTGACCGGGAATGAGTCATTGCTGAGGCCTCGTTAGGGGTATGTGGTCTCATTCATGCGTTTCCACAAGCGCGGGCTCGGGCGGCCTCCGCATGACTTCCTCTGGGCGTTGCTCACCCATTATCACATAGAGTTGTAGCATCTAAATCCCAATGGGATTCAACACATCTCAGCCTTCGTGGCCTTGTGCGAGGGATTCCTCGGCATCACGCCCAACCACGACTTGTGGTGCCACTTCTTCCATGCCGCTTGTTGACGGCTGTTAAGTACCATTTTCAACCGTCAACTATACTCAAATAAAGGAGAATTTGGCATTTCATACACGCATGCTTTATCACAATAATATAGTTCCACTTGTACTTGGAGAACTTTGTGCATGCAGGAGGAAATGTGAAGGAAACACCTCAAAAGGCAAGAAAACACACTTACGACCAATCAGAGAGCGCCACATGGACGTCACACGGATTGAAGGGCCCATTTGCAGCACTTAACCGACGTAACTCCCTGTAATACCGCGCAAACCGACGTCAGGGCCCACAGGACAGCCACCTGGAGAAAGCACAGGCCAGGAGGGGCCACCCCCAGGTCGGCCGACCTGGTCAGGTCGGCCGACCCGGCCGGGCGCCCTCTCCGCCTGGGCTTCCATGTGTTGGCTCCTCCGCGACTCCTGATGACGGTTTGAGATGCCTTCCGTGGCGGTTACGCTCCCTTGCCGACCTATTGAGGCTATAAATAGGAGGGTGTGCCTTCACACTCAACACACACCACAAGAAGCATTTCTCTCTTGCTAGTAGTAGTTCTTGGAGTTTTAGTGGAGTTAGGCTGAGTCTAGAGCTCTCTAGTCCCAAGTCTTCACTTGGAATTGGTATGGCTCTTGTATCTTTTCCCTTTTGTAAGACTTTGCTCTTATCAATATATATCTATTTTCTATATAGTTGTGCTTGGGTCATGAGTTTCTTGTTTGATATTGTGATCCATATATGTGATAGTATAGTCTACTTGTGTGATAGTAGTTTATATTTATTATACTACTATTGTCATGCTAGTTATATACCGTCACTATAGTCTAGTTTATATGTTATAGTCTCTATGCTTAGTTTTAGTTGATAAAGTATAGCATGGGTTTGGTGATCGTGTTCGTACGGTAGCTCTGCCTCGTTAATAGTAATCGCGGAGGGGCAGAGTGCTCTTTGGTCATGCAAGTATGGTACTTGGGTGACTGATTTGCATCAATTATTCGTTAGTCTACTGGTTCGTTGAGGTAGGCGGCAGGTGGTGACTGCCCTGTCCGTCCTTTGAAATCCTCCCCGCTAGGCTAGTGCGTAGGCTCTTGGCGGAAGTCGCCTGTGGATGCAGGGGTAAGTCCGTTCCTGAAGTGCTATACTATTGACTGCTGAACCTGAGTGTGGGTCTGTATGTATTCTACTTAGGCTATGCAATTGTATAGGAATGTATAGTAGGAGTAGCTTAGCCTAGTCTTTCCTCCACTAGACTTTATTTATTTAGTAGGAATCTTCTGTGTGTGTCACACTATCCAGTTATTATCATGTACCCGCCTGTCTTGGTTAGATATCCTTGCTAATTGTTAACATGATCTTATATGTTAGTAACGCTTCTTGATCATACCCTTCCTTTGGGATAAACAAATACGACACCCTAAATACTTCCGGGTGAAATGCTACAGCGGTATTCTCCGTGCGCTTGCGGATTTTACCTACTTGACTCTGGGACATATTAGTGAACCGTTTCTGGCCCCGTGCCGGGAATGATTTATTAATATGGCTTAGCAAAAGTCAACACCGCTTGCCTATGGTGCAATGTTGGTGGTGAGTACATCCCCTGCACGATCGCATGTGTGGGGATTCAACTTCATGGGGACCGCTCAGGGACTGTACATTCCCATGCTGACCCTGACTAACAACTCTGGGTGGCACAAGAAGTGGTTCTACCTGCGCGATGATGAGTCCCACAATCTCCTGGAGTTCACTGGTGGGTAGGCCCATCAATCTCGGGAGAGTTGGTCATGGGGGAAGATGAGCACCAGCAAGCGGTGGATCAGCGAGGCCCTAGCCGCGATTGCCCATCTAAAGAGTAGAGGCCTCGTCAGCGCTAGGATCGTCGTGTGGTACCATAAGCAGAGGTTTGCGCCCCAATTCGCTTGTCGCCTTCCCATGTTTCTCGTCGGAAAAAATGACCGCGTTGTCCCGGATATTGTGATGGCAAAGGCTCTACTTCCTGTCGCGGAAGTCGCGAAGCGGGTGAGGGTAGCGCTGGGGACTAGCGCTCGAGAGTGGCCGATCCCGAATGGGCTGATTATGCGAGCCTTGTGCAAGGTCGAGTTCGATGGGTCGGGAACTTCCATGGTCTCATCATCTGAGATGTATTCCCATCCCGTGTGGCATTGCTGCTTAAGCGGCTGTGCTCGGCGCACAATGAAGCTTTGTCTACGGTGACACCGTCGATTCCATCCTTCTTGAGATCAGCAATATTCTTCAGAAGATCTTGGGCTTGGGCATCGTTCGAGTCCAACTTCTCTGACTAGGAGGGTTGGGTGCTGGCCTTTCCACCGGTGAAGTCCAAGATGATGGGAGGAGGATTGTCACAATAACACCACTCCTATCACCAGTTCTTGTTCCCTGTAGCCGAGGAAACATCGATGTACGTCTCCTTCTTCCGCAATTGGAAGCCAACACCGCCTATTGCCTCTTGGTTGGCGACTGATGGTAGAGGGAGGAGGACGAAGAGGTGGCAAAAGAGAGTGAAGTGGGACAGGATGCCCAAGAAGGCTTCACATATATGCACGAAAATGGCAATGTGCAAGATGGAGTTGGGATTGAGGTTCACTAACTCAATCCCGTAAAAGAAAAGAAGCCCGCGCAAGAAGCTGCAGCAGGGGACTTCGAAGCTACACTCAAATAAGGAGCGGAAAATTATGGATTGGGAGGGGATGAGATTTAGATTTTGGTAACTTCCAGTTTAGTCACGCCTGCTCCGGCAGAATGCTGTGTACGACCATGGTGTTCAGCGTGTTGGTGCTGATGGTGCTTCGGGAGAACTCGTGAAGACGATCTGGGATTTCCTGCTCCAATGAGGACGATTCGGCGGCGGCGGCAGAACCCTTCGATCCCTTTACCAACTTGCACGTCATGGCAACAGGCAGTGAAATGTGGTGGATTTGATGAAACCCTAGCCTAGGTCATCTCTCGCAAGGAGCTCGGGGGCTTGGGCGCAATGGATATCTGCAGTGGTGATGGCAATGCGGATGAACCCTAAAACAGGAAAGGCAGAGGGGCACGAGGAAGATGAAGAGTTCAAGCAAAATGACGGCACGGAACTTTCGATAGCTTGCCCTTGCCCTTTTATATTTTTGCGTTGACCTTGTCACGGAAGGTACATGTGCACCAGCATGGGCCATACTATGTTGCATTATCCATTCCGAGAGGTTAAGCAAAATGAGCAGAGATCTATCTAAAAGATTTTTTGCTATGATAAGACTCTGAGTATTAAACTCGGGGGCTTCTTTGATGAGAAGCTTCATTTCAATTACACAATATAATACCCATACTTGTGTGATTTGATGATCACATAGCAGAGTACTTGACGGTCGTATGGGAATAAGTTTGAAGGCTAAGTCGTTGATTGAAGTCAATAATGAAAAAGCTAAGAGTCAGACTTATGCTATCCGAGTGATGGAAATTCTAGGAAAAGCTACATTATGATTGATGTTATTATAGCTTACTACTAGGTTATGATCGATGTCATAAACTTTTCTTTGATTCTTACATGTTTGATGTCATGATATTAGAGTCAGAGGTCATTCGGCGAATGGTGTATACCACTCTGCTTTTCACAATCAGTCGACACAATTGATGTTGAGCAGACTGAGTTCCTGATTTGATGATCAGGAGGATGTTTGCTTAAACTTGATGGTTTGAGTAAAAATATGCCTTTATATAACAAAATGTACAGAGCTAAAACTATTAGACTCTTGAATTATTTGTTAGTCTCCAAATTATACAAGAGTCGGGGGCTACACCTGATCAGATGCACCTAGTTGGTGTACCTGATCTATCGGGACTTCATTCAAGAGGTCTTTCTAATTACCTGTTCACATAGTTACTGGTGAAGAATCACTCGGCAAGTCACAGCTCAAAATCAGAAAGCTCTCGATGGCAGCTGTGGAATACTTACCGGTATCCATAGCTATGTCTAAGTCGGGAGCCGATAGGATGGCCAACCAATATGTGAACCGACCGAGTCAGCTTGGAGCGCAAGGCAATTAGATATAGAATTACTATGTCTATCCTTATAGAGTACAAGATCATAGCAGCCCTAACTAACCACATCATATCTCCCAATAACGTAGAAGGATAATGCTTATGCTACACACTAGTGTGTTTGAGGTGAAATTTAATCATGCCAACAAATGAAAACTAGATAGAGTACTGAGATGTAAATTGGGCATATGAAAGGAATAAAAGACAGAGCCACTATTCTTCATCTCAACATAGGAAACCTTATGCATTCATACCACGCATGGATTTATTCATTATTATTATTATTATTATTATTAGGTTTTTTATTACTGAAAGCGGGAGAGACTTGCCGACAAAGAGGATCACGGGATGAGGTGACACGCGTCAAGATCAAGAAGTCATGCTTTAAGAAGCGTGCAAGGTGGTTTCCTGGTTTGGGCCTCAAAACCGGTGACGGCGATTGGAGGTGCACGTGTCACCATCGCGGAGCTTGCGTCCAGGCAAAGCAAAGTCGTGAAGGTCTCGATGGCATTCGGGCGACGAGGAAAAAGATGGACAGTTGTTCCCCTGGTGATTGGTGGCAATGTATTGTAGGTGAGGGGTAGGATGGTCTTTTGGACAACCCCTAGGCCTATATAAGGAGTGATAGGGCTGGTGGAAGAGGTGCCTCTCTTTCCCTTAGCCTTGCTAGGTCTTCATTTCAAAGTGATAGGAGAGGTCTTCATGTAATAGAAGAGAGGAGCGGGTGTCTGAGAGACATCTCATTCTCGTCCAAATAGTGGGAGGAAGAGGGTGGCTTCCTAGCCATGTATCCCTGAATCTTGTACACAAAGATCAATGATATGAAATTCAATTTCATGCTTAAGATCTTCCTCTCTCCCTAAATCCAGAATTTCCGTTTTTCTCCATTTTTAGAGCTATTTTCGTGGGAATTTTCGATCTCATTTTTGAGTGAGTTTTTGGGGTGGATTTCTTGGGGATCTTAGTGCTATGATGAGCTAGAACAATCCTATATGGGTCCTTGACCGAATCAAGAGCTCTAGCACCCTCGATTTGAAGGATTTCTCAAGTTTCCCCTTTTTAGTGTTCTTGGCCCAAGATCTGAAATTTGTGATGATTCCTTGATCCAATTGAGTGGATCTTCTTGGATTAGGGTTCTGATGTGTTGAGGATTACTTGGTCCACAAATCACATGATTTGGAGTTCGTTTGATTAGGTTTTGGTCAAGTTCTTGCCTAATCCCGAACTAATTTCTATTCTGTCGAGGGTCGATCGGCACTGCCGATCTTTCTATCGGCACTACCGGTGCAGGAAGAAATATTTGGATTGGCACTATCGATGATTTGATCGGCACTGCCGAAGCTCTGTGTAGATTGTCAATCAGCACTACTGATGCCCTGATCGACACTGCCTATCTTTGTCTCGGCACAGCTGATGCGTGAGTGAAAATCCTGATCGGCACTTCCGATGTCCTGACTAGAAATTTCTTTTTCTTTTTGGTGTCAATCGGCACTACCGACGATATGACCGACACTGTCGATGCCTGTGATCGGCACTACTGATGGTAGTTCAATGAGTCTATTTTGAGTACTGTTCTTTGGTAGTCTGTAGTCCTAGTTGTTTTTGTGTGCTTCTTCTATTCTCTTCCACTGTACTAGTCGTTCCTGGGGTTAGCACATCACAAGTTGGTGTTTGTAACCTAGGTGACTTACTTTAGGGTTGGGTTCGGATGTTTTTAGGACATAGGCTAAGTTCTTATGAAGAATTTTAATTGGCTCCCATTCACCCCCGCCCCTCTGGTTGCCTTCTTAGTCCTTTAATTTGTATCAGAGCCGGTTTGATCATTAGTTGACCTTAACCAGCTTTGTGATCCGAAGGCGACATGGAGAACTGGGCGGTCAAGCTTTGGATGTTCAATGGAGAGGACTTTCCCTACTGGAAGTCATGGACCAAGGCTTATCTCTTAAGCCAAGGACATGCAATTTGGGAGATAGTTGAGCAGGAGTATGCCATACCAGAAGACCATAACACTATAGCTGCAGGTGAGTTAACCAAGTATGAAAACAACTCCAAAGCTGTCAATATTCTGCTTTCTGCTCTAGGTAGGAGTGAACATGATCGTGTTGCACATCTTGAAACTACTCATGCAATTTGGGATAAGCTTTGCACGTACCATGAGGGTACCAATCAAGTCAAGTCTATGCGTAAGAATTTTTACAATAGACAGTACCAAACCTTTGCATAAAAACCTGGCAAATCACTACATGACAATTTTTGTAGGTTTGAGGCCATTGTGTGCAACTTGTGGGCTTGTGGTAAACTTGTGTACAATGATAATGATAGAGCTAAGCAACTGTTGTATTCTCTTGATGAAAATATTTTGCGGGTTAAAATTGCTTCTCTGGAAGAAACTGCTGATTTCAATACCCTGAACTGTGAGCAACTGTATAGCAAGCTGAAATCTCATGAACTGTCTAGAAAATCTCATCCTAATCTTGCTAATTCTGCTTCTAGCATCACTTTGCTTTCTAGCTCTCAAAAGTGTAGTCACAGCGGTGCTTCTTATGGAACTAACCCCTCACTTGACAAGTCTTCCTTGGAATTTGCTCTGTCTTCTCTTGTTGCAGCTTCCGATGAACAGATGGAGTGCATTGCTGACGAGGAGCTATCCTTGGTCACAAGGAAGTTCAGAAAGTTCTACAACAACCGGAAGGAGAGAAGAGGAGGTGGTTCAAGAACCTGCTTCGAGTGTGGTGACCCTGGACACTTTATTGCTGACTGCCCTAAGAAGAAAAAGAAGGCCGGGTACCACGACAACAACACTGAAGACTTCAAGAAGAAGAAGAACCACTTCAACAAGAGAAACAAGAACTCTAAGAAGTTCACGAAGGCTGTCACACGCGCTTGCGTTGCCGCTCTAAGTGACATCGACCTCACATCAAGCTATGGCCTTACAAGCTATGAGGAGGAAGTTGAAAAGCCACGACTCAAGAGGAAGGATGACTTCACCGGGCTTTGCTTCATGGCCAAGAATGATCATGACACCTACTCTGGCTCCGACTCCAACACAAGCGTGGTACCTCCCACTCTTGGTGAGCTCTCTTCTGAACATGATCATTTGCGCGATGTTTTGCTCATGCAAGATGATAAGCTTCATAGCACTATTCATGAGAAGGAAAGTGTGCATGCTTAAGTTGCCAGTTAGCTTGAGAGTGTCCTTAAAGAGCTTGATGAATTCAAGGCTAGACCAACTCTTTTGGGTGCATGTTAGAAGTGCGCTAAGCTCACTAGTGTGTTGGAAGCTCAAACCCTCAAAGTCAAAGAGCTTGAGTCCAAGCTGCTAAATGAGACTCGCTCTAAGGTTCTCCCACCACCATGTGTAGTGTGTGGCTCTCTTAAGGATAAGCTTGCAATAACTAGAGAGGAAAACACGAATCTAGTTCAAGAAAATAACTACCTCATCTCTCGTCTCAAAAGAACCCTAGTGAGTGAGGAGAAGATTGAGAGTGACTTAGCAAGAGTCAAGGAGAGTGCTAGTAGGTCAACCTACAACTTGGGCTTGGGATTTGAGAGGTGTGACAAAGAGAGTGAAAATGTGGGTAAGTTTGTGCCTAGCTCTAGCTACAGGGATGAGGAACAATCCATCAAACCCACTGACACATACAATCCACCAAACCCCAAACCTTCCTTCAACCTAAAGCAAATAGAGAAGCCAAAACCCAAATTTTCTTTGCAAATAAAGCCTAAACATGAGATTGTTTACCATGTTCTATGGCCATAAGGGTCACTTGGATGAGTACTGTTATAGGCGTAAAAGGATTGAGAGTAGTTAAGCTGAATTAACTAGAAATGTGCATCATGATGATTTTGTTGATTTTCAACCTTGCTCTTTTTCTCATGCCTATGATGGACAGGGTCATTCCTCATATGGCTTTGATTCACGAAACAAAGGCTTGGTGCAACAGCGCTTTGGCGCACCATGTTTTCCCCATCGTGGTGAGCATCACTCGAGTGGATTTGGTTTTCACGCAGATAGTTTCTATCCTCACAACCCAAGGTTTTAGTTGAGACATTTGGACCGGCCACGTTTTCCCCATCATGATTATCGTCCCATGCGTCCGAATGATAATGTGCAAAGAACTGTGATGACTACTGTCGGTCGTATGGTTAAGTGCTGGATCCCCAAAAGCTTTCTTACTAACCCTAGCACTGAGCCATCGATCTTCCCTTCTCATTTTTTGTAGGCAGCAGGTGGAGGCTTGTAGAACAAATGGGCTAATGGACTCTGGGTGTTCACGCCACATGACGGGAGATGCAAAGTGGTTCTCCAGCCTCACTCCCTTGAAGCATCGGGAGTATGTGACCTTTGGGGATGACAAGAGAGGTAGAGTGAAGGCAAGGGGCGTGGTAAAGGTAAATGAAAAATTTACTCTCAAGGATGTTGGTTTGGTTGAGCATCTCAAGTACAATCTTCTCTCTGTTTCTCAGTTGTTTGATGTTGGTTTGGAAGTGTGCTTTAAGAAAAATGCTTCATGTGTTCTTGATTTGAATGGCTCTTTGGTTTGTGGGATTTCTAGCATTGGGAGAGTGTTTCAGGCTGATTTTTCTGTTTCTCCTGGTTCTCACAAGTGCTTGTTTGCTCAATCTTCTTCTGAGCTCTGGAGATGGAATAGGAGACTAGGTCACATGATCTTTGACTTGCTTTGTCGCTTGAGTGGCCTAGGTTTGATCCGAGGATTGCCTAAGCTCAAATTTGATAAGGATTTGGTTTGTGCTCCTTGTCGTCATGGGAAAATGATTGCCGCTTCTCATCCACCAATTAATTTGGTGATGACTTAACGCCCTGGGGAGCTGCTTCACATGGACACTGTTGGTCCTTCTTGGGTTCGTTCGGCGGGTGGGAAGTGGTATGTTCTTGTGATTCTTGACGACTTCTCTCTCTATTCGTGGGTTTACTTTCTTGAGAGCAAGGAAGAAGTGTTTCATCACTTTTGGAGCTTAGCTTTGAGGTTGTTCAAGGAACTTCCTAGTGCATTATGAGCAATCCGTAGTGACAATGGCACCGAGTTCAAGAACTCCTCCTTTGATGCTTTCTGTCTTGACCATGGTATTTAGCATTAGTATTTAGCACCTTGTGTCCCTCAGGAGAATAGAGTGGTCGAAAGAAAGAACAGAGGCGGTTTCAGGCTGAGGCCATCAGTATTGCTTGCTATGTTTCCAATCGGGTTTTCTTGCGCTCAATTCTTAATGTGACTTCCTATGAGCTACGTTTTGGGAGGAAGCCATCTGTTTCTCATTTGCGTGCCTTTGGTTGCAAGTGCTTTATTCTCAAGCATGGCAATCTTCATAAGTTTTAGTTGAGATCTTCTGATGGAATATTTAATGGTTACACTCCTTATGGCCATTCCTACAGACTTTTGAATATCGAAACTAACACCATCGTAGAGTCCTGTGATGTAACCTTTGATGAATCAAACTCTTGTGCAAGCAATGTGGTTGAGACTGCAGGTAACAGGGAGATGGAGGAGAGTATCTTTGTAGAAGAGAACCTACAGGGCTTGGATGATGATGATGATGAGTCATTCCATCCCACATCCGAGCTTGTTTCTGCTGCTTCACCACTCCAGCAAAGGGTCCAGAAGCTTCTACATCGACGTCTGCTGTTGTTGAGCCTGCTCCAGCCGTGGTTGAGGGGGAGGTACACTCTGAGATAGAGGCCCCTCGCCACATTCAACACCGGCATCCTTCTCAACAGATGATCGGTAACCTCAATGAGACGACAACAAGGTCAAGGTCTGTACATCTCGCCAGCTTTACTAATTATCTATTTATTGCCACCTTTGACCCTCGATATGTTGGACACGCACTATCAGGTGAGCATTGGGTTAATGCCATGCATGAAGAGATGGAAAACTTTGAGAGGAACAGAGTGTGGACCCTAGTAGAGCCTCCTGTTGGTGTCAATGTTATAGGAACCAAGTGGGTGTTCAAAAACAAGCATGGAGAAGATGGTGAGGTTGTAAGAAACAAGGCTAGGCTTGTTGCTCAGGGTTTTAGCCGAGTTGAGGGCTGAGACTATGGGGAAACCTTTGCTCCTGTTGCACATATAGAAGCCATTAGGAACTTGCTTGCATATTCTGCCTCTAAGGGCATTAGACTCCATCAAATGGATGTCAAGAGTGCTATCCTAAATGGTTTCATAGAGGAAGAGGTTTATGTGAAACAACCACCTGGCTTTGAGCACCACAAATAGCCAAACCGAGTGTACAAGCTTCAGAAGGCTTTGTACGGGCTAAATCAAGCTCCTAGAGCATGGTATGCTACGCTTAAGACCTTCTTGCCAGAGTGCAGGTATGTCATGGGGCATGTTGACAAAACCTTGTTCACTTTGAAGCATGACAATGACTTCTTAATGGTTCAGATATATGTGGATGATATCATTTTTTTTTTGGGGGGGGGGGGGTCCCCTCATGCTCTTGTGTCTAAATTTCTGGAAACCATGGAAGTGAATTTCAGATGTCAATGATGGGTGAGATCACCTTTTTTCTTGGACTTCAAATCAAGCAATGCAAGCAAGGAACCTTCATACATCAAGCTAAGTATACGAAAGATCTCCTGAAGAAGTTTGACATGGTCGATGTGAAGTTGTTGTCAACTCCAATGTTCACTCCAACGGCACTTGACCCAGATGAAGACTGTGAAGCGGTGGACCAAAGGGAGTACAAGAGCATGATCGGCTCCCTCTTGTACCTGATAGCGACAAGACCTGACATACACTTTGCGGTGTGTCTTTGTGCTCGCTTTCAAGCTTCCCCAAGGGTGACTCATCGCAAAGCTGTCAAGCGCATCTTTAGGTATCCGAAGTACACCCTTGAGTTTGGTCTTTGGTACTCTGCATCTTCATCTCTTGATCTCATTGGGTATTCAGATGTGAACTTTGCTGGGTGTAGAATTGATAGGAAGAGCACTTCTGGTACTTGCCATTTCTTGGGTACTTCTTTGATCTGTTGGTCTTCTCATAAGCAGTCGAGTGTAGCCCAATCAACCACAGAGGCTGAGTATGTTGCTGCTGCTCACAAATCCTATTGATAGTATCCACCATGAGAGACTATGGGTTAAGCTTTAAGAGTGTTCCACTCATGTGTGATAACTCCAGTGCCATATGCTTAGCCAAAAACCCAATCCAACATGGTAGGGTCAAACACATTAATGTCCAATTCCACTTTCTGAGAGACAATGTTGAGAAGGGAGATGTTGAGCTCAAATACATCGACACGAAAAACCAACTAGCTAATACCCTTACCAAGCCCAGAGATGCTTCATGATTCACTTTTCTTCAGGGGGAGCTTGGCATTTGTCATCTTTATGTCATCATTTGAGGGGGAGTTGGTATTCTCTTGTATATATGCATCTTACCTTTTTCGCATTACATCTCATATGTAATATATGCATTGGTAGATGAGCTTCATCTTTTATGCTTCCTTGCATTTCTCATTGCTATGATTAAATTTGAGCTTGGATGTGATAGCAATCTCTCATGCTTAGATTTTCTAGATGGCCTGTTATAGACTTATTTGAGCAACTTGCTAATCTTATAGGTGAACTTGGCTTTTTGTGAACCTTATTTACTAATCTTGCTAAACCTTTCTCACCATGTGTATAATTGCTTTTATTCATGTCAAGACTTGTGTTGAGGCTAGTCTAGAGGATATCTTGGCTTTGGCACCTTGTGTTTACGAAATGTGGCTTTGCAAATGTTTAGCTCATGATGGAACATTGTGGGAATGTTTGTTCCTTTTGCCGCAAAGGCATGTTCATCCTTATGCTTTTAATTTGCAAGATAAGTTGATTGTGCTTCAAAGCCTCGGGGTGTTCACCGTACCAAGTCGTGTGACCCTCCGCATGGATTAGAAGTAACATTGAAGGACCAAGAAGGCGACCAGGGGGGTGAATGGGAGCCAATTAAAATTCTTCTCAAGAACTTGTCCTATATCCCAATTACAACCCAAATCAACCTCTAACCAAATCACCAAGGTAACACACACCATCTTGTGATGTGCTAACCCTAGGAGTGATTCAAAACAATAGGATACATAGCGGAAGCTCAAGAGGGTCAAAAAGAAAAACAAGAGAGATCCAAGAAATTGTAATTCTGGACCTCGACGGAAGTTCCTTTGTTTATGGAAGTTCCTTCAGGGTCACGATGGAACTTCCTTCGTCAATAGAAGTTCCTTCAGGGTCAAATCAGATGCAATGTTTCAAAGAGAAAAATCTCAAAACCCTATCAAACAAACTCCAAAAATCACAATATTTAGACTAGATCATCCACAAGACATCACGACTCTACTCTAAAGAGATCCACTCAAATAGCATAAGGAATCATAATGAATTTCAGATTTCGTGCCAAGAACACCAAAAAGGGGAAACTTGAGAAATCTTTGAAATCAAAGGTGCTACAGCTTTTGATTCGGTCAAGGACCCATATAGGATTGTTCTAGCTCATCATAGCACCAAGATCCTCAAGAAATCCGACCCAAAAACTCATCCAAAAATGAGATAAAAAATTCCCATGGAAATAGCTACGAACATAGAGAAAAAGAGAAATTCGGGATTTAGGGTGAGAGGAAGAATTTGAGCACGAATTTGAATCTCATATCATTGATTCATCAAGTCAAGATACATGGATACATGGCTAGGAAGCCACCCTCTTCCTCCCACTATTTGGAAGAGCAAGAGATGTCTCTCACACACCCACTCGTCTCCTCTATTACATGAAGACCTCTCCTAGAACTTTGAATGAAGACCTAAGGCAAGGCTAAGGGAAAGAGAGGCACCTCTTCCACCAGCCCTACCTCTTCTTATATAGGCCTAGGGGTTTTCTTAAAAACCATCCTACCCCTCACCTACAATACACTGCCACCTACCACCAGGGGCACAACCGTCCATCTTTTTCTTCATCGCTCCAACGCCATCGAGCCCTTCATGACTTTGCTTCGCGTCGACGCAAACTCCACGATGGTGCCACGTGCACCTCCAATCGTCGCCACCGGTTATGAGGCCCAAACCGGGAAACTGCCTTGCACGCTTCTCGAAGCGTGACTTCTTGATCTTGATGCGTGTCACCTCGTCCCATGATCCTCCTCGTCGGCAAGTCTCTCCCACATTCGGTCCATTGGAAGCCTCTACTTGCACCAACACACAATCACCTTTGACTTGGTCAATCCTGCCATCTTGATCACCACCCACGGTTTTGAGGATCAACCGCGAAACCGTCCATGCTTCTTGCCTCTCCACGTGTACAGTGTGGATGACCCTTGACTTCACCCGGCCTCCTGATCGTCTGACCCCAAGTCTCCTACATGTGCCCGATCCTCTCGTCGTTGACCGCCAAGTTGACTCTAGTGATCTACACATCATGAGACAAGAAAACATATTTCCCATCTCCTGCAAACTCTCCAAGATCCTCACCAACTCTGGTTAGTCAAAACCATGACATGCACAAACTCATGCAATCCCCAAATTCCGATATTTCAACTCAAACACCGAACTCCACCATTGTCAATTACTCATCACATATTGCAAACCATGGCACATCTCAACATGGTTTCTCAATCTCCCCCTTGATGAGTACATCGACAACATCAAATGTACAAAGCTTAGAGATTTGAAATGTGAAGCCGAAAAAGCACATCGAAATGGCAGAACCCAAAGAAAAGGTGAAAAGTAGCCATCTAGCATAAAAGGGATCACAAAACCAATAGTTGACAAAGAAAGCCACTCAAGAACGCAAAGATTCTGAAAAGCGCATGAAAAACGCTCAAGGACATGATATGCTCCCCCTTAACTTGTGGTAGGTCTCATGTAATGCAAAATGGATCATTTTAACTTCTAATCCAAGCGGAAGGTTGCATGACTGGGTACGGCAAACACCCCGAGGCTTCGAAGCACAGTCAACTTATTTTGCAAATTAAAAGCATAAGGATGAGCATGCCTTTGCGGCAAAAGGAACAAACATTCCCACAATGTTCCATCATGAGCTAAATATTTGCAAAGCCATATTTTGCAAACACAAGGTGCCAAACCCAATATATCATATAGACTAGCCTCCATGCAAGTGTTAACAAGGATAAAAGCAATTATACATATGGTGAGCAAGTTTTAGCAAGATTAGTTCATAAGGTTCATACGAAGCTATGTTTACTTTTAAGATTAGCAAGTTGCTCAAAAAGAGTCTATAACAAGCCATCTAGAAAATCTAAGCATGAGAGATTACCATCACATCCACACAAATTAGCTCAAGCTCAATCATAGCAAAGAGAAATGCAAGAAAGCATAAGAATCAAAAGTCATCTACCAATGCATATATTACATATGAGATGCAATGCGAAAAAGGTAAGATCATATATACAAGAGAACACCAACTCCCCCTCAAATGATGCCGTAAGGATGGCAAACACCAAGCTGCCCTCGAAGAAAAGCAAATCTCAAAGCATCTAGGGGCTTGGTGAGAATATCAGCCAATTGGTGTTTAGTGTCAATGTATTTGAGCTCAACATCCCTCTTCTTAACATTGTCTCTCAGGAAGTGGAATCTCACGTTTATGTGTTTGACCTCACCATGTTGGACTGGCTTTTTGGCTAAGCCTATGGCAGTGGAGTTATCACACATGAGTGGATCACTCTTAAAGGTTAACCCATAATCTCTCATGGTGGACACTATCCATATGATTCGTGAGCAGCAGCAAGCGGCAGCAACATATTCAGCCTCCTTGGTGGATTGGGCTACACTCGACTGCTTACGAGAAGACCAATAGATCAAAGAAGTATCCAAGAAATGGCGAGTATCAGAAGTGGTCTTCCTATCAATTCTACACCCAGCAAAGTACGCATCCGAATACCCAATGAAATCAAGAGATGAAGATGCAGAGTACCAAAGACCGAGCTCAAGGGTGAATTTGAGATACCTGAAGATGCGCTTGACAGCCATGCGATGAGTCACCCTTGGGGAAGCTTGAAAGCGAGCACAAAGACACACTGCAAAGTGTATATCGGGTCTCGTCGCTGTCAGGTAGAAGCGGGAGCTGATCATGCTCCTGTACTCCCTTTGATCCATAGCTTCACTGTCTTCATCTGAGTCAAGTGTCATTGTAGTGGACATTGGAGTTGACAACGGCTTCACATTGACCATCTCGAACTTCTTCAGGAGATCCTTCGTGTACTTGGCATGAAGAATGAAGGTGCCTTGCTTGCACTGCTTGATTTGAAGTCCAAGAAAGAAGGTGAGCTCGCCCATCATCAACATCTGAAATTCACTTTCCATAGCTTCCTGAAATCTAAACACAAGAGCATGAGAGGAACCTCCAAAGATGGTATCATCCACGTATATCTGAACCATTAGAAAGTCATTACCATGATTTAGAGTGAACAAGGTTTTGTCAACACACCCGCGCTCTAGCAAGAAGGTCTTAAGCCTAGCATACCATGCCCTCGGTGCTTGCTTTAGCCCGTACAAAGCCTTCTGAAGCTTGTACACTCGGTTTGGGTATTTGTGGTGCTCAAAGCCAGGTGGTTGTTTCACATAAACCTCTTCCTCTATGAAACCATTTAGGAATGCACTCTTGACATCCATTTGGTAGAGTCTAATGCCCTTAGAGATAGCAAATGCAAGCAAGATCCTAACGACTTCTATGCGTGCAACAGGAGCAAAGGTTTCACCATTGTGTAAGCCCTCCACTTGTCTAAAACCCTAAGCAACTAGCCTAGCCTTGATTCTCACAACCTCACCATCTTCACCAAGTTTGGTTTTGAACACCCACTTGGTTCCTATGACATTGACACCAACAGGAGACTCTACTAGGGTCCACACTTTGTTTCTCTCAGAGTTTTCCAACTCCTCATGCATGGCATTGACCCAATGTTCATCAGATAGTGCGTGTCCAACATCCCGAGGTTCAAAGGTGGTGACAAAGAGAGAATTGGTAAAGCAGACGAGAGTTGCAGACCTTGACCTTGTTGTCCTCTCATAGAGATTACCGATCATCTGTTGAGGTGGATGTTGATGCTAAATTTGGTGAGGAGGCTCTCTCTCAGAGCATACCTCTCCCTCAACCACAGCTAGAGCTTGCTCGACAGCTGCTGAGGTCGATGTAGAAGCTTCTGGACCCTCTGCTGGAGTGGTGGAAGCAGCAGGGACAAGCTCGGATGTGGGATGAAATGATTCATCATCATCATCATCCAAGCCCTGTAGATCCTCTTCTATAAAGATGCTCTCCTCCATCTTCCTGTTACCTGCAGTCCCAACCACACTGCTTGCACAAGAGTTTGATTCATCAAAGGTTACATCACAGGATTCTACGATGGTGTTAGTTTCCAAATTCAAAACCCTGTAGGAATGGCCATGAAGGGTGTAGCCAAGAAAGATGCCATCGGAAGATCTTGACTCAAACTTATCAAGATTGCCACGCTTGAGAATAAAGCACTTGCAACCAAAGGCGTGCAAATGAGAAACATATGGCTTCCTCCCAAAGCATAGCTCATAGGAAGTCACATTAAGATTTGAGCGCAAGAAAACCCGATTGGAAACATAGCAAGCAGTGCTAATGGCCTGAGCCCAGAACCACCTCAAAATCCTATGCTCATCGAGCATCGCCCGGGCCATTTCACCAAAGTTCCGTTCTTTCTTTCGACCACACCATTCTGCTGAGGGACATGAGGTGCTGAAAACTGATGCTCAATACCATGCTCAAGACAGAAAGCATCAAAGGAGGAGTTCTTGAACTCGGTGCCTTTAACACTGCAGATTGCTCGTAATGCACTAGGGAGTTCCTTGAACAACCTCAAAGCTAAGCTCCGAAAGAGATGAAACACTTCATCCTAGCTCTCAAGAAACTAAACCTAAGAGTAGCAAGAAAAATGGTCAACAATCACAAGCACATACCACTTCCCACCCGCCGAACGAACCCGAGAAGGACCAACAGTGTCCATGTGAAGCAATTCTATAGGGCGTTCAGTCATCACCAAATTAATTAGTGGATGAGAAGAGGCAACCATTTTCCCATGACGGCAAGGAGCACAAACCAAATTCTTGTCAAATTTGAGCTTAGGCAATCTTCGGATCAAACCTAGGCCACTAGGAAGTCAAAGATCATGTGACCTAGTCTCCTATGCCATGTCTAGAGCTTAGAAGAGTATTGAGCAAACATGCACTTGTGGGAACCAGGAGAACCAACAAAATCAGCTTGAAAAACTTTCCCAATGCTAGAAATCCCACAAACCAAAGAGCCATTTGAATCAAGAACACAAGAAGCATTTTCTTAAAGCGCACTTCCAAACCAACATCAAGCAACTGAGAAACAGAGAGGAGATTATACTTAAGATGCTCAACCAAACTAACATCATTGAGATTGAATTTTTTATTTACCTTTACCACGTCCCTTGCCTTCACTCTCCCTCTCTTGTCATCTCCAAAGGTCACATACTCCCGGCACTTCAGGGGAGTGAGGCTAGAGAACCACTTTGCATCTCCGGTCATGTGGCGTGAACACCCGAAGTCCATCAACCATTTGTTCTCCAAGCCTCCACCTGCTGCCTACAAAGAACGAGAAGGAAAGATTGATGACTCAGTGCTAGGGTTAGAAAGAAAACTTTTGGGAAGCCTGCACTGAATCACATGACCTCCTAAGGTTATCACTGTTCTTTGCACATTACCAGTCGAACGCATCGGACGAGAACCACGATGGGGAAAGAGTGGCCTGGCAAAACATCTCGACTCAAACCTGGGGTTGTGATGATAGAAATCATCTATATGAAAGCCAAATCCACACGAGCGACGCTCACCATGGTGGGGAAAACATGGGGCATCAAAGTGATGCTACGCAAATCCTCTGTTTCATGAATCAAAGCCATGTGAGGAATGACCCTGTCCATGATAGGCACGAGAAAAAGAGCAAGACTGAAAATCAACAACATCATCATGATGCACATTTCTAGTTAGTTCAGCTTGCATCCTCTCAATTCTCTTATGCCTATAACGGAATTCATCCAAGTGACCTTTGCGACCACAGAACATGCAAATGTAGACACTCTTATTTTTAGGCTTCGCTTGCACAGGAGATTTGGGATTTGGTCTCTCAGCTTGCTTAGGGTTGAATGAGGGATTTGGACTTGATGGATAGTATGTATCAGTGGGCTTGATGGACTGTTCCTCATCCTTGTCGCTAGAGCTTGGCACAAACTTACCCACATTAGCACTTTCTTTGTCACACCTCTCATATCCCAACCCCAAGTTGTAGGTTGAACTACTAGCACTCTCCTTAACTCTTGACAAGTCACTCTCAATCTTTTCTTCGCTCACTTAGGTTCTTTTGAAACAAGAGATGAGATAGTCATTTTCTTGAGTTAGGACCTTGTTTTCCTCTCTAATGATTGCAAGCTTATCCTTAAGAGAGCCACACACTACACATGGTGGTGGGAGAACTTTCGAGCGAGTCTCATCTAGCACCTTGGACTCAAGCTCTTTGACTTTGAGGGCTTGAGCTTCCAACTCATTAGTGAGCTTGAGGCACTTCTGACATGCACAAGAGTTGGTCTAGCTTTGAATTCATCAAGCTCTTTAAGGCCACTCTCAAGCTGACTGGCAACTTGAGCATGCACACTTTCCATCTGACTGAGATCATTCATCACAACTTGACAAGACTCACACCCAACATCAGCATTTTTAGCAAGCTTGGACATAAGTGAAGCAATCTCATAATCAACACTCTCTAACTTAGACTTAAGCTCCCTACTCTCACAAATAGCGGCGTGAAGCTTATCATATTGCATGAGCAAAACATCGCGCAAATGATCAAGTTCAGAAGAGAGCTCATCAAGAGTGGGAGGTACCTCACTTGTGTCGGAGTCGGAGACAGAGTTGGTGTCATGATCATTCTTTGCCATGAAGCAAAGCCTAGTGAAGTCATCCTTCATCTTGACTCGTGGCTTCTCAACCTCCTCCACCGAGCTTGTAAGGCCTTCGCTTGATGTGAGGTCGACATCGATCAAAGCGGTAACACAGGCATGTGCAATGGCCTTGGCAAACTTCTTGCAGTTCTTGCCTGTCTTGTAGAAGCAGATTTTCTTCTGCTTGAAATCTTCAGTGTTGTTGTCGTGGTACCTGGCCTTCTTCTTCTTCTTGGGGCAGTCAGCAATGAAGTGTCCTGGGTCACCACACTCGAAGCAGGTTCTTGAACCACCTCCTCTTCTCTCCTTGCGGTTGTTGTAGAACCTCCTGAACTTCCTTGTGAGCAAGGACAACTCCTCGTCAAGAATGCACTCCATCTGTTAATCAGAAGCTGCAACAAGAGAAGAAAGAGCAAACTCGAAAGATGACTTGTGAAGGGAGGGGTTAGTTCCGTAAGAAGCACCACTATGACTACACTTTTGAGAGCTAGAAAGCAAAGCCATG
This sequence comes from Eleusine indica, assembly GCA_030378355.1. NCBI lineage: Eukaryota > Viridiplantae > Streptophyta > Magnoliopsida > Poales > Poaceae > Eleusine > Eleusine indica. The sequence goes on from CM059499.1 coordinate 19,171,244, forward strand.
CTAGAAGCAGGATTAGCAAGATTAAGATGAGATTTCCTAGACAGTTCATGAGATTTTAGCTTGCTATACAGCTGCTCACTGTCCAGGGTATTGAAATCAGTAGTTTCTTCTAGTGCAGCAATCTTAACCCCCCAAGCATTTTCATCAAGAGAATACAACAATTGCTCAGCTCTATCATTATCATTGTACACAAGGTTACCACAACCCTGCAAGTTGCACACAATGGCTTCAAACTTACGAAAAGTGTCATCTAGTGACTCGCCAGGTTTTTGTGCAAAGGTTTTTTACTATCTATTATAAGAATCCTTACGCATAGACTTGACTTGATTGGTACCCTCATGGTATGTGCAAAGCTTTGCACAAATGGCATGTGCAGTATTGAGATGAGCAATACGGTCATGTTCATTCCTACATAAAGCTTTGGAGTTGTTTTCATACCTGGTTAAATCATCTGCAGCTACAGTGTTGAGGTCTTCTGGTATGGCATACTCTTGCTTAAATATCTCCTAAATTGCACGTCCTTGGCCTAAGATATAAGCCTTGATCCGTGACTTCCAGTAGTCAAAGTCCTCTCCATCAAACATCCAGAGCTTGACCGCATGCTTCTCCCTGTCGCCATCGGATCACAAAGCCGATGAAGGTCAACTAGTGATCAAACCGGCTCTGATACCAATTGAAGGACTAAGCAGGCAACTAGAGGGGGGGGGGGTGAACAAGAGCCAATTAAAATTTTTCTCAAGAACTTGGCCTATATCCCAATTACTACCCAAATCAACCTCTAAGAAAATCACCAAGGTCACACACACCAACTTGTGATGTGCTAACCCTAGGAGTGATTCAAAATAATAGGACACATAGCGGAAGCTCAAGAGGGTCAAAAAGGAAAACAAGAGAGATCCAAGAAATTGCAATTCTGGACCTTGACAGAAGTTCCTTCGTTCGCAGAAGTTCCTTCAGGGTCACGACGGAAGTTCCTTCAGGGTCACGACAGAACTTCCTTCATCGATAGAAGTTCCATCAGGGTCAAATCAAAGGCAATGTTCCGAAGAGAAAAATCTCAAAACCCTATCAAAGGAACTCCAAAAATCATGATATTTGGACCGGATCATCCACAAGACATCACTACTCTACTCTAAAGAGATCCACTCAAATAGCATAAGGAATCATCATGAAATTCAGATCTCATGCCAAGAACACCGAAAAGGGGAAACTTGAGAAATCTTTGAAATCGAAGGTGCTAGAGCTTTTGATTCGGTCAAGGACCCATATAGGATTGTTCTAGCTCATCATAGCACCAAGATTCTTAAAAAATCCGACCCAAAAACTCACCCAAAAATGAGATCAAAAATTTCCACGAAAATAGCTCTAAAAATAGAGAAAAAGTGAAATTCAGGATTTAGATAGAGAGGAAGAACTTGAGCATGAATTTGAATCTCATATCATTGATTCATCAGGTCAAGATACATGGATACAAGGCGAGGAAGCCACCCTCTTCCTCCTACTATTTTGAAGAGCAAGAGATGTCTCTCACACACCCACTCCTCTCCTCTATTACATGAAGACCTCTTGTGAATGAAGACCTAAGGCAAGGCTAAGGGAAAGAGTAGCACATCTTCCACCAGCCCTACCTCTCCTTATATAGGCCTAGGGGTTGTCCCAAAGACCATCCTACTCCTCACCTACAATACACTGCCACCTACCACCAGGGGCACAACCGTCCATCTTTTGCTTCGTCGCCTGAACGCCATCGAGTCCTTCACGACTTTGCTTCGCTTCGACGCAAACTCCGCGATGGTGCCACGTGCAGCTACAATTGCCGCCACCGGTTTTGAGGCCCAAACCGGGAAACTGCCTTGCATGCTTCTCAAAGTGCGACTTCGTGATCTTGACGCGTGTCACCTCGTCCCATGATCATCCTCGTCGTCAAGTCTCTCTCGCCTCCGGTCCATTGGAAGCCTCTACTTGCATCGACACCTGATCACCTTTGACTTGGTCAACCCAACCGTCTTGATTACGACCCACGGTTTTGAGGCTCAACCGTGAAATCGTCCGTCCTTCTTGCCTCTCCACGTGTACGGTGTGGATCACCCTTGACTTCACCCGGCCTTCTGATCGTCCGGCCCCAAGTCTCCTACTTGTGCCCGATCCTCTTGTCGTTGACCGCCAAGTTGACTCCATCTCCTACAAGCACACACATTTCCCATCTCCTGCAAAGTCTCCAACATCCTCTCCAACTCCGGTTAGTCCAAACCATGGCATGCACAAACTCATGCAATCCCCAAAATCCCGCATTTCAACTCAATCACCGAACTCAACCAATGTCAATTACTCATCACATATTGCAAACCATGTCACATCTCAACATGGTTTCTCAAACGCAAAAATGCTAAATACAAAAATTGTGCTTCGAAGCCTCGGGGTGTTTGTCGTACCCAGTCATGCGACCCTCCGCATTGATTAGAAGTTACATGAGGATCATATAAGAATAATGTCTTTCTCCCTCCTTGTTGATTCTCTGTTGCATATGTGAATGTTTATAGAGCTTATTTCTATGAATGCTTGTTGCCCTGGTTGAGATTGAGACTGGCTAGTATCTTTTGATTCACTTGACGCTTGTTTTGTCTTGGATGGGAGTACTTATACATGTGGTGGCAGCTTTTCTCATGATGAGTTCATTTGATTCTATCTAAGCTAGTCAATCTTTCTGCTTAGCTTGTATAGCTCCTGTTGTTTATGCCTTGCTATCCTTTTTGATCTTTGTATGATTGTGAGCTATTGCTTTTACACTTCATAGCTCTATACTTGTGATTAGCAAGGTTAAATGCTTGTTTGCATAATTATTGAAGTTCCTTAGGTTTGCATTTTCATGCATTGCATACTTGTTCTTTTGCTTCTTTGATGAGTTCATTGCCAAAGGGGTAGAAAATATTGGGTCACGCACAAATAATGCTAAGAAACTTTAAATGATCCATTTTGCATTACATGAGAACTACCACAAGTTGAGGGGGAGCATATCACGTCGTTGAGCATTTTTCATGCGCTTTTCACCATCTTTGCATTCTCGAGTGGCTTTCTTTGTCAACTCTTAGTTTTGTGATCTCTCTTATGCTAGATGGCTACTTTTCACCTTTTCTTTAGGTTTGACCATTTGTATGTGCTTATTCGGTTTCGCATTTCAAATCTCTAAGCTTTGTGCATTTGATGTTATCAATGTACTCATTAAAGGGGAGATTGAGAAACAATGTGGATATGTGCCATGGTTTGCAATATGTGATGAGTAATTGGCTTTTGTTGAGTTTGGTGTTTGAGTTGAAATGCGGGAATTTGGGGATTGCATAAGTGTGTGCATGATTATGGTTTGACTAACTATAGTTGGTCAAGGTATTGGAGAGTTGCTGGAGATAGGAAATGTGTTTTCTTGTCTCATGATGTGTAGGTCACTGGAGTCAACGGCGAGAGGATTGGGCACAAGTAGGAGACTTGGGAACGAACGATCGGCAGGCTGGGTGAAGTTAAGGGTGGTCCACACCATACACGTGGAGAGGCAAGGAGCACAGATGGTTTCACGATTGAGCCTCAAAACCGCGGGTGGTGATCAAGACGGTGGGATTGACCAAGACAAAGGTGATCGGGCGTCAGTGCAAGTAGAGGCTTCCAACGGTCTGGAAGCGGGAGAGACTTGCCGACGAGGAGGATCACGGGACGAGGTGACACGCGTCAAGATCAAGAAGTCATGCTTTGAGAAGCATGCAAGGCGGTTTCCCGGTTTGGGACTCAAAACCGGTGGCGACGATTGGAGGTGCACGTGGCATCATCGTGGAACATGCGTCGAGGCGAAGCAAAATCATGAAGGGCTTGATGGCATTCGGGCGACGAGCAAAAGGATGACTGGTTGTGCCCCTGGTGGTAGGTGGTAGTGTATTGTACGTGAGGGGTAGGATGGTCTTTAGGACAACCCCTAGGCCTATATAAGGAGAGGTTGGGCTGGTGGAAGAGGTGCCTCTCTTTCCCTTAGCCTTGCTAGGTCTTTATTTCAAAGTGCTAGGAGAGGTCTACATGAAATAGAGGAGAGGAGAGGGTGTGTGAGAGACATCTCATTCTCTTCCAAATAGCGGGAGGAAGAGGGTGGCTTCGTAGCCATGTATCCATGAATCTTGTATGCATGGATCAATGATATGATATTCAATTTCGTGCTCAAGATCTTCGTCTCTCCCTAAATCTCGAATTTCCTGTTTTCTCTATTTTTAGAGCTATTTTCGTGGGAATTTTCAATCTCATTTTTGTGTGAGTTTTTGGGGTGGATTTCTTGGGGATCTTAGTGCTATAATGAGCAACAATCCTATATGGGTCCTTGACCGAATCAAGAGCTCTAGCACCTTCGATTTGAAGGATTTCTCTAGTTTCCTCTTTTTGGTGTTCTTGGCACAAGATCTGAAATTCATGATGATTCCTTGAGCCAATTGAGGGGATCTTCTTGGATTTGGGTCGTGATGTGTTGAGGAATACCTGGTTCAAAAATCACATGATTTGGAGTTTGTGTGATTAGGTTTTAGTGAAGTTCTTGCCTAATCCCGAACTAATTTCTATTATGTCGAGGGTCGATCGACATTGCCATCTTTCCCTCAGCACTGCCAGTGCAGGAAGAAACATCTGGATTGGCACTACTGATGCCCTGATCAGTAATTTTTTCTTCTTTCTGTTGTCAATTGGCACTACCGACGATTTGATCGGCACTTCCGATGCTCTGTCTAAATTGCCGATCAGCACTACTGATGCCCTGATCGGCACTGCCTATCTTTGTCTCGACACGGCTGGTGTGTGATTGAAAATCCTGACCGGCACTTCTAATGTCAATCGGCACTACCAACGATATGACCGGCACTGCTGATGGTGCCTATCAGTACTGTCGATGCCTGTGATCGGCACTACCGATGGTAGTTCAGTGAGTCTGTTTTGAGTATTGTTCTTTGGTAGTCTTCAGTCCTAGCTGTTTTTGTGTGCTTCTTCTATTCTCTTCCATTGTACTAGTCATTCCTAGGGTTAGCACATCACAAGTTGGTGTGTGTAACCTTGGTGACTTACTTTAGGGTTCGGTTCGGATGATTTTGGGACATAGGCCAAGTTCTTGTGAAGAATTTTAATTGGCTCCCATTCAATCCCTCCCCCCCCCCTCTGGTCGCTTTCTTGATCCTTCACTCTCCGGTTCACTCCACGCTCCCCACGACTCTGCAATCCTCATGACACCCAACGGCTCCATGACCCCATGGGCCCGCCAACCTCATTTACTCGGGCGAGAAAGGCGCACCCATGATCGCCGCATCACGGAAGACGGAATGACTCCGCGCTTCACCTAGGCCCACCACTGCGCTCGCGTGAGGTAAACGCTCTAACTTCTCCATAGGTAGCGGTGAAACGGTTGAAAATCGTTCGAATTCCCGCGCTGAGCTTTAAATATCAAAATGTAAGAGAGAATGGATCTAAGAAACCCCATCATAAAACTCGCTAGCGAGGCCGTCGAGACGAGTCGACCCAAAACAGCCTCAGCAAACCACGCCAAACGGGGTTCGATCAACGTCGACCTAGGTGAATACATGGTGAACCACAACTCAATCAACCCTTGCGAGGGTTGATTGGCACAGGTAAGGTGGGATAAGAGGCCAAAAACTGCCTCGACGACACAATAGCACCAAGGTTCTAAGGCTGGCCCCACGAAAGGGTTCAACAGCCGCCTGGCATGCGACATCGAGCAAGGGGCATGAACGATGGGCACGCTTAGCGTCCAGGACCCTAACTTGCGAAGGTCGAGGGCTTTGCGGAATTTGTGTGAAGAGAGGGAACTAGCCACTGCGACCTATCGAACGGTCACGACAACCAGTTGAGTTGGAAAAATGGATTTATGAAGTTGACCACCAGCTGGTTCACTAGGACCCATCGATGGGGGACCGGGAGCTTCACTCGAACGAACCCGACAGCAACTCAATGAGCACCACGTTTCATCCTTCGAGGTAAAAGTGTGGCCTGGCTCTATCCTCCGTCTCATGAATGAGATACGGAAGGAGAAAACTACAAAGTCAAAACGGTCGCTCGACTAGTCTAACTGCACCGAGCAGAGACTCAAGGGCCGACATCGCCGATAGAAATCCAACGACGGGGTTGCACAATATATCTTTGTTAATCGAAGCTGCCAGGGATCAATCCATACAAAACTCTCTTCCAAGAAAGAGAAAAATAAAAAGCCAACCCCGGTGGCTCGTAACAAAGAGGGCCGGTACCCGCACCTTGATGGGTACATACAAGGCAAAGCACCTGTAATGCTTCGTCATCGCCACAAAGATGCCCTCATTTGAGGCTGCGGTATCCTTCCGATCAGCGAAGCAAACAGATTGATCGCACCTTGGGGATGCGGGTGCCACTGGCCCCATAGACCAATGTCCCCTACAGGAACAAGAGGCCCGGTGCGGCGCCATTTCTTGCCCCTGCACCTACTAGTGCCGTCTAAGACGCACGGTGGGGGTAGCTAGGAAACCATGGTAGCCTTCCGTAAGAGGGCTTCTTACTTCTCACCCAATCTTGGCAAATGCCGGGATTGGGAAAGCCGCGCTCATCCTCCTATCACCCCCACGGCCTCTGACTGTAACGGCTCCATATTTACAGGAGGACAGGCTCCTCAAATTCCCGCCATCCTAGGTAAAGAAAAAAGTGTCAGACTGCATAATGGTGAGGCACCATCCTCGTCTTCGCCCTCATCCCCGTCACCCAGCAAGCAGCCGCACTGGGCAGCCATATCGGTGACGGGGTCCACGGGCAAGAGTGAACCAAGACACACTAGCCTGATGGCAAGTCTTTGCGTTGCCGGGTCTAAGGATTAAAGGCGTTGATGCCACGTTGGATGAAAGAGTGCCACCTTGCAGCAGCCCTAAATTGCCGGGCCGCCCCAAACAGTAGCCTTGGATCCCCCCTCGTGCATAGTGCAATGGCCACACGCCTGATAAAAAGATGCTCCTGCCTGACAGTCCAGCGGCTCCCCTTTTGAGAAAAAGGAGACAGGCGTCATCACGAGGCCGCGTCACACAAAACTTTGCCCGTCGTGCCACGTCTCGAGCCCGGCGCCTGAAGGTGCCTAACTCACCATGCGTGATAGGGCCCAAGGGACTCAGGCGTGACAACCTTCCCATGACCATCTCAGATGAATAAAGCAAAAACGTGAGACTCTTCCGCACAGCTGCAGGACCTATGTTGTTCTTGCCAACTCTCGTCAGTGGGCCCTGCCCCGATGACGGGACGACGCCCCGTATCACTGACCGCGTGGGAGTGACGAAAGGAGAAACTCAATTACACCATCAAGATGAGATGGATTCCTACTCCCGGTGGGCCAGAACAAGTATGACCGGATAACTCAACCCATGATGAGAAGGTCAAGTTAGGTGGATGTCAACAACTATCAACCCCTCCCCCTCCTTAAATGTCTTACCAGCCGTACATCCATAGTATCAAAGAGTCAAATCCCCTTGCAAAACCACTCCTACCGCCATCCCTCCACAGATGGATGGGTCCGACATCACGAGCATGCCCGTGCTGCATGCATGAGGCTTGGTATCGATGACACCCCCAACAGTGGCGATGTAGGACCACCTGATGGACAGCAGCGATGCAAATCATGCATAAACGTCATGATATCGCCTCCTCCATGTCCCCCCTTTTTGCCAAACACGCGCTCTACAGGGACACGGAAGTTCAACCTATCGGCGAATTGCGGGGGCACGCCTCAGCACAGTGCCGCCTGATGCAGGGACCAGGGCAGCAGGACCCACAAGGACCAAAGACTACGTCGCCGAAGAGCGGCGTCCGCTCACCGAGGCCACTTTGTGAAGAACTGCATGGAGACTCTCTCTCTCTCTCTCTCTCTCTCTCTCTCTCTCTCTCTCTCTATGTGTGTGTGTGTGTAAGGTGGACCGGACCCCTCATGGTGTAAGGAAGCTAATTCAATTGTTCAAATGTTTTTGCAAACATTTTCTGAGCAATTGTCTTGGGAGGACCATAATCTTTTAATGGGATCAAATGCTCACAAAAAAGAAAGATTTTGGTTAACATGCTTGGTGGAGTGGATGCATGATTCGATGTGGAAACCGCATAACCAAGCATGATTAATTTCAGAACTCAAAGATAACGCGAAGGAAAATGATTGGCTTTGGAAGTGCAAGTCCCTCATAAGGATCAAATCCTAACTAAACTCAATGCATGCATAATTGCCATAGACATGGTTTTGCTAATCAACATTTGGCCATGGTAGGAAATCGTCTATCATAGGGGAGATGTGCACCAACTAGGGGGTTTTTGTTGCAGCATGGTTTTGAAAGAGATCACTGGACTCTAATCATAAGGAAATCACAGACTCATCCAAAACATGCCATATCATAAACTCCAACAACTAGACTTTGTGTTTATTAGCCATTTCGCACCCACTAAAACATAGAGGGACTAGTGTTATCATCATGCCGATCTACCATTACCCACAAAAAAAATGAGGAGTAGAGGTTGTATACTTGAGACTCAAAGGGAGCTAACAGAGCAACTATTCATCATTTTCATAGGCAAGATAGAGACCAAGTTCTCAAATTTTATTCAAAAAGGAAAATGTTTTTTGTTCTTTTTGGTTTTGCAAATTTTTATGGTTTTCCTTGAAAGCTAAAATCTTTTTGGGTTTTCTTAAATTTTATCGAAACTAGAAATCTTTTTGTATTTTTCTTAATTAGCTATATACAAAAAGAAACAAAACGACTCAAGTAGAGAAAGATGGCACGAGGGTAGAACAAATGGCGCACCTTGGTTTGGGTACCTCCCCAGGCTTAGGTCTCTACAACACTTAAGCTTTGATGGCGTTCACTGGAGCAGTTGATACTCGATGTTGAAGTGGCCGAACAGTTGGTTCATCATGAACATGTTTGTCTCAAGTTGTTCTGACATTTGTTGCTGCCATTCTTGCTCTTTCCTTATGGGTGCTTGTATTTCTTGAGTTTGCATACTCGTCTCGTAAGCATTGGTAGCCAGGTATTGCATATCTTCTTGCAACTCCAAAAAATTATATGACGTGAATCGGGCGGAGCGTGAGGTTCCTACACCTCCATGAGGTTGATGGTAACTCCCCATCCTATAGGGATTAGGGGCTCATAGTTGCCATAGGTGGAAGTAATGTAGTTTGTTGATGAACACACAAAACTGGGGAATCGTGGTGGCTCCCAGTTGTTTTGGGGGCCTCCCGATGCACCCGTTTGAGGTGTGTTCATTGCTGTTTCATGCTGCTGCTCCTCTCGCTGTAGTTGTGCTCTCATTCTCAGCCTATCCTCTGCAATACTATGTCATGCACGCTGCAAGGAAGCTTGCAATTTGTACACAAAATTCCTTTTACCGATAATAGTGAACTGGGGGTTAGACAACTCATTTTCTGTGTCATATCCCGAATAAAGTATGAAGTACCTATTGTTCTCCTCTTTCAACAAGTGGGCTTGCAAGAAATGATCTTCTCCTAACGAAGGAGCGCTAGGGAGAAGATCTATTCTAGCTCTGTGAAGCACGCCAACCTTTCTAGCAATTCTAGTGGCAAAAGGGGTAAGAGTAATGTGTCCTTGTTGCCTTAATGCTAAGGTGAGCCAATGGTTGAAGAGGAAAAACATGGGGTTCGTTTTAATCTTCTTGATTACAGCGGGGAGATAGGCTTTATCCAAACTATTCACTGAACGTACATCACCCCGAGGAGTTAGGTAGTGAGTGACAACACGGTGAATTAAACAAAGCAATGGGTTATGAATGTCACTAGTGCATTCTTGCCCTGTAACGGGATGTACTATCTTTGCCAAAAGTCCTTGTGGTGTGAAACCTTTAAGTTTATCAATGTCTAAAGCTACTTTATGGTCAAAACCAAGATAAGTGCTAATTTATTTTAAAGACCATTCGTAGGTGTCACCAAAAAGACAAAATTCATAGAGAGTGCCTATTTTGTTTGACTCATGGGCATGAACTTTCAAGGTGCAAAAATATTCGATAGTAAGCCATTTAGAACCATATTCATTGAGGTGATAGAAATCATACCACCCCGCCGTGTTGAGTGCATGTCGAAGTCGTTGAACACCATGTTCTCTTCACTCTCCATGAACTTCTCAAATTCTTCATCTTCTCCTCCTTGTTCACTTGCCACCATTGCAGCTTCAGATATGGACATTGTTTCCAGTGGTAACTCGGAGCATGCCCATATGAAGCTTCTGAGTGTTCAGCTTCTAAGCGCTCACTTGGGGTGCGCCTCCCACGACTTGAGCTGCTGCTGAACTTGGTGTAGAGGCCCCTCCAAATGTTTTCCATTCCTACAAAATGGTTACTTGGACACAATACCCGAATGAGAATATGATAATAAAGGATAGCAGTTAGTCGTTCGGTTAGTAGTCCAGGTGTTAGTCGTGCAAGGGTAGGGGCAATCTTTCTCTAGTTGCTTTTATTGCAGCACACTTTTATTCCTATGTTCAAAGTGGACTTACTAGTGAAAAGAAAGAGAGAGTGCAAAGGGAGAGAGATGAGAGGGAGAAGAGTGTTTTCAGCTGAAGGTTGAGGGGTGGAGAAATAAGAGAACAAGCCTCGGTATTTATAGGCTCGAGAGGAGGCCTGGAGGCCAACCCTCCACGCCGGGCGGCGACCCTTGCCAGGCGGCAGGAGACGCCAGGCGGCAGGCCTTTTTGCCTCCTTTTGCTGTATGAGTGCTTTGGTGGTGATGGGAGAGGGCTAGGTCCATGTGCCTTGTAATCCTCATAGTTGCTTTGGTCAAACTTGTGTTGAGTGTGGGGAGCAAGAAGGGATTGATGGGATGGCTAAAGTTGGATGCTTGCAATGAGTGCCATGGCATTTACGAGGCCTATGGGAGTAGGATGGCAGGTGAGAGTGGATGATTGGAATGTGAGGTGACTTGAGTGGCTCTCCTTCATTTACTTTCACTCATGGTGGGGTTCTAGGTGAGAATTTTTGTATAAGGGAAAAGCTGGTCTCACCTCCTCCACTCATGGCCATCATCCCTGCATCACAACAGTTCAGAAATCCGAGAAAAGGCATGACCGGGCGGCAGGGTTGAGTCAGACAGCTCAGAAATCACCCAACTGGGTGGTCGTTTTTCAGAAAAAATGACCTCCGGGTGCTAAAAAATGAATGGGTGATTTCTGGCTGGGTTAGTGTCCTGGACTTGGTCAGGTGATCGCCCAATTTTTTTTTTACTTTTTGAAATTTTTAATTTTTTATCTCTTTTCTTTTATAGCCTAATTTAATTGTTAAAAAAGGAAATAAAAGAAACCTAATTTAGTGATATGTACAAGAGAAAGGGGGCATAAATATCGGCTACCTTTCGACAAGGGTCTGGATTTTTCGTCTCGAACAAGACGTCCTCCGTGTTCAATTTTGGGCGGTTCCTTCCGTGGATGGAGAATTTTCCACACTTGGTGCAACTTCTTTCCTCCGCCATACTTGTTTGATTTTATTGGGCTTGGCGGCCACCTTTTTCTTTGCTTCTTGTGGCTCGTTCTTCTTTTTGGGTGGTGATTTTGTGCTCTTGACTTTTACCACTGGTGCACCCGATTTCGGTGGAATTGGGTACACCTCAACTTTCTGCACCGTGTTAGAATTTTTACCATAGAAGATGCGTACCTGATTGCATTGTTCAACTTGGGGCTTGAAGGCAAACTTCTCCTCATGCCTATTGATGCTAAGGTGGATTTCTCCAGACCTAACGTCAATGTTGGCATTTGCAGTGCTAAGGAATGGTCTTCCTAGTATAAGAGGTGTCTTTACATCAGCCTCCATGCCTAGCACCACAAAGTCGACGGGAACGAGGAAGTTCCTTATCTTGACGGGTACGGCCTCCGCGATGCCCGTCGAGTAGCGGACAGATTGATCGGCGAGGTGCAAGCACATTGCTGTAGGAGATAATGAATTGACATGGAGTTGATCATACATCACCTTTGGCATGATGCTCACGCTTGCCCCCAAATCACAAAGGGCATTGTGGAAGTGTTGCATTCGGATAGAGCATGGGATGGTTGGGCATCCCGAATCTCGCTTCTTTTCTGGCAAAGAGTTCAAGATGGCGGCACTGCATTCCTTTGTTAATTTGACAATCTGAGTGGATGGCATTGGGAATTTATTGTTGAGGATGTCTTTTAGGTACTTGGAGTAGGTAGAAACCTGCACGGCATCAAGTAGCGGTATATTGACATATAATTTCTTTATTACCTCTAAAAATTTCCCAAATTGCTCATCCACTGTTGGTTTGCATTGGCGAGAGGGAAATGGCAACGCCGACGTATCATAGAACTCATGTGGCGCCTTCTTGGGAGGTGCCTTTGCCTCCTCAACTTCAATTTCTTCTTCATCCTCTGACTCTACATTGGGCTCCTTGTCCTTCCCTGCATTGTTAGGATTTAGCGGATCTTGTGTAGATTTTCTGCCTCTAGTTGTAACAGCATTAATATTTTCTTTAGGGCTAGCTTCCGACGGACCGGAGAGGTTGCCAGAGTTAGGCTTAACAATAGAAGCGGCCAGCTGAGCAATTTGTGTTTCTAACATTTTATTATGACTAAGCTGGTTTTGCAGAGAGGGATTGAAGGCTTCCATATGAGAATCTATGCTTTCTAGGACTTTATCAGTAGCAATAAATTTCCTACTAATACTTCCATTGATTTTAGATTGTCCTAGAATAAGATCACGGAAGCAAGGTTCATTACGAGTGAAGTTTCCAGAGTTACCCATGTTCTTTTCAAAGGAGAGGTTTGGCTTGGACTCCCATCCGAAGTTGTTCGTGCAGGGCCTAAACCCGTTGTTGTTGTTCTTCTAAGGATTGGGCAGTCTAAGGTGAATCCATCTTCTTCAAAAGTTGATCCATCTTGATTGCTAGCATGTCAATACCATCAACTTGGTGGACTCCCCTCATCCTGGGTTGCGGTTGGCTGTGCCTCTCATAATAGCCACTATACTTGGCGACCATCTTTTCTATGAGAGTTTGAGCCTCTTTGACCGTCAAAGAGAAGAAAGAACCTCTAGCGGCTGCATCAAGGTGCTCACGAGCAGACGGTTGAGCCCATGATAGAAGCTTTGGATTAGCAACCAATCTTGCATTCCATGATGTGGGCACTCCAAAGTGAACTCTTGGAAGCATTCCCATACCTCAGGGATGCTTTCATCGGTCAGCTGTTTGAAACTTGAAATTTTGTTCCGCGGGGCATTGGTTTTGCCTAGTGGGAAAAACCTACCGAGGAAGGGCATTGGAGTACTTGTCCCATGTGGTGAGATCGTCTTGATTGTTGCAGAACCACTGCTTGGCCATCCCCAAGAGTGAGAATGGGAAAAGGCAAAGGCGAATGGCTTCAGGGGTCACATCCCTCATGGTGAAAGTGCTGCACACCGCGAAAAATTGTTGGAGGTGGATGTTTGCGCCTTCCGATGCCTTGCCACAGAAACGACTAGCGAAAACCATGTTGATTAAGGCTGGTTTTAGCTCATAGCCTCCGTTACTCATGTTCAGGTTCAGATCGGTGCGGATGTTCTCTGCAGATGGGGCAGAGTAGTCATGGATTGTCTTTTCATCCATAGTTGGTTGAGAAGACAAAAATGGGACTCGCGGCTGAGCTTGCGTGATTGGAGGAGCATCAAGAGCAAGTACAAGCCGAGAAGGGGTGAGTCGTTAATGCACTCTCCTCAACAAAGCCTCTGAATCATTGTGGTAGTTGTCTGGTAGGTCAAAACAGTCATAAAGCATCTTGTTTACACCACAAATAAAAAGAACAAGGGTATGCCCGTAAAGGAAAGCGGTAACTTCTTGATAGAGATATCAATGTTAAAATTCTGATATCTTAGCCTATTGCTTCCCCGACAACGGCGCCAGAAATGCTTGTTGACACTTCTTAACATCGTATCAAGAATATCACTATCCTTGGTACAACGCCACCAATGATTGGTGGCATTTGTTATGCTTTATGATTAAAGTGAACTAATTCACAAGTACACGGAACACCATTGTAGGATTTCACCCGGGAGTATTCCAAGGTATCATATTTATTTTTTTTCAGGGAACCTGATGAGTACATCACACCCATGGATACACACAACACTCCTCCAACTAAGATGAAAGTTCATGCGCATCACCTGAATTTATAGGTGAGATCGTTTCTAATATTTTTATTATGTGGTTTTGAGAATAGATTGCTACCTAATGAATTAATTGTTGTTAGGAACCATGGAGATGATGATGACATAGCTGGGGAGGTGATTGGAGGCTTGATGGGCCAGCAAGGACGTCCAAGCCAAGGTGGAGGCCCAATCAAAACCGACTTCGAGTCTATTTCGGAGCCCAGGACCAGTCTGCACTAAAATGGACGCCCAGGACGCATACGAACTCGGATTTGGATGTTATATATATGCCTGGAAAGATGACGAAAAGATCTTTCCAACCCAACTAGTCCCATGTCAAAATTCGTCCCGGGCGTCAGAAATCGCCAAAACAAGTCGACTTCCAGAATCTGTCCAGGTGCTGCGACACCGTAATCGGTCTTTGGGCCATATATCGAGTTGAGCCCACTTATGGCGCGTCCAGGGGGTCTTGCATGACCCTAGGGTCCACATATACAGCCGCCACCTCTTCATTAGGGTTTGGGTTTTGCTTAGATCAATTCTGTTCATAAACAGTGTCACCATTCATCGGTTTGTGAGACCCCAACTTCGAGAGTTTAATCATACATCTGCAATTGTGTTGCATTCTTTGTTGTTCTTGCTTGTGTTCTTGATTCGCAGGCAGGGATTAGCTTTCTCGGTGAGGTCAATCATCTTTGGACGGTTGATAACCAGAGGAGACGTCGTGCTACGATTGCGGGGTTTAGAACGTGCTGTTCTGAATTCGGATCGATTTGTGTGTCGCCTCCGACCAAATCAACTTACCAAGAACCTTTCGGAAGATCGGGAACCCTTGTTCACATCAAGTGATAATTAGAGCTTCAGGTACACCGTTAGGTTCGCCCTTATCCTTGTTATTTTGTTCAATCCTATAGTCCAGAAAATTGCCCTACAAAAATATTTGTTCGTCGTGTTTCCACTGTCCTACACCCCCCTCGTGCCTTGCAATTTTCAGTTTAGTTTGCTTCTCTGAATTTTAGTCCCTACAAGGTCATTGTGTTGTTGGTCTAGTACTTGTTCTTAGGTCTTGTTTGAGTCGTGTGTGTCCTTGTTCATAGACAATCAAGAAAAAAAAATTAGATTGTTGCACACTTTGAGAGAATAGTACTGCTGGAATTGTTTGCACTAAATATTTATTTAACATCTAGCCTTCTACTTTTTGTGTGCACGTTGTTCCTTGAGTCAAGAGATTGCTGCATGTTGTTGCATATGAGAATTGACGGTTCAGTTCTACATGTACATCTATTTCTTGTGTAAAGAGTGCAAAGAAGAAAGTTTAGGTTTTTCCTTTGTGCTATAAAGTTTGCAACTCTTGCTACAGTTCTCTGTCAAAAAAATCATGATAGAAATAAAAGGCAAAGAGGTGCTGAAAAAAAATAAGAAGAAAAAGCCGCACCTATAACAAAGGAAAAAAACAAAAGGAGAAGAGAAAAAAATTCAGAATTGCTTGCAGCCTTTGTGTCCATTGTTGAGCCATTTGCTTGCTTGCTTGAACTAGGTCCGAGACAAGTTTAGGCCAGTGACATAGACTAGATTGGGACTATTATTCAGTTTTGCAATTTCTGAATTGAAATTTTGCTAATCCTTGCTACTATAAATTGCCTACCTAGCTTCATATATATCCTTCTGAATAGGCACAGAACTTTGGACCCTCGCAATCGTCGGATCACACTCTCCAAGGTATCCTCTGTTTTGCTACTAAGAATCTTGTAAGAATAGTTAGGTGCTGTCATTTGCTTGTTGAGAGTTTCCACCGTGATCAAACAGTAGTGATAGAAAACTGTACTCTTTTGTGTTTTCTTGTTTTCTATTAACAATGACAGGTTACAACACCGGTGGTGATGAGTCGATGGTGTCAAATGAGGTTCATACAAGTGTTGTAGCACAACGAGTGCTTAGTTCTCAAATGGAGAAGGTAAAGCAAAATCAAATGAACAACTTGTTTTAGACTCACTTTGTTGTGAAGGATCGATGTTGTCGTGTCATCATTGATTGAGAGAGTAGCCACAACATCGCAAGCTTGGAATTGGTCGAGAAGCTCGGCTTGACCACACAGCCACACCCATGTCCATACTACATCCAATGGGTAAATTCTTGTGGTAAGATAAAGATAAATAAAACTGCACGCATCGAATTTTTTATTGGTTCTTATAAGGATTGTGCAGATTTTGATATAGTGCCTATGCAAGCGTGTCATTTGTTATTGAGTAAGCCTTGGATTTCTACAAATAATGCTTTGCACAATATCATTGCTAATAGCTATTCATTTAAATACAATGGTAGAAGAGTTATTCTTAAACCTATGTCTCCTGCGGAAATTTTAGAAGAGGATCAACAATGACATGAGAGAAGAAAGAACGAACCATTTAGAATAGAATGGGCTATTTCAAATGATGCAACACTTCCTTCAAAATCTAAATTGCTAGAGGATGAACATATTTCTTTGCCTCTTGTTGCAACTAATACTTTTCAGCATATACATAAAAAAGATGATAGTGGGAAAGATAAAGAACAGATTGTTGCTTTAGGTAAGAGCTTTCTTGATGTGATGGATTGTTCCAATAGTCTTGCTGTATTGGAACCTTATGATCATGTTCCTTTGTCACAAGTTGATTTACCTAGTGGTCCTTGTGATAGAGAGGAGTTGTGTGCCAATGCTTCACTTATACCTTTGCTACAACAAATGAATGAGCTTGATGCTTTTGCTTATGATTCACCCACTAGTGCTGAAATTAAACATTTGATTTTAGTTACATGTCAAAAGGATGAGCAAAAATTATTTTCTTCTCTAAATACTTTGGGTTATATTGAATTTGATGTTCTTTGTGATCTAAATACCATGGAGAAGAAAGTATTTTCTCAAACTGAATTGACTTTATTGACAAGAAACATTTTTTATGCTATTGGAAACTATGATCATAGAGGTTTGTTTATGGTGCATAGAGTTTATATTTGTTCAAAATTGAAACCTCCTTGGGTTATGCAATTAAATGACCAACTTGAAAACTGCAGTAACAATTACCATGCCATGTCAAGTTTTTCTAGTGTTCACATTGTCAATTTTGTCATAAGAGTGAGAATGATGCTCATATTGCTGACCAAGGTTACAAAGAGGTTATTAATTTGCATGGAATACCTTCTACTATAGATTCTCATTGTGATGACAAATTTCATAGTGCATATAAATATGAGTTGCATCACAAGTTTGGGAATAGTTCTATATTTTATATTTTAGATATGAGATCACTATTGGGAGAAAGGGATGAGATCGAGTCGAGGACGACTCTAATTCAAAAGGGGGAGAATGATGAGTACATCACACCCATGGATACACACAACACTCCTCCAACTAAGATGAAAGTTCATGTGCATCACCTGAATTTACAGGTGAGATCGTTTCTAATGTTTTTATTATGTGGTTTTGAGAATAGATTGCTACCTAATAAATTAATTGTTGTTAGGAACCATGGAGATGATGATGACATAGCTGGGGAGGTGATTGGAGGCGTGATGGACCAGCAAGGACGTCCAAGCCAAGGTGGAGGCCCAATCAAAATCGACTTCGAGTCTGTTTCGGAGCCCAGGATCAGTCAGCACCAAAACAGACTCCCAAGACGCATACAGACTCGGATTTAGACGTTATATATATGCCTAGAAATATGACGAAAAGACCTTTCCAACCCAACTGGTCCCATGTCAAAATTCGTCCCGAGGCGTCAAAAATCGCCAAAACAAATCGACTTCCAGAATCTGTCCTGGTGCTGCGACACCGTAATCAGTCTTTGGGCCATGTATCGAGTTGAGCCCACTTAGGGCTGCGTCTAGGTGGTCTTGCACGACCCTAGGGTCCTCATATACAGCTGCCGCCTCTTTATTAGGGTTTGGGTTTTGCTTAGATCAATTCTGTTCATAAATAGTGTTGTCGTTCATCGGTTTGTGAGACCCCAACTTCGAGAGTTTAATCATACATCTGCAATCATGTTGCATTCTTCGTTGTTCTTGCTTGTGTTCTTGATTCGCGGTCAGGGATTAGCCTTCTCGGCGAGGTCAATCGTCTTTGGACGGTTGATAACGAGAGGAGACGTCGTGCTGCGATTGCGGGATTTAGAACGTGCTGTTCTAAAGCCAGATCGATTTGTGTGTCGCCTCCGACCAAATCAACTTACCAAGAACTTTCAGAAGATCGGGAACCCTTGTTCACATCAAAACCTAGGCGAAAGATTATCTTGGTTTAACGAGGATAACTATAAGAATTATACCAACTGACCAAAGACGGAGGTAAGGGTGTTCAATAATAATAGTAGGTGTTGTAACACAATAGAAATCCACACTAAGATAAATAACGAGCTCGGTTAAGCTAGCCGGGAGGACAACAAGTCTAAGTCTAAGATTCCTAAAATATATCTTCCTAATATATCTAAGTCAAGCGTCAAAACCTAGTTACTTGGGTTGAGCGCTTACTTGGTACAACCTCGAGTCTTTCACCTGTTAGCTCACTTCGGGGCACGAAAACGATCCACTAATATGGATCGGTAACTAACCTCATGTACTAGTGGGTACGCTATTGCTAGACAACCCTGCTTAAAGCTTCCCGAACGTGGTGGATTACTAAAGGGACGGATAGGGCTATCGCCACCTGCCGCCTACCACACAGCTCGTGGGAAGAATGTAAATCCAGCTAGTGTTAAGTTAGGCACCGCGCCTATGCTTTCACTAGATATTCTTCCGTTGGCCTAGCAGAAGAATAGTCAGGAAAGAACCAAGTCTACATCCTAGAAAGAACTAAACATAATTAAATCCTAGCCAAGAAACCCATGAACTACGCAACAATGTTTCTTCCCGATAATTATAACTTGAGGAAAGGACTAAATTAAAATAAATACTTGACAAGGTATAAAAGGAAAGATATTTATATTAATAAAAGATATGTCTCACATAAAGAGAAAGAATGCAAGAGAGCTCATACCAAGACTCCAAGACAATTCCGGAATCTCGAGCAATGCTCTTGACTAGACTCTAACTCTCGACTAAATAACCTACTGTAGTAAGTAGCACAAGTAGTGGGAAATGGACTCCTTCATGTGTTGCTTCGATGATCTCTTTTTTGTCGAATTCCCCTTCTATTTATAGGTGGCGATGGGCCAGGAGATATTTCTGGGTGAAGTGGAGTCGGTAGGCCGAAGTCGGTCCGCTGGGCGGCGAGCAAGGTTGGGCAGCTGTTAGATTGGGTCGGTTCCCCGACCTACCTTCACCTGATGGCTTGGATTGTGTCTGAATGATGGTTATTTGGTCTGTTTCCATCGACTCCCTCATTTTGGGGCTGGTAGGCCTCATGGGATGGCGTCCCCGGGTAGCAACCCGAGGCCGGGAGGCAGGCCATACCAGGTGGCTAGGATGGCCGGGCCGCAGCCCATCCCGGCGGTAGGCTAGGCCGGGCGACGGCCTTGGCCGGGTGCCGACCCCTTGTCGGGTTGTCCCTTGAACACTACCGGTTAGGCCACTTGATGGCCTTATTTCCTTCACCACATTTCACGTGTCATGGTCCGGGAGGACAAAATGGCATCGTGGTGAAGTATTTTACAGAATCGGTCGGGTGCTGATTTCAGCCGTAAACGACCCTGTCGGTCGATGAAAATGGTTGTTTCACAGTGGTGATTGGCCGACAGGGTGTTTCTTCATGTTTTTACATCTTTTGGTCCTTTTATACATGAAAACACATGTCTCACCAAAACTCGTGGAATCTTATTAGTTTAAAAAAATATTTATTGATCTTTGGTCTTTACCTTGCATTTCCCGGCCGGTTGGCGGCCGATGTTAGACTTTATTGGCCGCCAACAAACATTATACTTGGAACGGATTGGCTACGCAAGTATGATGGAGTGATACAATATGCCAAGCAAGCAGTACAATTGATTAGTGCAGAAGGTATCAAGGTTGAGTTTGTAGCAGCCAAGGAGGTTGTACTAAACCAAGCCACAGGCACCCCCACAGAGGAGATACGAGTGGTTTGTGATTTCCCAGATGTATTCCCAAAAGAGTTTTGAGTGGACTCTGAGTTGTCAAGCCAGCTTTGAAGAATTGAAGAGAATATTGACGTCAGCTCCTGTCTTGATCCTAGCAGACATGCATAAGAGTTTTGATATATACTGTGATGCCTCAAAGAAAGGACTTGGATGTGTGCTCATGCAAGAAGGACATGTTGTAGCGTATGCCTCTAGGCAATTACAGAAGCATGAAGAGAAGTACCCAACACATGATTTGGAATTGGCAGTTGTGGTATATGCTGTGGAGATTTGGAGGCACTACATTCTTGGTCACCGGTGTGAGATCTACATGGATCACTAGAGTCTCAAGTACATATTCACTCAAATTGAGTTGAACCTAAGGCAATGACGTTGGTTAGAGTTAATCAAAGACAATGATGTGGGTATCAACTATCATCCAGGGAAGGCAAATGTCGTTGCAGACGCCTTGAGTAGAAAGACCTATTGCAACCAGTATACGGTAGAGGAGGTACCACTAGAACTATGTGAGTTTTATCAACTGAACCTTGGGTTTGTGAATGAGCTGGAGACCATTGCAATGGAAGTGGAACCCACTCTAGAAGAGGAAATCTGTAAGGGACAGTTAGAGGATGAGATGCCGGGTGAAATCAGAAAGCTCATTAAGGAAGGAAAGGCTACTGACTTCACAGAAGATGAAAAGGGCACCATATGGATCGGTAAACGGATATGTGTGCCAGACAAGAAGCCCATTCGTGACATGATCTTACGGGAAGCACATGATTCTGCATACTCCATCCATCCCGGGAGTACTAAGATGTACCAAGACTTGAAGACTTGATATTGGTGGTATGGCATGATGCACGATGTAGCAGAGTATGTCACTGTATGTGAGACATGTCAGCATTTCAAGACAGAACACCAAATACCAGCCGGATCGCTTCAACCCCTAAAGATCCCTATGTGGAAGTGGGAACAAGTCGGTATGGACTTCATAGTTGGTTTACCTCGTGCACAGTCAGGACATCATTCTATATGGGTTATAGTTGAGCGCTTAACCAAGGTGGCACACTTCACCCGGTCAAGACAAAATATAACTGAGCCAAGTTGGCAAAACTATACATGTCTAGGATAGTATGCTTACATGGAGTCCCTGAGAAGATAGTATCTAACAGAGGCTCTCAATTCACCTTGAGGTTTTGGTAGAAGCTACATGAGTCTTTGGGCACCATGTTAAACTTCAGCTCTGTTTATCCCCCTCAGACTGATGGACAAACCTAGAGAATGAACAAATACTACAAGACATGTTCAGAGCTTATGCTTTAGAATATGGCAAAAGTTGGGACAAGAGTCTGCCTTACGTAGAATTCTCCTACAACAATAGTTATCTATCAATTCTTGAGATGGTGCCGTTCGAGTTTCTCTATGGAAGAAAGTGTAGAACACCCCAATTTTCCAATGAGATAGTAGAGAACCAAGTCTTTGGACCAAAGATACTACAAGAAGCAGAAAGACAAGTCAAGATTGTGCGCGAGAACCCGAAGGTCGTGCAATCAAGGCAGAAAACATATGTCGATCATAGGCGAAGGGATCTATCCTTCGAGGTTGGAGATTTTGTGTATCTCAAGTTATCACCCATGTGGGGTGTTGGACGCTTCAAAGTCAAAGGGAAGTTAGCACCATGGTCGGCCCTTTCAAGATCATCGAGAGGAGAGGAGAAGTTGCATACCAGTTGGAATTGCCATCACACCTCACGAACGTGCATGACGTGTTCCATGTGTCTGAACTAAAGAAGTGCTTAAGAGTGCCTGAAGAGCAATTGACTGTAGATGAAGTAGACCTTAGGGAAGATTTCACATGTGCAGAACAACCACTCAAGATCCTAGAAGTTGTTGAGAGAGTTACAAGAAACAAGGTGATTCGAATGTGCAAGGTGCTATGGAATCATCACACAGAAGAGGAAGCCACCTGGGAGCGTGAACAAGAATTGAAAGCTGAGTTCCTCCACCTCTTCACCGATCTTTTCAAATCTCGAGGGCGAGATTCATCTTAAGGGGGGTAGGTTTGTAACATTCTACTTTTGTATTTTCTAAAAATACCAAATTTTAGCAATTAAGAATTAGTTAAATAAGCCTAGGACAAATTATTTTCTCACATAATTAACTAACTTGTTGCATTTTCAAAAACATTTCATTGCCATGAAGAATTATCAGCATTGTGCATTTAGTTTAATTACTAAATAGTTACTAGGAAAATAGGAAATAGAAAAGGAATAGCAAAAAAAGGAAAGGAGAAGAGAAAAAGAAAAGAACCAGAACAATGGGCCAAAACCCACTATTCTAGCCCACCCCGCACTCCTCCCTCCTTTCCCCGCTTCCCCCTCTTGGCCCAGCTAGCCCACAAGGCCAGCGGCCCAGCCAGCCCCCACCAGCACCAAAGTCACCCTACCCAGAACCCGCCACCACCCTTCCCCCCTCTTTCTCACTGACACATGGGCCCACCTTGTCATCCCCTTCCTCCTGTTGATTCCGCCTCCCTTCCTTTTTTTCCCGCCACGTTCAAATTCCCGCCTGCGAGCTCGCTCCCGCGCTGTCCTGACAACATGAGCGTGGTCACCGCTAATGCCGCTATCCCCTGCCCCCAATTTCCCCCGTTGCATCGCCGCCGCCGCTGACAATTTGGAAAGCAGGTGCCATTAGCAGCCCCTGCTCCCTGGCTGAGCCCCGCGCGCAACCCTAGGCCCTGTCCTCTATAAATTCGAAGCCCCTGAGCGCCCTGCCCCCTTTCCCCTCTCCGTGATCAAGCTCCCCCCTCGTCTGCCTTGCTCCAGTGCCGTCGCGCTCGCCTTCGTCTCCACCAATGGTGAGTTCCGCTGTCGCTGCAATTCCTCCCATCCAACGGCCCTCGGTCCAATTCGACCCGCCGATGATTTTTGCATGTGACCGAGGAACCTCCAAAGCCTCTCCCCGATGCTTCTCGACACCGCTGGACCCCCTCTTGACATCGCCGATGACCCGGGGCCGCCACCCGTCACAGTGAGCCCTCCCCGACCCTCTGATCTTCACCACGATGCCCCTCGGTGAGATCTCTGTGTCCCCCTCTCCCTTCTGGGCCCCTCTCGACCGAGCTCCAGCCACCGGAGCGCCGCGTCGGGCAAGCTCCAGCGAGCTCTACCGCGCACCACCGCCCTGGTCACCGGCAGCCACCGCCATCCCCTCCCCCCCTGTTTAAACCACGGCCGTTGGATCTTAATCCAACGCGCCAAATTACATAACCCTTCGGGGTATGTAATCCGTCCACCGTGGACCAGTGGACCATGGGTCCATAAAACCCATAGACCCGCTCCACCTCTTTTTATTTTAATTCATTTAAATCTAGGTTAATGTGAGGCTTTTTACACATAGGCCCTGGATTTGGTAGAAATTAGAATTTAGCCCCTCTCTCTTTAGAGAAGCCATAGAAAATTGTATTTAGGCCCCTGACCTTGTTTTTAATTATTTTTAAGCACTATATTTTATAGAAACACCCCTATACTTTACTAAAATTATTAGTTTGGCCTGGTAATTTTACAGAAACACCGCTGGACTTGTTTTTAATTATGTTTAGGTCCTACCTTTTTACAGTTTAACCCCTGGACTTAACCAAAATTAATTTTAGTCCCTGGATTTTACCATATGTTAATTAGACCCTGTTATTTTGTAGTTTAGTCCCTATAGTGTTCTGAAATTAAATTTTAAACCCCCAAATTAGCAAGAGTTTGAAGTGCTTGTGCAGCAACCCGCGCATGACGAAGGGTAGTCTCCTTGATGCATTTTGTACCTATTATGAATATTATTTTAGAACTGCATGTTTGTGTCAAATCAATGAGTATCTATTGTTAGTGTTTTTGTAGTATTGCTTTATCCTTTTCCTTGTCACCTTGAACTAGTAGGTTGGTTGGTTGTGGGTAGATAATGCTTAGGTTCTTTGTGGGATGTTGATTTAATATTAATCCTGATGAATGAACTATGTCACTTCATGGTTGGAATGGTAATTTGTGTTAGCAACATGGCTTAGGACTTAGGATTTGGGTGATCAGCATGGGGACTGTGCAAGGGTTTACCGGCAGTCCGAGGACTATGCAGGGGTTCACCGATAGTCCCCTGGTTTGTTTATCACCTAAATCATTTTAATAACCAGTTCTTAGAGCGGCAACCCATGTGAACCATACAACCACGAGCCAAGTTATTGATGCGGCCTAGCGAAGTATGCTATGGAGACCAGCTGGTGCGTGTGAAGATAGAGGGGACTATGTAGGGGTTTACTCGTAGTCCCAGGGGGAGGTGTGGTTAAGGAACAAGGTCCTAGAACCATCTGGCTCAATAGGGGGCCTCTCGGGTATGGGTTTACTGCCCGATGGGTGAAACCTCAATGTGCACATACAAGCTGGAGGAAGCCATTGAAATGCCTTGAAGTGATCTCCTGGCCACACACCAAAGGAATTGTTCAAGTGCTTGGCCGGGATGATAGGATGGACATTTAGTCACATGGAAATAGGGGATGAAATTGCTTCTCATGGGGAATGTGTACAACCTTTGCAGAGTGAAAATTGTCATGACAGCCGTGCTCACGGTCAAGAGCGGGATGGATCCTCACAAGATTAGTGGGTGTTGACTTTTGCTAAGCCATATTAATAAATCATTCCCGGCACGGGGCCAGAAACGGTTCACTAATATGTCCCAGAGTCAAGTAGGTAAAATCCGCAAGCGCACGGAGAATACCGCTGTAGCATTTCACCCGGAAGTATTCAGGGTATCGTATTTGTTTATCCCAAAGGAAGGTTATGATCAAGAAGCGTTACTAACATATAAGATCATGTTAACAATTAGCAAGGATATCTAACCAAGACAGGCGGGTACATGATAATAACCGGGTAGTGTGACACACACAGAAGATTCCTACTAAATAAATAAAGTCTAGTGGAGGAAAGACTAGGCTAAGCTACACCTACTATACATTCCTATACAGTTGCATAGCCTAAGTAGAATACATACAGACCCATACTCTGGTTCAGCAGTCAATAGTATAGCACTTCAGGCACGGACTTACCCCTGCATCCACAGGCGACTTCC
The DNA here is from genome assembly GCA_030378355.1 of Eleusine indica. Taxonomy (NCBI): domain Eukaryota; kingdom Viridiplantae; phylum Streptophyta; class Magnoliopsida; order Poales; family Poaceae; genus Eleusine; species Eleusine indica. The sequence continues at coordinate 19,196,550 of CM059499.1, forward strand.
GCCAAGAGCCTACGCACTAGCCTAGCGGGGAGGATTTCAAAGGACGGACAGGGCTGTCACCACCTGCCGCCTACCTCAATGAACCAGTAGACTAACGAATAATTGATGCAAATCAGTCACCCAAGTACCATACTTGCATGACCAAAGAGCACTCTGCCCCTCCGCGATTACTATTAACGAGGCAGAGCTACCGTACGAACACGATCACCAAACCCATGCTATACTTTATCAGCTAAAACTAAGCATAGAGACTATAACATATAAACTAGACTATAGTGACGGTATATAACTAGCATGACAATAGTAGTATAATAAATATAAACTACTATCACACAAGTAGACTATACTATCACATATATGGATCACAATATCAAACAAGAAACTCATGACCCAAGCACAACTATATAGAAAAAATATATATATTGATAAGAGCAAAGTCTTACAAAAGGGAAAAGATACAAGAGCCATACCAATTCCAAGTGAAGACTTGGGACTAGAGAGCTCTAGACTCAGCCTAACTCCACTAAAACTCCAAGAACTACTACTAGCAAGAGAGAAATGCTTCTTGTGGTGTGTGTTGAGTGTGAAGGCACACCCTCCTATTTATAGCCTCCTAACGTCGGTTTCAGAGGAGTAACCGCCACGGAATCCCCCCAAACCGCCATCAGGGAGTCGTCTGGAGCCTAGTCGTGGAAGGCCAGGCGGAGAGGGCGCCAAACCAGGTCGCCCGACCTGACCAGGTCGGCCAACCTGGGGGTGGCCCCTCCTGGCCTGTGCTTTCTCCAGGTGGCTGTCCTGTGGGCCCTGACGTCGGTTTGCGCGGTATTACAGGGAGTTACGTCGGTTAAGTGCTGAAAATGGGCCCTTCAATCCGTGTGACGTCCATGTGGCACTCTCTGATTGGTCGAAAGTGTGTTTTCTTGCCTTTTGAGGTGTTTCCTTCACATTTCCTCCTGCATGCACAAAGTTCTCCAAGTACAAGTGGAACTATATTATTGTGATAAAACATGCGTGTATGAAATGCCAAATTCTCCTTTATTTGAGTATAGTTGACGGTTGAAAATGGTACTTAACAGCCGTCAACAAACTCCCCCAAGCTTACCCTTTGCTCGTCCCGAAGCAAAGATAAACTTAAGTTGTTGATCAGGAGTTGCTACAATGTCCTACTCCTCAATAATACTATGCGCACAACAAAGTACTCTTCCTAGAATTAAATATGTTGCCACATAACTTACCCATTTACCTCGATCCATGGGGCTTTTACACCTCATTGTCTTGGGCGGTTGAGAGATAGAACAATTGCAGGGCACCAATCACTTGCTCTAGATTCCGCTATGTTATTCCGGAGGTTTTCAAAAGATTTTGAAAATAAAAACCAAGTTCCTCAAATGATTCTCTCGGATCACTCAATATGTGTATGATTCCTCACCAAGGCAAAGTGTTGCCTATAATCACCTACTTCTAAATAAGGCTTTATGTGGAGCTCAAGGTAGGGATATATGAGGCATTCATGTTCACATAATATTGCTATGTCAAAAGACCGGATCCAAGAAAAACATCAATTCAAACAATCTTGATCAAGATGTGCAAGTGTGTGGGAGAACGGAGGAATGGTGGATGGGAAGAAATAACTCCTTTTTGAATTTTCCTTCTCTCTTTTGGAGTTTCTAGGCTATGGCTATCTTTTGCTTGCTCTCTTTTTTTGAGCATTTTTTTCTTTTCTTTTTGCATAGACATAGTCCTAGTTTGCAATTAATACTTTGAGAGAGGAATTTTGCAATGGATATATGGAGTGTTTCTTTGGATGGATGGATGGATAGTGGCTTTCTTCCGGTGTAGAAGAATAGCTCACGGTGGATATGGTGGATATGGTGGATGCTATCTTCTTGATTTAGAAGGATAGCTCATGGCGGTGGATGTGTGTATATGATCTTGATCAAGAAAGCATGAAAAGAGTTCTACTAGGGTCACAACAATTTTGACTAAGCTCAATGTGAAACAAGAAGCATATGTGTAATGGTTTTCAAATGTAAACACTACATATGGCTGTGGTGGGAATTTCATCATTGAGGAACTTATCAATTTGTCATTTTGAAAAATAAAACTCCGGAATTCAAGCTCTACGTTGAGCAAGATCACAGCAGCCCTATCTATCATATCATACCTCTCAACAACTTAGAACTAGAGAATGCATATGCTACCCACAAGATTCAAGTTCAAGGCAAGATTTACCAACAAACCTAACTCTTGAGAGAGTACTAAGTTGTAAACTAGCATTAGAGAGGAATAAAGGACAGAGCAATTATTCATCATCTCAACATAGGAAAATTATACACATTCATACCGCGCATGAAAAAGGGAAATATTTTTGTTCTTTTTATGTTTTGCAAATTTTTATGGTTTTCAGATTTTAATTTTTTTTTTTTTTGGATTTTCAGATTTAGCAAATGCAAGAAATAAAGGGAAGGGGAAAGATACAAGTTACCGTGAGAAGGGAGGTCCTCCCCCAAGCTTGTTCTTGCTCATATCTGCTGGTTCGGGTCGTAGCCTTGGGAGCGGAAGAAGGCATCCCAATTGCTCTGATTCTGAGCCATCATCGCGTTCAGCTGGCGGAATTGGTTGTCGCTGAAATTCTGCCATTGCTGGGTGTCGGCGACATGTTGCGTGAGAGTTTGTTGCATGCTCTCGGTGCGCAAATCAATGTCGTTCACCCTCCTTGTCAACTCGGCCATCCCATAGTTGAGTTCACGGAACCCACGGGATGAGAATGACCGAGTGGCAAAGGATGGCGGTCCGCTTGAACTTGATGACGTCTGCATGGGGTAATCGTACTGAGATTCCCATGCTCCGGCCTGCCATGTTTATGCACCCGCCTCGTCCTGTGGCGGGGGCTGCTCCCATACCAGATCTCCGGTCGGAGTGTGAAACTCCGGTGTAGGCTCCATATGCCTACGGGAACGTGTCGGTCGCCCTGAAACACTATGCCTGCGAACTTCTCCCACTGGCTCAAGTGGGAGGGTTAGTGCCCGACAGTGATACAAACGAAGACCCAGGTTAGGTAACGGGAATTCATTTGTATACCCGGGAAAGTGATAGATCAAGGTATTATTTGGACCATGTTTCAAAGTATGTCCTTGCACAAAATAGTCCTCGCCTAGAAATTCTCTATCTACCGTCAAATATTCAACATGAACATTCTCAAGCAGACCACACTTCTGCGCAATGCGAGTAACTAAAGAGGTGCACTCAATTGGTCCTGTCAACTTTATATTGTCTAACCATTGATCAATCATGCATTCCGCGAGTGACACCCTAATTTTCTTAACCATGGCATAAAGTATTTTCAATTCATCTTGCCGGACAACCCTAATGTCACCTCGAGGAAACAAGGTCATAGCCAACCACACATGCATAAATCTAAGTGTAGGATTATGGATGGCACTTGTTCTAGGCTTGGGACCCCACTCGTTTCCGGAAATCTTTTTCCAAAAACTTTCTTTATGGAACCCCTTTAGCGCTTTATCTAAGTCTAGCCTACATTTAGGATTTAGACCTAGCATAGCATGAAGATCACCCCATGTGACCAAGCGCTCTTGCCCAAACAAGCGAAAAGAAATGCCTTCATCATACTTTCTAAGGGTGCATAAAAACTGCATAGTAAGCAAACGAGAACCCGGCTCATCTACTTCTACGAAATTTAGCCAACCCATAGTGCGAAAAATAGAGGCAAATTCTTCTCTCATACCTATTTTCTTGAGGAAGTCCGGATCGAAGCGTCGGGTGTGGGCGAATGGCCGTTCTCTCATGAGCGCGATGGCTTGGCCCTCGCGGTCGTCCTTGATGTCGAGATGCTCCTCGGTGATGAGCAAGGCTGGCCTTTCCTCCGGAATTTCAGCATCGGGGTCACCATGCCCCGGACTTGGTGTGAGCTCGACGGAGGATGCTTGACTCGTGCTTGCACGAGTGCTTTTTCTCCGCTTGATTCCGGCGACTTGCTTCATTCGGTTGAACATGGCTGCACACAAGAACAAACACAAGACAAGAACAAAAACAAGATCGAACAAGTGTTCGGGTGAGCGTTAGTGAAAACGACAAACCCGAGCTTCTCCGAAATTGGTTTTCTTCTCACAACAACTTGCAAATGCACTAAAACAGAGGGGAAATATTTTTTTTTGGGTTTTTGGGGCTGTAGTAAAGTTGAAGAACACGAAATTTTGGGAGAGCAACAAGTGAGCAAAGGAGGGGAGTGAAAGATGAGCTTGGAATGGTGAAGCTCCTCCTCCTGGGCGGTTTTTATAGCCAAGGAAGCAAGATGGCCGTTAGAAAGGGACAGAGCAACGGCCATATAGCCGTTGGGAGAAAGGAGCACAGGAAAAGGTGGGGCCAGGGGGTCGGCCGACCCCACCAGGTCGGCCGACCTGGCAGGTGGGCCTCCTGGCAGCCCCCTTTTTCCTATGTGTTCCCCAACGGCTAGGGGATTTGTCCCCTGCTGCCTTTTTGCTCAAAAAGCTCGACAAAAAATCTTTTCAAAATGGAAAGCCCAAAAACCTATTTTCTAAATTTTCAAAAATGCAAATGAGTTTTGAAAAATTCCAAGGTGGCTGGAAAAATTCAAAAATGCAGAAATGCAGTGGTCGGGAAAAATCAAAATGTGGTGGAAAGCAAATATGCAATTAAAAGAGCAAATATGGATAACTACCGGTTTAACCTCCCGGCGAGGACTCACCTTTTAAAGTCCGACGAGCGGGACTTTTCTCCGGCGTTCAGCTAGATGAAGCGTTGTCCGGTCCCGGAGATGAAGACACGGATGATGCTTCTTGTTTCACTCACCACACCTTCTTGGTCTTTGTTGCGGTTGGTGGCTTCTCAGGCTTCGGAGGCTGCGGTTTTGCAGGCTTCACAGCCTGTTTCTTTGCAGACCTCGAAGGTTGCTGCCTTGTGGACTTCGGAGGCTGTTGCTTAATGTGTGACCTTTGCCCTCTTGCCTTCATCAGTTGTTGCTGTGCAACCTTTTCCTTCTCAAGGAAGTTCTTCATGAATGTGATGAGGCTGTCCTTCTTTGGCGGAGTGACCTCCACTTCCTTGGTGTTGCTTGGGTTCGGCCCGTACTTGATACGGATCATGTTGCACTGTTCTTTCCGTGGCCGAAAGTCAAACTTCTCCTCCTTGCCATTGATGTGGAAGCGGATTTCTCTGGCTCCTACATCAATGCGAGCATCCGCAGTGCTGAGAAATGGGCGTCCCAGGATGAGCGGTGTGCTCTTCCCGACGTCCATGTCAAGCACTACGAACTCGACGGGGATGAAGCAATCCCGGATTTTCACCGGAATATCTTCGGCGATCCCCGCCGGATAGCGGACCGTTGAATCGGCCAGCTGCAGCTGCATCGGCGTGGGGGATAGTGTGGTGTAGTTGAGCTTGTCGAAGACATCCTTCGGCATGACGCTCACACTTGCCCCAAGATCACATAAGGCATGGTCGAAGTTCTGTGTCCCGATCGAGCAGGTGATCGTGGGACACCCCGGATCTTTCTTCTTCTCAGGAAGCCGGTTGAGTATAGCAGCGCTACACTCTTCCGTCAGCTTGACAATTTTTGTGGTCGGTAGTGGGCGCTTGTTGCTGATAAGATCCTTGAGGTAGCGAGCGTACGTGGGTACTTGTATCGCATCCAGCAAGGGCACGTTGATGTGCAGCTTCTGGATCACCTCAACGAAGCGTGTGAACTGCTCGTCCACGGTGGGCTTCCTTCTTCTTTCAGGAAACGGCATGAGGTTCGTGTCATAGAACTCATGTGGGGCCGTTTTCCTAGGCGGCAGTTCTTCTTCTTCTGCCGGCTTCTCAGCTGATGTGTCCTTTCCTGTATGGTTAGGGTATGGCGGATCCCGAGTGGACTTACCTCCTCTCGTGGTAACCGCATTAACATTTTCTAAGGGGGTCTCGGGTTGCCCTAGGATTTTCCCCGACTCAGCAGTAGGAACAGTAGCAGCTAACTGAGCTAATTGAGTTTCTATCATTTTATTAAAGCTCAGCTGATTCTTGAGAGCAGAGGAAACACCCTCTATGTTAGTGTGGATGCTCTCAAGAGTCCTATCAGTGGTGGCAAGCTTTTTACTGATGTTATCATTAACCTTAGCTTGACCAAGCACAAAATCTTTCAAGGAGGGCTGATTATAACCGGAATTAAAACCAGAGAAGTTGCCAGAGTTACCTCCTTGGTAGTTGGGACGTGGTGGACCCCAACTTTGACCTCCTTGTGGACAGTAGCCATTGTTGTTGTTGTTGCCCATGAACATTGCGTCCTCACGGGTCTCAGGGCAGTCATTGCCCGAGTGTCCCGTGTTGCCACAGACCTCGCAAGTCATACGAGCGTCTAGGGCTTTCACTTCTCCATTGGCTTGGTCGTCCATCTTCTTCATGAGAAGGTCAATCTTGGTGGCGAGCATGTCAACCTCCTTGACGGAGTGCATGCCTCGCTGGCGAGGTTGGAGGCGCTCTTCATTCCAACCTTGGTTGGACACCATCTTCTCGATCAAATCTTTTCCCTTGCTCACAGTGAGCGAGAAGAAGGCTCCACCAGCAGCAGCGTCGAGGTGGTCGCGGGCCGACGGAGTAAGCCCGTTGTAGAAGTTCTGGATGATCAGCCAATCATCCATCCCGTGGTGGGGACATGCCAGGATGTACTCCTGGAGCCTCTCCCATGCCTCAGGAATCGACTCCTTCGACTCCTGCTGGAAGCTTGAGATCCTTCCGCGGAGGGCATTGGTCTTGCCCAGCGGGAAGAACTTTGCAAGGAACGCAGCTGAACACTTCTCCCAAGTGTTCACAGCTTCAGGGTTTGCGTAGAACCACTGTCTCGCTCTCCCAAGGAGAGAGAACGGGAACAGTCGAAGGCGAACAGCGTCGGGGGTGACGTCCTTCATTTTGAACGTGTTGCAAATCTCCAGGAATTGCTGGAGATGAGCACTAGCGTCCTCATTGGCTTTCCCACAGAATGGGCTAGCCTGCACCATGGTGATGAGACCGGTCTTGATCTCGAAGTTCGCATCTCCCACATTGCCAGCTAGTCCCGTAGGGATGTTAGCAGCGGAGGGAGCGGAGAACTCGCGGAGGGTCTTGTCGGCCATTTGCTTAGAGCTTGATGGTGCGGGAATGACAGGTTCGATTGGCCGAGTCTCCTTACGAGGAGGGGTGAGCCTAGCTCGTGTCCTTCTCAGGAGTGACTCAGGATCTTCAGTGAAGTTTGTCGGCAAGTCGAAACCAGTCATACACTACCCTGTTTTCATACAAAATGCAGAAAACAAAGCGAGGTTATCCTGCTTAGGAGATAGCCTTAATAATTGCAACACTACTATATACATTAGTAATTTTTCTTAAATCATACGCCTTCCCCGGCAACGGCGCCAGAAATGCTTGTTGACTTTTGCTAAGCCATATTAATAAATCATTCCCGGCACGGGGCCAGAAACGGTTCACTAATATGTCCCAGAGTCAAGTAGGTAAAATCCGCAAGCGCACGGAGAATACCGCTGTAGCATTTCACCCGGAAGTATTCAGGGTATCGTATTTGTTTATCCCAAAGGAAGGTTATGATCAAGAAGCGTTACTAACATATAAGATCATGTTAACAATTAGCAAGGATATCTAACCAAGACAGGCGGGTACATGATAATAACCGGGTAGTGTGACACACACAGAAGATTCCTACTAAATAAATAAAGTCTAGTGGAGGAAAGACTAGGCTAAGCTACTCCTACTATACATTCCTATACAGTTGCATAGCCTAAGTAGAATACATACAGACCCACACTCAGGTTCAGCAGTCAATAGTATAGCACTTCACGCACGGACTTACCCCTGCATCCACAGGCGACTTCCGCCAAGAGCCTACGCACTAGCCTAGCGGGGAGGATTTCAAAGGACGGACAGGGCTGTCACCACCTGCCGCCTACCTCAACGAACCAGTAGACTAACGAATAATTGATGCAAATCAGTCACCCAAGTACCATACTTGCATGACCAAAGAGCACTCTGCCCCTCCGTGATTACTATTAACGAGGCAGAGCTACCGTACGAACACGATCACCAAACCCATGCTATACTTTATCAGCTAAAACTAAGCATAGAGACTATAACATATAAACTAGACTATAGTGACGGTATATAACTAGCATGACAATAGTAGTATAATAAATATAAACTACTATCACACAAGTAGACTATACTATCACATATATGGATCACAATATCAAACAAGAAACTCATGACCCAAGCACAACTATATAGAAAAAATATATATATTGATAAGAGCAAAGTCTTACAAAAGGGAAAAGATACAAGAGCCATACCAATTCCAAGTGAAGACTTGGGACTAGAGAGCTCTAGACTCAGCCTAACTCCACTAAAACTCCAAGAACTACTACTAGCAAGAGAGAAATGCTCCTTGTGGTGTGTGTTGAGTGCGAAGGCACACCCTCCTATTTATAGCCTCCTAACGTCGGTTTCAGAGGAGTAACCACCACGGAATCCCCCCAAACCGCCATCAGGGAGTCGTCTGGAGCCTACACGTGGAAGGCCAGGCGGAGAGGGCGCCAGACCAGGTCGCCCGACCTGACCAGGTCGGCCGACCTGGGGGTGGCCCCTCCTGGCCTGTGCTTTCTCCAGGTGGCTGTCCTGTGGGCCCTGACATCGGTTTGCGCGGTATTACAGGGAGTTACGTCGGTTAAGTGCTGACAATAGGCCCTTCAATCCGTGTGACGTCCATGTGGCACTCTCTGATTGGTCGAAAGTGTGTTTTCTTGCCTTTTGAGGTGTTTCCTTCACATTTCCTCCTGCATGCACAAAGTTCTCCAAGTACAAGTGGAACTATATTATTGTGATAAAACATGCGTGTATGAAATGCCAAATTCTCCTTTATTTGAGTATAGTTGACGGTTGAAAATGGTACTTAACAGCCGTCAACAGTGGGTTACGGGATGGAATGGCTGGGATTGGTGGATGGGATTTGACTTGGCTTGGATAGTACCCTGTGGATTGATTGTTGGGATAACCTCACCTAGTAATTAGGATGCTTTAGGTTATTAAAAGCTCATGCAATAAACCCATTACTAAACCTTTCTTGTCTATAGTCTCATGACATATTTTCCCCCACTTGCTGAGTATGACATGTGCTCACCCTTGCTATACCAATATTGCTGCTCAGCTACAGGAGAAGGTTGGGACCACTATGAAGATGATGGAGGTGAGTACTAGGCGATGGCCCACCAATCGATGCCTGTGGAGTCTTGGGACATCTACGCTAGTTTATTTCCACTGCTTTGATGTACTTTTTTAGACCTATGGGTCCTTTTGTAATAAAGATACGATGTAGTAATTAAAGGATATGGATATTTATTCTATTTACCATTGATGATGTACTGTATGTGTCTTTAACTTGATCCTGGGCACATGTACGGCTGCACCCATTTTACTTCTTAAAGTGGGTGTGACACCTGGTCATCTGTCCATGTCCCCATGATCAGCAGTGATCCGGGTGTCCTGCGTGAAGTCTCCATAGCCTCCAAGTGTCTGGCATCGTTTGTCTCTCTCTGACTCTGGGTCCAGTCTAGTCCTCTTCTTGCCTCTGGGCTTCTCTACCACCTTGCCCTTTCCCTTGTTCTGATCACCTGCTCCTGCCATCTCTGCTGCTCTGAAGTGTCACTGCAGGCACGTAGGTGGAGATAGCATAAGCATAGACCGTATATAAATCTACAAGCACAACACCACTAGGTTAGAATGCGCAATAGAAATCCTAGCACTGAGATGAAGGGTATGATGACTAGACAAATAAAGTAATGTGACAATAGTGATCATCGACTATTAGTGCCTGGTGCGAGTCGTCTAGTGTACAGTCAAATAATTGGCAATAAATATAACTGTGGACAAGAGAGGAGACATCCCTAGACATGCAATTAATAGATTGGCATGAAATTAATTACAGCTAGGTTGAGCCAAAGTACCTAATTAATTCAACTGAACATGAGCAATTAAGGAACTTGCTCGAAAATAGGGCATGCAACGATGAATGGGGGATAAGCTCAATACCTGAGAGTGGAGACAACGAACACCTCGGAGAACACGCAACCGATCGTCGAAAAAGGAGAGTTTTTGGTTGCTGGTAATGGAGGAAGGAAGAAAAGGTGCAAACTTGCCCTTTGCTTTGGTGTAGCTCGGCCCTTGTGGAGGCTAGGCGTGTGCTCGCGATGGTTGGATCACGACAGCGCTCGACGGCGAGGCAGGCAGCACGCGGCGGCAGAGGCACTGCTGCGACTGCGCAAGGCAGCGGCAACAATGGAGCTCATGGCTATGACGGCTAGGGTTTGAGTGCGACAGTGCGTGGAGCGATCAGAGGACAAGCGCGTGCGTGGGGTTAGCGCGGTTGTGCAGGCGACGACACATGCGAGCACGGTGGAGGAGGCAGAACGACATGGGCGATGAAGGAGGCAGCGGTGGGTGCGTGCCCTCGACGTCGGGTGTGAAGAAAGACGAAGAAAAGGTCTTCACGAATTGACTTAGGTCAAAGTAGAACCAACGACTGATATCGAATCAAGGGGCGATCAACGGTCACATATGAAAGTGCATCACGCATTTTCAACATAGTGACCGGGCGGTATGGTCTCTGGACCGGACCGTCGCTTGTAGGAAACTTGAACTGACGGACAAAGATGTTGGACAACAAGCTATGTCGAGCCCACTGCCCTCAAGCCAATGTGCAAATGGTCACCAGTGATTCTCCTAGGCAATTCTCGTGTTAGTTCTGCTCGTCCGTCTCTAACTGAATTTGCAAGGCTCATTTGTGGGATTTTGAAGTCAGTTTTTGGAGAGTCTCATGATAGGTGGATGGGAACACTTGGTGGAGATGCAACTTTTAGAGCATCTTCAAGAGCTCACTAAAAATTTACTCCCAAAAACCTCTTTTTGGAAGTAGCCCAAAAAATAATGGGTTCAAATTTTCTCTCCTTCTCTAACAGTTCCCTTAAAAGTGGACTAAAAATCTTTTTGAATTAGGCCAGATCGGACATGATCACCTGCCAAACGATCATCAACAGTTGGTCTCCGGATAGCAAGGTCTTGGTCACCGCGCAGTTCACTCCAGTGCAGGGCGCCGGAGGGCTGTCAGGTCATTACCGCCGGCGTGGGCCGCCTCCAGCCTCCGGTACCCCCCGCTGTGCTCCCACTCGTCGGCGGAGTCATTGAGCCCCCGTGGCAGCCACACACTACCACAAATAGGGCCTGTAGTGGCGGCAGGCAAACCGCCATAGCGGCGCGAGCCAAAGTCGGCCACTGCTACAGAGCCAATGGGCACTGCCTAACTAAAACCGCCGGTACAGGGCACCTAATAGCAGCGGTTGACATTGTCAACTGCCGCTATAAACGGCCCATGTTTATAGCGGTGGTTCACAATGACAACCGCCGCTATAAAGTGCCCAAGCTATAAAAGCCGCATTCGGACAGCTTCGGCCCTCACTCGAACAGTGTCGGACCGAAAATTTGGGCAAATCACGAAAATCAAGGGGGGAAGGTTTTGAGTTCGTTTGTTTTTGCAGAAATTTGCTCTCTGAAGTAAGGGGAACTCATCCCATTGGTTTTTTTGTGCTCTCATTTTGTAATCAAGTAAAATTTTAGGTTTTAAGTTTGTTAGGTTTTCCTCAAATTTTAGCTAAATTCTTTTGATTTGGATGGTTCTACTTGGTTATAGTTGAAGTTTATGAAGGCATACATCATCTTTTTTTCATCACTACACAAAAAAATTATTATATTTAGCTTGTTTTATGTCGATGGGAATCTAGATCTAGTTTGGTTTTTAAAAGAGAGAGAAAGTAGTATTAGGGCAAGAGGGATGTTAATTATTTTATTATTTCTTGATAAAAATTAAATAATATATAAAATAATTTAATTTTTGTTTTATTTTACCTTGCATAATATTTCTCACTTCATGTAATATTCAATATAATATATATATATATATATATATATATATATATATATAGATATATATATATATATATATATATATATATCTATATATATATATATATAGATATATATATATAGTGAATGTTTAAATTTTTTGTTACACATAATTAATTAATGAATTTTAATAATTTTTGGGTTTCCGTTCAAGGCCGCTCGCGATGGATAGATATTGGATGTACGAGGCATCAAGACTGGGTCCAATATCGAGAAGTTTCCAAATTCATCAAACCGGCGCACAACATGCTCGACGCGAACGGACGACTGATATATATTGTCCATGTTTTGATTGCAAAAATCAGAAGATGTGGAATGATATAGAAGTAATAAAGTCACACTTGGTGCGGAGGGATTTTGTTGAGGGGCACACGAGATGGACAAAACATGGTGAGAATAGTATGGTCGATATGGAATTTGATGAGCATATTGAAGTTGAAGTCAAGGTTGTCAATTCGCCTGGTGCGTATGCGTTGGATTCACATGGTGAATCTGATTTTGATGTTGAGGAGTTGTTGTGTCACATTGAGCCGTAGGTGTTGATCAATGCTGGTACAACTAAAGGGCTTGATAATTTTCATAGAATAGAGAAAGCATCAAATGATCCATTATATGATGAATCTAAGGGATATGGTAAAGAGTTCACCGTGTTGCGTACTGTACTTGAGCTGATGAAGCTAAAGGCCATGCATGGCTGGTCGGATGCTAGTTTCACGGATTTGTTGGAACTTATATCCGATGCGCTGCCGAAGCCCAACTTGTTGCCAAGGACAACATACCTTGCTAAGAAGCTGATTTCCCTACTTTTGTTGGGCGTGCAAAAAATTCACGCGTGTCCAAATCATTGCATATTGTATCGAAAGGAGCATCGTGACGCTGTGAGATGCCCAAGGTGCAAACGCAGTCGTTACAAGAGGAACAACGATTGTGACGCCGATGGTGGCGTGAAGAATACAACTAAGGGGTGAAAGAAGAAAAGAAGTTCTATTGTCGATGATAGTGATGGCAGTAAGGTTCCTGCCTTAGTCATGTGGTACTTACCCGTAATCGATTGCATCAGACGCTTGTTCGCCAACCCTAGGGATGCGGCAATGATGACATGGCATGCACGCAAGGGGGACGGTAATCTCAGGCATGCCGTAGATGGAACACAGTGGAAAAACTTTGATGAGGATCATCCAGACTTCTCTAATGAGGAAAGGAACATACGGTTTGCATTGAGTACATACGGGATGAACCCATTCGATCAAATGAGGAATCCACATAGCACTTGGCCAGTGATACTAGCAATGTACAACATTCCACCATAGTTATGCCATAAACGTAAGTACCTACTACTGACCACTCTTATATTTGGGCCTAAAGAACCTGGTAACGACATAGACGTGTTCTTAGTACCATTGTTTGAAGACCTGCAAAAACTATGGTTGGAGGGGGTCCGTATATGGGATGAGTATCAAAGAGAGTACTTCACGCTCAGAGCAATTAGTTTTTGCACGGTAAGTGATTCCCCGGCACTAAGGGCACTATCAGGACAGGTCAAAGGAAAGGCGGCATGTTTCATATGTGTTGATGATTCATCCCATGTGTACCTTCCAGCATCCCAGAAGCTAGTGTACATGTGAAACCGCTGATTCTTACCAGCAAAACACAGGTATTGCGTGATGGCTAGACACTTTGATGGCAAAGTTGAGAACGACACAGAACCTCGATGTTGTACTGGCAGGGTCGTGTTTGACCTTGTTAAAAATATCAGTGTTGTTTTTGGAAAGCCGGTGAACGGAGCCAAAAAGGCAAAAGGTCTCACGCCGTTTAAGAGGAAATCCATTTTCTTCATATATTTCAATTATTGGAAAGAATTGGAAGTGAATCATGCCTTCGACTGGATGCATATTGGGAAGGGTGTATTTGACAGTAGTAGCGGACTTATACTCGACCAACCCGGTAAGACAAAGGATGGACTCAACGCACATAGAGATCTTGTAGTGATGGGAATAAGATCAGAGCTCCATCCGCAAGAAAGAGCAAATGGAAAGTACTTTCTGCCCCCCCCCCCCGACAGCCTATACACTTACGATTGAGGAGAAAACAACATTTTATAAGTGCCACGGTGGGATTAAAGTACCGACGGGTTTCTCATCGAATATCGAGAATCTTGTAAACATGGAAGAGTTAAAGATAAGTGGGTACAACACTCATGATTGCCACATAATGCTTTTGGTGTTTCTCCCTATTGCTTTCAGAGCTGTTAAATCACCATGGCTGAAGTTGGTTGTAACTCGCCTTTGCTACTTCTTTGACGTGGTATCGAAGAAGGTCATAACTAAAGACGAGTTAAATGACCTACGGACCCACATGAAGGAAACGATGTGCATACTTGAGATGGTCATCCCTCCATCCTTTTTCGATACGATGGAACACTTTATCATTCATATTGTTGATCAGATCTCTGCATTGGGCCCCGTCTCCCTAAATCAGATGTTTCCGTTTGAGAGGTTCATGTATGTATTGAAACGCTATGTACGTACTCATTCACATCCAGAGGATTCTATGATCGAGGGCTATACAACTGAAGAGATCACCGAATGTTGCTCAAATTACATTAATGATGGTAGCAGATCAATTGGTCTCCCCGTGTCTCGTCATGGGGGTAGATTATCTGGAAAAGGTACGAAAGGACGTAGATCGTTCATCGACCGTGACTTCAAATGAGTGGACCAAGCACATTTCAACGTAATGCAACAGACGCAAATTGTGGGACCGTACTTTGAGAAACATATGTTAGAGCTCCACCAGAACAACAAGGATGCAACGGACAAATGGATCATAGACGCGCACAAGCGCTATTTCACATCATGATTTAGCTCCCTAGATCTTTCAAGTGGCGAGTCCGTGGAAGAGAAAATGTTGAGAAAGTTAGCTAATCGCCCGAGAAGAACCGTGGTTACCTTTTAGGCATACGACATCAATGGTTTTACCTTCTACACCCAACAGAAGGATAAGAAGAGCAAGTGTCGAAATAGCAGTATACGAGTAGAAGCCATTGACGAAGAGGACCAGACCACCTCGTATTACGGGTACATTGAGGAAATATGGGAGCTAGACTATGGTGCAAATTTACAGGTTCCCATATTTAAATGCAAATGGGTGAAGCACCCTAATGGCATCGAGATAGATGAATATGGTTTCACCATTGTTGATCTTAACTATGTTGGTCACAAAGATGAGCCTTAGATACTTGCCAAGACCGTGGAACAGGTGTTTTATGTACTTGATCCAAAGGACGAAAAGAAATACATTGTTGTTCTAGGTAAACAACGAATCGTTGGAGTCGAGAATGTGGAGGATCGAAATGACTACAATCAATATGATCAGGTGCCATGTTTCACAGATCCAAAAGTTTTTAAAGTCTTGGAAGCAAGACTCTCCATTGCTGGCGGAATACCCTACATGCGCACCGATCACTGCCAAGGAGAAGTCGTTCAAGGATAACTCAAGCATCATGTAATTTTGATTTATTATTGGAACCTTGTATTATGTTCTATGTAGTTTATGTTTATTTGAATATAGAGATTGTGTAACTTATTTTTATAAGCATCATGTAGTTTAAAGTTATAGGGGCTAAAAGGTAAATATAAAATAGTTTAGGGACCAATTTGTAATTTTATAAAAAGACAAGAATTAAAGTGTAAAAATATTAGGACTGAAATGTAATTAATAAAAAGTATAGGGTTGATTCTGCAAAAGTTTAGGACCTAAACATAATTTTAATTTAGTGCAGGGGCCTAAGTGTAAAATACAAAACTAAAATATAATTAATCATAATGAACTCAGGGGTTCTTTTATAAAATTACAGGGCTAAGATATTATTTATAAAAAAATCAGGGGCTAAAATGAATAATACAATTGTTTGGAAAATGAATAATATAATTTTTAGAAAATCAATAGTACAATTTTTAGAAAATCAATAATAGGGTTGTTTCTGCAAAATTTTAGGACCTAACATTAATTTTTATGAAGTATAGGAACCTAAGTGTAAAAAGACAGGACTAAAACATAATTAATAATGAACTCATGGGTTCTTTTGTAACATTCCAGGGCTAATATATTCTTCATAAAAAAATCAAGGGCTAAAATGAATAATACAATTTTTGGAAAATGAATAACACAATTTTTTTAAAAAAAACCGACATGTTTTTAGCGGCAACTAACAAAGTCAACCGCCGCTATTGCTTTGTAGCGGCGGTGTGCTTTGTGAGCCGCAGCTAAAGAGAATTGCGTTATATAAAATAGGGCGTGGCGGGGCCCAAACCGTCATGTTTTTAGCGGTGGCTAACAAAGTCAACCACCGTTATTGCTTTGTAGCGGCGGTGTGCTTTGTGACCTGCCACTAAAGAGAATTGCGTTATATAAAATAGGGCGCGATGGGGCTCAAACCCTAACCGCAGCGAGAAGAGACGACGCCGTCAGGCTGCCCAAGTCCCGAACGCTGCCGCCTCCTCTCTCCTCATCACCGAGCGTCGCCGCATCGGGCCCCCTCCTCGTCTTCGAGCGCCATCGCATCGGTCCCCCTCCTCGTCCCCCTCCAGGTGCACCTATTCTCCTCTCCCCCTCCCTCTACCCCTCTCTCTGATGTGCCCTTTTTGCGGCCATCCTGTTTCGACGAGGCATATGCGCAAGAGCTTGCGGTCTATGCGAGCAGTACTGCTTGGTAGTCCTCCACTTCCATGTTCACATGGACACACTAGGTGTTTGATGATGTGTGTGGCTTGGTCCTTTTTTTCTTCTGATTAGTGCTTGCCCGTAGGCCGTTGTCAATGAAACAAGTGTCAACTTTTGGCTCATCTGCTTTGTGGATTCTATGTGGGTGGTTTGCGAAAACAGATATTGCAATCAGCTAGTAGTGTCTGACACAATCTTTTTTTTTTTGGGTAGAAATCTCACCTGTTGCAAAAATAGCATGGTTATGGTTTAATTGTTATCTGAGTTATCATTCATAGGGGTAGGACCATAGGAGAGTTAATCTCATTGATCATTTAGACCAGTTTTGGATTGATGGTTAACCTTTCATACCTAAAATAGTTACACGTTAGGCTTGTTTATTGAGTGAGGTTGTATGATGAGATACCCTTTTTTGTTTTGTGTGTAGGGTAAACTTGTTATTCTAGTTGTCCTTTGATGTACCAATGTTGCATGCCATAGTGGACTAATAATTTTTGTTTCAAGTTTGTGGCAATGGGTTTTTGAGCTTTGTGATTTTCTTCTACGAGTGTGCATTTTTTGTAACCAAATGTAAAGCCTCTTACTGGTGCTTTAGTTTCTCGACATGGAGGGCATTGATTAGTGTGCATTTTAGTGACCTAATGTACATGCCTTCTTTGTTATTAATAGCAATGCAAAAAAGTACTATCTTTTACCATTTCGTACAAGGAATCACAGGAATTTCACAAGAGTCCACTATATTGCTAATTTTTTTAATAATAGGAAACTGATAAACACGAGGCAATATAAAATATTATCATCACATCCTATTTCAGATTTCCCCAATTTGAAAATGATTTCCTTCCATTATATTCTTTGGTATTTATCTAGAAAAAGAAGAGCTGTCAATCTTGCTAACAATCGAAATTACTCTTCGTCATGTTTCCTCCCCCATTTAGTAACCTGGACCGATGCTCTGATTCTGTGCTTCACGATATGATTTTCCTGTCTCTAACCTATACTCATGTTTGTTCTTGCAATTTGTATTCTTAATATCGTGTACCTGTGTTTTGCTTTGATCATCTGTGGGATTTTATTTTGTATTGTTAATTAGTACTAGTTGCTGCTCACTGCTTGCTAGGATCTGAAAATGCTTAATTCATATATATTAGGATCTAAAAAATGCTCATTGTTTGCTCACTCTTTGCTGCCATTTTTTGCTGCCATTTTTTTACTGTCATATGCTAGGATCTGAAAATGCTCACTGTCATGCTAGGATCATTTGCCATTTTTTGGCTGCCTTTTTTTTGCTGCTCACTATCTGCCATTTTCCATGTTGATATCCATGTTGTCGATCTTTTGCTTGATTACACTTCATGTTGATACTCATATATTTGCTGTCGTACTATAGATTCCCTATGTGCCATTTCTGAAATCCGTAGCATTATTTACTTGTGGCCATATATATGCCATATTACTTGCTGCCCTATATTCCCTATGCTCACTGGGAGCAAATTTTGACTTTTCTATTCTTCTCCTTGTCTCTCTGTACTACTTATCTATTCTACGTAGGTGATCGATGCTCAATGATGAAAGGGGGGCAAGTGAGGCTAGTGTAGTGACATGGACCATATCCTAGGATATTGGATACATGCTGCTGTACAGGTCAAGGATCTTAGAGCGTTGGATGGCCGTTGATTCGGCAACCCGCACTGAGAGCAAATTTTGATTTTTCTATTCTTCTTCTTGTCTCTCTGTACTACTTATCTATTCTACGTAGGCAATCAACCCATGCTCAATGATGAAAGCGGGTTAAGTGAGGCTAGTGTAGCGACATAGACCATATCCTAGGATATTGGATATATGTTGTTGTACAAGTCAAGGATCTTAGAGCATTGGAAGGCCGTTGATTCGGCAACCCGCACTGAGAGCAAATTTTGATTTTTCTATTATTTTCTTTTGTTTTTGTTGTCTCTATGCTCAATGATGATAGGTGTATACTCCTTGTTTTCTAAACTAGTCGTCATATCTAAGATTAGCTGTCAAAGTCTTCTCGTCATGACGGACAATATGCCGTCTCAAGAGGAAGACACCCTCAAGGCGCACTCACAAGCGAGGTCATTTTCAGACGATGAAGGATCAAGCGAACAATAGGAAGAACCAGAAGATCCGCATCCTCCACTACCAAAGAAACGTCCATTGGGGAGTCCGGATCCTGATTTCGTGCCTCAAGATGAGGTATCTTGTCAAAGATAATTCTCTCATTTGTCCAACTAATTTGTAAACTAAAATCTACTACTTATATCCTAGGGACCTCGACGAAGTACCCGTCAGCTATTTGCAGCAGAGACTGCGACAGATGAGGCCCTCGAGCAGCAAGTGGAAGAGGTGCCTGCCCAAGTGTCCACACACAAACACAAGCGCGGTCAGCGCTGCGCGAACAAGGCAGAGGGCATCTACGAGGTTACTGCACTAGATCCCAAAAATGGAGAACCGATTGAACCCGCTAGTGTCAACGCCAAATGGTGAAACCGTTGCGGCAAAGTGGTGACGGACCATTGCAAAATCACGTGGCAAGATTGGCGCCAAGTCCCGGATCGCAGAAAAGATGATATGTGGGCTGACGTAACGGCAACCATCCGGTTCCAGCCAGCAGATCTCGAGAGTGCCAAGAAGGCCACGATGTCCACTCTCAATCACATCTTTCGAGATTTCAAGTCCAAGCTCAACTACCAATACGTCAAGAAAAATCGAACCCCATTCGACAAGCATGGAAATATTAGTCAGCAGGAATGGGACGAGTTTGTTGAGCAGAAGACGAGGAGTGCTTCAAAGGAGCTCAGTGAAAAGATGGTTGAGCTCAACAAGCAGAACAAGTACAAGCCACGGTTAGGTCTGGGCAGATACAAAAAGAAGATTCCAATTTGGAGAGAGCAGGAAGCCAAGCTCCGCGCGGAAGAAAAACCTGATCCTTTGCCAAACACCAATAAGCATACCAGGAATTGGGTATCTCGTTGCTCTGAGTTAACCGATGAAGGAGAGATTATTGTGAAGGATCTTGCGACAGTTGAGGTCGTGCAAGTCTTGAAAGGTCCCATCACGACGCAGACGGAGGCTGGTCTGTTTACACTGGAGTATCACAAGGATGAGCTAGCGAAGGCTATTGGGACCAAAGAACATGGTGGTCGGGTATGAGGAGTGTCATCATTGGCAACATGGAAAGAAGGTTTCTCTGATACATCCTCACACCTCTACATGAAGCATACATTGAACAAGAAAGAGCGAGAAGATAAAGCCAAGGAGGATTGGTGGCGGCAACTTCTTATGTTTGCTATCGACAAAGAAAGCGGTCGTTTGGACCCCAACCTATAGGCTATGATGGATGCCTTCTTATGTGGTTCGTCCACATCCATGCAACCATCCGTCTCCACGTAACCATCCATCTCTGGTCAACCATCACTCCCTATGCAATCAGAAATAGAGAACATCACTGACGGTACTCCTTGCGAGTTGCATGTGCCATTTGGTTACAAGGGGAAGACGATGAAGGTTGCATAACAGGGATATCCCCCCAGGTTACGTGCGTGTCAGCATGTCAGAAACAGTACCTGGCTATGAGGATAGCGAGATCGAATGCCCGATACCTGAGGCAGGTATAGAAACTCTACAAGATGCCCTTGGCTCTTTCATTATTTGGAAACGCCATGATGTTGTCCTCGCACCATGAGTTTCTCCACCCCCGTTGTCTGGGGACGGGTCCTTTCATGGGAGCCAGCCAATCAATACAGGTGGACAGCTGTGTCCTATGTCTGCGGCAGCCTCGGGAAACAAGCTCCAATCTCATCATGCGGAAGCCGACTCGACTCATAGTCCTATAATCTATAGTGACAACAAGCCTCTTCCGCAGAGTGTTCAAGTTCAGGCTCCGGTAATCCAAGTCCAGCCTACACCAGTTGTCGTCAAGGCTTCGGTAATCCTAAAGACGATTACCGGATTTGACAAAGAGCCAAAGGACCCAAAAGCAAAAAGTAATGTTGATAAGTACTTGGCTACATTGAAAAAATGTCCAGCAAGCACCGGCAAGCTCGTCCTGTAAGAAGAAGATCCTCGGAATGTATTATCGTACGATGATCAAATTTTGGAGAATCCTACGGACGATGTGGACTACCCAAAATTTATACTCGGTAAACCCCTTATATCAAATAACATGTACAAGAACCTGCCGTGGGAGATGTGGAAGTTGCACGACTGGTACATGATGGCGTCGAAGGAAGGGGTCACCGAAATCACTTGTAGGATTCCAAAAGAGGTATTCAACGAAGATGACGAACAAATCTTATACCTATTTTGGGAGGATGTCCACTCGATGTTTCGTCTAGACCAGAAGGACGTCACCTTCATCACTCTGTGGTGCATGTAAGTGTCGTGTTCGATCTACTTCGTATTTCAAGCATAATTCCATATATGATCTTATGCTTTTTTTTGTAGTATGAACTCTTTTTTCCAAAGAAAGGAGACCAATAGAAAAGATTGGAGGGTGACCTACGTTAACCCAAGCCGGATCAACCAAAGCTCGATCAACCCAGCGGTAAATCTGAAAAATTATCCAGATAAGACACCCACAGAGCTTGCTGAAATGAAGACGGTCTTGACAACAGAAGCAAGGACTTATGTTGCAAATTAACGACTGCTTCATGAGGTGGCAAGATAGAGAGTGCATTATGGCCCCTTACAACTTCAAATAAGTTGGACAACTACTGCCTTCTTCATGTATCCTATGTTAAAATTAAATCCAATCGTAATTAACTTGTTGACAACAAACATTGTTGTAGCGATCATTGGATCTGTCTGATGATATTTCTGAAAGAAGGGTACCTTCTATCGGTCGATAGCCTGGACTACGACAAGAACTTATACGACGACATTCTCGAAGTCATAGATCGGTAAGAAATTGGTCTATGTATATATGGTTTGATGATGTTAATATCGTCTACTAATAAGCTTTTGTGGATCGCGCAGTGCTTACGAGAAATATGTCGTAGCTGGTGGGGCATGTTATCCTACAAGGAAAAAGAAGATGTACTTCCGTCATAAGTTTTGGCTAACACTTATATGCATCTCATACATGTTCTTATCATACTATCCATTCATATAATTATCATAGGTGTAATGAACTTGTGTTCTCTACTTTATAGTGCAATAAGCAAATACGAGGAAGTGTGCATTGTGATTACTACACTTGCGTGTTCTTGGCTGGCACTTCAACTTACATGGACCA
Source organism: Eleusine indica (assembly GCA_030378355.1). Lineage (NCBI taxonomy): Eukaryota > Viridiplantae > Streptophyta > Magnoliopsida > Poales > Poaceae > Eleusine > Eleusine indica. The sequence goes on from CM059499.1 coordinate 19,218,535, forward strand.
TATCATTGAGGAGTCTCAACAAGAGATAAGTTGATTTTGTTTATATCCATTTTACTTTACCTGGACCATATCATTGAAGACTCTGCTCATGTGACACAAAAAGCCACAAGATCAAAGAGAGAATGGGCTGCAAAGATGAAAAGGAACGACGCAATCAAAAAGGGTATAATTCCTGAATCACGCATTCACTTGAGTACAAATGACATGTATCTAGTTCTAGCTTCTCTTTGTCGTTTTATGTTGAGAGAGGTAATTAGTGTAGAAGGGAAGTGCTTTGACTCAAACAGTGAACTAGCAATAAAACATAGGTCCCTTTGTGAGTGGGCTGGTTCAAGAGCACCATATGAGCCTAATGTGCCGAAAAAAGATGATGACTATGCATTAGGGTTCATATAAAACATTTTGTAAGCTCGATTAAACATTTTGATGACAGTGTTGTATATATTCTATGATGAGATCTAAATATGTATGATGAGATTCTAAATACCTGTGATGAGATATTATAAATATCTGTGATGAGATTTGTAAATTTCTGTGTATGCAGAATCTGTGATTTCTATATATTTGCTAAATTTTATTTATTTTTTTTGGAAAATAACAAGTAGCGGCGGTTGATGTTGTCAACCGCCGCTACTAATAGCCAACAGTAGCGGCGGTTGAAGATGTCAACCGCCGCTACTAATAGCCAACAATAGCGGCGATTGACATCTTCAACCGCTGCTAATAATGTGTCTGTAGCGGCGGTTTATTTAGATGACAGACCACCAGCCGCTACAAATGCATATCTGTTGCTGCATTTGCATAATGGCGGCGTGCTGCCCGCCGCTACAGTGCCTTTCCAACCGCCGCTATAGACCATTTTTGTTGTTATGACAGCACGATGCAGTCCTGGCCGGCTATCCGTGCTAACCAACCGTGCGACGAACAACGAAGTGCTCTGGTCACCTCCGCACGCTACATCATTCGAGAGAAAACTCATCAGGTGGTATGCAGTGTAGGAGCAACCACTAATCACCTGGTCGCAAAAACTGAGGTCGTCTGTGAGCGTGGTGGTGACCACACCCCAGACACCATCCACACGCGCGCATTCTGCCTTGAACACGCGCGCCACGGTCGTCACGTCCTTGATCGTCGGCGCGCCTGTGCGAAGCAGCAGCATGACATGCAACAAGGCCCCGTCTTTCTTCGCCACATCATCCACGGCGACGCTGCAGTGCACCCTGGCATGGCACCGCATGAAGTCGTACGCCGCGTGCAGCCACTCCCTACTCAGCCCTTCCATGTTCCGCCGGAACACCATCGTCCGCTCAAAGCATGCCACGCCGTCGTTGAACCGCTCCGCGACTATCGAGTTCCCGCCTGTCGTCGCGCATGCTAGCGAGGCCAGCCACAACCCCATCCCCGACCGTGCCGCGTCGCGCTGGAACAACAAGGTGCGGACCCCGGATGACGTAGCGCGCGGTGGGCGAACGCGCGGCGTGGGCAGGGCGGCCAAGGGGCAGATTGGGCAGGAGTTGTGGAGGCGGATGATGAGGACATCACTCCTATGGATACACACAACACTCCTCCAAATCTGGACTTGCAGGGTCCAATGACTAGAGCTCGTGCACGACGACTAAATTTAGAGGTGAGCTCGTTCCTACGTTCTTCGCTATATGTTACTTTTGAGAATGGTTTGCTACCTAATGATTATTTTATGATTAGAAACCATGGAGAAGACCAGGAGATGATGGGAGAAGGAGCTGGGAACGTGGAGGACCAGCAAGAGCTTGGAAGCCAAAGTGGAGGCCCAATCAAAACCGACTTCGAGTCTGTTTCGGGGCCCAGGACCAGTCTGTACTAAAACAGTTGCCCAGGACGCATACGGACTCGGATTTGGACGTTCTACATATGCATGGAAAGATAAGGAGAAGACCTTTCCAATGCCGCCGGCCTCATGTCAAAATTCATCCGGAGTCATCGGGAATCATCAAAACAAGACAGAGTCCAGAATCTGTGTCGGTGCTGCGTCGCCTATTTTTGGCCTTTGGGCTTTGTATCTAGTTGAGCCCAATTAGGGGCGCGTCCAGAGGGTCTTGCACGACCCTAGGGTCTTTATATACAGCCGCCGCCGCACCATTAGGGTTCGGGTTTTGCTTAGATCAATTCTGTTCATAAACAGTTTCGCCGTTCATCGGTTTGTGAGACCCCAACTTCGAGAGTTTAATCATACATCTGCAATTGTGTTGCAATCTTCGTTGTTCTTGCTTGTGTTCTTGATTCGCAGGCAGGGATCAGCCTTCTCGGCGAGGTCAATCGTCTTTTGGACGGTTGATAACCAGAGGAGACGTCGTGCTGCGATTGCGGGGTTTAGAACGTGCTGTTCTGAAGCCGGATCGATTTGTGTGTCGCCTCCGACCAAATCAACTTACCAAGAACCTTTCGGAAGATCGGGAACCCTTGTCCACATCAAGTGGTATCAGAGCTTCAGGTGCACCGTCAGGTTCACACTACCCTTTAGTTTTGTTTTCGTGTTCTTCCTATCGTCCACTGAAAATACCAAAAAAATTTTCCCCCGCCCATAACCACGTGTTTAGCCTTTGCATATTTCAATTTCAGAGTCCGTAGTGTTGAGTTTGTGCCCTAGTTCTTGTTTAGTCGCTGGTTTAGTTTGTGTTTTTGTCGTCAGTAGTGTTTCCCTTGCAACCCTAGCCGCCATCCCCTTCACCATCCTCGGTTTTGTCGGCTTTGTGTGCTAGGGTTGATTGATCAACACGCCCACCCTAATCCCACCCTAAACCTACCCTCACCACCTCGGACCACTTTTCATAAATTCCACTTTCCGCTGCATCCACCTTGCCAAAAAACTCCCTACCCGACCCCAAGCCCGACTCGGATTTCACTCAAAACCCCGGGTTCTTCATAACCGATTCCGACACCCCTTCGGTAAAACAGCCATAACTTTTCGCTCGGTTGTCCGTTTTGGCTGAAATTTTTACAGGAGATTCTTGACGAAAAGTTGAGCATACCCACACTGGGCTACGCCCTGTGTGCCCTCGTCGAAAAATTCAAAAAAAATCGGGAAGATAAAGAAAAAATTCATTCAAGTTGAAACCCGACGTTTTCTGAAACTTCAAGATTTTCTGTAGGCCACGTCCTATCTCGGTTTGAGCTGAAATTTTTTGTGGTTTCTTCCTGTTTACTAGTGAGTTGGAAAAAAATATCAAAAAAATAAAATAAAAAAAAAGAAATTTGGGATTCCTACTAGTGCTCCATCTAGCCCCCTGGAATTTTTGAGTTCGGCTGTTTTACACTAAGCCCCCTGTGATCGACTGTGTCCCTTTGTCTCTTTGTTTCTTCTTTGCTATCACTACTGTTCTAGGACATAGTTAGACCAGCAACTAGGGACAAGTTATTTGGGCACTTATTCAGCTTTACTATCTGTTTTTGATTTGTGTGCCACTCATATATATATATTTGGCCTTCCTAGCTCTACATACTTCTCCTGGACAGCACATAGGTTATTTGGTAACCCTTGCAATCGTGGAACACTTCTCCCTGGTATCCTTCGCTTTGTTGTTTTCAGAACTTTGTAAGAGCTTTGCAAGAAGCTTACTTTTGCTGTGTTGAGGGGCACCACTGCTTAGTAGTTTTATAGGGATAACCTTCACTTTTTGTTTCCTGTTTTGGTGTTTCTGATGTCAGGAAGCGATGGGGAGGGTGCTTCACCCTCCAAATTGGATGAGTGCGTGAGCCAAAATCAGTTACAGAAGGCTTTGCAGGCGGTTCAGAGTGATTTGGTAGAGACGATCACCAGGGCCGTCACCGACGCCGTCACCAAGCTTCACCTGGGAGAAAGCATTGAGCGGTTGGATAAGAGAGTCTCTAAGCTAACCGATCAGGTTGTCGAATTGGAGACTGCTCACAAGACCAACAACAACAACAACAACCACAACAACAACAACAACACCAACAATACCAACACCAACACCAACACCAACAACGACACCAACAACGACACCAACAACGACGTTGAAGACGATCATGATGAAGCAACGGTGTATAAGGCTGATGGCACCGTCGATAGGTCAGCTACAAGGACCGCAAGGTTACGACGCCGTTTGCAACGTAACCCTCAAGGTATGGGTGGTTTCCACAACCACAACCGTCGCACACAAGGTAACTATGCTCCAGATGATCCGTATGCTAAAATTAAGTTTTCAATTCCTTCGTTTTCGGGTCAGTACGATGGTGATGCTTACCTTGATTGGGAAATGACGGTAGAACAAAAATTTAATGCCCATCTTGTTCCTGAACAACATAGAGTTAGACAAGCCACTAGTGAGTTTAAGGACTTTGCTATTGTTTGGTGGAGTGGTCTAGCTGCTGAAACCGATTTGCCTACTACTTGGGAAGAACTTAAGGTAGAAATGCGTGATCGTTTTGTTCCTCCTTCTTTTTATAGAGAAATTCGTAATAAACTGCAGCGTTTAGATCAAGGAGATAAAACTGTTCAGGAGTATTTTAGTGAGCTTCAGAAGGGTTTGATTCGTTGTGCTGTGGTTGAAAAAGTAGAGGATCAGATTTGCCGCTTTTATTCTGGTTTGAGAAAAGAAATTCAGGACATCCTTGATTATAAAGAATTTTATACCCTCAACCAGTGTTTCCAGTATGCTATGCTTGCAGAGAAAGAATCACAGGGACTTTTCCAGGCTTTTGAGGAGTACAGCAAGTCCAGGAATTTCTACCCACCACGGCCGACGGGGACTTCGGGGTTGCCCAAGCCATCTTTCCGGCCGCCCCCACCAGCTAGTGTTGTTTCTGCAGCACCAAGATCACCCCCTGCCCCTTCTACGCGCTCAGGTAAAAATTCTGTGCAGGTACCGGCTAGTAGTGCCTCCTCTGTTGCTTCGACGGGACGCACTACAGGGATTCAGTGCCACCGTTGCCATGGTCTTGGCCATGTGCAGAAAGACTGCCCAAGTAGGCGAGCATATGTGGCGACAGATGATGGCGGTTACATGAGCACCTCCGATGTGGAGGATGAGGAGGAGGATGTCGCTGCCACCAGCGGTGACCTCGTCCTTGGAGGCGGAGATACCACGGGCTACATGAATATTATTGTGCAGCGTGTGCTTAGCACACAAATCCAGCAGCCCGAGATGATGCAGCGACATAACTTGTTCCAGATTTTCTTCGTCATCAAGAACCGTCGGGCACGTGTCATCATTGATGGAGGAAGCTGCAACAATTTGGTGAGTTCTGATGTGGTTAAGAAGCTTGATTTGACCACACGCCCACATCCACATCCATACTACATTCAGTGGTTAAATGACTCTGGAAAAGCTAAGGTAACACAAACTTGCAGAGTTCCTTTTTCCATTGGTTCCTATGTGGATTCTGTTGATTGTGATGTTGTACCCATGCAAGCTTGTTCACTTTTATTGGGTAGACCTTGGGAATTTGATAATGATGCTGTACACCATGGTAAAAGTAATAAGTACACTTTTATGCATAAAGGAACTAAAATTACTTTGTTACCAATGACCCCTGCTGAAATTGTACAAGCTGATTTAGAACGAGCTGCTAGTTTGAAAAATAAAAGCCCTGAAATTCAGCAACCTGTTAATTCTGCTTCTACACCAAGTAATGTTAATGATTCTTCAAGTTCTAAGGGTGCTGCAATTAAATTACAAGGTCGTTCATGTCTTGCCACAAAATCTGAGCTTGCTGAAATTTCTACTGATGATATTTGCTATGCTTTGATATGCAAACAAGCCTTGTTTTTGCTTGGTGATATTGCTTCTAGTGCTTTGCCTCCTGCTGTCACTAACCTTTTGCAGGAGTATGAGGATGTTTTTCCAGCTGAGATACCCTCAGGCTTGCCACCTTTGAGAGGGATTGAGCATCAAATTGATTTGATTCCTGGTGCTACTTTGCCAAACCGTGCTGCTTATAGGACCAACCCTGAGGAGACTAAGGAGATACAACGACAAGTCCAAGACCTTTTGGATCGTGGGTATGTTCGTCAATCACTTAGTCCTTGTGCTGTTCCTGTACTTTTGGTTCCTAAGAAAGATGGTTCTTGGCGTATGTGTGTAGATTGTAGAGCCATTAATAACATTACTATTAGGTATCGTCATCCTATTCCTAGGCTAGACGACATGCTTGATGAGTTATGTGGTGCTATAATTTTCACTAAAATTGATTTGCGTAGTGGCTACCATCAAATTAGAATGAAACTTGGAGATGAATGGAAAACAGCTTTCAAAACCAAATTCGGGTTGTATGAGTGGTTAGTAATGCCTTTTGGGTTAACTAATGCACCCAGTACTTTCATGCGTTTGATGAATGAGGTTTTAAGACCTTTTATTGGCAAATTTGTGGTTGTCTACTTTGATGATATCTTGATTTACAGCAAATCTATGGATGATCATATGATTCATTTGCGTGCTGTTTTTGATGCTTTGCGAGTTGCACGTTTATTTGGTAACCTTGAGAAGTGCACCTTTTGCACGGATCGAGTCTCTTTTCTTGGCTATGTTGTGACTCCACAGGGAATTGAGGTGGATGAGGCGAAGATTGAAGCCATAAAGAGCTGGCCTGTACCAAAAACTATCACACAGGTGAGGAGTTTTCTTGGTCTTGCAGGTTTCTACCGCCGCTTTGTCAAAGATTTCAGCACCATTGCTGCACCATTGCATGAGTTGACAAAGAAGGGCGTTGACTTCCATTTTGGTAAGGTACATCATGAGTCTTTTGATGCTTTGAAGGACAAACTTACACATGCACCATTGCTGCAATTACCCAATTTTGATAAGACTTTTGAGCTTGAATGTGATGCTAGTGGTATAGGCATTGGTGGTGTTTTGATGCAAGATGGTAAACCTGTTGCATACTTTAGTGAGAAAATTACTGGGCCTGTTTTGAATTATTCCACGTATGATAAGGAACTATATGCACTTGTACGTTCTTTAGAGACGTGGCGTCATTATTTGTTGCCCAAAGAATTTGTTATACATTCTGATCATGAATCACTTAAGTATATTCGTTCTCAATGCAATTTGAACCGTAGACATGCTAAATGGGTTGAGTTTATTGAGTCTTTTCCTTATATTATTAAACATAAGAAAGGGAAGGATAATGTGATTGCTGATGCTTTATCTAGACGATATACTTTGTTGTCTCAACTTGATTGTAGAATTTTTGGACTTGAGGCAATTAAAGAACATTATGTTGCTGATGTTGATTTTAAAGATGTATTGCTACACTGTAAAGAAGGTCGTGCTTGGCACAAATTTGTGTTGAATGATGGTTTCTTGTTTAGAGCTAACCGCCTATGCATTCCAGTTGGTTCCGTTCGTCTTTTATTGTTGCAGGAGGCGCATGGAGGTGGATTGATGGGTCATTTTGGTGCTAAGAAGACGGAGGATATTTTGGCCACACACTTCTTTTGGCCAAGGATGAGGAAAGATGTTGAGCGTTTTGTTGCTCGCTGCACTACATGTCAAAAAGCTAAGTCTCGATTGAATCCACATGGTTTATACATGCCACTTCCTGTTCCTTCTATTCCTTGGGCGGATATTTCTATGGACTTTATTTTAGGACTGCCTAGGACTAAGAGGGGGAGTGATAGCATTTTTGTTGTTGTGGATCGTTTTTCCAAGATGGCACACTTTATACCATGTCATAAAACTGATGATGCTAGTTACATTGCTGATCTTTTTTTCAAAGAAATTGTACGTTTGCATGGTATGCCTTCTACTATTGTTTCAGATCGTGATGCAAAATTCTTGAGTCATTTTTGGCGCACGCTTTGGAATAAGTTGGGTACAAAGTTGTTATTTTCTACAACTTGTCATCCACAAACTGATGGACAAACTGAGGTTGTGAACCGCACTTTGGGTACTATGTTGCGAGCTATTTTGAAGAAAAATTTGAAGCAATGGGAAGAATGCTTACCTCATGTTGAGTTTGCTTATAATCGGGCAACACATTCTACTACCAAGGTAAGTCCATTCAAGGTAGTGTATGGTTTTGATCCCCGTACTCCACTTGATATACTTCCTCTACCTATTAATGAGAGAGTTCATGTTGATGCTAAGGAGCGTGCTGAATTTATTTTGCAAATGCATGAGACCACTAGACTTAGCATTGAAAAGATGAATGAAAAGTATAAAATTGCTGGCAGTAAGGGTAGAAAGGAAGTAAAGCTTGATGTAGGAGATTTAGTGTGGTTACACTTAAGGAAGGATAGATTTCCAGAATTGAGAAAGTCTAAACTAATGCCTAGAGCTGATGGTCCATTCAAAATAATAGAGAAGATTAATGATAATTCATACAAACTTGAGTTGCCTCCCGAGTTCGGGGTTAGTCCTACTTTTAACATTTCAGATTTGAAACCATACTTGGGAGAAGAGGATGAGCTCGAGTCGAGGACGACTCCACTTCAAGAGGGGGAGGATGATGAGGACATCACTCCTATGGATACACACAACACTCCTCCAAATCTGGACTTGCAGGGTCCAATGACTAGAGCTCGTGCACGACGACTAAATTTAGAGGTGAGCTCGTTCCTACGTTCTTCGCTATATGTTACTTTTGAGAATGGTTTGCTACCTAATGATTATTTTATGATTAGAAACCATGGAGAAGACCAGGAGATGATGGGAGAAGGAGCTGGGAACGTGGAGGACCAGCAAGAGCTTGGAAGCCAAAGTGGAGGCCCAATCAAAACCGACTTCGAGTCTGTTTCGGGGCCCAGGACCAGTCTGTACTAAAACAGTTGCCCAGGACGCATACGGACTCGGATTTGGACGTTCTACATATGCATGGAAAGATAAGGAGAAGACCTTTCCAATGCCGCCGGCCTCATGTCAAAATTCATCCGGAGTCATCGGGAATCATCAAAACAAGACAGAGTCCAGAATCTGTGTCGGTGCTGCGTCGCCTATTTTTGGCCTTTGGGCTTTGTATCTAGTTGAGCCCAATTAGGGGCGCGTCCAGAGGGTCTTGCACGACCCTAGGGTCTTTATATACAGCCGCCGCCGCACCATTAGGGTTCGGGTTTTGCTTAGATCAATTCTGTTCATAAACAGTTTCGCCGTTCATCGGTTTGTGAGACCCCAACTTCGAGAGTTTAATCATACATCTGCAATTGTGTTGCAATCTTCGTTGTTCTTGCTTGTGTTCTTGATTCGCAGGCAGGGATCAGCCTTCTCGGCGAGGTCAATCGTCTTTTGGACGGTTGATAACCAGAGGAGACGTCGTGCTGCGATTGCGGGGTTTAGAACGTGCTGTTCTGAAGCCGGATCGATTTGTGTGTCGCCTCCGACCAAATCAACTTACCAAGAACCTTTCGGAAGATCGGGAACCCTTGTCCACATCAGCGGAGCCATGACATGATGCAGTCGGAGTGGTACACTTTCTTGCACGCCATCTACCGTGCAGCCTCCTCGAGCTCGAAGTCATCCTTGCACACGGGGCACTGCGACCCGCCCACCAGGCGGGTCCAGGTGATCCGCACCGTCGGGAGCGAGTCAATCACCGTCAACGCCGCGGGATGGGGCCCCAACCGGTCGTTCTGGGTGAGCTCATCGACGAGCGTCAAAGTTGGTTCCCGTGAAGTAGTTCCCAGGATCGATGAACATGGAGCGAGAGGAGCAGGATTGGGGAGCCCGATTTGTTTCCTAGTTTTACCTACAATTGAGGTGGATTTAGGGAGGAGATAAAAACGAGGTGTTTAGAAGAGTTGTTGGAGAATGATTTTTATAATAAATCTCAATAATTTAATTTAAAAATACTTATTGGGAAGCTCTTGGAGATGCTCTTATGTGCAGAAGCTAGATGGAGATGCAACCTTGGTCTGCAGAAGCTAATTAGCTACACGAGAGTGGAAGCTTACCTTCTTCTGCATTTGAGAAAGTTCGGAAAATGGATCGATATGAGCATATGGACACTTTAATTGCTAAAGCATTTTACTCTACAGGTATGCAATTGAACGTATCCGTAAAAGTTTTTTCTTTAAAAAACATAACCTATCAACATATCCGTATGGGTCTGATACTAACACGTATCTAGATTGAAACAAAAAATGCCGATTATAAAAAAAATTTAATCATGGTTCTACATACCATTGTTTTTAATCTACATGCTTGGTAGCTGATCCAAGGTTTATGAGTCAACTTTGCCCCATCACATAAGGCAATGTCAAACCTCCTTTTTTTCTAACGGAACAAGCAACATTAATTAACTCTTCGTTTTTCAAAAGCCACACGGTATCCTAGCACGTGGGAATTCTGTGTTTGATGGTGAAATGCTAGCTACTATAACGTGGGTGGACCTTATAGATTGCGTTACCTTTCAAGGCTGGCTAACATGTACGTTTGGTTTAGGAAGTTGCCACGTTATAAAATTTAACCAATGAAGCGAATGGAAACAGATCATACACTATTTATAAAAATCCGAGAAGTGTCCTGATAGTTTTTGAAGTAGCAGTGGTTTGACTTGGAGGTCGGCACACAAGGGTTCTCTCATCGTTATATAATATTAAAAAATAATTACACAATATAAGGCCGTGCACACACCTAGATTGAGCTATATAAGAGAACAAAGAAACGGCTCTGGCTACCAAGCAATGCAAGGACCAGGAACAATGCCGATGCTGCTGTTCCTCCTCCTCCTCCACTAGTTCACCTCAACAGTTCCAGCCCACCACCGGAGCCAGTAACCTGCACGAACGAGACAGTCAACTGTACGGTCATAAATGCATACGGCTCTTTCCCTGACAGCTCCATCTGCCATGCGGCCAACGTCACCTAGCCAAGTACGGAGCAGGAGCTCATTGCTGCCGTGACGGCGACCACGGCAGCCAAGCGGAAGGTGAAGGTCGCCGCTATGTACTCACATAGCATCCCCAAGCTGGTCTGCTCTGGTGGCACAGACGGCACCGTCATCAGCAACATTCGGCTCAACCGGACTGTGCGGATTGACACCGAGAAGCGGATCATGACGGTAGAGTCAGACATGGTTCTAGCTGACCTGCTCCAAGTCGCCCATGAGACGGGGCTGCCGCTGGTGGTCTATCCGTACTGGTACGGTCTCACCATCGGTGGACTCCTGGCCACCGGTGCGCATGGGAACTCCATGTGGGCATTACCACAAAAATGAACTGTAGCGGCAGAACCAAAGTACACATAGCTAAAAATCAGTTTTTAGTGGCGGGTTACATAATAGACCGCCGCTACAGAAAAATCAACATTTATAACGGCGGCCCGAATCTTCACCCGTCGCAACCTCGGGCCTCTGAGCTCCTTCCGGCCGACTTAACTCAACGGATCCTTTAAAAAATAGAAGAAAACCTAGCCGCCCTCCTCCTTTCCTCTCTGGCTCTCCTGGCCACCGCCTCCACCGAACGCTGCCACTCTCCTCCTAGTCGTCGCCTCCACTAAACGCTGCCCCTCGACTCCATTCTCTCCAACACCGCCCCTCCCTCGAGCATCTCCTTCTCCACACCGTCGCATGCCTGGTGGCCGACGGCAAGCGCATCCGCGTGCTCCAGGTGGCCGATGGCGAGCACATCCCCGGTGGGGCCCCTCCCCCAACCTTCTCGGCGTTGAGGTGGCGCCCCTCCTCCTTCCTTCTCGGTGCGGCGACGGGGGTGTATCCGGTGGCGGCGCCCCTCCTCCTCCCTTCTCGGTGTGACTGCGATGGCGGATCCGGCGGCGGCACCCCTCCTCCTCCCTTCTCGGCATGGTGGAGGGGGCTGATCCGGCGGCGGCGCCCCTCCTCCTCCCTTCTCGGCATAGCGGCGGGAGCGGATCCGGTGGCGGCGGGACGGATCCGGTGACGGTGCCCCTCCTCCTCCCTTATCGGCCCGGTGGTGGGGCGGATCCGGCGGCGGTGACCCTCCCCCTCCCTTCTCGGCGTGCGGCAGAGGAGGATCCGGCGGTGGTGCCCCTCCCCTCCCTTCTCGACGCGCGGCAGGGGTGGATCCGGCGGCACGGAGTTGGCTCGCACGAGGCGTGACTACAGGGCTACGGGCGGCCAAGGCGGGCCAACGCGACCACCCCGGCGCCCTTCCCCGGCGTGGATCCGACTTAGCCCTGGCCTAGCGGGCGGCAAGCCAGGCCGGGCGACGGCCTAGGCCGGGTGCCGACCCCCCCTCTGAGTCACCCCTTGACTTCTCCCGGTAAGGCCATATGTTGGCCTCTTTTACTTACCCATATTTCATCACTTTTGGTCCGGGAGGAGAAAATGGCATCATGGTCGAGTGTTTTGCAGAGTCGGCCGGGTCGGATGATCAGCCGGATAGTGACTCCGGTTGATCGATAGGGTGGCTGATTTCAACCTTAAACGATCCTGTTGGCCGGGTCCTAATTTCAGCTGTAAACGACCCTGTCGGCCGGTGAAAATGGCTGTTTCATAGTGGTGATCGGCCGACGGGGTGTTTCTTCATGTTTTTGCATATTTTGGCTCTTTTATACCTACAAATACATATCTCACCAAAACTCATGGAAATTGTTAGTAACAAACTACTACCACTATGTTGTTTATTCCATTTATGTTATTTATGCAAGGATTTGACGGTCAGATTTAGCATTTAAGGACCGTCAACACTCGTCATGCTCAACACGAGTTTCAGCTAACCTCCTAACCAAGTCCTTATTTGCGAGTTACTGTTGACTTTTGCTAAGCCATATTAATAAATCATTCCCGGCACGGGGCCAGAAACGGTTCACTAATACGTCCCAGAGTCAAGTAGGTAAAATCCGCAAGCGCACGGAGAATACCGCTGTAGCATTTCACCCGGAAGTATTCAGGGTATCGTATTTGTTTATCCCAAAGGAAGGTTATGATCAAGAAGCGTTACTAACATATAAGATCATGTTAACAATTAGCAAGGAAATCTAACCAAGACAGGCGGGTACATGATAATAACCGGGTAGTGTGACACACACAGAAGATTACTACTAAATAATTAAAGTCTAGTGGAGGAAAGACTAGGCTAAGCTACTCCTACTATACATTCCTATACAGTTGCATAGCCTAAGTAGAATACATACAGACCCACACTCAGGTTCAGCAGTCAATAGTATAGCACTTCAGGCACGGACTTACCCCTGCATCCACAGGCGACTTCCGCCAAGAGCCTACGCACTAGCCTAGCGGGGAGGATTTCAAAGGACGGACAGGGCTGTCACCACCTGCCGCCTACCTCAACGAACCAGTAGACTAACAAATAATTGATGCAAATCAGTCACCCAAGTACCATACTTGCATGACCAAAGAGCACTCTGCCCCTCCGCGATTACTATTAACGAGGCAGAGCTACCGTACGAATACGATCACCAAACCCATGCTATACTTTATCAGCTAAAACTAAGCATAGAGACTATAACATATAAACTAGACTATAGTGACGGTATATAACTAGCATGACAATAGTAGTATAATAAATATAAACTACTATCACACAAGTAGACTATACTATCACATATATGGATCACAATATCAAACAAGAAACTCATGACCCAAGCACAACTATATAGAAAATATATATATATTGATAAGAGCAAAGTCTTACAAAAGGGAAAAGATACAAGAGCCATACCAATTCCAAGTGAAGACTTGGGACTAGAGAGCTCTAGACTCAGCCTAACTCCACTAAAACTCCAAGAACTACTACTAGCAAGAGAGAAATGCTTCTTGTGGTGTGTGTTGAGTGTGAAGGCACACCCTCCTATTTATAGCCTCAATAGGTCCGCAAGGGAGAGTAACCGCCACGGAAGGCATCTCAAACCGTCATCAGGAGTCGCGGAGGAGCCAACACGTGGAAGCCCAGGCGGAGAGGGCGCCCGGCCGGGTCGGCCGACCTGACCAGGTCGGCCGACCTGGGGGTGGCCCCTCCTGGCCTGTGCTTTCTCCAGGTGGCTGTCCTGTGGGCCCTGACGTCGGTTTGCGCGATATTACAGGGAGTTACATCGGTTAAGTGCTGAAAATGGGCCCTTCAATCCGTGTGACGTCCATGTGGCACTCTCTGATTGGTCGAAAGTGTGTTTTCTTGCCTTTTGAGGTGTTTCCTTCACATTTCCTCCTGCATGCACAAAGTTCTCCAAGTACAAGTGGAACTATATTATTGTGCTAAAGTATGCGTGTATGAAATGCCAAATTCTCCTTTATTTGAGTATAGTTGACGGTTGAAAATGGTACTTAACAGCCGTCAACAAACTCCCCCAAGCTTACCCTTTGCTCGTCCCGAAGCAAAGATAAACTTAAGTTGTTGATCAGGAGTTGCTACAATGTCCTACTCCTCAATAATACTATGCGCACAACAAAGTACTCTTCCTAGAATTAAATATGTTGGCACATAACTTACCCATTTACCTCGATCCATGGGGCTTTTACACCTCATTGTCTTGGGCGGTTGAGAGATAGAACAATTGCAGGGCACCAATCACTTGCTCTGGATTCCGCTATGTTATTCCGGAGGTTTTCAAAAGATTTTGAAAATAAAAACCAAGTTCCTCAAATAATTCTCTCGGATCACTCAATATGTGTATGATTCCTCACCAAGGCAAAGTGTTGCCTATAATCACCTACTTCTAAATAAGGCTTTATGTGGAGCTCAAGGTAGGGATATATGAGGCACTCATGTTCACATAATATTGCTATGTCAAAAGACCGGATCCAAGAAAAACATCAATTCAAACAATCTTGATCAAGATGTGCAAGTGTGTGGGAGAACGGAGGAATGGTGGATGGGAAGAAATAACTCCTTTTTGAATTTTCCTTCTCTCTTTTGGAGTTTCTAGGCTATGGCTATCTTTTGCTTGCTCTCTTTTTTGAGCATTTTTTTTTCTTTTCTTTTTGCATAGCCATAGTCCTAGTTTGCAATGAATACTTTGAGAGAGGAATTTTGTAATGGATATATGGAGTGTTTCTTTGGATGGATGGATAGTGGCTTTCTTCCGGTGTAGAAGAATAGCTCACGGTGGATATGGTGGATATGGTGGATGCTATCTTCTTGATTTAGAAGGATAGCTCATGGCGGTGGATGTGTGTATATGATCTTGATCAAGAAAGCATGAAAAGAGTTCTACTAGGGTCACAACAATTTTGACTAAGCTCAATGTGAAACAAGCAGCATATGTGTAAAGGTTTTCAAATGTAAACACTACATATGGCTGTGGTGGGAATTTCATCATTGAGGAACTTATCAATTTGTCATTTTGAAAAATAAAACTCCGGAATTCAAGCTTTACGTTGAGCAAGATCATAGCAGCCCTATCTATCATATCATACCTCTCAACAACTTAGAACTAGAGAATGCATATGCTACCCACAAGATTCAAGTTCAAGGCAAGATTTACCAACAAACCTAACTCTTGAGAGAGTACTAAGTTGTAAACTAGCATTAGAGAGGAATAAAGGACAGAGCAACTATTCATCATCTCAACATAGGGAAATTATACACATTCATACCGCGCATGAAAAAGGGAAATATTTTTGTTCTTTTTATATGTTGCAAATTTTTATGGATTTTCAGATTTAGCAAATGCAAGAAATAAAGGGAAGGGGAAAGATACAAGTTACCGTGAGAAGGGGGGTCCTCCCCCAAGCTTGTTCTTGCTCATATCTGCTGGTTCGGGTCGTAGCCTTGGGAGCGGAAGAAGGCATCCCAATTGCTCTGATTCTGAGCCATCATCGCGTTCAGGTGGCGGAATTGGTTGTCGCTGAAATTGACGGAGGATGCTTGACTCGTGCTTGCACGAGTGCTTTTTCTCCGCTTGATTCCGGCGACTTGCTTCATTCGGTTGAACATGGCTGCACACAAGAACAAACACAAGACAAGAACAAAAACAAGATCGAACAAGTGTTCGGGTGAGCGTTAGTGAAGACGACAAACCCGAGCTTCTCCGAAATTGGTTTTCTTTTCACAACAACTTGCAAATGCACGAAAACAGAGGGGAAATATATATTATTTTTTTTTTGGGTTTTTGGGGCTGTAGTAAAGTTGAAGAACACGAAATGTTGGGAGAGCAACAAGTGAGCAAAGGAGGGGAGTGAAAGATGAGCTTGGAATGGGGAAGCTCCTCCTCCTGGGCGGTTTTTATAGCCAAGGAAGCAAGATGGCCGTTAGAAAGGGACAGAGCAACGGCCATATAGCCGTTGGGAGAAAGGAGAACAGGAAAAGGTGGGGCCAGGGGGTCGACCGACCCCACCAGGTCGGCCGACCTGGCAGGTGGGCCTCCTGGCAGCCTCCTTTTTCCTATGTGTTCCTCAACGGCTAGGGGATTTGCCCCCTGCTGCCTTTTTGCTCAAGAAGCTCGACAAAAAATCTTTTCAAAATGGAAAGCCCAAAAACCTATTTTCTAAATTTTCAAAAATGCAAATGAGTTTTGAAAAATTCCAAGGTGGCTGGAAAAATTCAAAAATGCAGAAATGCAGTGGTCAGGAAAAATCGAAATGTGGTGGAAAGCAAATATGCAATTAAAAGAGCAAATATGGATAACTACCGGTTTAACCTCCCGGCGAGGACTCACCTTTTAAAGTCCGACGAGCGGGACTTTTCTTCGGCGTTCAGCTCGATGAAGCGTTGTCCGGTCCCGGAGATGAAGACATGGATGATGCTTCTTGTTTCATTTGCCACACCTTCTTGGTCTTTGTTGCGGTCGGTGGCTTCTCGGGCTTCGGAGGCTGCGGTTTTGCAGGCTTCACAGCCTGTTTCTTTGCAGACCTCGGAGGTTGCTGCCTTGTGGACTTCGGAGGCTGTTGCTTAATGTGTGACCTTTGCCTCCTTGCCTTCATTAGTTGTTGCTGTGCAACCTTTTCCTTCTCAAGGAAGTTCTTCATGAATGTGATGAGGCTGTCCTTCTTTGGCGGAGTGACCTCCACTTCCTTGATGTTGCTTGGGTTCGGCACGTACTTGATACGGATCATGTTGCACTGTTCTTTTCGTGGCCGAAAGTCAAACTTCTCCTCCTTGCCATTGATGTGGAAGCGGATTTCTCCGGCTCCTACATCGATGCGAGCATCCGCAGTGCTGAGAAATGGGCGTCCCAGGATGAGCGGTGTGCTCTTCCCGACGTCCATGTCAAGCACTACGAAGTCGACGGGGATGAAGCAATCCCAGATTTTCACCGGAATATCTTCGGCGATCCCCGCCGGATAGCGGACCGTTGAATCGGCCAGCTGCAGCTGCATCGGCGTGGGGGATAGTGTGGTGTAGTTGAGCTTGTCGAAGACATCCTTCGGCATGACGCTCACACTTGCCCCAAGATCACATAAGGCATGGTCGAAGTTCTGTGTCCCGATCGAGCAGGTGATCGTGGGACACCCCGGATCTTTCTTCTTCTCAGGAAGCCAGTTGAGTATAGCAGCGCTACACTCTTCCGTCAGCTTGACAATTTCTGTGGTCGGTAGTGGGCGCTTGTTGCTGATAAGATCCTTGAGGTAGCGAGCGTACGTGGGTACTTGTATCGCATCCAGCAAGGGCACGTTGATGTGCAGCTTCTGGATCACCTCAACGAAGCGTGTGAACTGCTTGTCCACGATGGGCTTCCTTCTTCTTTCAAGAAACGGCATGAGGTTCGTGTCATAGAACTCATGTGGGGCCGTTTTCCTGGGCGGCAGTTCTTCTTCTTCTGTCGGCTTCTCAGCTGATGTGTCCTTTCCTGCATGGTTAGGGTATGGCGGATCCCGAGTGGACTTACCTCCTCTCGTGGTAACCGCATTAACATCTTCTAAGGGGGTCTCGGGTTGCCCCGGGATTTTCCCCGACTCAGCAGTAGGAACAGCAGCAGCTAACTGAGCTAACTGGGTTTCTATCATTTTATTAAAGCTCAGCTGATTCTTGAGAGCAGAGGAAAGACCCTCTATCTTAGTGTGGATGCTCTCAAGAGTCCTATCAGTGGTGGCAAGCTTTTTACTAATGTTATCATTAACCTTAGCTTGACCAAGCACAAGATCTTTCAAGGAGGGCTGATTATAACCGGAATTAAAACCAGAGAAGTTGCCAGAGTTACCTCCTTGGTAGTTGGGACGTGGTGGACCCCAACTTTGACCTCCTTGTGGACGGTAGCCGTTGTTGTTGTTGTTGCCCATGAACATTGCGTCCTCACGGGTCTCAGGGCAGTCATTGCCCGGGTGTCCCGTGTTGCCACAGACCTCGCAAGTCATACGAGCGTCTAGGGCTTTCACTTCTCCATTGGCTTGGTCGTCCATCTTCTTCATGAGAAGGTCAATCTTGGCGGCGAGCATGTCAACCTCCTTGACGGAGTGCATGCCTCGCTGGCGAGGTTGGAGGCGTTCTTCATTCCAACCTTGGTTGGACACCATCTTCTCGATCAAATCTTTTGCCTTGCTCACAGTGAGCGAGAAGAAGGCTCCACCAGCAGCAGCGTCGAGGTGGTCGCGGGCCGACGGAGTAAGCCCGTTGTAGAAGTTCTGGATGATCAGTCAATCATCCATCCCGTGGTGGGGACATGCCAGGATGTACTCCTGGAGCCTCTCCCATGCCTCAGGAATCGACTCCTTCGACTCCTGCTGGAAGCTTGAGATCCTTCCGCGGAGGGCATTGGTCTTGCCCAGCGGGAAGAACTTTGCAAGGAACGCAGCTGAACACTTCTCCCAAGTGTTCACAGCTTCAGGGTTTGCGTAGAACCACTGTCTCGCTCTCCCAAGGAGAGAGAACGGGAACAGTCGAAGGCGAACAGCGTCGGGGGTGACGTCCTTCATTTTGAACGTGTTGCAAATCTCCAGGAATTGCTGGAGATGAGCACTAGCGTCCTCATTGGCTTTCCCACAGAATGGGCTAGCCTGCACCATGGTGATGAGACCGGTCTTGATCTCGAAGTTTCCATCTCCCACATTGCCAGCTGGTCCCGTAGGGATGTTGGCAGCGGAGGGAGCGGAGAACTCGCGGAGGGTCTTGTCGGCCATTTGCTCAGAGCTTGATGGTGCGGGAATGACAGGTTCGATTGGCCGAGTCTCCTTACGAGGAGGGGTGAGCCTAGCTCGTGTCCTTCTCAGGAGTGACTCAGGATCTTCAGTGAAGTTTGTCGGCAAGTCGAAACCAGTCATACACTACCCTGTTTTCATAAAAATGCAGAAAACAAAGCAAGGTTAGCCTGCCTAGGAGATAGCCTTAATAATTGCAACACTACTATATACATTAGTAATTTTTCTTAAATCATACGCCTTCCCCGGCAACGGCGCCAGAAATGCTTGTTGACTTTTGCTAAGCCATATTAATAAATCATTCCCGGCACGGGGCCAGAAACGGTTCACTAATATGTCCCAGAGTCAAGTAGGTAAAATCCGCAAGCGCACGGAGAATACCGCTGTAGCATTTCACCCGGAAGTATTCAGGGTATCGTATTTGTTTATCCCAAAGGAAGGTTATGATCAAGAAGCGTTACTAACATATAAGATCATGTTAACAATTAGCAAGGATATCTAACCAAGACAGGCGGGTACATGATAATAACCGGGTAGTGTGACACACACAGAAGATTCCTACTAAATAAATAAAGTCTAGTGGAGGAAAGACTAGGCTAAGCTACTCCTACTATACATTCCTATACAGTTGCATAGCCTAAGTAGAATACATACAGACCCACACTCAGGTTCAGCAGTCAATAGTATAGCACTTCAGGCACGGACTTACCCCTGCATCCACAGGCGACTTCCGCCAAGAGCCTACGCACTAGCCTAGCGGGGAGGATTTCAAAGGACGGACAGGGCTGTCACCACCTGCCGCCTACCTCAACGAACCAGTAGACTAACGAATAATTGATGCAAATCAGTCACCCAAGTACCATACTTGCATGACCAAAGAGCACTTTGCCCCTCCGCGATTACTATTAACGAGGCAGAGCTACCGTACAAATACGATCACCAAACCCATGCTATACTTTATCAGCTAAAACTAAGCATAGAGACTATAACATATAAACTAGACTATAGTGACGGTATATAACTAGCATGACAATAGTAGTATAATAAATATAAACTACTATCACACAAGTAGACTATACTATCACATATATGGATCACAATATCAAACAAGAAACTCATGACCCAAGCACAACTATATAGAAAATATATATATATTGATAAGAGCAAAGTCTTACAAAAGGGAAAAGATACAAGAGCCATACCAATTCCATGTGAAGACTTGGGACTAGAGAGCTCTAGACTCAGCCTAACTCCACTAAAACTCCAAGAACTACTACTAGCAAGAGAGAAATGCTTCTTGTGGTGTGTGTTGAGTGTGAAGGCACACCCTCCTATTTATAGCCTCAATAGGTCGGCAAGGGAGAGTAACCGCCACGGAAGGCATCTCAAACCGTCATCAGGAGTCGCGGAGGAGCCAACACGTGGAAGCCCAGGCGGAGAGGGCGCCCGGCCGGGTCGGCCGACCTGACCAGGTCGGCCGACCTGGGGGTGGCCCCTCCTGGCCTGTGCTTTCTCCAGGTGGCTGTCCTGTGGGCCCTGACGTCGGTTTGCGTGGTATTACAGGGAGTTACGTCGGTTAAGTGCTGAAAATGGGCCCTTCAATCCGTGTGACGTCCATGTGGCACTCTCTGATTGGTCGAAAGTGTGTTTTCTTGCCTTTTGAGGTGTTTTCTTCACATTTCCTCCTGCATGCACAAAGTTCTCCAAGTATAAGTGGAACTATATTATTGTGCTAAAGTATGCGTGTATGAAATGCCAAATTCTCCTTTATTTGAGTATAGTTGACGGTTGAAAATGGTACTTAACAGCCGTCAACAGTTACAACCTCGCAAGCTTGTTGGCTAGGTCAGGTGATCTCCTCCTCCTCGTTGCTGCTCTGAAACTCCCCTACAGCCCCGGAAATCTTCAGCGGAGGAATGGTACACTGAATACACCCCCTTATCAGGGACGAGTCAACGGACTCCTCATCCATGATAGGGTCAGGGGTGTAACCCCCCCATGAATCCCTTCCCAATCCCATGTCCAGCGGGGGTCTTCAGGTTGCTCTTTGGTGGTGCTGGGGATAGACGCAGCACCAGATCGTCCTTCTCATTGAAAAGCCGCCTAGAAAGTGGGGTCTTCAGTGACAGTGCGCCACTAGAGCACGGCCGCAGCGGTTTTGGGGCTGGAGAAGGCGATCGATGACAGAGTGAGGGCATCCTATCCTTCCCCCTCTCGGAAGAGCCATCCGGTGGAGGCAAAACAACAAGAGGAGTAGCAGTGATGTACTTGACCTCCGCCAGGTCGATGTTTGGGTTAGCCATCGCTTGTTTAGCAGGGGTAATGGCCCCCAACAGGTTGAAGGTGCTGGCGCTAGAGGATGGGGCTTGGCTACTAGACTTCGTCATGGCGGCAAGGAAGGTGAAGGTGTTTTGGTATGGAAAAGAATGAAGTTGGGAGGAGAATATAAGGGGGTTTGTAGGTTCTATGCTATCGTGAAGAGATTTCGGGATAATCACGAGGCTATAGATAGGGAAGACTCTAGACAACATGTTCCAGAAAGCATAGGGGAAACGGAGCCAGCCCTAGGTTGGTCGACCTGCGCCTGGCCCGGTTCCCGACCTCCTTTCTGCTGTGTACTCAAATGTCCTTAAGGGCCTTACCTACATTGCTATTTGGGTCAGAAATACTTAGAGCCTAAGATAACATGTGAATCAATTATATCGATCACATCTATCTCTTCCTCTAAATCCTTAGGCTCAAGAAAAACTTCCAAGCGGCGACAATTTACCTTAAAAGGTTTTCGTCTTTATCATGGAGTGTGATTGCTCCGTGTGACACAGCGTCAATGACATCGAACGGTCCTTCCCACTTGCTTCTAAGCTTTCCATGCCCAAAAAGCTTTACTCTTGAGTTAAGGAGTAATACCTTGTCCCCAGGTTTGAACACCTTCGGCTTTAACCTCTTGTCGTGCCATCATTTAGTTCTTTCCTTATAAATCTTGGCACTAGAATAAGCCTTATCTCTCCATTCCTTCAATTCTGATATCTACATCCTTCTATGCTCTCCTAGCTTATCCAAGTCCCTGTTCCTGCTCTTGATTGTCCGGTGTACTCGGTGCTCCATCTCAATAGGTAAATGGCATGGTTTGCCATAGACCAATTGAATGGAGACATCCCAATGGGTGTCTTATATGTTGTCCTATATAATCATAGAGCATCGGGTAGTTTACTCTTCCAACTCACGCACATTTCTTCCACTGTCTTTTGTAGGATATTCTTGATCTGCTTATTTGAGGTTTATGCCAGCCCACTAGTTTGTGGATAGTATGGACTTGCTATGTTAAGCATGCCTCACACCTAAATCTCTAAAAAATGTACAGAAGGCTTTATGTATGAAATGAGACCCTTCATCACTTATGATTAATTTAGGTGTGGAAACCGTGGAAAAATGTATTCTTGAAACATTTTCCTTTCTTGTTCGTTGTCGGCATGTTTGCAAGGAATTGCTTCTACCCATTTGGACACATAATCGACGGCTACCAGAATATACTCCCACCCCTGGGACACTGGGAAAGGTCCCATGAAGTCGATACCCCAGACATCACAAGGTTCAACTGTACGGTTGTATGTTAAGGGCATCGCATTGCGAGCAGTGAGTCCCCCATGTTTCTGGCAGCCTGCACACCTCCGGACATAGTCCTTGGCATCCTCATGCATAGTTGGCTAGTGGAAACTTCTTTGCCAAACCTTAATTCGGGTGCGATCTGGTCCATAGTAACCTCCATAGGGACTAGAGTGACACTTCTCAATAATCTGAGCACCCTCTGCTGCTGGGACACATCTTCTCATTACTCTGCCTGTGCCCTGTTTGAATAGGTACAGGTTGTACCACACGTGACGTTGAGTTTCCCTAATAAGCTTTTTCTTGTCTACCCCTGGTGGCACGTAACCCGTGACCATAAAGTTGACATTGTCCGCATACCAAGGGTTAGTGTCGGTCACTTTCAGCTGCATGTCGTCGCGGAGGAAATCATTTATAGGGGGGTCTTGCATGTCAATAACTTTCGTGCGAGACAAATGATCCACAACTGAATTATCTACTCGTTATCTCTAATTTCTAGGTCAAATTCTTGGAGTAGGAGAATCCATCTAAGTAGCCTTGGTTTCACGTCCTTCTTAGTGAGCAGATATTTCAATGCAGCATGGTCAGTGTAATCAATTACCTTTGCTCCAACTAAGTAAGACCGAAACTTATCGATAGCAAAGACCATAGCTAGGAGCTCTTTTTCCATGGTAGCATAATTAAGCTGTGCTCCTATCATGGTCTTGCTAGCATAGGCTATTGCATGATGCTTTTTATCCTGCGTTTGGCCTAAGACCGCTCCAACGACATAGTCATTGGCTTCACACATGATTTTGAAAGGCAGCGTCCAATCGGGGGGTTGAATGATTGGTGCTGAGACGAGTGCCTTCTACAAAATGTCAAAAGCTTTTTGACACTCATCATCAAAATCAAACGTAGCCTCCTTAGCCAAGTGGTTCGTGAGGGGTCTAGTGATCTTGGAAAAGTCCTTAATAAATCGCCGGTAGAAACCCGCATGACCCAAGAAGCTTCGGACGGCTTTAACATTTATGGGAGGTGGTAGCCTTTCTATGACTTCAATTTTGGCTCTGTCCTCCTCAATCCCCTGCTCACACACTAAGTGTCCGTGCACGATGCCTTCTCGGACCACACAATGGCACTTTTCCCAATTTTGAACTAGGTCCTTCTCACGGCACCATTGCAAGACTCTATCTAAATTCTCAAGACATTGATCAAATGTTTTTTCATACACCGAGAAGTCATCCATGAAGACCTCCATAATTTCTTCAATCATGTATGAGAAAATGGACATCATGCACCGCTGAACAGAAGCGGGCATGTTACATAATCCGACTGACATCCTACGATAGGCATAAGTGCCATATGGACATGTAAACGTAGTCTTGCTTTGATCATCAGGATGGATGGGACTTCGGTGATAACCAGAATACCCATCAAGGAAACAAATGTAGGAATGTTTCGCCAACCGCTCTAACATTTCATCGATGAAAGGCAGTGGGAAATGGTTTTTCTTTGTGGCCTTGTTGAGTTTTCTGTAGTCGATGCACATTTTCCATCCCGTGACGGTTCATTACAAATGTAGTCGATGCTCATTCTTCTCATTGGTAATGACCGTCATTCCTCCTTTCTTAGGGACTACTTGGATTGGACTCACCCATTCATTGTGCGGGACGGGATAAATAATCCCATCATGCAATAACTTAAGCACCTCCTTCTTTACTATTTCCCGTATTGCATTGTTCAGCCTACGCTGAGGTTCCCTGGATGTCGTACTGTCTGGGTCAATAGGGATGCGGTGTGTGCAAAGTGCAGGGATTATTCCTTTAAGGTCTTGGAGCGAGTAGCCTAGTGCTGGCCTATGATTTTCTAAGACTGCTATTAGGTTACGGGTTTCGTCTTCTGAAAGCTTGTCATTGATAATGACGGTAACTTCAAGGTCACCATCAAGAAAGGCATAACGTAGTCTTGGAGGCAAGGTTTTGAGCTCTACTGGTGGCCGAGGTTCGGGCTCTAGTTTAGGTAACTCTATGTTTTCCTGCAACTCATCTTCCTCTTGGATAAAATTCTCCGCCTCTTGTTCAAGAAGGGAGTCAAGTGATTCAAAAGGAAGAAAGGCCATCACTTCTTCCACTGGCTCTTCTTTGGGGGGAGGTTCAGCAATGCTATTTCTCGATTGTAAAATTGGCACAGAAATATTCCTGCCCCCCAGTTTCACATCGAGCCGTCCAAAAGTAGGGAGTTCCATCAAAAAGTTTTCAACAGGAACCCCAATTAGGATGTTAAACTCCTGGACCTCAAAAATATGGAAGTCCAGGATTGCCTCAATGGATTCGTGTCTTACTGACACTCCTTGCAAAATCCCCATGCCTTCACACAAAAGTCCCGTGGGAGTCTTAAAGGGTTTTAACGTAGGCACCAATGGCACGTCGTTCACATGAGCTAGTGCGAACAAGGCTGACATGATGTTGGCACCCACTGTGGGAGTATACCAGGCTTTAACTGATGCCCCTCTTACGTTGAGTTGAATGTAGGACGAAGGAGAGCTTATTTTAAGAATAATAGGTGAAAGCTCAACCTCCCTGATCCAATCGTAGCTCAAGATAGAGGTAAGTTCTCTGATAGTTTCTAAAAGAAACTCCATGTCATGAGGACAAGAAGGAACGTCAGGAAGATAAGGTCTGACCTGAACTTCATATATTGAGGTTTTCCCATAATCATCTTCAAAGAGATTATCCTCAAATATGAAGGGCAGTTGTTGACATTTCATAACATCATCACTAAGTTTCCTTAGCAACAAAGCCATAAATGTTCATTGGTAATCTTTAACGAATGCAGAGAGTCCGCAAGCACACGGAGAATACTGTTGTAGCATTTCACCTGGAAGTATTCAGGATATCATATTTGTTTTATCCCAAAGGAAGGCATATGATTGATCATAGTAATTGCCATATTCTAGATATCCGCACAATGGATTATGAGACAAAGTCCTTACAGGGGTAAGTATAAAGATAAACATGGTATTGGACACACGGATAGCATACTTAAGTTAGATAAATATTAGTTTAGTGGAGGAGGACAAATAAAGAGCTAAGTTCCTATGTTGCTTTTATATATTTACATAGTCTACATTATATACTATTATATAGATACAATGATAGTTCTAGACAATCAGATCATCACACCCAGGGCATGCGGTTTTCCCCTGCATCCATAGTACGATTTCGGCTAAGAGCCTATTGCATAGCTGAACGTGGGGGATTTCAATGGACAGGTAGGACTGTCACCACCTACTGCCTACCCCTAGCAATTCGTGGGATACACGACAAATAATATATTCTATAGATCTAAGCACCACGCTTACATCTCTAGAGCAATACTCCTAGTCCCTTAAGCGATGGATTAGAAAAGGAGTAATCACATTTAAGTGAACATTAAGCTTGTGGAAATGATCTAAGTCGCACATTAGTCATGCATCATTATAACAACATAAATAAAGGCTATAGTAAGGGCTGTCTCACATGGTAATAAAGTATGGCTACATTACTAACATGCAAGCATAATAACCACATACATGAATGGATCATATAATCAAACAAGAAACACATGACCCAAACATAACTATAAAGAAAGACTAAATACATTAAGTAGAACAAAGTCTTACAAAAGGAGAAAGATATAAGAGCCATACCACAACTCCAAGGAAGACTTGGGAACTGAAGAAGACTCTATTCTAAGGCTAACTACTCTAAATCTAAAGGGAATCATGAAATGGTAAAGAGAGTAATGCTTCTTAGGGTGTGTTGAGGAGTGAGCCACACCCTTCCTTTTATAGCTGTCCAAAGGCGGTTCTGAGGTCAGTAACTCCTGCCCTAAGGGGGACAACCGCCTTTGGGGAGTTGGTGGGGAACCGACTGAGGAAGCTGGGCCTCAGTGGGCTGGCCCTCTGCTCGGTAGAACACCCCTGTTCGGTCGAACAGGGGGTGGGCCTACTGGGTTCCTGCCTCCTTGAGAGCCCTGCCAGGTGGGCCCCTTTGCTTCTCCGTGGCTTAGGCCTTCTGTATGTTGGTTTGGTACTACAGGTGGGCCAGTACTAAGAGGACGGTGTACGATTGTAGCACTTTTTCCCTTGAATTGAGTATTCCAAGGTTTATCGAATCCACTAGGACCTTAGGGATGATCAAAGAAAGTTAACAGTAAAAGATCTAGTCAAGGCTACTGTCGAGTTTCGGTTGCATGAGGGGGAGGCTGGCCAGTGCAAAGGTGCGCCAGACAGTAAATCTGTCGTTGCGCCGATCGGCGTAGGAGTTGAGCCGATCGGCACACTGGTGAAACTAAGTCAAAGTGCGCCAGACAGTAAATCTGTTGTTGTGCCGATCGGCGCAGGAGTTGAGCCGATCGGCACACGAGTGAATCTAAGCCAAAGTATGCCAGATGCCTTGTAAGCCTATACTGTTAAGTGAGTAACCAGATATCTACTAGTGAGATCGTAACCAGAAAGTCTAATTAAAGAGCATCATAATGGGTAATTACATAGATCAATGAAAACCTATAATGAATAAGACCACCCTGCTTTCCGAGCGGCTCCTGATTTATCGCTGCCGAGAGGAAACCCTTAATAGCGCGAGTATCTTACCCTACTCCACTATCCAATAGTGATGCGTAGGCTTAGTGCTGTCACCGCTTGTTGATGGCTGTTAAGTACCATTTTTAACCGTCAACTATACTCAAATAAAGGAGTATCTTTTCCCTTTTGTAAGACTTTGCTCTTATCAATATATATATATTTTCTATATAGTTGTGCTTGGGTCATGAGTTTCTTGTTTGATATTGTGATCCATATATGTGATAGTATAGTCTACTTGTGTGATAGTAGTTTATATTTATTATACTACTATTGTCATGCTAGTTATATACCGTCACTATAGTCTAGTTTATATGTTATAGTCTCTATGCTTAGTTTTAGCTGATAAAGTATAGCATGGGTTTGGTGATCGTATTCGTACGGTAGCTCTGCCTCGTTAATAGTAATCGCGGAGGGGCAGAGTGCTCTTTTGTCATGCAAGTATGGTACTTGGGTGACTGATTTGCATCAATTATTCGTTAGTCTACTGGTTCGTTGAGGTAGGCGGCAGGTGGTGACAGCCCTGTCCGTCCTTTGAAATCCTCCCCGCTAGGCTAGTGCGTAGGCTCTTGGCGGAAGTCGCCTGTGGATGCAGGGGTAAGTCCGTGCCCGAAGTGCTGTACTATTGACTGCTGAACCTGAGTGTGAGTCTGTATGTATTCTACTTAGGCTATGCAACTGTATAGGAATGTATAGTAGGAGTAGCTTAGCCTAGTCTTTCCTCCACTAGACTTTATTTATTTGGTAGGAATCTTCTGTGTGTGTCACACTACCCGGTTATTATCATGTACCCGCCTGTCTTGGTTAAGATATCCTTGCTAATTGTTAACATGATCTTATATGTTAGTAACGCTTCTTGATCATAACCTTCCTTTGGGATAAACAAATACGATACCCTGAATACTTCCGGGTGAAATGCTACAGCGGTATTCTCCGTGCGCTTGCGGATTTTACCTACTTGACTCTGGGACATATTAGTGAACCATTTCTGGCGCCGTTGCCGGGGATGATTTATTAATATGGCTTAGCAAAAGTCAACAAGCATTTCTGGCGCCGTTGCCGGGGATGATTTATTAATATGGCTTAGCAAAAGTCAACAAGAATTTCTGGCGCCGTTGCCGGGGAAGGCGTATGATTCAAGAAAAATTACTAATGTATATAGTAGTGTTGCAATTATTAAGGCTATCTCCTAAGCAGGTTAACCTTGCTTTGTTTTCTGCATTTTGTATGAAAACAGGGTAGTGTATGACTGGTTTCGACTTGCCGACAAACTTCACTGAAGATCCTGAGCCACTCCTGAGAAGGACACGAGCTAGGCTCACCCCTCCTCGTAAGGAGACTCGACCAATCGAACCTGTCATTTTTGCACCATCAAGCTCTGAGCAAATGGCCGACAAGACCCTCCGCGAGTTCTCCGCTCCCTCCGCTGCCAACATCCCTACGGGACCAGCTGGCAATGTGGGAGATGCGAACTTCGAGATCAAGACCGGTCTCATCACCATGGTGCAGGCTAGCCCATTCTGTGGGAAAGCCAATGAGGACGCTAGTGCTCATCTCCAGCAATTCCTGGAGATTTGCAACACGTTCAAAAAGAAGGACAGCCTCATCACATTCATGAAGAACTTTCTTGAGAAGGAAAAGGTTGCACAGCAACAACTGATGAAGGCAAGGGGGCAAAGGTCACACATTAAGCAACAGCCTCCGAAGTCCACAAGGCAGCAACCTCCGAGGTCTGCAAAGAAACAGGCTGTGAAGCCTGCAAAACCGCAGCCTCCGAAGCCCGAGAAGCCACCGACCGCAACAAAGACCAAGAAGGTGTGGCGAGTGAAACAAGAAGCATCATCCGTGTCTTCATCTCCGGGACCGGACAACGCTTCATCGAGCTGAACGCCGGAGAAAAGTCCCGCTCGTCGGACTTTAAAAGGTGAGTCCTCGCCGGGAGGTTAAACCGGTAGTTATCCATATTTGCTCTTTTAATTGCATATTTGCTTTCCACCACATTTTGATTTTTTTTCCCGACCACTGCATTTCTGCATTTTTGAATTTTTCCAGCCACCTTGGAATTTTTCAAAACTCATTTGCATTTCTGAAAATTTAGAAAATAGGTTTTTGGGCTTTCCATTTCGAAAAGATTTTTTTTGTCGAGCTTTTTGAGCAAAAAGGCAGCAGGGGACAAATCCCCTAGCCGTTGGGGAACACATAGGAAAAAGGGGGCTGCCAGGAGGCCCACCTGCCAGGTCGGCCGACCTGGTGGGGTCGGCCGACCCCTTGGCCCCACCTTTTCCTGTGCTCCTTTCTCCCAACGGCTATATGGCCGTTGCTCTGTCCCTTTCTAACGGCCATCTTGCTTCCTTGGCTATAAAAACCACCCAGGAGGAGGAGCTTCACCATTCCAAGCTCATCTTTCACTCCCCTCCTTTGCTCACTTGTTGCTCTCCCAAAATTTCGTGTTCTTCAACTTTACTACAGCCCCAAAAACCCAAAAAAAAAATATTTCCCCTCTATTTTAGTGCATTTGCAAGTTGCTGTGAGAAGAAAACCAATTTCGGAGAAGCTCGGGTTTGTCGTTTTCACTAACGCTCACCCGAACACTTGTTCGATCTTGTTTTTGTTCTTGTCTTGTGTTTGTTCTTGTGTGCAGCCATGTTCAACCGAATGAAGCAAGTCGCCGGAATCAAGCGGAGAAAAAGCACTCGTGCAAGCACGAGTCAAGCATCCTCCGTCGAGCTCACACCAAGTCCGGGGCATGGTGACCCCGAAGCTGAAATTCCGGAGGGCCTTGGCCTTGCTCATCACCGAGGAGCATCTCGACATCAAGGACGACCGCGAGGGCCAAGCCATCGCGCTCATGAGAGAACGGCCATTCGCCCACACCCGACGCTTCGATCCGGACTTCCTCGAGAAAATAGGTATGAGAGAAGAATTTGCCTCTATTTTTCGCACTATGGGTTGGCTAAATTTCGTAGAAGTAGATGAGCCGGGTTCTCGTTTGCTTACTATGCAGTTTTTATGCACCCTTAGAAAGTATGATGAAGGCATTTCTTTTCGCTTGTTTGGGCAAGAGCGCTTGATCACATGGGGTGATCTTCATGCTATGCTAGGTCTAAATCCTAAATGTAGGCTAGACTTAGATAAACGCTAAAGGGGTTCCATAAAGAAAGTTTTTGGAAAAAGATTTCCGGAAACGAGTGGGGTCCCAAGCCTAGAACAAGTGCCATCCATAATCCTACACTCAGATTTATGCATGTGTGGTTGGCTATGACCTTGTTTCCTCGAGGTGACATTAGGGTTGTCCGGCAAGATGAATTGAAAATACTTTATGCCATGGTTAAGAAAATTAGGGTGTCACCCGCGGAATGCATGATTGATCAATGGTTAGACAATATAAAGTTGACAGGACCAATTGAGTGCACCTCTTTAGTTACTCGCATTGCGCAGCAGTGTGGTCTGCTTGAGAATATTCATGTTGAATATTTGACGGTAGATAGAGAATTTCTAGGCGAGGACTATTTTGTGTAAGGACATACTTTGAAACATGGTCCAAATAATACCTTGATCTATCACTTTCCCGGGTATACAAATGAATTCCCGTTACCTAACTCGGGTCTTCGTTTGTATCACTGTCGGGCACTAACCCTCCCACTTGAGCCAGTGGGAGAAGTTCGCAGGCATAGTGTTTTAGGGCGACCGACACGTTCCCGTAGGCATATGGAGCCTACACCGGAGTTTCACACTCCGACCGGAGATCCGGTATGGGAGCAGCCCCCGCCACAGGACGAGGCGGGTGCATCAACATGGCAGGCCGCAGCATGGGAATCTTAGTACGATTACCCCATGCAGACGTCATCAAGTTCAAGCGGACCGCCATCCTTTGCCACTCGGTCATTCTCATCCCGTGGGTTCCGTGAACTCAACTATGGGATGGCCGAGTTGACAAGGAGGGTGAACAACATTGATTTGCGCACCGAGAGCATGCAACAAACTCTCACGCAACATGTCGCCGACACCCAGCAATGGCAGAATTTCAGCGACAACCAATTCCGCCAGCTGAACGCGATGATGGCTCAGAATCAGAGCAATTGGGATGCCTTCTTCCGCTCCCAAGGCTACGACCCGAACCAGCAGATATGAGCAAGAACAAGCTTGGGGGAGGACCCCCCTTCTCACGGTAACTTGTATCTTTCCCCTTCCCTTTATTTCTTGCATTTGCTAAATCTGAAAACCATAAAAATTTGCAAAACATAAAAAGAACAAAAATATTTCCCTTTTTCATGCGCGGTATGAATGTGTATAATTTTCCTATGTTGAGATGATGAATAGTTGCTCTGTCCTGTGTTCCTCTCTAATGCTAGTTTACAACTCAGTACTCTCTCAAGAGTTAGGTTTGTTGGTAAATCTTGCCTTGAACTTGAATCTTGTGGGTAGCATATGCATTCTCTAGTTCTAAGTTGTTGAGAGGTATGATACGATAGATAGGGCTGCTATGATCTTGCTCAACGTAAAGCTTGAATTCCGGAGTTTTATTTTTCAAAATGACAAATTGATAAGTTCCTCAATGATGAAATTCCCACCACAGCCATATGTAGTGTTTACATTTGAAAACCTTTACACATATGCTGCTTGTTTCACATTGAGCTTAGTCAAAATTGTTGTGACCCTAGTAGAACTCTTTTCATGCTTTCTTGATCAAGATCATATACACACATCCACCGCCATGAGCTATCCTTCTAAATCAAGAAGATAGCATCCACCATATCCACCATATCCACCGTGAGCTATTCTTCTACACCGGAAGAAAGCCACTATCCATCCATCTATCCAAAGAAACACTCCATATATCCATTGCAAAATTCCTCTCTCAAAGTATTCATTGCAAACTAGGACTATGGCTATGCAAAAAAAAAGAAAAAAAAATGCTCAAAAAAGAGAGCAAGCAAAAGATAGCCATAGCCTAGAAACTCCAAAAGAGAGAAGGAAAATTCAAAAAGGAGTTATTTCTTCCCATCCACCATTCCTCCGTTCTCCCACACACTTGCACATCTTGATCAAGATTGTTTGAATTGATGTTTTTCTTGGATCCGGTCTTTTGACATAGCAATATTATGTGAACATGAGTGCCTCATATATCCCTACCTTGAGCTCCACATAAAGCCTTATTTAGAAGTAGGTGATTATAGGCAACACTTTGCCTTGGTGAGGAATCATACACATATTGAGTGATCCGAGAGAATCATTTGAGGAACTTGGTTTTTATTTTCAAAATCTTTTGAAAACCTCCGGAATAACATAGCGGAATCCAGAGCAAGTGATTGGTGCCCTGCAATTGTTCTATCTCTCAACCGCCCAAGACAATGAGGTGTAAAAGCCCCATGGATCGAGGTAAATGGGTAAGTTATGTGCCAACATATTTAATTCTAGGAAGAGTACTTTGTTGTGCGCATAGTATTATTGAGGAGTAGGACATTGTAGCAACTCCTGATCAACAACTTAAGTTTATCTTTGCTTCGGGACGAGCAAAGGGTAAGCTTGGGGGAGTTTGTTGACGGCTGTTAAGTACCATTTTCAACCGTCAACTATACTCAAATAAAGGAGAATTTGGCATTTCATACACGCATACTTTAGCACAATAATATAGTTCCACTTGTACTTGGAGAACTTTGTGCATGCAGGAGGAAATGTGAAGGAAACACCTCAAAAGGCAAGAAAACACACTTTCGACCAATCAGAGAGTGCCACATGGACGTCACACGGATTGAAGGGCCTATTTTCAGCACTTAACCGATGTAACTCCCTGTAATATCGCGCAAACCGACGTCAGGGCCCACAGGACAGCCACCTGGAGAAAGCACAGGCCAGGAGGGGCCACCCCCAGGTCGGCCGACCTGGTCAGGTCGGCCGACCCGGCCGGGCGCCCTCTCCGCCTGGGCTTCCACGTGTTGGCTCCTCCGTGACTCCTGATGACGGTTTGAGATGCCTTCCGTGGCGGTTACTCTCCCTTGCGGACCTATTGAGGCTATAAATAGGAGGGTGTGCCTTCACACTCAACACACACCACAAGAAGCATTTCTCTCTTGCTAGTAGTAGTTCTTGGAGTTTTAGTGGAGTTAGGCTGAGTCTAGAGCTCTCTAGTCCCAAGTCTTCACTTGGAATTGGTATGGCTCTTGTATCTTTTCCCTTTTGTAAGACTTTGCTCTTATCAATATATATATATTTTCTATATAGTTGTGCTTGGGTCATGAGTTTCTTGTTTGATATTGTGATCCATATATGTGATAGTATAGTCTACTTGTGTGATAGTAGTTTATATTTATTATACTACTATTGTCATGCTAGTTATATACCGTCACTATAGTCTAGTTTATATGTTATAGTCTCTATGCTTAGTTTTAGCTGATAAAGTATAGCATGGGTTTGGTGATCGTATTCGTACGGTAGCTCTGCCTCGTTAATAGTAATCGCGGAGGGGCAGAGTGCTCTTTGGTCATGCAAGTATGGTACTTGGGTGACTGATTTGCATCAATTATTCGTTAGTCTACTGGTTCGTTGAGGTAGGCGGCAGGTGGTGATAGCCCTGTCCGTCCTTTGAAATCCTCCCCGCTAGGCTAGTGCGTAGGCTCTTGGCGGAAGTCGCCTGTGGATGCAGGGGTAAGTCCGTGCCCGAAGTGCTGTACTATTGACTGCTGAACCTGAGTGTGAGTCTGTATGTATTCTACTTAGGCTATGCAACTGTATAGGAATGTATAGTAGGAGTAGCTTAGCCTAGTCTTTCCTCCACTAGACTTTATTTATTTGGTAGGAATCTTCTGTGTGTGTCACACTACCCGGTTATTATCATGTACCCGCCTGTCTTGGTTAAGATATCCTTGCTAATTGTTAACATGATCTTATATGTTAGTAACGCTTCTTGATCATAACCTTCCTTTGGGATAAACAAATACGATACCCTGAATACTTCCGGGTGAAATGCTACAGCGGTATTCTCCGTGCGCTTGCGGATTTTACCTACTTGACTCTGGGACATATTAGTGAACCATTTCTGGCGCCGTTGCCGGGGATGATTTATTAATATGGCTTAGCAAAAGTCAACAAGCATTTCTGGCGCCGTTGCCGGGGATGATTTATTAATATGGCTTAGCAAAAGTCAACAAGAATTTCTGGCGCCGTTGCCGGGGAAGGCGTATGATTCAAGAAAAATTACTAATGTATATAGTAGTGTTGCAATTATTAAGGCTATCTCCTAAGCAGGTTAACCTTGCTTTGTTTTCTGCATTTTGTATGAAAATAGGGTAGTGTATGACTGGTTTCGACTTGCCGACAAACTTCACTGAAGATCCTGAGTCACTCCTGAGAAGGACACGAGCTAGGCTCACCCCTCCTCGTAAGGAGACTCGGCCAATCGAACCTGTCATTTTCGCACCATCAAGCTCTGAGCAAATGGCCGACATGACCCTCCGCGAGTTCTCCGCTCCCTCTGCTGCCAACATCCCTACGGGACCAGCTGGCAATGTGGGAGATGCGAACTTCGAGATCAAGACCGGTCTCATCACCATGGTGCAGGCTAGCCCATTCTGTGGGAAAGCCAATGAGGACGCTAGTGCTCATCTCCAGCAATTCCTGGAGATTTGCAACACGTTCAAAAAGAAGGACAGCCTCATCACATTCATGAAGAACTTCCTTGAGAACGAAAAGGTTGCACAGCAACAACTGATGAAGGCAAGGGGGCAAAGGTCACACATTAAGCAACAGCCTCCGAAGTCCACAAGGCAGCAACCTCCGAGGTCTGCAAAGAAACAGGCTGTGAAGCCTGCAAAACCGCAGCCTCCGAAGCCCGAGAAGCCACTGACCGCAACAAAGACCAAGAAGGTGTGGCGAGTGAAACAAGAAGCATCATCCGTGTCTTCATCTCCGGGACCGGACAACGCTTCATCGAGCTGAACGCCGGAGAAAAGTCCCGCTCGTCGGACTTTAAAAGGTGAGTCCTCGCCGGGAGGTTAAACCGGTAGTTATCCATATTTGCTCTTTTAATTGCATATTTGCTTTCCACCACATTTTGATTTTTTTTTCCCGACCACTGCATTTCTGCATTTTTGAATTTTTCCAGCCACCTTGGAATTTTTTAAAACTCATTTGCATTTCTGAAAATTTAGAAAATAGGTTTTTGGGCTTTCCATTTCGAAAAGATTTTTTTTGTCGAGCTTTTTGAGCAAAAAGGCAGCAGGGGACAAATCCCCTAGCCGTTGGGGAACACATAGGAAAAAGGGGGCTGCCAGGAGGCCCACCTGCCAGGTCGGCCGACCTGGTGGGGTCGGCCGACCCCCTGGCCCCACCTTTTCCTGTGCTCCTTTCTCCCAACGGCTATATGGCCGTTGCTCTGTCCCTTTCTAACGGCCATCTTGCTTCCTTGGCTATAAAAACCACCCAGGAGGAGGAGCTTCACCATTCCAAGCTCATCTTTCACTCCCCTCCTTTGCTCACTTGTTGCTCTCCCAAAATTTCGTGTTCTTCAACTTTACTACAGCCCCAAAAACCCAAAAAAAAAATATTTCCCCTCTATTTTAGTGCATTTGCAAGTTGCTGTGAGAAGAAAACCAATTTCGGAGAAGCTCGGGTTTGTCGTTTTCACTAACGCTCACCCGAACACTTGTTCGATCTTGTTTTTATTCTTGTCTTGTGTTTGTTCTTGTGTGCAGCCATGTTCAACCGAATGAAGCAAGTCGCCGGAATCAAGCGGAGAAAAAGCACTCGTGCAAGCACGAGTCAAGCATCCTCCGTCGAGCTCACACCAAGTCCGGGGCATGGTGACCCCGAAGCTGAAATTCCGGAGGGCCTTGGCCTTGCTCATCACCGAGGAGCATCTCGACATCAAGGACGACCGCGAGGGCCAAGCCATCGCGCTCATGAGAGAACGGCCATTCGCCCACACCCGACGCTTCGATCCGGACTTCCTCGAGAAAATAGGTATGAGAGAAGAATTTGCCTCTATTTTTCGCACTATGGGTTGGCTAAATTTCGTAGAAGTAGATGAGCCGGGTTCTCGTTTGCTTACTATGCAGTTTTTATGCACCCTTAGAAAGTATGATGAAGGCATTTCTTTTCGCTTGTTTGGGCAAGAGCGCTTGGTCACATGGGGTGATCTTCATGCTATGCTAGGTCTAAATCCTAAATGTAGGCTAGACTTAGATAAAGCGCTAAAGGGGTTCCATAAAGAAAGTTTTTGGAAAAAGATTTCCGGAAACGAGTGGGGTCCCAAGCCTAGAAC
Organism: Eleusine indica; assembly: GCA_030378355.1. Taxonomy (NCBI): domain Eukaryota; kingdom Viridiplantae; phylum Streptophyta; class Magnoliopsida; order Poales; family Poaceae; genus Eleusine; species Eleusine indica. Next base: position 19,254,939 of record CM059499.1, read on the forward strand.
AAGTGCCATCCATAATCCTACACTCAGATTTATGCATGTGTGGTTGGCTATGACCTTGTTTCCTCGAGGTGACATTAGGGTTGTCCGGCAAGATGAATTGAAAATACTTTATGCCATGGTTAAGAAAATTAGGGTGTCACCCGCGGAATGCATGATTGATCAATGGTTAGACAATATGAAGTTGACAGGACCAATTGAGTGCACCTCTTTAGTTACTCGCATTGCGCAGCAGTGTGGTCTGCTTGAGAATATTCATGTTGAATATTTGACGGTAGATAGAGAATTTCTAGGCGAGGACTATTTTGTGCAAGGACATACTTTGAAACATGGTCCAAATAATACCTTGATCTATCACTTTCCCGGGTATACAAATGAATTCCCGTTACCTAACTCGGGTCTTCGTTTGTATCACTGTCGGGCACTAACCCTCCCACTTGAGCCAGTGGGAGAAGTTCGCAGGCATAGTGTTTCAGGGCGACCGACACGTTCCCGTAGGCATATGGAGCCTACACCGGAGTTTCACACTCCGACCGGAGATCCGGTATGGGAGCAGCCCCCGCCACAGGACGAGGCGGGTGCATCAACATGGCAGGCCGCAGCATGGGAATCTTAGTACGATTACCCCATGCAGACGTCATCAAGTTCAAGCGGACCGCCATCCTTTGCCACTCGGTCATTCTCATCCCGTGGGTTCCGTGAACTCAACTATGGGATGGCCGAGTTGACAAGGAGGGTGAACAACATTGATTTGCGCACCGAGAGCATGCAACAAACTCTCACGCAACATGTCGCCGACACCCAGCAATGGCAGAATTTCAGCGACAACCAATTCCGCCAGCTGAACGCGATGATGGCTCAGAATCAGAGCAATTGGGATGCCTTCTTCCGCTCCCAAGGCTACGACCCGAACCAGCAGATATGAGCAAGAACAAGCTTGGGGGAGGACCCCCCTTCTCACGGTAACTTGTATCTTTCCCCTTCCCTTTATTTCTTGCATTTGCTAAATCTGAAAACCATAAAAATTTGCAAAACATAAAAAGAACAAAAATATTTCCCTTTTTCATGCGCGGTATGAATGTGTATAATTTTCCTATGTTGAGATGATGAATAGTTGCTCTGTCCTGTGTTCCTCTCTAATGCTAGTTTACAACTCAGTACTCTCTCAAGAGTTAGGTTTGTTGGTAAATCTTGCCTTGAACTTGAATCTTGTGGGTAGCATATGCATTCTCTAGTTCTAAGTTGTTGAGAGGTATGATACGATAGATAGGGCTGCTATGATCTTGCTCAACGTAAAGCTTGAATTCCGGAGTTTTATTTTTCAAAATGACAAATTGATAAGTTCCTCAATGATGAAATTCCCACCACAGCCATATGTAGTGTTTACATTTGAAAACCTTTACACATATGCTGCTTGTTTCACATTGAGCTTAGTCAAAATTGTTGTGACCCTAGTAGAACTCTTTTCATGCTTTCTTGATCAAGATCATATACACACATCCACCGCCATGAGCTATCCTTCTAAATCAAGAAGATAGCATCCACCATATCCACCATATCCACCGTGAGCTATTCTTCTACACCGGAAGAAAGCCACTATCCATCCATCTATCCAAAGAAACACTCCATATATCCATTGCAAAATTCCTCTCTCAAAGTATTCATTGCAAACTAGGACTATGGCTATGCAAAAAAAAAGAAAAAAAAATGCTCAAAAAAGAGAGCAAGCAAAAGATAGCCATAGCCTAGAAACTCCAAAAGAGAGAAGGAAAATTCAAAAAGGAGTTATTTCTTCCCATCCACCATTCCTCCGTTCTCCCACACACTTGCACATCTTGATCAAGATTGTTTGAATTGATGTTTTTCTTGGATCCGGTCTTTTGACATAGCAATATTATGTGAACATGAGTGCCTCATATATCCCTACCTTGAGCTCCACATAAAGCCTTATTTAGAAGTAGGTGATTATAGGCAACACTTTGCCTTGGTGAGGAATCATACACATATTGAGTGATCCGAGAGAATCATTTGAGGAACTTGGTTTTTATTTTCAAAATCTTTTGAAAACCTCCGGAATAACATAGCGGAATCTAGAGCAAGTGATTGGTGCCCTGCAATTGTTCTATCTCTCAACCGCCCAAGACAATGAGGTGTAAAAGCCCCATGGATCGAGGTAAATGGGTAAGTTATGTGCCAACATATTTAATTCTAGGAAGAGGACTTTGTTGTGCGCATAGTATTATTGAGGAGTAGGACATTGTAGCAACTCCTGATCAACAACTTAAGTTTATCTTTGCTTCGGGACGAGCAAAGGGTAAGCTTGGGGGAGTTTGTTGATGGCTGTTAAGTACCATTTTTAACCGTCAACTATACTCAAATAAAGGAGAATTTGGTATTTCATACACGCATGCTTTAGCACAATAATATAGTTCCACTTGTACTTGGAGAACTTTGTGCATGCAGGAGGAAATGTGAAGGAAACACCTCAAAAGGCAAGAAAACACACTTTCGACCAATCAGAGAGTGCCACATGGACGTCACACGGATTGAAGGGCCCATCTTCAGTACTTAACCGACGTAACTCCCTGTAATACCGCGCAAACCGACGTCAGGGCCCACAGGACAGCCACCTGGAGAAAGCACAGGCCAGGAGGGGCCACCCCCAGGTCGGCCGACCTGGTCAGGTCGGCCGACCCGGCCGGGCGCCCTCTCCGCCTGGGCTTCCACGTGTTGGCTCCTCCGCGACTCCTGATGACGGTTTGAGATGCCTTCCGTGGCGGTTACTCTCCCTTGCCGACCTATTGAGGCTATAAATAGGAGGGTGTGCCTTCACACTCAACACACACCACAAGAAGCATTTCTCTCTTGCTAGTAGTAGTTCTTGGAGTTTTAGTGGAGTTAGGCTGAGTCTAGAGCTCTCTAGTCCCAAGTCTTCACTTGGAATTGGTATGGCTCTTGTATCTTTTCCCTTTTGTAAGACTTTGCTCTTATCAATATATATATATTTTCTATATAGTTGTGCTTGGGTCATGAGTTTCTTGTTTGATATTGTGATCCATATATGTGATAGTATAGTCTACTTGTGTGATAGTAGTTTATATTTATTATACTACTATTGTCATGCTAGTTATATACCGTCACTATAGTCTAGTTTATATGTTACAGTCTCTATGCTTAGTTTTAGCTGATAAAGTATAGCATGGGTTTGGTGATCGTATTCGTACGGTAGCTCTGCCTCGTTAATAGTAATCGCGGAGGGGCAGAGTGCTCTTTGGTCATGCAAGTATGGTACTTGGGTGACTAATTTGCATCAATTATTCGTTAGTCTACTGGTTCGTTGAGGTAGGCGGCAGGTGGTGACAGCCCTGTCTGTCCTTTGAAATCCTCCCCGCTAGGCTAGTGCGTAGGCTCTTGGCGGAAGTCGCCTGTGGATGCAGGGGTAAGTCCGTGCCTGAAGTGCTATACTATTGACTGCTGAACCTGAGTGTGGGTCTGTATGTATTCTACTTAGGCTATGCAACTGTATAGGAATGTATAGTAGGAGTAGCTTAGCCTAGTCTTTCCTCCACTAGACTTTATTTATTTAGTAGGAATCTTCTGTGTGTGTCACACTACCCGGTTATTATCATGTACCCGCCTGTCTTGGTTAGATATCCTTGCTAATTGTTAACATGATCTTATATGTTAGTAACGCTTCTTGATCATAACCTTCCTTTGGGATAAACAAATACGATACCCTGAATACTTCCGGGTGAAATGCTACAGCAGTATTCTCCGTGCGCTTGCGGATTTTACCTACTTGACTCTGGGACATATTAGTGAACTGTTTCTGGCCCCGTGCCGGGAATGATTTATTAATATGGCTTAGCAAAAGTCAACAAGCATTTCTGGCGCCGTTGCCGGGGAAGGCGTATGATTTAAGAAAAATTACTAATGTATATAGTAGTGTTGCTATCTCCTAGGCAGGCTAACCTTGCTTTGTTTTCTGCATTTTGTATGAAAACAGGGTAGTGTATGACTGGTTTCGAATTGCCGACAAACTTCACTGAAGATCCTGAGTCACTCCTGAGAAGGACACGAGCTAGGCTCACCCCTCCTCGTAAGGAGACTCGGCCAATCGAACCTGTCATTCCCGCACCATCAAGCTCTGAGCAAATGGCCGACAAGACCCTCCGCGAGTTCTCCGCTCCCTCCGCTGCCAACATCCCTACGGGACCAGCTGGCAATGTGGGAGATGCGAACTTCGAGATCAAGACCGGTCTCATCACCATGGTGCAGGCTAGCCCATTCTGTGGGAAAGCCAATGAGGACGCTAGTGCTCATCTCCAGCAATTCCTGGAGATTTGCAACACGTTCAAAATGAAGGACGTCACCCCCGACGCTGTTCGCCTTCGACTGTTCCCGTTCTCTCTCCTTGGGAGAGCGAGACAGTGGTTCTACGCAAACCCTGAAGCTGTGAACACTTGGGAGAAGTGTTCAGCTGCGTTCCTTGCAAAGTTCTTCCCGCTGGGCAAGACCAATGCCCTCCGCGGAAGGATCTCAAGCTTCCAGCAGGAGTCGAAGGAGTCGATTCCTGAGGCATGGGAGAGGCTCCAGGAGTACATCCTGGCATGTCCCCACCACGGGATGGATGATTGGCTGATCATCCAGAACTTCTACAACGGGCTTACTCCGTCGGCCCGCGACCACCTCGACGCTGCTGCTGGTGGAGCCTTCTTCTCGCTCACTGTGAGCAAGGCAAAAGATTTGATCGAGAAGATGGTGTCCAACCAAGGTTGGAATGAAGAACGCCTCCAACCTCGCTAGCGAGGCATGCACTCCGTCAAGGAGGTTGACATGCTCGCCGCCAAGATTGACCTTCTCATGAAGAAGATGGAGCCAATGGAGAAGTGAAAGCCCTAGACGCTCGTATGACTTGCGAGGTCTGTGGCAACACGGGACACTCGGGCAATGACTGCCCTGAGACCCGTGAGGACGCAATGTTCATGGGCAACAACAACAACAACGTCTACCGTCCACAAGGAGGTCAAAGTTGGGGTCCACCACGTCCCAACTACCAAGGAGGTAACTCTGGCAACTTCTCTGGTTTTAATTCCGGTTATAATCAGCCCTCCTTGAAAGATCTTGTGCTTGGTCAAGCTAAGGTTAATGATAACATCAGTAAAAAGCTTGCCACCACTGATAGGACTCTTGAGAGCATCCACACTAAGATAGAGGGTGTTTCCTCTGCTCTCAAGAATCAGCTGAGCTTTAATAAAATGATATAAACTCAATTAGCTCAGTTAGCTGCTGCTGTTCCTACTGCTGAGTCGGGGAAAATCCTGGGGCAACCCGAGACCCCCTTAGAAAATGTTAATGCGGTTACCACGAGAGGAGGAAAGTCCACTCGGGATCCGCCATACCCTAACCATGCAGGAAAGGACACATCAGCTGAGAAGCCGGCAGAAGAAGAAGAACTGCCGCCCAGGAAAACGGCCCCACATGAGTTCTATGACACGAACCTCATGCCGTTTCCTAAAAGAAGAAGGAAGCCCACCGTGGACGAGCAGTTCACACGCTTCGTTGAGGTGATCCAGAAGCTGCACATCAACGTGCCCTTGCTGGATGCGATACAAGTACCTACGTACGCTCACTACCTCAAGGATCTTATCAGCAACAAGCGCCCACTACCGACCACAGAAATTGTCAAGCTGACGAAAGAGTGTAGCGCTGCTATACTCAACCGGCTTCCTGAGAAGAAGAAAGATCCGGGGTGTCCCACGATCACCTGCTCGATCGGGACACAGAACTTCGACCATGCCTTATGTGATCTTGGGGCAAGTGTGAGCGTCATGCCGAAGGATGTCTTCGACAAGCTCAACTACACCACAATATCCCCCACGCCGATGCAGCTGCAGCTGGCCGATTCAACGGTCCGCTATCCGGCGGGGATCGCCGAAGATATTCCGGTGAAAATCCGGGATTGCTTCATCCCCGTCGACTTCGTAGTGCTTGACATGGACGTCGGGAAGAGCACACCGCTCATCCTGGGACGCCCATTTCTCAGCACTGCGGATGCTCGCATTGATGTAGGAGCCGGAGAAATCCTCTTCCACATCAATGGCAAGGAGGAGAAGTTTGACTTTCGGCCACGGAAAGAACAGTGCAACATGATCCGTATCAAGTACGGGCCGAACCCAAGCAACATCAAGGAAGTGGAGGTCACTCCGCCAAAGAAGGACAGCCTCATCACATTCATGAAGAACTTCCTTGAGAAGAAAAAGGTTGCACAGCAACAACTGATGAAGGCAAGGAGGCAAAGGTCACACATTAAGCAACAGCCTCCGAAGTCCACAAGGCAGCAACCTCCGAGGTCTGCAAAGAAACAGACTGTGAAGCCTGCAAAACCGCAGCCTCCGAAGCCCGAGAAGCCACCGACCGCAAGAAAGACCAAGAAGGTGTGGCGAGTGAAACAAGAAGCATCATCCGTGTCTTCATCTCCGGGACCGGACAACGCTTCATCGAGCTGAACGCCGGAGAAAAGTCCCGCTCGTCGGACTTTGAAAGGTGAGTCCTCGCCGGGAGGTTAAACCGGTAGTTATCCATATTTGCTCTTTTAATTGCATATTTGCTTTCCACCACATTTTGATTTTTCCCGACCACTGCATTTCAGCATTTTTGAATTTTTCCAGCCACCTTGGAATTTTTCAAAACTCATTTGCATTTTTGAAAATTTAGAAAATAGGTTTTTGGGCTTTCCATTTTGAAAAGATTTTTTGTCAAGCTTTTTTGAGCAAAAAGGCAGCAGGGGACAAATCCCCTTGCCGCTGGGGAACACATAGGAAATAGGGGGCTGCCAGGAGGCCCACCTGCCAGGTCGGCCGACCTGGTGGGGTCGGCCGACCCCCTGGCCCCACCTTTTCCTGTGCTCCTTTCTCCCAACGGCTATATGGCCGTTGCTCTGTCCCTTTCTAACGGCCATCTTGCTTCCTTGGCTATAAAAACCGCCCAGGAGGAGGAGCTTCACCATTCCAAGCTCATCTTTCACTCCCCTCCTTTGCTCACTTGTTGCTCTCCCAAAATTTCGTATTCTTCAACTTTACTACAGCCCCAAAAACCCAAAAAAAAAAAAATATTTCCCCTCTGTTTTGGTGCATTTGCAAGTTGTTGTGAGAAGAAAACCAATTTCGGAGAAGCTCGGGTTTGTCGTTTTCACTAACGCTCACCCGAACACTTGTTCGATCTTGTTTTTGTTCTTGTCTTGTGTTTGTTCTTGTGTGCAGCCATGTTCAACCGACTGAAGCAAGTCGCCGGAATCAAGCGGAGAAAAAGCACTTGTGCAAGCACGAGTCAAGCATCCTCCGTCAATTTCAGCGACAACCAATTCCGCCAGCTGAACGCGATGATGGCTCAGAATCAGAGCAATTGGGATGCCTTCTTCCGCTCCCAAGGCTACGACCCGAACCAGCAGATGTGAGCAAGAACAAGCTTCGGGGAGGACCCCCCTTCTCACGGTAACTTGTATCTTTCCCCTTCCCTTTATTTCTTGCATTTGCTAAATCTGAAAATCCATAAAAATTTGCAAAATATAAAAAGAACAAAAATATTTCCCTTTTTCATGCGCGGTATGAATGTGTATAATTTTCCTATGTTGAGATGATGAATAGTTGCTCTGTCTTTTATTCCTCTCTAATGCTAGTTTACAACTTAGTACTCTCTCAAGAGTTAGGTTTGTTGGTAAATCTTGCCTTGAACTTGAATCTTGTGGGTAGCATATGCATTCTCTAGTTCTAAGTTGTTGAGAGGTATGATATGTTAGATAGGGCTGCTATGATCTTGCTCAACGTAAAGCTTGAATTCCGGAGTTTTATTTTTCAAAATGACAAATTGATAAGTTCCTCAATGATGAAATTCCCACCACAGCCATATGTAGTGTTTACATTTGAAAACCTTTACACATATGCTGCTTGTTTCACATTGAGCTTAGTCAAAATTGTTGTGACCCTAGTAGAACTCTTTTCATGCTTTCTTGATCAAGATCATATACACACATCCACCGCCATGAGCTATCCTTCTAAATCAAGAAGATAGCATCCACCATATCCACCGTGAGCTATTCTTCTACACCGGAAGAAAGCCACTATCCATCCATCCATCCAAAGAAACACTCCATATATCCATTGCAAAATTCCTCTCTCAAAGTATTCATTGCAAACTAGGACTATGGCTATGCAAAAAGAAAAGAAAAAAAATGCTCAAAAAAGAGAGCAAGAAAAAGATAGCCATAGCCTAGAAACTCCAAAAGAGAGAAGGAAAATTCAAAAAGGAGTTATTTCTTCCCATCCACCATTCCTCCGTTCTCCCACACACTTGCACATCTTGATCAAGATTGTTTGAATTGATGTTTTTCTTGGATCCGGTCTTTTGACATAGCAATATTATGTGAACATGAGTGCCTCATATATCCCTACCTTGAGCTCCACATAAAGCCTTATTTAGAAGTAGGTGATTATAGGCAACACTTTGCCTTGGTGAGGAATCATACACATATTGAGTGATCCGAGAGAATCCTTTGAGGAACTTGGTTTTTATTTTCAAAATCTTTTGAAAACCTCCGGAATAACATAGCGGAATCTAGAGCAAGTGATTGGTGCCCTGCAATTGTTCTATCTCTCAACCGCCCAAGACAATGAGGTGTAAAAGCCCCATGGATCGAGGTAAATGGGTAAGTTATGTGCCAACATATTTAATTCTAGGAAGAGTACTTTGTTGTGCGCATAATATTATTGAGGAGTAGGACATTGTAGGAACTCCTGATCAACAACTTAAGTTTATCTTTGCTTCGGGACGAGCAAAGGGTAAGCTTGGGGGAGTTTGTTGACGGCTGTTAAGTACCGTTTTCAACCGTCAACTATACTCAAATAAAGGAGAATTTGGCATTTCATACACGCATGCTTTATCACAATAATATAGTTCCACTTGTACTTGGAGAACTTTGTGCATGCAGGAGGAAATGTGAAGGAAACACCTCAAAAGGCAAGAAAACACACTTTCGACCAATCAGAGAGTGCCACATGGACGTCACACGGATTGAAGGGCCCATTTTCAGCACTTAACCGACGTAACTCCCTGTAATACCGCGGAAACCAACGTCAGGGCCCACAGGACAGCCACCTGGAGAAAGCACAGGCCAGGAGGGGCCACCCCCAGGTCGGCCGACCTGGACAGGTCGGCCGATCTGGCCGGGCGCCCTCTCCGCCTGGGCTTCCACGTGTTGGCTCCTCCGCGACTCCTGATGGCGGTTTGAGGTGCCTTCCGTGGCGGTTACTCTCCCTTGCTGACCTATTGAGGCTATAAATAGGAGGGTGTGCCTTCACACTCAACACACACCAGAAGAAGCATTTCTCTCTTGCTAGTAGTAGTTCTTGGAGTTTTAGTGGAGTTAGGCTGAGTCTAGAGCTCTCTAGTCCCAAGTCTTCACTTGGAATTGGTATGGCTCTTGTATCTTTTCCCTTTTGTAAGACTTTGCTCTTATCAATATATATATTTTTTCTATATAGTTGTGCTTGGGTCATGAGTTTCTTGTTTGATATTGTGATCCATATATGTGATAGTATAGTCTACTTGTGTGATAGTAGTTTATATTTATTATACTACTATTGTCATGCTAGTTATATACCATCACTATAGTCTAGTTTATATGTTATAGTCTCTATGCTTAGTTTTAGCTGATAAAGTATAGCATGGGTTTGGTGATCGTATTCGTACGGTAGCTCTGCCTCATTAATAGTAATCGCGGAGGGGCAGAGTGCTCTTTGGTCATGCAAGTATGGTACTTGGGTGACTGATTTGCATCAATTATTCGTTAGTCTACTGGTTCGTTGAGGTAGGCGGCAGGTGGTGACAGCCCTGTCCGTCCTTTGAAATCCTCCCCGCTAGGCTAGTGCGTAGGCTCTTGGCGGAAGTCGCCTGTGGATGCAGGGGTAAGTCCGTGCCTGAAGTGCTATACTATTGACTGCTGAACCTGAGTGTGGGTCTGTATGTATTCTACTTAGGCTATGCAACTGTATAGGAATGTATAGTAGGAGTAGCTTAGCCTAGTCTTTCCTCCACTAGACTTTATTTATTTAGTAGGAATCTTCTGTGTGTGTCACACTACCCGGTTATTATCATGTACCCGCCTCTCTTGGTTAGATATCCTTGCTAATTGTTAACATGATCTTATATGTTAGTAACGCTTCTTGATCATAACCTTCCTTTGGGATAAACAAATACGATACCCTGAATACTTCCGGGTGAAATGCTACAGCGGTATTCTCCGTGCGCTTGCGGATTTTACCTACTTGACTCTGGGACATATTAGTGAACCGTTTCTGGCCCCGTGCCGGGAATGATTTATTAATATGGCTTAGCAAAAGTCAACAAAGTCCTCCCACATGCCGATCGTGATGAGGAAGGTCTCGTCCAGGTCAAAGTTGGGGACGAACCTTCCCCTCACCGCGAGGTAATGTTGTTGTTCCTCCGTGCTCCGGAGGGTGAAGCCCTTCTCCACCGTGCACGGCACATATGCCGGCGGTGGTGGTGATGTGGGAACCCCATGGCTTGCCGCCGTTTGGCTCCTTGTAGCACGCCCTGTTGGAAGGGACGCGCCGGAGACGGAGTGGCGGGCGTGGATTTCGTATGTCGCCTCTGCTGAGCCGGTGGATGCTCCACCCACCGACATGTCATCGCGAGCGACGGAGCCACCCCTCACCGAGGAGTCACCGCTTGACTCGCTGCTGCCACCGGAACTGCTTCCCCGGCGCAGCCTCTTGCCCAACTTGCCGACGGAGGAGCGGAGATGATCCATTTGCGAAAATTGCGGAACGTGTGCGAGAACGTGGGTAGTGGGGAAGGTGAAGAGATTACCGGGATGGTGTCCCGAACTGGGGGTGCCCGGGATCCCTTTTATAGTGTGGGAAACTTCTAGGAGAAGGAACCACCGAAAAATTTCAAAATTCGAGAGCGCGCCGATCGGCACGGCAGTGCGCCGATCGGCACAATTCAAATTTTGAGTGCTCTGACCACTCTGGCACTTGATTCCCATCCTTCATGTTGCTTCCCGGTACATCATGTTGGTTGGCACGGGAACAGCACAGAATCCTGATGTCTTGTTGGCTGCGCCAATTGGCACGGGCCCACGCCGATCGGCGCGCCGTCTCTTTTTCAGCTTTTGGTCAATTTCATGTGTCCTCTACACTGCACACCTGCATAATAATCATACCTGTTCCTCAAAATCAACGCCTGTCACATTTATCACCCATTTGGGAACCTCATGGGTACCTGCGCCGATTGGAGCCGAACGGCGCCGATCGGCGCAAGTCCTTGCACCTCGTCTTTTAGTCCGACGCTGATCCTGATGCCTCGTGTTCATCTCTTTTACCTAATTTTCCACTTTTTCCAATGTTCCTGTAGTATTGACACACATAGCGGGGCTCATCTCGTGACCGCGTCGATCGACGCTGACCCGCACAGATCGGCGCGACGTTCACTTTTGCTCCTGGCCCCTCGCTTCTTCGCTAGATGTTGCTCTTCATTCTTTCCTGCGGTATTTAGCAATGATTTTGTACACAAAAAACTAATTCAAAAAGATTTTTGATTACCTTGAAAAGAGCTCCGTCTCTGAAAATTATTGTGCTGGTTGATTTTTAGCACCACTTCAATTCTGGGCTTCGTCAGCCTTCTGTCCTGACCTGGGAAATAATGCGCCGATCGGCGCAGAAGTGCGCCGATCGGCACAAGCTCTGTTTCTTCCTGTTTTTGGTCTTTTTTTTTATATTCCTGCATTGTTAGTCTACAGTATGTCTATACACAATTTTGCACAAATAAACAGACAACGCAAGAGCACACAAGAATTAAGCACGCACTTTTCTATATTTTTATTCGAGAGATTCATTTTATCACAAGCAAGCAAATTAAAAACACCGGATTGCCCTCCCGGCCAGCACTAATTAACTAAGTGAAATGGGTTGCCCTCCTACAAGCACTAAACAACTTCTAAATCCCCCGATTATTGGGTTGCCTCCCAAGAGCGCTCTAGTTATTTAGAGGTCAATGAGCTTGACCTCCCCGCAAACAATCAATCCTTAGTATCGCGGTGCGGGATGTGAGGCCGCGACACTACAAGATTATCTTATCTCCATGGTTCATATAGCTTGGACGACCTATCCATACATCCCCTCCAATTACTTTCGACGTCACATTGCCACGATGTCTTGTATCTCTTCACTTCATCAATAGCACGGCACTCTTCTCCCTTCGGGCGAAATTTGAAAGAGTAGGGAGTCCCACTTATATCGAAGCTTATCTCACCACTCCCAACATCAATACTTGCCTTTGATGTCCTGAAGAAGGGTCTGCCTAAGATCAACGGGGTCCTCGTCCTCTTATCCATATCAAGCACAATAAAATCACTAGGGACGATGTGATCTCCAATTTGAACAGGTACATCCTCAGCAATTCCATCTGGGAAACGTACCGATTGATCGGCTAACTCCAAACACATACCCGTAGGCTCCAATTTAGGCAACTTGAGACTTTTGAATATATGACGGGGCATAACACTTAAACTTGCTCCAAGATCACACAAGCACCTATCAAATATCCTTGTTCCAATCATGCATTTAATGCTTGGTGATCCAGGGTCGGGTTTCTTCTTCAGTGCAACATCATTGATTGCCGCCGTCAGCTCCTTAGTGACCTTCACAACTTCCTCAGAAGCTAGAGACTTCTTGTTTTGCAATATGTCCTTAATGTACATGGCATAGGTGGGAACTTGGATAGCGTCAACAAAAGGGACATTGATGTAAAGCTTCTTCATAATATTGACGAACCTTGCAAATTGCTCGTCGTTTTGCCGTGCTCTTTTTGTCTTCGTTAGTAATTGAGTATCCAGGAATGTGGTCGGGCCATGCTCTTCTGTCTCCACACCCATTTTCAGACCAGAGAGGTCAACCTCCTCCTCACGCCGATTGACGCTTTCAGGGAGCCGATCGGTGCCGACAGGATCGTCGCGCCTATCGGCGCGGGGCTTCCTTGCTCCCGCAGAGTGTTCTGGGTCCTTTGTTTGCTTTCCTAACCACGTAGCTATTGCCTTTAACTGTTCTGCAGACATCGTATTACCAGGAATAGCCTCTTTGTTGCCTTGAATGGCTTGTGATAGTTGTCCCATCTGTTGCCCCATAATCTTGGTATGCTTCAAATCTGCTCATTGGAGCTCCCAATTTCTATCACCTTGTCATTAATTCCCTCAAGGACTCGATCAATTTCCTTGAATTTAGCTTGATTGTCCTTGTTGATCTTCACTTGAGCTTGGAAGAACTCATGACACTGGAGACGAAGTGGGATAGAATTTTGCATGGACGAACTAGGAGAGAAAGAACTCCTTTGTTGCTAATATTGGGGCTTCTATCCACTATTCTTCATATATTCTAGCATCTTCATCTCTTCAGGGCAATCTTTCTACACATGACCAAATTCTCCACACTCACTGCATGTGGAGCGTGATTTCGCTAGCTTGAGTGTCTCTTCCTTAGGGATATGAAGATTATTGTCCAACCACCTTTGAATAGCATCGAGGCGATCTATAATCAAGTCTTCTTGAGTCTTCTCAATCACACTCTTTGCTACTCCTTTTGAAGGTTGCAAATTCTTTGAGCTTCTCTCACCATCCCACAATTGATTTTCAACTAGCAACTTGATCAAATTCTTAGCTTCGGTGGGAGTTTTTGACATGAATGATCCTGCAGCTGAGGTGTCCAAGTGTTAACGTGATAAAAGATTCAATCCTGTGTAGAACTTTGCAACAACTTCTCCAACCGTGAGACCATGATGAGGGCATGCGTCCATATATTCATTGTATCTTTCCCATGCTCCTCCAATGCGCTCATCAATATTCTGTGTATATCCAAGAATCTTATTTTTCAAATCTTGAGTCTTACCAGGAAGAAAGTAGTTGGCCAAGAATTCAGATGTTAACATGTTCCACACCGTTTTTGCTGGGTTTTCCAATCCATTGTACCATTGCTTGGGGCGTCCAACTAGAGATAAGGGGAACAGCCGCACACGTGCTTGGTCTCCTGTCAATCCCGCTATCTTGAATATGCTACAAACCTCAAGGAAGTGTTACAAGTGACGATTGGGATCTTCCTAACCTGTGAATGGTTGTTGCGCCACTATTCCAACATATCTCTCCAATTGATATGGAAGTTGATCTTGAGCTTCTTGGATATCTGTCTTGACAATACTAGTTAATTATGGCTCGAGACGATTAACCATAGGTACCTCTGCCATCTCTTCTTCTTCTTGCTCTTGAACAGGGTCTTCCCATGTGAATAATACTCGAGGTGTTGCGCGAACTGCTTCTCCAGCTAGATCTCCAAGTGACTTGCTTCTCTTCTCCGCTGTTCTCTTCTTGTGAAAGAGTCTTTCTGGATCATCGACGTTATTAGAGGGTTTGTTTGACTTAGTGTTGACTTTTGCTAAGCCATATTAATAAATCATTCCCGGCACGGGGCCAGAAACGGTTCACTAATATGTCCCAGAGTCAAGTAGGTAAAATCCGCAAGCGCACGGAGAATACCGCTGTAGCATTTCACCCGGAAGTATTCAGGGTATCGTATTTGTTTATCCCAGAGGAAGGTTATGATCAAGAAGCGTTACTAACATATAAGATCATGTTAACAATTAGCAAGGATATCTAACCAAGACAGGCGGGTACATGATAATAACCGGGTAGTGTGACACACACAGAAGATTCCTACTAAATAAATAAAGTCTAGTGGAGGAAAGACTAGGCTAAGCTACTCCTACTATACATTCCTATACAGTTGCATAGCCTAAGTAGAATACATACAGACCCACACTCAGGTTCAGCAGTCAATAGTATAGCACTTCAGGCACGGACTTACCCCTGCATCCACAGGCGACTTCCGCCAAGAGCCTACGCACTAGCCTAGCGGGGAGGATTTCAAAGGACGGACAGGGCTGTCACCACCTGCCGCCTACCTCAACGAACCAGTAGACTAACGAATAATTGATGCAAATCAGTCACCCAAGTACCATACTTGCATGACCAAAGAGCACTCTACCCCTCCGCGATTACTATTAACGAGGCAGAGTTACCGTACGAATACGATCACCAAACCCATGCTATACTTTATCAGCTAAAACTAAGCATAGAGACTATAACATATAAACTAGACTATAGTGACGGTATATAACTAGCATGACAATAGTAGTATAATAAATATAAACTACTATCACACAAGTAGACTATACTATCACATATATGGATCACAAAATCAAACAAGAAACTCATGACCCAAGCACAACTATATAGAAAAGATATATATATTGATAAGAGCAAAGTCTTACAAAAGGGAAAAGATACAAGAGCCATACCAATTCCAAGTGAAGACTTGGGACTAGAGAGCTCTAGACTCAGCCTAACTCCACTAAAACTCCAAGAACTATTACTAGCAAGAGAGAAATGCTTCTTGTGGTGTGTGTTGAGTGTGAAGGCACACCCTCCTATTTATAGCCTCAATAGGTCGGCAAGGGAGCGTAACCGCCACGGAAGGCATCTCAAACCGTCATCAGGAGTCGCGGAGGAGCCAACACGTGGAAGCCCAGGCGGAGAGGGCGCCCGGCTGGGTCGGCCGACCTGACCAGGTCGGCCGACCTGGGGGTGGCCCCTCCTGGCCTGTGCTTTCTCCAGGTGGCTGTCCTGTGGGCCCTGACGTTGGTTTGCGCGGTATTGCAGGGAGTTACGTCGGTTAAGTGCTGAAAATGGGTCCTTCAATCCGTGTGACGTCCATGTGGCGCTCTCTGATTGGTCGAAAGTGTGTTTTCTTGCCTTTTGAGGTGTTTCCTTCACATTTCCTCCTGCATGCACAAAGTTCTCCAAGTACAAGTGGAACTATATTATTGTGATAAAGCATGCGTGTATGAAATGCCAAATTCTCCTTTATTTGAGTATAGTTGATGGTTGAAAATGGTACTTAACAGCCGTCAACAAACTCCCCCAAGCTTACCCTTTGCTCGTCCCGAAGCAAAGATAAACTTAAGTTGTTGATCAGGAGTTGCTACAATGTCCTACTCCTCAATAATACTATGCGCACAACAAAGTACTCTTCCTAGAATTAAATATATTGGCGCATAACTTACCCATTTACCTCGATCCATGGGGCTTTTACACCTCATTGTCTTGGGCGGTTGAGAGATAGAACAATTGCAGGGCACCAATCACTTGCTCTAGATTCCGCTATGTTGTTCTGGAGGTTTTCAAAAGATTTTGAAAATAAAAACCAAGTTCCTCAAATGATTCTCTCGGATCACTCAATATGTGTATGATTCCTCACCAAGGCAAAGTGTTGCCTATAATTTCCTACTTCTAAATAAGGCTTTATGTGGAGCTCAAGGTAGGGATATATGAGGCACTCATGTTCACATAATATTGCTATGTCAAAAGACCGGATCCAAGAAAAACATCAATTCAAACAATCTTGATCAAGATGTGCAAGTGTGTGGGAGAACGGAGGAATGGTGGATGGGAAGAAATAACTCCTTTTTGAATTTTCCTTCTCTCTTTTGGAGTTTCTAGGCTATGGCTATCTTTTGCTTGCTCTCTTTTTTGAGCATTTTTTTTTTCTTTTCTTTTCTTTTTGCATAGCCATAGTCCTAGTTTGCAATGAATACTTTGAGAGAGGAAATTTGCAATGGATATATGGAGTGTTTCTTTGGATGGATGGATGGATAGTGGCTTTCTTCCGATGTAGAAGAATAGCTCACGGTGGATATGGTGGATATGGTGGATGCTATCTTCTTGATTTAGAAGGATAGCTCATGGCGGTGGATGTGTGTATATGATCTTGATCAAGAAAGCATGAAAAGAGTTCTACTAGGGTCACAACAATTTTGACTAAGCTCAATGTGAAACAAGCAGCATATGTGTAAAGGTTTTCAAATGTAAACACTACATATGGCTGTGGTGGGAATTTCATCATTGAGGAACTTATCAATTTGTCATTTTGAAAAATAAAACTCCGGAATTCAAGCTTTACGTTGAGCAAGATCATAGCAGCCCTATCTATCATATCATACCTCTCAACAACTTAGAACTAGAGAATGCATATGCTACCCACAAGATTCAAGTTCAAGGCAAGATTTACCAACAAACCTAACTCTTGAGAGAGTACTAAGTTGTAAACTAGCTTTAGAGAGGAATAAAGGACAGAGCAACTATTCATCATCTCAACATAGGAAAATTATACACATTCATACCGCGCATGAAAAAGGGAAATATTTTTGTTCTTTTTATGTTTTGCAAATTTTTATGGAATTTCAGATTTAGCAAATGCAAGAAATAAAGGGAAGGGGAAAGATACGAGTTACCGTGAGAAGGGAGGTCCTCCCCCAAGCTTGTTCTTGCTCATATCTGCTGGTTCGGGTCGTAGCCTTGGGAGCGGAAGAAGGCATCCCAATTGTTCTGATTCTGAGCCATCATCGCGTTCAGCTGGCGGAATTGGTTGTCGCTGAAATTCTGCCATTGCTGGGTGTCGGCGACATGTTGCGTGAGAGTTTGTTGCATGCTCTCGGTGCGCAAATCAATGTCGTCCACCCTCCTTGTCAACTCGGCCATCCCATAGTTGAGTTCACGGAACCCACGGGATGAGAATGACCGAGTGGCAAAGGATGGCGGTCCGCTTGAACTTGATGACGTCTGCATGGGGTAATTGTACTGAGATTCCCATGCTCCGGCCTGCCATGTTGATGCACCCGCCTCGTCCTGTGGCGGGGGCTGCTCCCATACCGGATCTCCGGTCGGAGTGTGAAACTCCGGTGTAGGCTCCATATGCCTACGGGAACGTGTCGGTCACCCTGAAACACTATGCCTGCGAACTTCTCCCACTGGCTCAAGTGGGAGGGTTAGTGCCCGACAGTGATACAAACGAAGACCCGGGTTAGGTAACGGGAATTCATTTGTATACCCGGGAAAGTGATAGATCAAGGTATTATTTGGACCATGTTTCAAAGTATGTCCTTGCACAAAATAGTCCTCGCCTAGAAATTCTCTATCTATCGTCAAATATTCAACATGAACATTCTCAAGGAGACCACACTTCTGCGCAATGCGAGTAACTAAAGAGGTGCACTCAATTGGTCCTGTCAACTTTATATTGTCTAACCATTGATCAATCATGCATTCCACGGGTGACACCCTAATTTTCTTAACCATGGCATAAAGTATTTTTAAATCATCTTGCCGGACAACCCTAATGTCACCTCGAGGAAACAAGGTCATAGCCAATCACACATGCATAAATCTAAGTGTAGGATTATGGATGGCACTTGTTCTAGGCTTGGGACCCCACTCGTTTCTGGAAATCTTTTTCCAAAAACTTTCTTTATGGAACCCCTTTAGTGCTTTATCTAAGTCTAGCCTACATTTAGGATTTAGACCTAGCATAGCATGAAGATCACCCCATGTGACCAAGCGCTCTTGCCCAAACAAGCGAAAAGAAATGCCTTCATCATACTTTCTAAGGGTGCATAAAAACTGCATAGTAAGCAAACGAGAACCCGGCTCATCTACTTCTACGAAATTTAGCCAACCCATAGTGCGAAAAATAGAGGCAAATTCTTCTCTCATACCTATTTTCTCGAGGAAGTCCGGATCGAAGCGTCGGGTGTGGGCGAATGGCCGTTCTCTCATGAGCGCGATGGCTTGGCCCTCGCGGTCGTCCTTGATGTCGAGATGCTCCTCGGTGATGAGCAAGGCCGGCCTTTCCTCCGGAATTTTAGCTTCGGGGTCACCATGCCCCGGATCTGGTGTGAGCTCGACGGAGGATGCTTGACTCGTGCTTGCACGAGTGCTTTTTCTCAGCTTGATTCCGGCGACTTGCTTCATTCGGTTGAACATGGCTGCACACAAGAACAAACACAAGACAAGAACAAAAACAAGATCGAACAAGTGTTCGGGTGAGCGTTAGTGAAAACGACAAACCCGAGCTTCTCCGAAATTGGTTTTCTTCTCACAACAACTTGCAAATGCACTAAAACAGAGGGGAAATATTTTTTTGGGTTTTTGGGGCTGTAGTAAAGTTGAAGAACACGAAATTTTGGGAGAGCAACAAGTGAGCAAAGGAGGGGAGTGAAAGATGAGCTTGGAATGGTGAAGCTCCCCCTCCTGGGCGGTTTTTATGGCCAAGGAAGCAAGATGGCCGTTAGAAAGGGACAGACCAACGGCCATATAGCCGTTGGGAGAAAGGAGCACAGGAAAAGGTGGGCCCAGGGGGTCGGCCGACCCCACCAGGTCGGCCGACCTGGCAGGTGGGCCTCCTGGCAGCCCCCTTTTTCCTATGTGTTCCCCAACGGCTAGGGGATTTGTCCCCTGCTGCCTTTTTGCTCAAAAAGCTCGACAAAAAATCTTTTCAAAATGGAAAGCCCAAAAACCTATTTTCTAAATTTTCAAAAATGCAAATGAGTTTTGAAAAATTCAAGGTGACTGGAAAAATTCAAAAATGCAGAAATGCAGTGGTCGGGAAAAATCAAAATGTGGTGGAAAGCAAATATGCAATTAAAAGAGCAAATATCGATAACTACCGGTTTAACCTCCCGGCGAGGACTCACCTTTTAAAGTCCGACGAGCGGGACTTTTTCTCCGGCGTTCAGCTCGATGAAGCGTTGTCCGGTCCCGGAGATGAAGACGCGGATGATGCTTCTTGTTTCGTTCGCCACACCTTCTTGGTCTTTGTTGCGGTCGGTGGCTTCTCGGGCTTCGGAGGCTGCGGTTTTGCAGGCTTCACAGCCTGTTTCTTTGCAGACCTCGGAGGTTGCTGCCCTGTGGACTTCGGAGGCTGTTGCTTAATGTGTGACCTTTGCCTCCTTGCCTTCATCAGTTGTTGTTGTGCAACCTTTTCCTTCTCAAGGAAGTTCTTTATGAATGTGATGAGGCTGTCCTTCTTTTTGAACGTGTTGCAAATCTCCAGGAATTGCTGGAGATGAGCACTAGCGTCCTCATTGGCTTTCCCACAGAATGGGCTAGCCTGCACCATGGTGATGAGACCGGTCTTGATCTCGAAGTTCGCATCTCCCACACTGCCAGCTGGTCCCGTAGGGATGTTGGCAGCGGAGGGAGCGGAGAACTCGCGGAGGGTCTTGTCGGTCATTTGCTCAGAGCTTGATGGTGCGGGAATGACAGGTTCGATTGGCCGAATCTCCTTACGAGGAGGGGTGAGCCTAGCTCGTGTCCTTCTCAGGAGTGACTCAGGATCTTCAGTGAAGTTTGTCGGCAAGTCGAAACCAGTCATACACTACCCTGTTTTCATACAAAATGCAGAAAACAAAGCAAGGTTAACCTGTTTAGGAGATAGCCTTAATAATTGCAACACTACTATATACATTAGTAATTTTTCTTGATCATACGCCTTCCCCGGCAACGGCGCCAGAAATGCTTGTTGACTTTTGCTAAGCCATATTAATAAATCATTCCCGGCACGGGGCCAGAAACGGTTCACTAATATGTCCCAGAGTCAAGTAGGTAAAATCCGCAAGCGCACGGAGAATACCGCTGTAGCATTTCACCCGGAAGTATTCAGGGTATCGTATTTGTTTATCCCAGAGGAAGGTTATGATCAAGAAGCGTTACTAACATATAAGATCATGTTAACAATTAGCAAGGATATCTAACCAAGACAGGCGGGTACATGATAATAACCGGGTAGTGTGACACACACAGAAGATTCCTACTAAATAAATAAAGTCTAGTGGAGGAAAGACTAGGCTAAGCTACTCCTACTATACATTCCTATACAGTTGCATAGCCTAAGTAGAATACATACAGACCCACACTCAGGTTCAGCAGTCAATAGTATAGCACTTCAGGCACGGACTTACCCCTGCATCCACAGGCGACTTCCGCCAAGAGCCTACGCACTAGCCTAGCGGGGAGGATTTCAAAGGACGGACAGGGCTGTCACCACCTGCCGCCTACCTCAACGAACCAGTAGACTAACGAATAATTGATGCAAATCAGTCACCCAAGTACCATACTTGCATGACCAAAGAGCACTCTACCCCTCCGCGATTACTATTAACGAGGCAGAGTTACCGTACGAATACGATCACCAAACCCATGCTATACTTTATCAGCTAAAACTAAGCATAGAGACTATAACATATAAACTAGACTATAGTGACGGTATATAACTAGCATGACAATAGTAGTATAATAAATATAAACTACTATCACACAAGTAGACTATACTATCACATATATGGATCACAAAATCAAACAAGAAACTCATGACCCAAGCACAACTATATAGAAAAGATATATATATTGATAAGAGCAAAGTCTTACAAAAGGGAAAAGATACAAGAGCCATACCAATTCCAAGTGAAGACTTGGGACTAGAGAGCTCTAGACTCAGCCTAACTCCACTAAAACTCCAAGAACTATTACTAGCAAGAGAGAAATGCTTCTTGTGGTGTGTGTTGAGTGTGAAGGCACACCCTCCTATTTATAGCCTCAATAGGTCGGCAAGGGAGCGTAACCGCCACGGAAGGCATCTCAAACCGTCATCAGGAGTCGCGGAGGAGCCAACACGTGGAAGCCCAGGCGGAGAGGGCGCCCGGCTGGGTCGGCCGACCTGACCAGGTCGGCCGACCTGGGGGTGGCCCCTCCTGGCCTGTGCTTTCTCCAGGTGGCTGTCCTGTGGGCCCTGACGTTGGTTTGCGCGGTATTGCAGGGAGTTACGTCGGTTAAGTGCTGAAAATGGGTCCTTCAATCCGTGTGACGTCCATGTGGCGCTCTCTGATTGGTCGAAAGTGTGTTTTCTTGCCTTTTGAGGTGTTTCCTTCACATTTCCTCCTGCATGCACAAAGTTCTCCAAGTACAAGTGGAACTATATTATTGTGATAAAGCATGCGTGTATGAAATGCCAAATTCTCCTTTATTTGAGTATAGTTGATGGTTGAAAATGGTACTTAACAGCCGTCAACACTTAGGACCATCCATACCTGTTAGTTTCACTTAACAGAATATATGTACTAGAGACAAGTAAAGCACAATGACTAAACACTAATACATTAAACAATGTTTAAAAACCTGCTATGGTTCCCGGCAACGGTGCCAGAAAATAGATGCTTGTTGGTCGTATCTACGCACCCACTTATATACCGCAAGAGGACGGTGTATGATTGTAGCACTTTTTCCCTTGAATTGAGTATTCCAAGGTTTATCGAATCCACTGGGTCCTTTGGGATGATTAAACAAAGTTAACAGTAAAAGATCTAGTCAAGGCTACTGCGAGTTTTGGTTACATGAGGGGGAGACTGACCAGCGCAAAGGTGCGCCAGACAGTAAATCTGTCGTTGCGCCGATCGGCACAGGAGTTGAGCCGATCGGCACACTCGTGAAACTAAGTCAAAGTGCGCCAGACAGTGAATCTGTTGTTGCGCCGATCGGTGCAGAAGTTGAGCCGATCGGCACACTAGTGAATCTAAGCCAAAGTATGCCAGATGCCCTGTAAGCCTATGCTGTTAAGTGAGTAACCAGATATCTACTAGTGAGATCGTAACCAGAAAGTCTAATTAAATAACATCATAATGGGTAATTACATAGATCAATGAAAACCTATAATGAATAAGACCACTCTGCTTTCCAAGCGGCTCCTGATTTATCGCTGCCGAGAGGAAACCCTTAATCGTGAGTATCTTACCCTACTCAACTATCCAATAGTGCTACGCAGGCTTAGTGCTGTCACTGCTAAACAACACTACTGGCATCATCAAGCAACCATAATCAATACAATGTCCGAATACTATCCTAATCACCACGATCAAGATAATATCTACTTGCTTAGCCTAGAACTAAGCAATTGGAATAAGCACATGCACGATTATAGAATCAAGATAGACAAATCACCAAAATCATCATCAACATATTCAATCATTCTTGAGATACATAGAGTAAGATTCATCCCCGTCGAGATGGCCTACCTTGACAGATCAACTCTTAACTCCAATGGTTCTTGAAACTCAACTAGAGATCTATTCTAACGGGGCAAGCCCCGGTGGCTCTAACTCACGGATCTGGTGTCCCTCTGTCGCCTCCTTTCTCTGCAGTCGGGGTTCACAAGTATTTATAGGGGTTCTACTCGTAAAGGACTCGGTTTCTAGCAAATAAGGCGGTTGCGCCGATCGGCGCAAGCCGTGTCTTCTCTGGTTTCTTCTCCGAGTCGGTCCCTCTATCTTCCACAGCTGCCATGTGGGCCTTTTCCTTCGAGATAAAGTCTTGTACTGTACATCGAGATCTTGAAGTTTCATAAATCTTCTTGAAGTTCTATAAATCTTCTAGACAAATATCTTCAAGTGTCTTGCGCAGATAAACTTCCATAAACATGTAGAATGGGCCTCGGTCACTTCTGTGGGCCAAAACACCCTTGCGCCAATCGGCTCATGGACCGCGCTGATCGGCGCATTGGACTTCTTCAGTGCTTTTCGTTGGTTGTGGACTCCTGTCCTCTCCAGCATCACTTTAATCACCAATTTTACCTGTTTCTGCAATAAAGCTCCAAAACAACGCACATACAAATATATAGACAATATCACAGGTAAATGGCCTAAATTAGTATCAATTATTCTCTAATTGGGGTAATATTCACATATAAAAGGGGCACTTGGGAAGTGCCAACAGAATCCCCGTTGGCAAACTCTGATTGGACGATACTGCGTTTCTTTGCCACATTGGTGTGTTTTCTCCTCTCTTTTGATATGTCTGCTGCATGTCAGTGATTCTCCAAGCCATAGTGGATATTTATTAATTCTAACTAACATGCATGGTGGGATTATACAATCCTTCTTTATTTTGAGTAATGTTGATGGTCAGAAATGGTATTTAACGACCGTCAACAGCAGTCCAGAGGTAGAAGGTTCTTCATCCTCTGGGTTTGGTGGTTTGAACGAGGTTTTAGAGGTGGAATCTAAGGATGTACAGGTTATAGGCTCACGCTTCTAAGATTTTGGGACCTCGTTGCTTGCCTTGACTTCATCCGTCAGTTCGTCGTCTTCAGCCAGGAAAGATGAATTCTAGAGAATATGCTCGAGAATTTCCTTCCCTTTGACTGGCGTTTTGAGGGCAAATGACCCACCGGCAGTGATGGCAAGGAGCAGGGTAGAATCCTTGGCTAATCCATATAAAAATGTTCAAGGACAACATGCTCAGGAATAGCCAAGTCTAGGCCAATTCGTATTAACGATGAGATTCTGGCCTAGGCTGCACCTAGCGACTCGTTCTCTTTTTGCTAAAAGGCAATAACCACCATACACAGAGCAGGGATTCATGATAACAGGAAGAACACGCAACAAAATTCTTCTCACAACTTCTCCCAGTTACCATTCACTTTTCCTACGAAATGAGTGTACCATTGTTTCGACCGATCCTTGAGGAAAAAGGGAAACACTTTCCAGTTTAGAGTTTCCTACGACATACCCCTAAGTTTCAGGGTTGCACATAGTAGCTCAAATTCACGTAGGTGCTCATACGGGCTTTCATGTTTCACTCCGGAGAAGGGTTGCTCTCAAACCAAGGACAAAAAGCCAGGGTACAGTTCATAATATTTCACGTAGATTGCCTATCTAGACAAAGGTGGCTCATAGAACTCGCCCTTTGGAGTTGATAGACTGGAGTTAGAAGGTCTGTCCATGGTAGATGAGAAATAAGAGAAAAGATAAAAACAAGATACAAGGACGACTAGGGTCCTAGGATAGAGCGACAACCGTTCCTTGGCACTTCCCTAAGAGAGTATTCAAGGGTTATCAAATCCAAAGAACGGTCAGTGTTTATCCTAAGTCTAGTCAGGTCCAAGGACACGAGAGGATAAATGTAGTGTAGGATAGAGAGGTTTATCTATGGGTAACATCCTAATTAAGATCAGGCTGAGGCTTGGGTTATTGCTTCGTGCACGGATTCATGTGCTGAACGCATTGTTCAGAACAACTCCACCTTAAACACTTATCTCCCGGCTAGACGTGGAGGATTACGTGGGATCCTAGGGCTATCACTTCCTAGAGCCTACCTCTCTTCCGTGGGCAAGGCGATGATCAACGATGACTTCTAACCTAAGCACCGCGCTTACGTTATACATCACTACTTAGCTAAGTCACATTGCTTAAACTAAGTATCCTAGATATGTGTATAATAGATATATATACTATCTATTAACGATCAATGAGACTTTGAACCAACAATAACTTAGCACACAACCTGCCTAATAAGGAAATCTTAAGAACATAAATAAACTCAAAATACTTACTCGATTACTCAAAAAGGGCATAGTTCTTACGAGGTACAAGGGTTGAGAATAAGGCCCAGAAACAAGGCTCCACTCCAAAGCTCCTTCCTCACTCTCTTCCTATTCTAGTACTACATAGGAGCAGCACTACACCATCTTGCTATATGGAATCACTCTCTAATAATGTGTGTGTGTGAAGTGAAGTGAAGCCATCTATTTATAGCCTTGGAAGGTCGGTTTAGAGGAGTAACCACCATACAACCGCCTTCAAGAGACCACCAGGAGTCAACACATGGAGGCGGTGGCCGAACCGCCTTTCCCCTCAGTCGGTCGACCAGAGGCCCACAGGTCGGTCGACCTGGGGTTGGGGCCAACTAGTCTGTGCTTTCTCGGGGTGGCTGACAGGTGGGTCCTAATAATTTAGGTCTGTACTTTGGCTGAGTTACACGGAGGAATCCCGTGAATCCATGTCATCTATCCTTTTGCTTGCTTGTGATTGGTTGATTTGGTAAATTCTTGGACAAATGACTTGGAAACTCCTGAACTCGGGATAAATTGATCTGCACTCAAATATTTACCAACACATGTGGAAATCGTTAGTAATAAACTCTTACCACTATGTTGGTTATCAATTTTAGCCCTTTTTATGCAGGTAGTTGACAATCAAATTTGGGTACTTAAGGACCGTTATCAGTGGGTGCACTCTCAATGAGTCTTGGGATGAGCTAGAAGGTGTGTCATTAGCATCTTGGTTTGATTCTTGCACCTTGGCGGATGAGGTTGGTTGAGGTGGTGGAGTAGAGGGCTCACCAATATTATCATTATTAGCGTAGTGGGGTAAAACCTCGCCCACGAGCATGTTCCTTATGGCTTCGCTCATTTTCTCGTCTCAAATGTTCACTTCATGAAATTCATCTCCCTTTTGTGAACAATTTGACTCATCAAATTACACATCATAAGATTTTTCCACATATCCTATGGTTGAGTTGTAGACCTAATATGCCTTAGAGGTCCCTGAATACTCAACAAGAATGTCGTTATCTGTTCTGATCTCAAACTTCCTCGGCTTCCACCTTTACTTAAGAATGTAGCATGTGCAACCAAAGACCCAAAAATAGGAAATATTCGGTTTTTGTCCAACCAATAGCTCATAGGGTGTCTTCTTCAACAACCGGTGGAGATAGACACAGTTGGAAGTGTAGCTTGTTGTGTTGATTGCTTCAGCCTAAAACCTCTCATGAGTCCCATACCCATCTAGCATAGCACGAGCAAGAGTGATGAGTGTCTTGTTCTTCCTCTCCACTACTCCATTCTGCTCGGGAGTATATGTAGCGGAGAATTCATGCTTTGATTCCTTTCTTGTCACAATATTCCTCCACTAATATGTTCTTGAACTTAGTCCCATTGTCACTCCTTGTCTCCACAATGCTAGCCTTGAATTCATTCTTTGCTCTCCTTGCAAACTTTCTGAAGATGTCACTTGCGTGAGACTTGTCCACAAGAAAGAAGGTTCATGTGTATCTCGTGAAGTCATCCACAACCTCCAAGCAATATAGATTGCCAACTAGACTCTTATAATGTGTTGGCCCAAACAAGTCCTTGTGCAAGATCTCTAAAGGACGAGATGTATCCATAAAAATTTTGGTGGGGTGTGAAGATGCAACTTGCTTTCCAGCCTAACAAGCACTGCACAATGTATCCTTCTCAAAGTTCACATCCTTGATTCCTTCAACTAGATTTGTCTTGACCACTTTTCTAAGTTGATTCATTCCAACATGTGTAAACCTTCTATGCCACAAGATGTGAACAAGGGTTCCCGATCTTCCGATAGGTTCTGATAATCTTGATTAAGGCGGAGGCGATACACAAATCGATCCGGCTTCCGAACGACACGTTCTGAACCCCGCAATCGCAGCACAACGTCTCCTCTGGTTATCAACCATTCAAGAACGATTGACCTTGCCGAGAAGGCTTATCCTTGCCTGCAAATCAAGAACACAAGCAAGAACAAAGAAGAATGCAACCAAATTTGCAATTATACGATGAATCTCACAAGTTGGGGTCTCACAAACCGATCAAACGACGAAACTGTTATCAACAGAATAATCTAAGCAAAACCCAAACCCTAATAAAGAGGCGGCGGCTGTATATGAGGACCCTAGGGTCGTGCAAGACCCCCTGGACGCAGCCCTAAGTGGGCTCAACTCCATACATGGCCCAAAGACCGATTACGGTGTCGCAGCACCAGGACAGATTCTGGAAGTCGAATTGTTTCGGCGATTGCCGACGGCTCGGGACGAATTTTGACATGGGACCAGTTGGGTTGGAAAGGGCTTTTCGTTATATTTCCAGGCATATATAGAACGTCCAAATCCGAGTCCGTATGCGTCCTGGGCATCCGTTTTAGTGCAGACTGGTCCTGGGCTCTGAAACAGACTCGAAGTCGGTTTTGATTGGGCCTCCACCTTGGCTTGGACGTCCTTGCTGGCCCATCACGTCTCCAATCACCTCCCCAGCTATCTCATGATCATCTCCATGGTTTCTAACAACAATTAATTCATTAGGTAGCAATCTATTCTCAAAATCACATAAAGGAATCATTAGGAACAAGCTCACCCGTAAATTCAGTTGTCGCGCATGAACTTGTATTTTGGTTGGCGGAGTGCTTGGTGTATCCATAAGGGTGATGTCCTCATCACCACAACCATCCCTTGGTTGCCTTAGTGAATAGGCAAGTACTTGGTTGCATGTTGCTTGGTTTGAAGTCGGTGACAGACAAGTTCCAATGTCTCACTCCATGAAATACTATCCCTTTCTTTGCATTCTCGATCAATTCAGCATACTCATCAAATGTGCACTTGAATTCCATGTCACAGACTGACCAATAGACAGGAGGTTGAAATTGACGTTTTCCACAAGAAAGACCTTGGAGAGATGGAGGTTCTTTGTAATGGCCACCTTGCCTGAACCTCTAACTCTCCCCTTTGAGTCATTCCCAAAAGTCACTTTCTTTGTCTACATCTATGTTGGTGAACATGGTTGGCTTCCTGATCATATATTGGATGCACCCACTATCAAGGATCCAATGGGTGCCTCCACTCTTGTAGTTAACCCTGGTAGTAGCCATAAGACAAGCACTAGAGGAAGAAGGGTTAGTATCCAAAGCATTGCTCAATTGACTTGTACTAAGCTGATCATGTCGAACTACGAGACCATCCTCATAATTAGGGATCCTTGCAATCCCTTCATGAAGTCTTCTCCTTATTGGATGGTTGGGAGAATGATACCTCCAATGACCAAAACCATCCCCCGCATGCACATTGTTGAGGTCGATGAAGTAGTGGGGAGGGTCGTGAAGCCCAGTGACGTGCTCAAGCACGTGTGTCACTTGTGTGTGAAGCACAAGTATCATCTCCATCGCTCTTTCAATTGAGAGCTCATGCCTTCTGTTGATCACCTCCTCAAGCAAGAAACTCCTCTCAGGAGCGATGATTTGAAGGAGGCACTTGTCAATCACTTCATGCGGTGGAATCTTTCGAAGTCCCCAAAAAGAGTTTATCCTACACACAAGATCATAAATGCTCAAGAGATTCTCTCAAAGGTCATCATTCGGATTTCTCACAAATTCATCAAATTCAAAGAATAGATCCTATTGGTGAGCTCGATGAAGATGTCAAAGATGATCTTGTGGTGGAGGAGGCAGAGGCGCCGGAGCCGTAGTGGTGAAATTGATCATCTCAAATGATCGTGTCAGCATTGTGGTCAGTGCTCCTCTCACACCAATGCATGGTCCACCCGAAGTGCTTGGCGTAGAACTTGGAGTGGCACTTGACGTAGAGCTTGATGAAGCACCCGATGAACGGCTTGGTGAAGGTCTTGATCCGAAGGGGTTGTAGAAGCTGTTGCGAGGCAATCTTGTGGAGGGATCAAAGAAGTTTGATCTCGAAGCTACTTCTTTCCCTTTTCTTGAAGATGCTTCATTGTTTGTGTTGAATGTCTTCTTCCCTGTCAGGCTTGCAGTGATCTCCTCATCCTTGAAGAGTAGCCCGATCACATCATCAACAGAGAGCTTATTGTCCATGATGAGATCAAGGGTGATGTAGAGGAGCTTGCTGCTTGGGAGCAAGGTGAGTATCTTGTCGACAATCAATAACTTGGGAAGCTGAAAAGTAGTTGCTCCAATCCTATCCATAATACCTCGCAAGTGAATAAGAGTGTCAAGTAAGTCCTCATTCTCATTAGCACAAAAGGCAAAGAACTCCTCAACAAGTGAATCATTAGCATGATCAATAAAACGCTCACAATCATCATCAATACTAGTCATGCTAGAGGAGCAAGCAAGATCAAGAGACACAACATTATCATTTATCACATTAGGCACACTAGTAGAGCAACGTAATCAAGTCATCACTAGTAGGATGTAGGCACTCACTAGAATTAGGCACATCCACACAGTCATCATCATACACATGATCATCGGTAAAGGTATTGGCAAAGTCCATAAGAGTATCCATCTACTCATCCAGGATCGTGGCATTTAGGTAGCTTTTCAAGCGATCCTTCCATGAGCCATGACCCGGCTCCAAATGGGATGACAACCCTACTCAATACGGTCACTACTCAAGGCGGTTAAGCCCTATAAGGAGCACTTGGCTCTGATACCACTTAAAAGGACCGAGTGACCAAGAGGGGGGTGAATCGGGCCCTCACAATGTACCTAGTTTGCCAATTCCTAAAATCAACAACTCAAACAATTCCTGCGCAATTCTAGTGTTGATCACACAAATAAGATAACCCTATGAATGGAAAGACAACCTATGCATACTAGTGGATCACACACAAAGCAAAGCAACTACTATGCAAGCTAGTAATTAATAACACGCGGAAGCGCCTACTCATGCCAAGCTATTAGACCAACAAGCACAAAATAACCCACAAGCATGAGTATCACAATACATACCAGGGTGATTGATCAAGCCAAAGAAATTCCTATACATGCTAGTGGTCAAGTGAAAGCTAGGCACAACTAGCAAGTAGAGAAGCCTATTCATGCAAATCTGGAAGGTAATAAACTAGAGCAAGGTAAGCACACAAGAATAAATAGCGTATGTAAATGCCTCCCTTGAGAACTTGCCAGACTCCTAGAGCCGACATGGGCGCTTACTAGCGATGCCCCTTACAACAGTGGAATCAGACCCTGTACAAACGTTTGATGGCCTTCACAACCAATCATGATAGGCTCGATCAGTGAGACCTAACCGGTCTAGGTCTCACCATACACCAAGAGTAACAATCTAGATCATGCACTTAAGGACACCCTAGCCTTAGACGTGGATAGATGCTCAAGTTACTCTCACTAACACTGTCAAGATATCCGATATCCTCTCCTAGTGCTCTTCTCTTTTCCTCTTGGCTTGCTACAAATGCTTCTAGCAATTCCACTACCCAAGAGAGGTCTCTAAGACCCTAGCAACAAAGTTATATAGGCTTACAACCTCAAACTAGCCGTTGCTCCATGAAATCAGCTTTCTGGGCCAACTGACCGTACAGTCTGGTCACTCCTTGATCGGATCGTCCAGTCTCCACAGAGCGGCTTCTTCAAAGCCTTTGGCTCACTTCCATGGCTCATCTCCTATACCGACCGGATCATCCGGTCAGTAGACCCGACCGTCCAGTCTCTTCATCTCTGTTGATTCTAGAGAGGACCTAAAACTGCACCTCTCTGTCCTAGCTCCCATCCATACAGACCGGACCATCCGGTCTATATACCGTACTGTCCGGTCTCTATGGGCCTTCGCGCTGAGAGATCCTTCACAGACTGCTGTGTGATCTCCTGATGATCATACAATCTAGTCTTCACTGACCCCTCTTTCCGATCACTCAGTCCAGAAGCTGAAACTTCTCGTCCTTGGTTGACTTTGTTTCCCAGCTTCTTCCAACAGCTCCTGAGCTTCTCCACTGTCACCTAGTACCTTTGATTTCACTAAGCATGCACACACATCACTAACTAGCATGACCTAGACCCCCTTGATAGTCCGGTTTTTTCCTATGGACACAAAGCCGTAGCAACTAGACAAGTGTTCCAAGCACTTGCTCCATAGCTTGTCCATAGCCTTGATCCATCTCCATCAACCCTTGGACACTATCAAGCTTATCAAGCCTCCATGCATGTTGTCATTGTCATCACCTGCCAAGTCAATTGTTCGTGATCATCATTAAATAATAAAAGGTTTCCTACACCAGTTAGGAAGCTATGAGGAGAGCCACAGGCACGGACATGCAGCAATACTTCAACTACATGCCCAAACAAGCAGAGTTGGTCACCAGTCCATATAGATATACAGAGGACATAGTGATGGAGTTCTACGCCTCACTATGGGTAGCCAGAGTTCCCACAGAGATCTGATTCATGTTCAGAGGAGAGCACCAACGCTTGATCAGAGAGTACCTGATAGCTGCACTTGGGTTGGTTGCTTCGGACTTGCAGCTATACAGGAGTGCCTATGGGATTTGGGCTACGCCATCCTAACGACAGGGAGGGATGCTACCTCCAGACGACATGGTATTAGCAGCATTCCAGCCACCTCACGCACTAGGCTTTGACAGAGGCCATGGAAGACTCACTTCGGAGGCAAAAGTGGTTAGGGCGATAGTCACCAGGACTATCATTCTAAGGGCTCAGTGTAGGGAGAAGTTCACACTTCTACACTAGTAGGCAGTTGCATCTATGATCAGGAGACAGAAGTTTGACTTGACCGATTTATTGATTGTTGAGATGGAGGAAGTTATTTCTGAGAGAGTTGGAGGTCCTCACCTAGTCTATGGACCTTATATATGTTATCTTCTAAGGAGACTAGGATTAGTTACAGAGGAGCACTACGAGGCGTTCCCTGAGATGACCTCCAGCTATGCACCTCGAGTCCCCAGGGGATCATAGTCAGCCTCCAGCCAGCAGATGGATGAGCAGGAGTCGCCGCCAGTCACTCACGAGCAGTGGGCTCATCCAGAGACGACGATTCCTTAGTCGGGCAGTGTGCGTGCACCACCTCAGCCAGCAGCTACAGAGATAGATAACGCCTCCACCGTTGCAGCGCTTGCAGGATGTCTGGGTGACTTCATCCAGAACACTACATAGAAGAGGTGTCAGATCATGGATGTGCTAAGGATGCAGATAGAGTTCCAACAGTAGTAGATGAGACTGATGATACATCTGCTCACTTAGATGATGGAGCTTACTCGAGGACAGTTTGGCCAGCAGGCAGGAGTCCCTACTCTACAATAGGTTCAGCAGCTTCTTACTTAGAGTGTCCTCTTCACCACGATGATGACAGCGCAGTGTAGCAGCATGCCTTCACTTTCTGGGGAGTTACCAACAGGGGGAGCAGGACATACTTTCTCTCCTACATAGTTCTCCCTAGTGTCAGCCTTCCCATTGTCTGCACTCTTCACCTCACCAGCCCTGTCCACAGCTTCACAGATGGCAGGACCTTCCACCTCCTTGTAGCTGCAAGTCAGGAGTCTGACCTTCTTAAACAAAGTGCACACCACTCAGGCAGCCCCATAGATAGCTACAACTACTAGCATAGCTCTACCTTCTTCTCCTACAGTGTCTACGCTTGTTACACCTCAGATAGCAGAGGATCTTGTCCGAGGAGGCTTCACTCAGTAGGAGAGAGCCAGAGTCACAGAAGGATAGGATAGAGGTCTGAGTCACCGGAGGATCTCATGTACTTTGAGCAGCTCGACACTTAGGTGGCACAGGCTCAGGCAGAACAGCAGGACCCAACACAGGAGCATCCCAGCATAGAGCCTTCAGAGGACATCGCTGCACCACCACCTCCTACGACCTCGAGTGCTTAGTAGTTTTCCCTCTCTTTTTGGTGCTTGTTGCGAAAGGGGAGAAGACATAGAGATAGGGGGAGTGTAATCCTGTGATGATCGAGAAAGTAGCTTGTATTTAGGGGGAGTATACGTGGTAAACCGATTTTGGGAGATACTTTTGGAGATCTTATTTTGATGGTTTTTTTGATGTTCGTGGAATTTGATGAGTCATGGTTTTCATTCGCTTGTGTTTGACTCGTCATGATCTCACTTAGTTTATTTTCATACATAGTGCTTTCTCTCTCATTAATTATCCTATATGCATGTGTATGATTCCATGATGATTGCTTGCTTTTATTTCCTTGCATGTCTTATGCTATCCTAGTGCATAACATCATTCATGTCTTTCATTGAATGTTTTCATGCTTTCCTTAATTATCACCTAGCACGACATGAATGCATTATCATCTAGAGTGTGCTTTTCTCTCTTTATCCTTTAGCTCTTGATGATGCTTGATTGAGTAAGATCTTGTTTGTTATTTCCTTATGCCTTTGAGGTTCCTCTCGATCGTAGTGTAGCTCTTTTAGCCTTGATGTTTTCATCTTAAGTAGTGGTGGACATCAATCACCAAAAAGGGGGAGATTGTAAGCTTCATGACCATTGATGATTAGAACCCTGAGGTATGGATATTTTGGTAATTAATGATAACTATGAATTTGTGGGCTAATATCTACATGAGTGTTGTCTATGCAGGAATCATCTCTTAACACTACTATAAATCTTATTGATGATGGTTGCCTTGGCGGTTGATGACAATGACCACAAGCATAGAGCTTGATGGAGTCCAAGGGTTGATGGAGATGGATGAAGGCTAAGGACAAGCTATGGGGCAAGTGTTTGGAACACTTGTCCAGTTGTTAGGGCTTTGAGTCCATAGGAAAAACCGGACTATCAAGGGGGTCTAGGTCATGTTTATTTAGGTCATGCTAGTCGGTGATGTGTGTGGATGCTCATTGAAATCTAGGACTGGGAAATAGGTTAATGTGGTTATTACAGTTTAGTTTTTTCAGTTTTAAAATATTTTGGTTTTGGAAAATTAAAAACAAATATTTTTTGAGAAAACTAAAAACCTAACCTAAATAACCGAAATATTTCTACGATTTCGATTTATGGCTTTCGGATTTCGGTTTTAACCTAAATTTTAAAAACTATACTCTTTTTAAAAAATTAATATAAAGATTATATTAATATACATGAGGGTAACTTCAAAATCACATTCTGGCAATGATTTAAATAAGAATAGTTAATTTGTTATCCTAATTTGCCTCGACTACTAATTAATTAGTTATATAGCAATAAAAATAAGGACACAATAATATAATATATAAAAATTTGGTTATTTCAGATGTTATGGTTTCTCAATATAAAAAACCTAAATAATTATGGTTAACCTAACAAGTCATTTTTAAAAACCAAAATAATTTTGGATAACCTAATAGTGTAAAAATATCGGTTATAACGGTTTGAGTTCGGTTTACAACATTTTTGCCCACCCCTAGTGAAATCATAGGCACTAGGTGACAGTGGAGAAGCCAAGGAGCTGTTGGAAGAAGTCGGAAAATGAAGTTAAGCGAGGACGAGGAGTTTCAGCTTCTGGACAGAGATACCGGAAAGAATTTCAGGAGTGACCGGACTATATGGTTATCCAAGGAGAAGATAGATCAGAGATAAGACTTTGTGAGGAATCTATCTCCATTGAAGACCATAGAGACCAGACATCTGGTGCATAGACTGGATGGTCTGGTCTATATGGGTGAAGCGCAGGACAGAGAGGAAGCAATTCGAGAGCTCTTGGGAATCAACGAATGTGAAGGGACCGGACGGTCCCATCTACTGACCGGACGATCCGGCCAGTACGTGATCACCTGTGCATAGTCAAGCCAACGGCTCTGGGAGCCGTTTTAGGAGTGACTGGACAGTCCAGTCAGGCAGCGATCGGACAGTCCGGTCAGGCAGTGCCTGGAGAGTCCAGTCAGTGTGTCCAAAAAGGTGATTTTATGGAGCAACGGCTAGTTTGAGGCTGGAAGCCTATATAACTTCGTTGCTTAGGTCCTAGATACCTCTCCTGGCCAGTGAAATTGCTAGGAGCATTTGTAGGGAGCCAAGAGGAAAAGAGAGGAGCACTAGGAGAAGATATTTGATATCTTGAGAGCGCTAGTGAGAGTAACTTGAGGATCTATCCACATCTAAGGCTATTGTGTCCTTGAGGGTGTGACCTAGATTGTTACTCTTGGTTTATGGTGAGACCTAGACCGGTTAAGTATGAGTGATCGAGCCTATCATGATTGGTTGTGAAGGCCGTCACACGTTTGTACATGGTTTGAACCCGCCGTTAAAATGGGCATCGCTAGTGAGCGCTCGTGTTAGCTCGGGGAGTCCGGCAAGTTCTCGAGGGATGCGAGCTTGTGACTTGGTAGCATTGGTGATGCAACCGTGTCTTCACTCCAGGAGTGATTGCGGGCTCCTATGCGAGAACTCCACTTGATGGTGGGAGGCACCGACACTCCAGCAGAAGTAGTCCAACGAGGATTAGGGGAAGGCGCCATCCTTCTAAGACCTCAGGAAAAAAATCATGAGCATTCCTAGTGAATAAGTTGAATTGTGGATTGCCTAGGCTAGTTTGTTTAGCTTCCACATTTGCACTCATCATGAACACATGTGTAGCGTCTTAGCCTAGTAGAATTGTTAGATGGCAACGATTGTTGCGATTTGGTGGAGTGAAATTGAAGTATTCAAAATCATGGTCGGCATACCGATTCAACCCCCCCCCCCCTCTCGGTACGCCTTTGGTCCTTACAGTGACTCGGCTTTGGTGATCAACCGGGTCACTAAGGATTGGAACTGTGTGGTCAATAACATGGCCGCTTACTCTTATGAGGTTAGGAAGATGGAGAATATGTTTGATGGACTCAAGTTCACACATGTTCTTCACGACAACAATCAAGCCGCTAATGAGTTAGCAACGATGGGGTCATCGCGATCGATGGTCTCACCTGGTGTTTTCCTCCACACCCTGGATAGACCTACTATCTCTCCACGGTCAGATGTATTGACA
This sequence comes from Eleusine indica, assembly GCA_030378355.1. Taxonomy (NCBI): domain Eukaryota; kingdom Viridiplantae; phylum Streptophyta; class Magnoliopsida; order Poales; family Poaceae; genus Eleusine; species Eleusine indica. Next base: position 19,291,189 of record CM059499.1, read on the forward strand.
ACCGATGTTGTAGAGCTGGTAACAGATGTGAACATGGAGACTGACTGGCCTGGCCTGTTAATTCAATTCTTGACTAAGGGTACGCTGCCTGCGGATCCTAATGAGCAACAAAAGTTGAAGGCCAACTATTGAGGATATTTGATGGTGGATGACCTGCAATACGGCAGAGGAGGATCCAATATCTTGATGCGATATCCATGCAGGAGCATGTTGTAATCACGTGGTGTCCAAGACTTTGGTCGGTAAAGCTTTCTGGGAAGGGTTCTATTGGCCCACAGTGGTTCCAAATGCACACCAAGTTGTTCGGACATGTGAAGATAGCCAATTTTCCGCTCAACAAATGCATGTGTCTTCATAGCAACTTCAAATGATACCTATGACTGGGTCTTTTGCAATCTTAGGGCTCGACATTGTCGGTCGTTTCAAAAACACGCCAGACGGGTTTACTCATTTGTTTGTTGCTATTGACAAGTTCACCAAGTGGATCGAAGCAAAGTCGATCGGCAAGATAACTTCCCAGAAGGCGGTTGAGTTTGTCAGAGAGGCCTTCACTCGGTTTCGAGTTCCTCATGATATCATCACTGATAATGGTGCTTAGTTTGCATCTCAAGAATTCCGTGACTTCGCTGACGAGATGGGAATAAAAATAAACTTTGCATTGGTGGCTCATCCTCAAAGCAATGGGCAGGTCGAACAGGCCAACGGGATGATCCTTTAGTGGTTGAAGCCCTGGATTTTTTATAGACACAAACCTTATGCCGATTGGTGGTTTCGCAAATTACCTTCGGTCCTATGGGGGCTACGCACCAATGTCAGTTGGGCTACCGGTTAGTCACCTTTCTTGTTGGTATACGCCTCTAAAGCCATGTTGCCGACCAAGGTAAACCTCGTTTCAACATGGGTTAAGGGATATGATGAGAACCTTTTTGAAGACAACCGAGAGATTGAGCTGATTGCAGCAGAGGAGTTGTGTGACCACGCTTTGTTTTGCTTGGCAGTATACCAACAGGGCCTGCGTTGTTATTACGACAAGAATGTCCAAAGTCATCAGTTCCATGTTGGAGATTTAGTACTGTAGTTAGTGCAATCGATCAAGAATCAACACAAGCTATCCTCTAAATGGGAAGGACCCTATGTGGTCAAAGAAGTCACTCGGTCGGGGGCTTATCGACTGATGCATGAAGATGGCGACGACGATCCAACTCCTGGAATATCAACCAGCTACATCGTGTTTATACATAGTCTTTTTTATATGTATTCACATATGTTATCATTGAATGAAGCTTCGGTCTTTTTGATGAAAGATGTCTTTGTTGTTTTCAATTTTATTTGATTGGATTCCTTCATCTATATATTAGACAATCAAGTCAGGGGGCTAGTAATAATGTCCCGAGGCACCTTAACCTTGACAAATTCTGGTTTTGGTCTTTACCAACTGATTTCTCATATTTCGACATGGTATTCTTTTTATGGTCCAACGCTAAAACAGTAAAGTCATATAGTTTTCTCTGCACAATAGACTACCACTACACTAAACCCAGAGCCAAAGCGCGAGAGGTCATGTGTTGACTGGTCGATTCTGATTGTTATGCAGTTATAAATTATGACCTCAAGTGTTAAAGAAGACTGATGCATCTTCACTTCTAATCTCTAAGTCTTATGGTCAGAAGGTTCAAGTGCTAAAGTGCGAACACGCAGCTAAGTACTAGCCGGTCTGCTATTAAGAGGCAGGAGATCACTCTTGTGACTTTTTAGTTGATCTCTAATTGTTTAGTGATTAATCAATTAACTAAGCAACAAAAGAGTACTTATTTACATAAGGAACAAATTATTTCCACATAAAAGATACTACTAATGTATTTTCAATACAGGAATAATTATAGCTCTTGTGAAGGAGAAGAAGCATCATCTTCCAAATCTGCTGCGGGTGAAGCTGGAGGAGTAGGACCGGCCAGTGTAATGTTGACATTCTCCACTAGGGCACAGGAAATCTCCATCATGGAGTCCAGAAGCAATTGGCACGGGTCAACGGTCAGCTTGGGGTTGAAGCCCTGCCTGACATTGTCCAATGGAAGCTCAGAAGCCCAAGACTGACAAATGGCCAGCACTTGGCTTCCTTCTTTAGATGCAACCCTCCTACTGTGAGCGTCGATTGTCTCAGAGGCATGCGCCAGCAGATACTCCATTTGTGCCTAGTATGCTGAACCTGGTTGGTGTGGATATAGTCTAGAGCCTTCCGAGCACTAAAAGAAAAGGGTGCAGATCATACAAGGAAGTTATTAGATGAAGCTTATTGGAGGAAATAAAGGATGGCTTACCTCGGCATCCAGCTTAGATAGCATTTTGGTCAGCCCATCCTTCTCATTAGTCAGAGCGTCTAAAAACCTCTGCTGATTTGAAGTGAGCTTTTCTAACTCCGCTACTTTTGTCTCATGAGCTGGGAAAATATACAAGATCTTTCACAAATGATTCAAGGTTGAATAAAAAGACTACATAGATTTTACCTTCATCCTTCAATCGACCCTACTCCATAGAGTGGTGGCTTTCTTATATTCGGCATGTAGAGTTTCTAGCTCCTTTTGGGTGCACTGGAATAGCTGAGCCCAGACAACATAAATCAGAGTGATATTATAATTCAGAAGATTGACAAGATATCAAGATTTTGAAGAAGACTTCAAGTAAATACTCACCGATGTCTGCAGCCTCAAGAGTATCTATCCTCAACTGCTTATCCTCCAATAGAGAAAAGAGTGGGTTAAACTACTTCATATAAGTTGGAGGAATGAAAAGATCTAGGTATTGATGTACCTTGGTCGATTCTTGATGTTGTTGGAGGATCTCAAGGTCTACAGCTTTAGGCCACCTCATTGACTTTCTGACCGGCACGACCTTATTCTTGCTAGGGGTCAGCACGTTGGCAGTCGGTGTTGGGGCAACATCCTTCAGCACTGCATGGGTACTTGAAGATCTCACCACCCCAGTCTGCACACGCTTGATGGTGTGTTTATAGACTAAGGTGGGTCGGTCGAACATGGCATCAGGGTTGGGACCGGGTCTTTAGACACGGAGATATTCGATGTCCCGGTCGACCAAATAGTATGTTCAGAGCATGCGTCACATAGATTTGGAGATTTGCTCTGGATCAAAATAAGAAAGACACAAAGATGTCAAGAGGCTTGCTCGGAGGCTTGATTGATTATGATTCCGTGGACTTTCCTCTTCAATGAGGTAGTCGAGGAGTCAGAGCGCTTTCTCTTTGAAGAAGACTCCTTCATGATTTGCAGAGGCTTCATAACCGCCCCTACATTGCCAGTCACTTGGCTTGGTTGCTCCTTCATTTGAGCAGGAGGATGTTGACCGACCACTGGGTGGCACTCTTCCGTGTCATCATCATCATCTACCCCATGGTATTGCCTTCGCCGGTGGGTGGTCATCTTCACCGCTGTTTCGTGGTGGGCAGAGTGACAATAGGGGTGGCAACGCCGCTTGCATCGCCAGTTGGGTCGGTCTGATGCGCACTCGAACCCACTGCTGAGCTTGACCTGACATGGTCGGTCTGGTATGACTGCTTTAGAGCATAGTCCACTCCCTCTGTGTCAGTCGGTCGGAGTGGAGGGTGAGGCACATAAGTGTCAAGAACCTACGAACAAGCAAGAAAATACTATGCATGAAGATCATTTTATGAAGATGAATATTGAAGGACATATTAAAAGCTCAATCTTACTTGGTCTCGGTGAGTGCCCTTGTTGTATGCCTTTCTTATTAAGGCATGATCTTGAGGGCTGACCGACGCAAACATCTTGTTCCAGCGAGCTTGGGGTAAAGACGCGTTCGGCGGGTTGAGCACCTCTCTAGTCTCATCATCATCAGAGACATATAGCCATCCTGGGTGGCTCTGTTGCTTGAGTGGCTAAACCTGGCGAACAATGGAGCTCTTGGCGATGGTTATTTCATCGACTCCCTCTTGCTTCAGCTCGGTGATCTTCTTCAACAAATCCTGCACCTGAGCATCATTCAGGTCTGGCTTCTCCGAACAAGATGCTTAGAGGCTGGCTTTTGCTCTTGTAAAGTCTGAAATGACTAGTAGAGGATTGTCACAGTAGAACCATTCATCCCGCCAATGTTTGTTCACCGTGGCTAGTGGGACATTTATGTACGCCTCCTTCTTTCACAACTGGATCTTAACACCGCTGATTGCTTCCTAGTTGGTGACTGATGGCAGAGGGCGGAGGATCAACAAGTGGCGGAAGAGGGAGAAGTGGGACGGAATGCCCAAGAGAGCTTCGCACAAATGCATGAAGATGGCGATCTGTAGAACAGAGTTGTGATTGAGATTTACTAACTCAATCCCACAAAAGAACAGGAGCCCGCACAAAAAGCTATAGCAGGGAACTCGAAAACCTCGCTCAAAGAAAGAGCGGAAGACGACGATCTACTTATGGATTGGGAGGGGGTCTGATTTCGAATCTAGAGCTTTCCAGTCCAGGCGCCCCTGCTCTGGCAAAATGCCATCAATGACCATGGCGTTCAGCATGTCAGTGTTGAGGGAGCTCCGGGTGAGCTCGTGCAGCTGCTTCGGGATGTCCAACTTCAATGAGGAGGAGTCAAAGGCGGCGGTGATCCTTTTGACCCCTTGACTAACTTGCGTGGCATGGTGATAACCAAGGAAACGTAGTGGATCTGGCGCTACAACCCTAACCTTAGCTAGTTCACACGAGCTCGGGGGCTTGGGCGTGATCAGGAACTACTACGGTAGCAGCTGAAGCTAATGAACCCTAGAACAGGGGAGCGGAGGAGTCGCAAGGAAGATGAAGCGCTTGAGAAATGACGGCGTGAGATTGCATCATCCCGCTTTTGCCTTTATATGCCTTTGGATTTGACCTAAAGGTGGGAGTCCAGGTGGGTCGTCATGGGTCGTATAGTGTCAGGTTTTTTATTCCTTATAATTAAATTAAGTAATAATCTTTTGAATATTTTTTGCTGATTTGGGAAACTTGAGTGTTAATCTCGGGGGCTTCTTTGATGAGAAGTTGTGGCTAGACCACTAAAAGTAATCCCGATATTTATGTGATTTGATGATCACGTAGCAGAGGACTTGATGGTCGTATGGGAATAAGTTTGAAAGCTATATTGCTGATTGAAGTCAGTTATTAATAGCTAAAATCAAACTTGTGTTGTTTGAATGATTATTATTTAAGGATAGGCTACATTATGATTGATGTCATTATTGCTTAGTACTGGGTTATGAATGATTTCATAAACTTTTCTTTGATCCTTTACATGATTGATGTTATGATATTTGGATCAAATGTCATTCAGCCTAGGGTGTATGTCGCTCTGCTTATTATAATCGGTCGACAAGATTGATGTCGGGCCGACCGAGCTCCTGGTTTGATGATTAGGGGTTCATTTCTAACAAAGAAAAGCTTGATGGTTTGATGATAATCGCTCAAGCTTGATGGTTTGAGTGAGAATATCCTTTATAACACGGAATGTAAGGAGTCAATATTATTTTCTCTTGCATTATGTGCTAGTCTCCAAATTATATAAGAGTTAGGGGCTACACTTGATTAGGTGCATCTAGTCAGCGCACCAGATCTATCAGGAACTTCATGTAAGAAGTTTTTCTAATTTATGACCTGTTCACATGACTACTGAACAAGAATCACTCGACAAGTCACAACTTAAAATCAGAAAGCACTCGACCGGTATCCATAGTTGTGCTATAGTCGGGAGACAAAGGTATGACCCATTAAAAAGGGAGCCGACCGAGTTGGCTTGGAGCACGAGGCAGTTAGAGATAGACTTTCTATGTAATATCTAATCGACTACAAGTAGGACTCTTCATATACCCCCTCTTGACCGGATATATAAGGCAGCAAGACCCCCCCCCCCCTTGAGGGAGACATCAACACAAAGTAATACAATACACAGAACACATGATGTAGGGTTATTACTCTTATCGAGAGGGTCCGAACCTGTCTAAATCGGCATCTTATGTCTTAACCATCAAGTTATTGGTCTCGTGCGTAGCACCATAAAAAGGACATACCATTGTTTCTGATCCATCATGGTTGATGAGTCAACTTTGCTCCATCACATAAGGCAATGTCAAACCTCCTTTTTTTTATAACGGAACAAGCCACATTAATTAACTCTTCGTTTTTCAAAAGCAACCACGTACGGCATCCTAGCACGTTGGAATTCTGTGTTTGATGGTGAAATGCTAGCTACTAAAACGTGGGTGGACCTTATAGATGGCGTTATCTTACAAGGCTGACTAACATGTACGTTTGGTTTAGGAAGTTGCCACGTTGTAAAATTTGACCAATGAAGCGAATGGAAACAGATCATAGACTATTTATAAAAATCCGAGAAGTGTCCTAATAGTTTTTAAAGTAGCAATGGTTTGACTTGGAGGTCGGCACACAAGGGTTGTCCCGTCGTTGTATAATATTAAAAAATAATTACTCAATATAAGGCTACACCTAGATTGGGCTATATAAGAGAACAAAGAAACGGCCCTGACAACCAAGCAATGCAAGGATCAGGAACAATGCCGATGCTGCTGATCCTCCTCCTCCTTACCCTAGTTCACCTCAACAGTTCCAGCCCACCACCGGAGCCAGTAACCTGCACGAACGACACAGTCAACTGCACGGTCACAAATGCATACGGCTCTTTCCCTGACAGCTCCATCTGCCATGCGGCCAACGTCACCTACCCAAGTACCGAGCAGGAGCTCATTGCTGCCGTGGCGGCGGCCACGGCAGCCAAGCGGAAGGTGAAGGTCGCCACCAGGTACTCACATAGCATCCCCAAGCTGGTCTGCCCTGGTGGCACAGACGGCACCATCATCAGCACCATTCGGCTCAACCGGACTGTGCGGATTGACACCGAGAAGCGGATCATGACTGTAGAGTCAGGCATGGTGCTGGCTGACCTGCTCCAAGACGCCCATGAGGCGGGGCTGTCGCTGGTGGTCTCTCCGTACTGGTACGGTCTCACCATTGGTGGACTCCTGGCCACCGGTGCGCATGGGAGCTCCTTGTGGGGAAAGGGGGGAGCCGTGCATGAATACGTAGTAGGAATGAGGATCGTGACGTCAGCGCCGACGAGCCAGGGGTTCGCCATGGTTAGGGAGCTTGATGCTGGCCATCCCGATTTGGACGCGACAAAGGTCTCTCTCGGCGTCCTTGGTGTCATCTCACAGGTATTACTCACTGAGCTCTATCTCAAAATCTCAGTTTGGTCCATAAAATTCTCGATCATATGCTTGCTTGCGAATCACTTCATCAACCCATGCGCCTGCTGTAAGTGCTACATAGGAGCATATAAAAGTGTGAGAAACAATGGGTAATATCTGCCGATTACATGTTACAAATTGAAACCATGATAAGTTGTTTTTAAGGAAAATGGGAAAACCTCATCTATACTTTAGAAGGGCATATACCCACGGGTAGAAACCTTTTAGTAAACTAACAGCTGCAAATTTTACATCATTTTCAAATACCAGTATGGCAATTTTTGCCGGTCCTTGTTACTCTTAAGCAAACTAACACCAGCTAATGAACATTGACCGACCACCCATTTTTTGTTGTCATGAATGAATAACTGTATTTGATTGATAACATGCATAGTTAAAAAAAATTAATTTCGGAATGTAAACTTTAGACTTATTGCTAGATGGTTCAGAGACCACCAATAAACCGCTGACCAGATTTACAAAATGCGTTCCCATGCAAGCGAGCTTTGACGACGACATGAACAGGCCTAACATGAACTGCTTGTAGCATGCTTTTTTTTTATGTTGTTAAATATTTACTAGTTGACTTATGGTTAGATAGGTCATCCTTGCAAAAAAAAAAACATTTCCTTGTTGATGTGTGGTGCGTGCTTTACATGATTCCTTCAACGTGTAACATGTGGTTCCATATGTAGTTGCTCTTCCCTCAAACTTTGTGCCTGCTTCATCATCAAGGTTCTCTGTCTCACATGAGTTCTATGTGTTATTCCTTCTCTTTTTGGGTGTTGTGACGTTTTAGTTTTTATCTATCGTAAAGTGGTTGGGGGTTTCTATATTATCTGGATTCTCTTATCGAAGCGATGTACAGTCAAATTAAAAAAGTCAATATCTTTGTCGGCGTATATTTATTAGATCTCTAGATTTATTTTATTTTGGTAACAACGTCAAGATGTAGAGTAAGGTAACATAGTACTATCCATCGTACTATGCCTCCCTACATGCGTTCACTAAAAAGAAAAAGTCTTAATAAGCAAGGAAAATGTTGCATAAAGTCGTTTAAAACCGCATGTACGGAGCTGGACGATTAGAAATACCGTTATAGTAGCCAGTACAGTACTGGCTATGGTCAAGGACGCGGAGGCAATTAATTAGTATGCATAAACCATGGCACATATACTAGCACAGGAGATTGAAAACGTGCACAAGGACTTGTAAAGGGGAAGTGACGACGTCTAGAATGGCTTACAGAATGGTTCAAATTAATCTAAATTATATAACCTATATTTTGGCACGATTTATGGTCTAGACTGTGCACGTACATGAAGACTAGTCACGTAAAATATAAGCGGGCCTTGCATATATGCAGGTTACTCTGGCGATGCAGCCTCTGTTCAAGCGGTCTGTCACGTTCGTGAATCGTGACGAGTTGGACCTACCAGCGAAGGTTGCCGTGTGGGGCCACCTTCACGAGTTCGGTGACATCAAATGGCTACCGCAAGAGGGTAAGGTCATCTACCGCAAGGACGACCGGGTTGACGTCTCGTCCCCAGGAAACGGCCTCAACAGCCCCCTTAGCTTCCGGTCGTTACCCACAAGCATGATCGTTGCAGGCAGAGTTGAAGGTAATGGAAGACTTGCAGTCAGCGCTAGCTGCAATCTATACATACACAACCATTATGAATTCATCATCACCATTACTAAGTAGTGTCACTTCTACATATATGAAGCTGATCGTCTGGAGAAGAACGGCACCGACGCGGAGCGGTGCGAGTCGGAGCGGCAGAAGTTTGCGACGTCGCAGATGCTGGCGTTCGGGCTCACCAACGACGGCGTGAACTTCACAGGCTACCCGGTGGTCGGGTTCCAGGACCGGATGCAGGCGAACGGCGGGTGCATCCACAGCCCGGAGGACGGGCTCCAGTCCGCCTGTGCGTGGGACCCCCGCATCCGCGGGAACTTATTCTACAACTCCGGCTTCAGCATCCCTCTGTCCAGGACGCCAGCGTTCATCATTGACGTGCAGAAGCTGCGTGACCTGAACCCGACCGCGTTCTGCGCGCTCTACTCCTCGGCAGGCATGTACATGCGCTACGTCAAGGCCTCCTCGGCCTACCTCGGGAAGCCGGTGGACTCGGTCGACTTCGACCTCGTCTACTACCGGAGCCGCACCCTCGGGACGCCGCGTGCGCACGCCGATGTCATCGACGAGGTCGAGCAGATGGCGCTGCACAAGTATGGTGGTGTACCGCACTGGGGAAAGGGCCGCAACTTCGCCTTCGATGGTGCCATTGCCAAGTACCCCAAGGCCAGCATGTTTCTCAAGGTGAAGGATCGGTACGACCCGGACGGGATCTTCTCTAGTGAGTGGAGTGATCAGGTGCTTGGTATCAAGGACAGCCCCAGCATCGTGCGGAAAGGATGTGCCATTGACGGGCTCTGCGTCTGCTCCGACGACTTGCACTGTGCGCCAGAGCAGGGATACTTCTGCCGGCCAGGAAAGGTGTACACGAAGGCAAGGGTTTGTGTGTTCGAGGATGGTAGTTCATGACCTATGGACACCTACATGTCATTGTTACAACTTACCCGGGAGCAATCACAACAACCAATAATTTCCGCAGAATATAGCTGCGTCGCTTTAATGTACTTTTTAATCGTGTGATCCTGCAGTTATCTCTTATTCTCAAACCAGAAAACCAGCCCTGCAAACAGCGTGGCCACACCATATATCTTAATATAATCATATTTTCTAGCCTTCAATCGATTAAAAGTTTTCGAATTTTTACTTTGTGTTTTAATTTTTTTATAGGATTACCTGTATAATAATTATAAATTATTGGATCTAGATCCGATGACTTAAACCGGTCATTGAAAGTTGTCTAAACATTCAGTCAGCTGAAAATTAGCAAATCCATAGTATACTAAAGAATCTGCATGATTAAAAGAATTACCACATTTTTTATAATGGTTTAGATTTCAAGCATGCTAAAGCATAGTTTGTTTGATTGTTTTATATGAACTTTATAATCAAGCAACATTATAACCGGGCAGCAATTATTCTTGAGACATTTGCGACTACTCCACTAAAACTCAATGATGGGGTTATGTGGCCCGTTGATTCCTTTTTCACGTTGGATAGAAAACATGTGAGGATGAGAGAAGATCCCACAGCAAGCATGATGTCAGCAATTCGGGATTAGAATATCAATTAAAAGTAAAATAGTTTGGTTAAGCAAATAAGAGGGAAAATAAAGGAAACGGTAGTTAAGGTGGTTATCGGAACTACGGCCATTTATGGTGGAAGTAAAGTAGACATGAGTTCGTGGGGCATGTACAACCCACAGATGGCGGGTTGTCTGCACAACCTCGAATTTATCATGCATACAAACATAAAGACAGCTCATACGATCCTTAGATAGAGAGTCTGTCTGTAAGTTGTTTAATGTTTTGCATGTAGCCACGATCAAACTACAAATGGGACCTGAGCACGCCATCGCCTGGAGGAAACGAGGCGTACTACAGAGCCGCGGCTGTCTCCTCTGCCTCGGAGCACGGGCACTCGGCGTCGCCTCGCAAGGCAACGAGACTCCCATCTCTAGGGTACGGCGGGGGGGGGGGGGCATGGAGACGGGAAAGGACATCTGTTGTATGTGTTCTTACGCACCTAAATGCCATGTACATTCAATCTAGGAATTTGCACCTTACTTATACTATATGTTGAAACTCTTTGCATTGTTGAAACAAAAAATACACCATACTTATACTATATGTTGAAACTCTTTGTATTGTTGAAACAGACAACATAGTATTTACTTATACTATATGTTAGCAAGTGTATTTGAGGCACCGCATCCATACAAGCGTGTTTCTGAGTCAGTCGAGTCCATTCGCTCCCAGTCCCTAACCCTAGCTGCCGTCGTCATGTCGACCACACCGCTGCTACCGCCTCCACCACCGGCACCAAGTCCACTCCACCGTTCACCTCCATCACCTGTGACTCGTCGGTGACCCCATTCCACATCGGTCGTGCCGGATTCGGGATGCTCTGCATCCTCTTATACCGCCGATGAATCTAGTCGTCCACCGTTGAGTTCTGCAATATCTCTCGATCACTGACGACTCCAGGACCACTCGCCCACCTATTTCCTCCCTCTATGACCATGTGCCCCTTTGCTTCAAGGCCCTCCATCTACCTCATTAATCCGTGTGGCACTGTTGTTTATGATTTGAAAGTGATAGCCTTCTTGATTAAGTTAGTTCTGTATATGATGCCTCCTTGTTTGTGATTAGTTCTATTTATGATTAGGTTGTGATAGTCTGCTTGATTAAGTTAGTTCTGTATGTGGTTAAGTAAGGCAAATATCAGTAGTGAATTCCTGGATGGAATCCATATATTGTATATGTTCATTGACCTATCTTCATACTTTAGTAGCATCACTATATTTTACTAACCTGTATGTAGTTGATCAATCTTGATAAAAAAAATATGTCCGTCCAATACATGTTACCAACTTGTATGTAATGAACTGCTATGTACATAGGCACTTAGTGCCGGTGACTTGTAATGAACTGCAAATCACATAGATTTTATCAATTTATCCCTAAACACTTAGTCTTGTTTTAAATATTTAGTGGGTTGTAATTGGTCATGCACAATGCTGTGTTTTTTGCCCTGAATCTGAATGCAATCTTGTATTTTATTTTTCCCTGAATCTTTTCAACTAGGCTTGTAAGAGAGATTTGCGGGGGGATTAGTTCCCGCATTTGCCATTCGCAGCTCCTAGTTTCTAGTGAGATGTGTCGCAGCTTGTACTGGTATTGCCAGCTCTTACCGGCAGCAATAGCCTTTGTTTTGCCTTCTTGACCATTACTTCTTCGATTAGTGAATTCAGTGCATGCTCGATTAGTGGATTCAGTCCATGGTGGTAGCAAATTGTCTATCACAGTATAAGGAGTAGTACAATTGCTGATGTTAGTTGCTGTTAATTGCTATTTATATCAGTCATTTACAATTGCTGCTATGAAGTAGTACTATAGATAGGATTTCAATTGCTTTTAGTTTCCATTTACATTCATTAGCTTTGCATTTGCTGGGTTTAATCATCAAAACTTACGGCTTATATTTTTTATGCATGTAATAAAGAGGCGCCACCGTGTGAATTTGAGAATATCAGAAATCAAAATATTCTGAGGAACTCTCTGGCCTTACAACGCCTTAGTAGAGGAACAAGGCTGTCAAAGCGAGTTGTAGCACCTAATGAACAAGAGCAGGAGGAGCCTACTAGAAGGACTAGGTAGAGAACAAGGGAGCTTTCCATGATGGAGAATGATACAACATCAAATCCACAAGAAGATGCTGCCACTTGTTTTGCTGAATAGAAGAATGATACCCATATTTCCAATGAAGGCAGGTTATTCCTTACCACTTGTGTTATTTTTCATATCATATTGGGATTGTTTTCAATGTAAAGACATTGTTTGTGCCTAACATGACGACATACTTGTGAGTTAGCCTAAATAAACTGATCTCATGCTTCTGTTTTCATCAAAGTCCATTAGTATATGAAAGAATCACTTTCAATTATGTGTGTGTGTTTTTGCACTTTAGTTATTGTTCCTTGTCTTACTTAGGCATTCTATAGGAAAAGTGTGTGAAAATAGAGGTAATCGGGAGAAAGTTCAATGCATACCTCTCTTACTAGATCTGAGCAATGAATGTCAGGCGAGGTTCATGACTGAAACTCAGTATAATTTATACCCAGTGAAATATAGGTTCTGGTATGCCTTTTTCCATGCCCAGTTGCTCTTAATTATTATGTTTAGTAGATGATTAATTAAGTCTTGAATTAGCACCTTGACTTTATTCCTAATGTGCTTATTTTGTGGTCTACCAATTTGTGGGATACTTCCTGGTTATGCATCTCTGTTTGCCAGCTCCCAAATATTGTGTTTAGTAAGTCTTGAATTAGCTCATGCATGTCTCTGAGGTTATTTTACTCAATGCATTGTGACTATGCCCAACAATGAAGAAGTGGAGAACTTGAAAGCATTAGCGGATATTCAAGCTCTTCTTCAGTGATTGCTTGCGGTCAACGAAGGTAGTGCTCTCGCTAACTTATGAGATGTATGGCAGGGCTGGACAATGGCCATTTCGGGCTAAGCAAGTGGCTCTCAACAACTCTTGACCATTTTACAATCTGTTTCTGTACTTGTTATTGTGATGTGGGAAGTGCAGTTTTATGTGATATTGGACAATTGGTACAATCTGATTCTATATATGTTGCGATGTCAGACAATGTGATGTGGGAAATGCAGTTTATGTGTATGCTTAACTCTGTGCAAATTGATTTTTTATGTCATTGGTCTTGATTGTTTTGTCAAGTAGAGCTGTAGGTTTTAAATGATGGGCTGGGTAAAATAGGTCAAAACTAATGACCCAAAAAAGTAACACCTCAGCTACATGCAAATGGTTTGTGACAAAAATAACAGCGTCATAAAAATTTTGTGACAATTTTGATAGCGGCATAAACATCCATGATGTTTTTTTAAATCGTCATATTTTATGACAAAAATACAAAATTCATCACAGAAGATAATTAGCTACGCACAATCCATGACAAATTGATTTTTATCATAAGTTTGTCATAGAAGATTATATATGATGAATTTCTTAGGTTTTATGACATAATTAACTCGTCATAGAAGACCATAATTGTTGTAGTATACAACATGTGTGACTCCATGTTAAGGTTTGATATTTTTTGTTATTGTTTGCTATATTTAGTTAATTAATTACATTTAAAGCGATTTAATGAATAAAGTCAAATTTGAACTACAAGTGACTCAAATATAAGAATTTAATAAGTATAAAAATTATATTCATATTATTTAGCCCAATTAAAGACCTCGCCCATGAAATAAAAAGAAATTCAATTTGAAGTTTGAAAATCATGACCACAATTACGGTTGTCCAAATGATTTTTAAATTCTAAAAAACTCAAATAAAGTCTAAAAAACCATAACAAATAGAAGTTACGATGAAAAGTAGAGAAGGTTCCGCACAAGTTGTCACGTTCTTTACTTACTAAACGGAGAATCTCTGAAGAATAACCTTAGAGTTGAGAATTAGTGGTTAAGATTTGAAGTCATATTAAAAATCAAATTTGAATTTGACTCCAAATTATTTTGTATAGGTCATAGATTACATAAATTGTTTCATTTCAAAATTTGATTATTTTTAAAAGTTGTTTGATATTTTTAATTTTTTTTTGGAAGTTCGTAGAAAAATTTATTTGCCTAGTTTCTAACTTAGCACTTGGCAAAGAAGGTCTTTGCCGAGATTTTTTTATAAAACATATGGGAAAAAGGGTAAATATAAAAAGATTCATTATAGGGTCTAGACTCAAGTGACATTGTGGTGGAGTGGTAGGGCCTACTTGCACGAAGGTGAGGTCGTAGGTTTGAATCTCACTGGGCGCACTTTGCGAGTAGTGCGTGAAAAATCTCCGAGACTTGTGAAAAAACACCAGGACGGGTCGGCGGGGGTTCTAGCAGCAATAAAATATTTTGTTGCTATTTTATTAAGTTTTTTTTGTGATTTATATTTTGTCGAGTTCTAGACTTTGCCGAATGTTTTTTTTTGGCACCTGGCGAAGACTTTGTGGAGTGCGCAATGAAAAATACTCGACAAAGAGCGCTTTGTTGACAGATTTTTTGCCCAGTGCTCTTTGCCGAGTGTTACACTCTGAGAAGCCATGTGGATATGTGCCATTGTTTGCAATATGTGATGAGTAATTGACATTGGTTGAGTTCGGTGTTTGAGTTGAAATGCGGGAATTTGTGGATTGCATGAGTTTGTGCATGTCATGGTTATGACTAACCGGAGTTGGTAAAGATATTGGTGAAGTTGCAGGAGATGGCAAATTTGTTTGCTTATCTCATGATGTGTAGGTCACTCGAGTCAACTTGGCAATCAACGGCGAGAGGATCGGGCACAAGTAGGAGACTTAGGGTCCGACGATCGGGAGGTTGGGTGAAGTCAAGGGTGATCCATACTGTACACATGGAGAGGCAAGAAGCACGGACGGTTTCGCGGTTGAGCCTCAAAACCGTTGGTGGTGATCGAGACGGCGGTGTTGACCAAGTCAAAGGTGATCGATCGTCGGTGCGAGTAGAGGCTTCCTATGGATCAGAGGCGGGAGAGACTTGCCGACAAGGAGGATCACAGGACGTGGTGACACGCATCAAGATCAAGAAGTCATGCTTTGAGAAGCGTGCAAGGCGGTTTCCCGGTTTGGGCCTCAAAACCGATAGCGGCGATTGGAGGTGCACGTGGCACCATCGTGGAGCTTGCGTCGAGGCAAAGCAAAGTCATGAAGGGCTCAATGGCGTTCGGGCGACGAGGAAAAAGATAGACGGTTGTGCCCCTAGTGGTAGGTGGCAGTGTATTGTAGGTGAGGGGTAGGATGGTTTTTAGGACAACCCCTAGGCCTATATAAGGAGAGGTTGGGCTGGTGAAAAAGGTGCCTCTCTTTCTCTTAGCCTTGGCTTAGGTCTTCAATTCAAAGTGCTAGGAGAGGTCTTCATGTAATAGAGGAGAGGAGAGGGTGTGTGAGAGACATCTCTTGCTCTTCCAAATAGTGGAAGGAAGAGGGTAGCTTCCTAGCCATGTATCCATGTATCTTGACTTGATGAATCAATGATATGAGATTCAAATTCATGCTCATGTTCTTCCTCTCTTCCTAAATCCTGAATTTCTCCTTTTCTCTATTTTTGGAGCTATTTTGGTGGGAATTTTTGAACTCAATTTTGGGCAAGTTTCTGGGCAGATTTATTGGGGGATCTTGGTGCTATGATGAGCTAGAACAATCCTATATATGTCCTTGACCGAATCAAGAGCTCTAGCACCTTCGATTTAAAAGATATCTCAAGTTTCCCCTTTTTGATGTTCTTGGCACAAGATCTAAAATTTGTGATGATTCCTTGTGCTATTTGAGTGGATCTTGTTAGAGTAGGGTCGTGATGTGTTGAGGATTACATGGTCCAAAAATCACATGTTTTGGAGTTCGTTTGATTAGGTTTTAGTCAAGTTCTAGCCTAAATCCCGAACTAATTTCTGTTCTCTCGAGGGTCGATCAGCACTACCGATCTTTCCATCGGCACTGCCGGTGTGAGAAGAAAAATCTGGATCGGCACTATCGATGCCGTGATCGGGAATTTTGTCTTATTTCTTTTGTCAATCGGCACTACAGACGATTCGATCGGCACTGCTGATGCTCTGTCTAAATTGCCGATAGGCACTACTGATACCCTGATCGGGACTGCCTATCTTTGTTTCGGCACTGCCGGTGCATGAGTGAAAATCCTGATCGCCACTCCCGATGTCCTGACTAGGAATTTCGTTTTCTTTCTGATGTCAATCGGCACTACCGACGATATGACTGGCACTACTGATGGTACCTATTGGCACTGCCAATGCCTGTGATCGACACTGCCAATGATTGTCCAGTGACCTATTTTGAGTCCGTTCTTTGACCGTGTCGAGTCTTTGCTGCTCTCCTTTGTTTCCGTTGTGTTCCACTGCTGTTGTTGATCACTCCTAGGGTTAGCACATCACAAGTTGGTATGTGTAATCTTGGTGATCCGTCTTGTGAAGAATTTTTATTGGCTCCCATTCACCGCCCTCCCTCTAGTCGTCTTCTTAGTCCTTCAATTGGTACCAGAGCTGGTTTGATCACTAGTTGACCTTCATCGGCTTTGTGGTCCGAAGGTGATATAGAGAAGCGTGCGGTCAAGCTTTGGATGTTCGATGGAGAGGACTTTCCCTATTGGAAGTCACGGACCAAGGCTTATCTCCTGAGTCAAGGACGTGCCATCTGGGACATCGTCGAGCAAGAATACAACATACCTGCCGACCTCGATGCCGCACCCATTGGCGAGGTAAACAAGTATGAAAAACAACTCCAAAGCTGTCAATATTCTGCTTACTGCTCTAGGTAGGAGTGAACATGATTGTGTTGCACATCTTGAAACTACTCATGCCATTTAGGAAAAGCTTTGCACGTACCATGAAGGTACCAATCAAGTCAATTCTATGCGTAAGGATTCTTACAATAGATAGTAGGAAACTTTTGCACCACAACCTAGCGAATCACTAGATGAAACTTTTCGTAGGTTTGAGGCAATTGTCTGCAACTTGAGGGCTTGTGGTAACCTTGTGTACAATGATAATGATAGAGCTAAGCAACTGCAATATTCACTTGATGAGAATATTTAGGGGGTTAAAATTTCTGCTTTAGAGGAAACTGTTGATTTCAATACCCTGAACTATGAGCAACTGTATAGCAAGCTGAAATCTCATGAACTGTCTTGGAAATCTCATCCTAATCATATTAATCCTGCTTCTAGCATGGCTTTTCTTTCTAGCTCTCAAAAGGGTAGTCACAGTGGTGCTTCTTATGGAACTAACCCCTTAATTGACAAGTCTTTCTTGGAGTTTGCTCTGACTTCTCATGTTGCAGCTTCCGATGAACAGATAGAGTGCATTCCTGACGAGGAGCTGTCCTTGCTCACAAGGAAGTTCAGTTAGTTCTACAACAACCAAAAGGAGAGAAGAGGCGGTAGTTCAAGAACCTGCTTCGAGTGTGGTGACCCTAGACACTTCATTGCTGATTGCCCCAAGATGAAGAAGAAGGCCGGGTACCACGACAACGACTCCGAAGAATTCAAGAAGAAGAAGAACCGCTTCTTCAAGAAAGGCAAGAAGTCCAAGAAGTTCGCGAAGGCAGTCGTACGCGCCTGCATTGTCGCTTTGAGCGACGTCGACCTCACATCAAGCGATGACCTTACAAGCTCTGAGGAGGAGGTTGAGAAGCCACGAGTCAAGAGGAAGGATGACTTCACCGGGCTTTGCTTCATGGCAAAGAATGATCATGACACCCACTCTGGATCCGACTCTGACACAAGCGAGGCAGCAGGTGGAGGCTTGGGGAACAAGTGGCTAATGGACTACGGGTGTTCGCGCCACATGACCGGAGATGCAAAGTGGTTCTCCAGCCTCACTCCCTTGAAGCGTCGGGAGTATGTGACCTTCGGAGATGACAAGAGATGGAGAGTGAAGGCAAGGGGTGCGGTAAAGGTAAATGAGAAATCCACTCTCAAGGATGTTGGTTTGGTTGAGCATCTCAAGTACAATCTCCTCTCTGTCTATCGATTGCTTGATGTTGGTTTGGAAGTGCGCTTTAAGAAAATGCATCTTGTGTTCTTGATTCGAATGGCCCTTTGGTTTGTGGGATTTCTAGAATTGGGAATGTTTTTCAAGCTGATTTTGCTGTCTCTCCTAGTTCTCACAAGTGCTTGTTTAATCAATCTTCTTCTGAGCTCTTGAAATGGCATAGGAGACTAGGTCACATGAGGTTTGACTTGCTTTATCACTCGAGTGGTCTATGTTTGATCCGAGAATTGCCTAAGCTTAAATTAGATAAGGATTTTGTTTGTGCTCCTTGTCGTCATGGGAAAATGATTGCCGCTTCCCATCCACCAATTTTAATTTGGTGATGACTGAATGCCTTGGAGAGCTGCTTCACATGGACACTGTTGGTCCTTCTCGGGTTCGTTTGGCGGGTAGGAAGTGGTATGTTCTTGTGATTGTTGACGACTTTTCTCGCTACTCTTGGGTTTACTTTCTTGAGAGCAAGGATGAAGTGTTTCATTATTACCGGAGCTTGGCTTTGAGGTTGTTCAAGGAATTCCCTGGTGCATTACGAGCAATCCGCAGTGATAATGGCACCGAGTTCAAGAACTCCTCCTTTGATGCTTTCTATCTTGAGCATGGTATTGAGCATCAGTTTTCAGCACCTCGTGTCCCTCAATAGAATAGTGTGGTCGAAAGAAAGAACAGAACCTTGGTGGAAATGGCCTGGATGATGCTCGATGTGCATAGGACTTCGGTGTAGTTTTGGGCCGAGGCCATCAGCACTGCTTGCTATGTTTCCAATCAGGTTTTCTTGTGCTAAATTCTTAATTTAACTTCTTATGAGCTACATTTTGGGAGGAAGCCATCTGTTTCTCATTTGCGTGCCTTTGGTTGCAAGTGTTTTATTCTCAACCGTGGCAATCTTGATAAGTTTGAGTCGAGATCTTCCGATGGCATCTTTCTTGGCTACACCCTTCATGGCCATTCCTACAGACTTTTGAATTTGAAAACTAACACCATCATAGAGTCCTGCGATGTAACCTTTGAAGAATCAAACTCTTGTGCAAGCAATGTAGTTGAGACTGTAGGTAGCAAGGAAATAGAGGAAAGCATCTTTGTAGAAGAGGACCTACAGGACACTGACGATAATGATGATGATTCACCTCATCTCTCATCTGAGCTTGTTCCTGCTGCTCCCACCACCCTAGCAGAGGGTCCAGAATCTTCTACATCGACCTCAGCAGCTGTCGAGCCAGCTCCAGCTGTAGTTGAGGGGGAGGTACTCTCTGAGAGAGAGGCTCCTCACCACATTCAGCATCAACATACACCTTGTCTGCTATGAGAGGACAACAAAGTCAAGGTCTGCACATCTTGTCTGCTTTACCAATTCTCTATTTGTTGCCACCTTTGAACCTTGGGATGTTTGACACACACTATCTGATGAACATTTGGTTAATGCCATGCATGAAGGGTTGGAAAGCTCTAAGAGGAACAAAGTGTGGACCCTAGTAGAGCCTCCTATTGGTGTTGATGTCATAGGAACTAAGTGGGTGTTCAAAAACAAGCATGAGGAAGATGGTGAGGTTGTGAGAAATAAGGCTAGGCTTGTTGCCTAGGGTTTCAGTCAAGTGGAGGGCATAGACTATGGGGAAACCTTTGCTCTTGTTCCACGCATAGAAGCCGTTAGGATCTTGCTTGCATTTGCTGCCTCTAAGAGCATTAGACTCTACCAAATGGATGTCAACAGTCCTTTCCTAAATGGTTTCATAGAGGAAGAGGTTTATGTGAGACAACCACCCGGCTTTGAGCACCACAAATACCTTAACTGAGTGTACAAGCTTCAGAAGGCTTTATACGGGCTAAAACAAGCACCTAGGGCATGGTATGCTAGGCTTAAGACCTTCTTGCTAGAGCGCGGGTATGTCATGGGGTGTGTTGACAAAACCTTGTTCACTCTAAAGCATGGCAATGACTTTCTAATGATTCAGATATATGTGGATAATATCATCTTTGGAGGTTCCTCTCATGCTCTTGTGTTCAGATTTCAGGAAGCTATGGAAAGTGAATTTCATATGTCGATGATGGGTGAGCTCACCTCCTTTCTTGGACTTCAAATCAAGCAATTCAAGAAAGGCACCTTCATACATCAAGCCAAGTACACAAAGGATCTCCTGATGTCAATCGGCACTACCGACGATATGACCAGCACTATCGATGGTGCCTATCGGCACTTCCGATGCCTATGATTGGCAATGTCGATGATTGTCCAGTGACCTATTTTCAGTCTGTTCTTTGACCGTGTCGAGTCTTTGCTACTCTCCTTTTTTCCGCTGTGTCCCACTATTGTTGTTGATCACTCCTAGGGTTAGCACATCACAAGTTGATGTGTGTAATCTTGGTGATCCGTTTTGAGGTTGGCTCGGGTTGAAATTGGGACATAGGCCATGTTCCTGTGAAGAATTTATTGGCTCCAATTCACCCCCCCCCCCCCGCCCGCCCTCTGGTGGTCGCCTTCTCGGTCCTTCACACTCGGCAAAGGCTTTACCGAGTGTTTTACAAAGGGGAGATTTACCATAGTGTTAGTGTTTTTTCATGTATGTAAAAGTCAAAATTGCACAATTTAATGTTGCGCAACCACCTAGATTGAGCTAAAAAGTGAACAAACGATCATTCCTAATGCAGTGATTATGAGAAATGTCGATGCTTGTAGTCCGCCTCCTTAGCCTAGGTCGCCTCAACAATGCCAGTTGCTAGACCACCACCGGAGTCAGTAACCTGCACGAACCAAACATTCGATTGCATGGTCTCCAATACATATGGCAATTTCTCTGACATGCGGCCAAGGTAACCTACCCAAGCACCGAGCTGGAACTGATTAGTGCTGTGGTGGCAGCCACGACAGCCAAGCGGAAGGTGCTCACCATCAAATACGGCGGCAGCATCCCCAAGCAGGCCTGCCCAACAGTGAGAATAGCACAATCATCAATACTCTTTGGCTCAGCCACACCGTGCAGATCGACGCCAAGAAGCGGCTCATGACAGTAGAGGCTGGCATGGCGCTGGCTGTTGGGAGGTGCTCTGTCAGACAAACAGAGAAAGAAACGTGTTGTTGATGCCCTGAAGACCGGCGCGACACCATGCATGATCGACTACAATGAACTTCAGTCGTTGCCGTAGCTCCTCACCCTCTCCAATGGCTAAAAATCCGGGTCAGACATCTCATGCTTCCACTTTATGTCCGTGTTCATGCTTCTAGACTAGATTTGACCCCCTAAATTGCAAACATTTGGCATCAGAGCCGGTTAGTCTAGATCATGAACTATTTATGAAGTACTGCTTGCCTGATTACTACATCTAGTCTCGATTTAGTGTTTTGATGCGAACTAACATTTTTAAATTCCTACATTCGCATCAATCGAGGGTTACATTGTAGTATGTTTTATGGTTCATGCCTAATACTCAAGTTTTACATCTAAATTACTATTGATTATTGGCTAATTAGATGTATTAGCTATGTTCATGTCTAATTACCATCCTTCCTTACCATGCTTATTCTGTAATGGAGCCATTGGAAATTTTATTTAGATATTTGTAAGCTTCATGACCATTGATGATTGGATCCCCAATGTATGGATCTTTTGGTGATTAATGATAACTATAAAATTTTGGGCTAATATCTACATGAGTGTTGTGCTTGCAGGAAACATCTCTAAACACTACTATAAATCCTACTGATGATGGTTTCCTTGAGGATTGATGACAATGATCACAAGCATGGAGGCTTGATGGAGTTCAAGGATTGATGGAGATGGATCAACGCTAAGGACAAGCTAGGAACAAGTGTTTTGAACACTTGTCTAGTTGTTACGTCTTGTGTCCATAGGGAAAACCGGACTATCAAGAGGGTCTAGGTCATACTACTCGGTGATGTGCATAGATGCTTAGTGAAATCACAGGTACTAGGTGGAAGTGGAGAGGCCAAGGAGCTATTTGAAGAAGCTGGCAAAAAAAGTCAAGCGAGTATGAGGAGTTTTAGCTTTTGGAAATAGAGACAGGACAACGGGGTCACAGAGACTGGACTGTACGGTCACTAGAAGAAGACTCAGATCATAGAAGGCTTGTAGAGAGGAATCTGTTAGTGCAAAGTCCCAGAGAGACCGAACATTATGGTCTACAGACCGGATGGTCCAGTCTGTATGGATGGGTACAGGACAGAGAGAAAGCAATTTTGCAACGGCTCTGGAAGGAATAGGATGTGAGGAGACCGGACTGTCTGGTCGACACATCGGACTATATGGTCTATATAGTTGAAGCAGCCAACATAAGAGCCACGGCTCTGGAAGTGCTGTCTTGTGGAGACTAGACTGTTCGGTCTGGATAGAGACTGGATTGTCTGGCCTGTACTTCCAGAAGGCTGTTTCATGGAGCAACGACTAGTTTGAGGTTGGAAGCCTCTATAAACTAATTGCTAGGGTCTTGGAGACCTCTTTTGGCCCATAGGATAGCTGGGAGCATCAGTTGGGAGGAAAGGGGAAATTAAAAGAGAGGAGCACTTGAGAGTGCTAGAGAGAGTAACCTTAGCATCTATTCACATCTAAGGCTAGAGTGTCCTTAAGAGTGTATCTAGGTTGTTACTCTTGGTCTATGGTGAGACCCACACTGGTGAGGTGTCGGTGATTGAGCCTATTGTGATTGGTTGTGAAGGCTGTCACACGTTTGTACACGGTTTGAGCACGCCATTGAAAGGGGCATCAATAGTGAGCGCCCGTGTCGGCTCGGGAAGTCCGATAATTTCTCAAGGGACGCGAGCTTGTGCCCTGGTGGCAGCGGTGACGCAACCGTGTCTTCTCTCCGGGAGTGATTGCGGCCTCATGTGCGAGAACTCCACTTGGTGGCGGGAGAGATCGGCACTCCGACAGGGGTGGTCCAATAAGGACTAGGGAAAGGCGCCATCCTTCCGATACCTCAGGAAAAAATCATGAGCATTCATTGACCCTCTCTTTACTACTCCGCAATTGTGTGCTATAGGTGATAGGTTGACTTGAGACTTGCATAGACTAGTGCGGCTTAGCTTCCGCGTTACACTCATCGAGAACACTAGCACGTATAGGATCTTAGCCTCCTAGAATTGTTAGGTTGCAACGACTGCTGGGGTCTAGCCGAGAAATTAGTAGCATTTGTTGATTGTGGCCGGCTTACCGATTTTCCCTCCCCCTCCCCTCTGGTATGCCTTCGATCCTTACAATATTTTAGTGATATTTTTGGGATAATTTTTACTACAAATGACAGACCAAAGTTGACTTTATTTATATGCTTTACCCATTAATCATGTTTATTTCATTTTTGTCCAATGGTGACTCCAAACTAATTTATTGAATTTTGTTGCGTGTTGTTAATCAAGCCAACATAGATTAATTACATGTTTTACTTTTTTATGTTATCATCACTAATTATGTCCTCCTTTATTTAAAATTTTTTATGATGCCCTCCTACATTGTGAGCTGCTTAGACAAAGTAGAGAGGCTTGGAGGCACTGACTTTGCTAAATGGAAAGTTGACATTCAGCTTGTTGTTCATGTCATGAGCAAGGATCACTCCATCCATGCATAAAAGCCTATTGCTCTTGTGGCTATTTGTCATAATGACCGCACCTTGGCTGAGCGTACTCTTGCTTATGATAAAGAGAGCTTCATGGGAAAGAGTCTGATATGGTTGCTCTTATGATCATGCAACACACTATAAGTCCAGAAATAGGAGTAGCCCTCCCCAAGATCCAGGAAATGCTAAAGAGTTCATGGCTCAGCTTGAAGAGCATTTCAAAGGATCTACTAAGGCACTTGTTAGCACTCTCACGTCTCAAATGATGCACACTAAGTATGACAGTTAGGGAAGTGTTAGAGAGCACATCATGAAGTTAATTGATGCTGCAAATCAGTTGAAAGACCTTGGTATGACTCTTCCCAATGATTACCAAGTTCACTACATCATGGCTTCTCTACCTTCTGTCTTTGAAAACTTCAAGATTAACTATAATGTTAGTGGCAAGAAGTGGAGTCTTACTAAGCTCATAGCAAAATGCGGCAATGAGGAAGAAAGACTGTAGGCTGAGAATAAGGATTATGTGAACCTTATCTCTTAAAAGCTTACATAGAATTGTAGCTATTGGATGGGCAACAAGTCTGTTGGAAAAATTCAGTGCAACAAGAAGAACAAGGGCAAGACTTCTTATAATCGCCCCAACAATGAGGTGAAGAATGAAGCCTCAAGCTCTGATGGTCTTAAATGCTTCCATTACTGCAAGAAGGGCCATAATAAGAGGAATTGTGAGGGATTTAAGGCTTGGCTTGCTAAGAGAGGTAATAAAATGACTATATTTCCTTTGTTTATGAGTCTCCCTTTACACATTATTCCTCTAATACATGGTGGATTGATTCTAGTGCAACTGTCCATGTTACTAATACCTCATAGGGATTGCTTATGACTCGAACAATCGTAAAGGGGAAGAGAAGCCTAAGAGTGGTTAATGGTCATGAAGCTGAAGTTGAAGCCGTCAAGACTCTCCCATTAGTTCTTCACAATGGCTTTGTCCTTGGATTGAATAATGTTCTTTTTGTACCCAGTTTAAAGAGAAACCTTATATCAGTGTCTAGATTTGATGATGATTCGGAACAACAAATGTTTGCTTAAGTTTAATGATGAATTTGTTGGTCTTGCATTAAGGAAAGACATGCTTTATTTGTTGTGCCTTACTGATTTCCCATTGATGAATGTGTGTGATGTCATGAAAATACCGAGTGACCGAGACGGGGGGGAGGGGTTCAAAAGTCTAGGTGTATAGCCTTGACTTAATGATAAGTTTTGCTGATAGATGACAATGATTGTTGGAACTAACCTTTTCTATGAGTTAGTGTGCTTTCATGTGTATGATTTGGTTCCGACATCAAGCTAAAAGGTCAAGCTATGAAATCAAGCTAAAACATTGATATCAAGTGTTGAGAGGTCACATGTTGAGAATCAACACATTATACTTGATGAAGATGCTTGACAAAAGATCATGATATGAATTGATGAAGATAATGGTGAAATGATTATCACTCTTGCTTGAAGCACTCAAGACACATCATGGAAGGTGATTAAATATTAAGAGTTGAAGGTCCCAATGTGGTGATGTGAAAATAATTGAAGTTGAGATTATTCATTGATAATTTGAAGATGAGTGACCATTAACACAAGAAAAGAATCAAGACTTCAGAAAGTGAAAATATCAATTTGGTCATCAAAATGATAGTGAGCATATTGATGGTGATGGATATAAAATAGCATTACATGAAAAGGTGGTGAAGGTTGAGCAAGACTTGGCTGCGAGGGACCATGCAAGGGTGAAGGGCAAGCAAGAGGCTTAGCACCGAAGGACCATAAGCAATGGTGAAGAGCTAGTGAAGGCTTGATGCGATGAACCATGAAAGCCCATATGAAGCAATGAATTATCCGCATCACTCATTTAATGGAGAAAAAAATCATGGACACTTCATATGTTGATGAACGTCATGCTAGACCCGAAGTGGATATTCGCCGAAGGCAAAGGTATAAACTATAGGAATTTTCTTTTTTCGGTCTCGGTGATTAGTGGAGAAAGACCGGGTTGCTAGAATAGTTTGCCATACTATTAAGAGGGGCCTATATGATTACTTGATTTCTACCATGTGTTGAGAAGCTTAATCTTGCATATGCATAATCTCCTTGACATGGTGCTAATATTTACAAATGTGTTTTGCAAATGATTGAGGCTCTTGTGTATTCCTTGAAGGTTGATCTTTGCACAATATTTTGTCTTTGCTCCATTGTGTTTGGGGTCAATCAATCAGTAGGGATGTGTAGCCCTCTGAATTATCTTTCCGAAATGTCCAAGATCATGAAAATCGGACTTAAGAGTCAAAAGTTATGGCCGTTTCTGTGGAGGTTGGTCGTGCTGAAAAAGGGGTGGCGGTCCGACCGCCCGAACTACGCGGTCTGACCGCCCACGTCCAGAGAGTTTGGTCCCGAGAGTGCTTGTGGTGGTCTGACCGCTAGGAGCTCGTGGTCTGACCGCCGGAGGTCGAAAAATAGCTGTAACGACTAGTTTTCTAGCCGTTGGTTTGAATGGCGGTCTGACCGTGGTTTGACAGCGGTCTGACCGTGAAAGCAGAGCTTCTCGGGCTGTTCGAAGGTAACGACTAGTTTTGTTGGTGTAGCGTATATATACCCCATTTCCTGTGGCTTGGAATGATGCTAGACACCCCATTGAACATCCTTGAGCTAGAGAAGAGTCCTCCTACATATTTGTGCCTGTGTTGCATCAAATAGAGGATGAGAGGAAAGATTCAAGTGCATTTGCATTGTTGATTAAGCTTTGAGCAACTTGGTGGGAGTCAAGTGAGTCTTGGCTTGTTACTCTTGGAGGTTGTCGCCTTCTAGACGGCTTGGTGGTGTGAAAACCGTGAGCCCTTCAAGAAGATTGTGAAGGTGGCCCGGTGTTCTTGTGAGAGGTCTTGTGCTCACCTCGCTAGAGTGGTGAAGGGCAACTCTAGTGGAGTCGAGGTTTGAAGAGATTTAAGAGATTGATTTGGCTTAAGATCAAGTTGCTCTTGTGTGAGCCCTTCTTGTTGGAGAAGTGCATACTTGATAGAGAAGCAAATCAAAGACTTGAATCCACCTCAACGTGAAGTAGGGGTGACCGGCAAGTCACCGAGACCACGGTAAAAAATTTGGTGTCTCCCTTGTGGTTTGTCTAATTGTTATCATTTAATTTATGCTCTATACATTCTTTTAACCTCATATACATAGAGCCCAAGTTACTTGTTTAGTTGTGATATCTATTTAGTATTTTACTTGTGCTTTTCTTATTCATGTAACTTACCTTACTAGAATTATTTTGCTCTCATGTCACCCTTGGATTGCAAACGTTGACTTAGGCATTAGAGTGATGTGCTTCTCTTGTATCAATAAAAAGAATACCTCTATTTATATTACTCATGATCAATTGTTTTGACCATCTAGTCGGTATCCTAGATCCTACAAGTGGTATCAGAGCTGAGGTCTCTCATTTTTGTGGATTTAACCATCCCGAGAGTATAAGGATGATGACTAGTTGTATAGAAAAATCTGCTAGTGTTCCTATCTTTGATGGTACAAATTACTCTTATTAGAAAACTCACATATCTTGTTATTTTTGTGCCATAAGTCCAAAGATATGGTGGATTGTTGATGTTGGTTTTTCTAACACCTTGGATGATGATGCTCCAACGCAAGAGCAAAGGAAATGCCTTCGTCTTGAGGCTCAAGCTACTAATGTTTTATTTAGTGCTCTGAGTGCAGATATTTTCTATGAGATATACAAATTGAAGAGCGTTCATGATATGTGGGTTCAACTTCAAGAGAAATATGAAGAAAAGTTGACAAGTGATTATTCTATTGATGAAATTGAAGATGAATGTTCTATCTCATGCTATCATGATCATTCTCCATTAAGGTCTTATATTGATAACATGTCACCACCGTCGACATCACCACATTGCCTAGTGGCCAAAGGTAACTCAAAATTTGAAATTCAAAATGATGACAATGATGCTAGTAAAAGTAATGATGACGGTGATGATGACGACCATGAGTATACTTATGATGAGCTTGTTGAGATGTTGTGTGCCATGAAAAAATACATAGAACAAGAGAAATAAAAAACAAGTAATTTGAAGAAAGAGAATTGTTCTTTGAGGAACTTGTGTGAGGAGATAAAGCAGTCTCATGAGGATTTTAAAGAGTCTCACGAGAAGTTAAAATTGTCTCATAAGAAGCTTAGTGAAACTCATGAGAACCTGAAAGAAGCTTAT
The DNA here is from genome assembly GCA_030378355.1 of Eleusine indica. Taxonomy (NCBI): domain Eukaryota; kingdom Viridiplantae; phylum Streptophyta; class Magnoliopsida; order Poales; family Poaceae; genus Eleusine; species Eleusine indica. Next base: position 19,319,492 of record CM059499.1, read on the forward strand.
GATTCTCTTGTTTCAAATGCATCTAAACATGCCAAATTGCAATTAAGAATGACTTGTAGTATCATACCATGTGAATCTAATTTATCTCATGAATCTAAGGTTGATATGTCTAGTATGCCTTGTTCTTCAAATATCGATATTTGTTCTTCCTCAATGCTTTGTGATACTAACCTTGCAGAAAAGAACAAAGAGCTAAATGAAGAAGTCAAGAGACTAAAAGAAAAACTAGATGGTTGTTACAATTCAAAGAAGGCTATTGATAATATTCTCAATTATCAAAGAGGCATAGATGATAAGAGTGGAGATGGTTTTCCCACAAAGAAAAAAGAGATGAGAAAGACAAAAGAAAAGAAGAGTGGTGTAATGAGATGTTTTGGTTGCAATGAGAAAGGACACAAAATTGAGGTATGTCCTAACAAGAAACATGGACATTCTACACCGAGAAAGCCCAACAAGATGCAACAAAAAGTGCCTATAAGAAAAAATATGACTTGCTACAATTGTCGAGACAAAGGCCATATTGGCAAAAATTGTCCTCATGGTAACACTCCTAAACCTATTATTTTCAATTATCAATATTTGCTTCGAAACGGTAGGAATGGTGCTATTATTGCTTAAGTAGTTGGTACACACAACGCTAGTGCAAAGGTTATTTGGGTGCCAAAATCTCTTGTGTCTAACATTCAAGGACCCAACACGGCTTGGGTACCACAAAGTGCTTGACTTGATTTACTAGGTACTTGGAGATGCATTGAAGACTTGGCTCACTTGATATGGTTGACTTTACAAAATTATATGTCAAGATCCTTTGAAATTGATACTTGTCTTTATTCATGAAAGGATACCAAGTATGAATATATTGCTTAAAATCTTCAACAATGCTATCTCGGTAACAAGTATATTCATTCAAGTATCTCGGTCTCTAGTCTTGTATAAATTGTGCCTTATTTGTTCACTTATTATATATATGTTTTAGCATCCTACATTAGTATATTTCTCTGAAATTTATTGATTAATATGCTTTTAGGGAGTACTGTTGACTCCAGCGGTCACTCATGGTAATAAACCGCAAGCATACGGCTGTCGAAGTAGCTTTCACCTAGGAGTATTCCAAGGGTATCAAAATCCACGGGGAATGTGTGTGGACTATCAAAGAATGGGGCTCGTCCAGGGACAACAAGATATGGTAGGCGAGGGTAGAGAGGATTCTAGCATGGATTGGACCAAGGACAAGGTAAGGTCGAACTCTAATGCTTACTTCAGGCGCCGGCTTCCCCCTGGTCTGCCAGGACGTTCCGGCCTATAGCTCTACGACGTACCTGAACTTGGAGGGTTATTAAGAACGGACAGGGCTGTCACCACCTGCCGTCTACCTCTTCAATCCGTGGAGCACGCGGCAATCAAAGGTAATATATACCCTAGACACCACACCTATGCTATGAATTACTACTCTAATCTTGATCAAAGACTAAAGCATTCAATTACGAACGATGAACCCATAACCATGTAAAGAGCAGATCTTATTGCAAAGGAACAATACCATAGAAGAATCCTAAAGACTTACTTGAAATGGCAAGACTCCGTCGAGGTACAAGATTAGGGAAGAGTGCCGACAGGCCGACACTTCCCTGAACCACCCCTCACTCTCTCCCTATTCTCTAAGCACTGAGGAGGTAGTGCTTCGCCTTTTGGACTGGAGCTCAAGTGTTTCACTTCTTGTGTGTGTGAGTGTGAAGCCACACCCTCCTATTTATAACCTCTATAAATCGGCAAAGGGGAGTAACTGCCAAGAAAGACCTGGGTCGGCCGACCTAGGGGGGTCGGCCGACCTGTGGCTGGGCCCTCCTGGCTTGTGCTTTCTCAAGGTGGCTGCCAGGTGGGTCCTCATCCCAGATGTCGGGGTCGTTTTGTGTGTTTCTTCGGTATAGTACTGAAAATGGGCCCTTCAATCCATGTGCTCTCTCCTGATTGGCTAAAGGTGTGTTTTCGAACATAATTACTTGTGTTTTGTTAGTACTCCGTGGTAAATCACCTGCATACACATAATCACCAAAACTTGTGGAATTTGTTAGTAATAAACTCCTACCACTAGTTGGTTATTTATTTTGTAGTTTTTATGCAAGCAAATGACGGTCATATTTAGCACTTAAGGACCGTCAACAAGCTCCCCCACACTTAGCCTTTGCTCGTCCTCGAGTAAAGAACAAAAGAGTATATTCATAACTTCCTATGGTACAATACTAGCATGCAAATTATTTCATATCATACCTGTATCCATGAATATGTAGGTGTCTATCATGTTACCTTGGCGAGTTGACGAATGGAACAGTCTTGACTTCAGATCACTTGCCTCCTTCTGCTATGTAACTTGGGTTTTTGAAAAGATTTTTTTCAAATAAAGCATAGCCATACTCCTCAAATGATTCTCTCAAGGCACTCAATGTGTATTTTCCTGACCAAGGCACTTGACTTTGCCTTTTTCATCCTACCTCTAATTTATTTTGGCTTATGTGGAGCTCAGGGTAAGGGATAAAAGAAGGCATACTGGAGTCTCATATATTACTAAGTCAAAGACCAGATCCACAGAGAAATCAAGTTATGAATTATGACCAAACATGTGCACACACCTATGGATGGAATGGATGATGGATAATGGATACTCCTATTTGAAATGACATCTCTCTCTTTTGGTTGATTCACTATAGAGAACATGGCTATCTCTTTTTCTCTTTCTTTCTTCTTTCCTTTTTTTGTTAAGCCATGTCTCTTTTGCATAAATATTTAGAGAGATCACGAAAAAAATAGAGTGGTTTATGAAATGGCAGTGGAAGATGATAGTGCTATCTCCCATTATGGAAGTTTAGCAATATGATGGTGGGTGTGCACATGATCTTAATCAATAAAACATAACTAGTTTCATACTAGGGTCACAACAATTTGACAAAGTTCAATGAAACTTCAAGCAGCATATGTATAAGGTTTCTCAAGAAAATCATCATATGGCTTTGGTAGGAAAATTACGTCATTGAGGAGTAGGCATCTTTTTACAAAATTCCCAAGTACATAAGCATAAGAGCAAGATTTCATTTGTCAAACCATATCTCAAAAGTCAACAACCTAGGTGACATGCTTTCCTAATATATTTTTCATGATCAACAGGTACATGAATTAGGAATAAGGAGCATGCAAGTCAACCAAATTGAAGCATGATCATGCAGATACACAAGATTCAACTTTTTTTTATTTTGAGTTGATTTTAATAATTATGCTAACGTAAATTCAACTCAAAAATCAGTGAGGATGAGGGATAGGACGTGCAAACCAGCGCTCTAAAGAAGGGGAGGCCGAGAGGTGCCAGGATTGGGTCGCTCGACCATGGGGTCGGTTGACTTTCTTCTGGGCCAAATGGCCTCGCTTTTTTTTTGATGTCTCGGTCTTTGTTGCGTCTTGTTCCACATTGTTGAGGTGCTTTTCTCTGTTTGTGCGTTGATGTTCCCCAAAGCCTCCCCCACACTTGTTCCTTGACCTGGATCTTCATTCAAAACAGACAAACAAATGGAAGAAAAAACTCTACCTATATGACTGCCGGAGAGTCACATATCTAAGGAAGTTCGAAGATGAAGCAAGTAGAGTTATGGAAATGCATTGAAGTCAATTAATTAAATAACATCTACGTCTTCATCTAGAATTTTATTGGGTTCTAAGAAAACTTTTAGGCGTTGGCCATTTACCTTAAAGTGGTTGTCATCGTCGTTCTTGATTGTGACTGCTCCGTGTGAGGCGGCGTCAACGACGGTGAAAGGCCCTTCCTATTTACTTCTAAGCTTCCCGTGCCTGAAAAGCTTCACTCTAGAATTGAAGAGCAACACCTTATCACCTTGCTTGAATTCTTTTATCTTGATATTCTTGTCATGCCATCTCTTAGTCTTTTTTTATATGTCTTGGCACTATGATAGGCTTTGCTTCTCGATTCTTCTAGCTCAGATATCTGCATTTTTCTGTGCTGTCCGGCTTCATCTACACAGACCCTGTAGAGGTACGGATCATGCCACAAATGCAATCTACTCTCGTAGATGAGCTTCTTCTTGTTCTCCCCTGGTGGTACATACCCTGAAAGCATGAAGTTCATAATGTTTGCATACCAGGGGTTGGAGTCCGTCACTATCAGCAGCATGTCGTCTCATAGGAAGTCGTTTATGGGTAACTCCTGCATGTTAGTGACTTGCATACGAGACAAATGATCTGCTACAGAATTTTCTACTCCTTTCTTATCTCTGAACTCAAGGTCAAATTCTTGGAGTAGAAGAATCCATCTAATTAGGCTTGGTTTAGCATATTTTTTAGTGAGCAAGTATTTTAATGCAGCATGGTCAGAGTAAACAATAACCTTTGCTCCAACTAAATAAGATCTGAACTTATCGATAGCATAAACAATAGCAATTGCGTGATGCTTCTTATCCTTGGTTTGGCCCAGGACGGCCCCAACAGCATAATCACTAGCATCACACGTGATTTCGAATGGCAGCGTCCAATCGGGGGGTTGGATGATTGGAGCTGAGATGAGCTCCTTCTTAAGGGTATTAAAAGCTTTAAGGCACTCATCATCAAAATCAAAGGGAACATCCTTAGCTAATAGGCTTGTGAAGGGTCTAGAGATTTGAGAAAAATCTTTTATAAATCTCCTATAGAACTTTGCATCACCTAGAAAGCTTCGGATCCCCTTAACGTTAGCTGGAGGTGGCAACTGTTCTATAACTTCTATCTTTGCCTTATCCACCTCTATCCCCTTCTCGGACACAAGGTGTCCTAGAACGATGCCCTCTCAGACCATGAAGTGGCACTTCTCCCAGTTAAGCACTAGGTCCTTCTCTTGGCACCTTTGTAAGACCTTGTCCAAATTCTCGAGACAGTGATCAAAATTTTTTCCATAGATAGAAAAGTCATCCATGAAAACTTCCATAATTTCCTCGATCATGTCAGAGAAAATGGACATCATGCACCTTTGGAATGACGCGGGTGCATTGCATAACCCGAAAGACATACGCCGATACGCGTAAGTTCCATAAGGACACGTAAAGGTGGTCTTACTTTGATCATCAGGATGGATGGGTATTTGATGATAGCCAGAATACCCATCAAGGAAACAAAAGAAGGAATGATTAGCAAGTCGCTCCAACATTTCATCAATGAAGGGGAGCGGAAAATGATCCTTCTTTGTTGCCTTGTTGAGTTTCCTATAATCAATGCACATCCTCCATCCTGTGACAGTTCGTTGTGGAATCAACTCATTTTTGTTGTTCCTAACTATCGTCATGCCTCCCTTCTTAGGCACTACCTGAACGGGGCTAACCCACTCACTATATGGCACAGGATAAATAATCCCGGCATGAAGGAGTTTCTAGACCTCCTTCTTTACTACCTCTCGCATTGTGTTGTTTAGCCTCCTTTATGGCTCCCTAGAAGGCAAGCATTCAGGGTCAAGGGGAATGCGATGGGTGCAAAGAGCGGTACTAATCCCTTTAAGGTCTTGGAGTGAGTAACCAAGGACAGAGCGATGCTTTTCTAAGACGGCTATGAGTCTATTGGTTTCTTCATCAAATAGTTTGTCACTTATGATGACAGGGGCCTCTATGTCATCATTTAGGAAAGCGTAGCGTAGGCCTGGGGGCAAAGGTTTAAGCTCAATTGCAGGCCATGATGGTAAGCTTTCTTTGGGGAGTTCAAAGATTTCTTGCATTTCATCCTCCTCCTCTACAAAATTCTCTGCGCCTTGCTCAAGGATAGAATCAGGAGAGTCAAAGGGGAGAATGGCCATCACTTCTTCAACTGGTTCACACTCAGGATGAGGTTCCGCTAAAGAATTTTTCACTCGAACAAACGGAACTGAAAGGGTGTCTCTCCCGAGTTTTATGTCGAGGTTTCCTAGTGGAGGAACATCTAAGAGAAGTTTCTCTAAAGGATGTCTGATCAAAAGATCAAAGTCATAGACTTCGTAAACATGGAGGTCTAGGATGGCCTCGACATCTCCGTGCCTAATGGTCACGTTTCGTATAATCCCATATCCTTCTAGGATAGCACCAGACTGGCTGTTGAAGCATTTATTGGTCAGGGCTAAAGGTTCATCGCCTAGCAGGGCGAAAGCAAGAGAATCAGACATCATGTTTGCTCCGACCGTGGGATGATAAAGAGAATCTACATCGGTCCTGCTTATTTGAAGACGAATAGTTGAAGGGGGTGAACTAATCCGAAGGATATTAGGAGAATTCTCAACTTCCCTCAACCATTCATCACTTAGAATGGAGGTTAACTGCTTCACGCTCTCGTTTAGGAAGTGTTCTTTGAGGGGATCGAGGAGGGAAGAAGGTACCGAAGGCTTCTTCTCACAGCAGTAATTCGAGGTATTCCCATAGTAATCAAATTGATTATCCTCGAATTCAAAAGTGAACTCCAAAGGCGGAATTTCTTTCTCCATTGGTGTTCATGGTTCGGGCAAGGGCTCAATAGCTGAAGCTTGGGATAAACAAGGTGAAGGCTTGGGTTCGGCTAAAGAGGTTTCCTCGCAGCTAGTCTTGCCGTCATCCTTTGGTGGTTCAGGAAGGTCCTCGATGAAGGAAGTGTTTTCTAGAATATGATCTAGAAGGTCCTACATGGTCGGGTATAGACAATTTCAGGACGAACTGAATTAAGATAAAAAATCGGGCCCAGGCTGCACCTATGGATTGCTTCTGATGCTGCTGAAAGCAGAGGATTTCCCTTCGTAGAGACGCGATACGGGATAAAAGAAAGAAAGCAAGACAAAATTTGTCTCTTAGTTCTATCCAATCACCGTTCACACTTCCTACGATATGAGTGTACCATTATTTCGCTTTCTGTGTGAGAGAAAAAGGAAACAATTTCCACTTTAAGGTTTCTTGTGTCATGCCCGAAATCATCAGACACGAGCTCAATTGCTCAAACTCCCGCAGATGGTGGTATGGGTTTTCATGGTTGTTGACTTTTGCTAAGCCATATTAATAAATCATTCCCGACACGGGGCCAGAAACGGTTCACTAATATGTCCCAGAGTCAAGTAGGTAAAATCCGCAAGCGCACGGAGAATACCGCTGTAGCATTTCACCCGGAAGTATTCAGGGTATCGTATTTGTTTATCCCAAAGGAAGGTTATGATCAAGAAGCGTTACTAACATATAAGATCATGTTAACAATTAGCAAGGATATCTAACCAAGACAGGCGGGTATATGATAATAACCGGGTAGTGTGACACACACAGAAGATTCCTACTGAATAAATAAAGTCTAGTGGAGGAAAGACTAGGCTAAGCTACTCCTACTATACATTCCTATACAGTTGCATAGCCTAAGTAGAATACATACAGACCCACACTTAGGTTCAGCAGTCAATAGTATAGCACTTCAGGCACGGACTTACCCCTGCATCCACAGGCGACTTCCGCCAAGAGCCTACGCACTAGCCTAGCGGGGAGGATTTCAAAGGACGGACAGGGCTGTCACCACCTGCCGCCTACCTCAACGAACCAGTAGACTAACGAATAATTGATGCAAATCAGTCACCCAAGTACCATACTTGCATGACCAAAGAGCACTCTGCCCCTCCGCGATTACTATTAACGAGGCAGAGCTACCGTACGAATACGATCACCAAACCCATGCTATACTTTATCAGCTAAAACTAAGCATAGAGACTATAACATATAAACTAGACTATAGTGACGGTATATAACTAGCATGACAATAGTAGTATAATAAATATAAACTACTATCACACAAGTAGACTATACTATCACATATATGGATCACAATATCAAACAAGAAACTCATGACCCAAGCATAACTATATAGAAAAAATATATATATTGATAAGAGCAAAGTCTTACAAAAGGGAAAAGATACAAGAGCCATACCAATTCCAAGTGAAGACTTGGGACTAGAGAGCTCTAGACTCAGCCTAACTCCACTAAAACTCCAAGAACTACTACTAGCAAGAGAGAAATGCTTCTTGTGGTGTGTGTTGAGTGTGAAGGCACACCCTCCTATTTATAGCCTCAATAGGTCGGCAAGGGAGAGTAACCGCCACGGAAGGCACCTCAAACCGTCATCAGGAGTCGCGGAGGAGCCAACACGTGGAAGCCCAGGCGGAGAGGGCGCCCGGCCGGGTCGGCCGACCTGACCAGGTCGACCGACCTGGGGGTGGCCCCTCCTGGCCTGTGCTTTCTCCAGGTGGCTGTCCTGTGGGCCCTGACGTCGGTTTGCGCGGTATTACAGGGAGTTACGTCGGTTAAGTGCTGAAAATGGGCCCTTCAATCCGTGTGACGTCCATGTGGCACTCTCTGATTGGTCGAAAGTGTGTTTTCTTGCCTTTTGAGGTGTTTCCTTCACATTTCCTCCTGCATGCACAAAGTTCTCCAAGTACAAGTGGAACTATATTATTGTGCTAAAGCATGCGTGTATGAAATGCCAAATTCTCCTTTATTTGAGTATAGTTGACGGTTAAAAATGGTACTTAACAGCCGTCAACAAACTCCCCCAAGCTTACCCTTTGCTCGTCCCGAAGCAAAGATAAACTTAAGTTGTTGATCAGGAGTTGCTACAATGTCCTACTCCTCAATAATACTATGCGCATAACAAAGTACTCTTCCTAGAATTAAATATGTTGGCACATAACTTACCCATTTACCTCGATCCATGGGGCTTTTACACCTCATTGTCTTGGGCGGTTGAGAGATAGAACAATTGCAGGGCACCAATCACTTGCTCTAGATTCCGCTATGTTATTCCGGAGGTTTTCAAAAGATTTTGAAAATAAAAACCAAGTTCCTCAAATGATTCTCTCGGATCACTCAATATGTGTATGATTCCTCACCAAGGCAAAGTGTTGCCTATAATCACCTACTTCTAAATAAGGCTTTATGTGGAGCTCAAGGTAGGGATATATGAGGCACTCATGTTCACATAATATTGCTATGTCAAAAGACCGGATCCAAGAAAAACATCAATTCAAACAATCTTGATCAAGATGTGCAAGTGTGTGGGAGAACGGAGGAATGGTGGATGGGAAGAAATAACTCCTTTTTGAATTTTCCTTCTCTCTTTTGGAGTTTCTAGGCTATGGCTATCTTTTGCTTGCTGTCTTTTTTGAGCATTTTTTTTCTTTTCTTTTTGCATAGCCATAGTCCTAGTTTGCAATGAATACTTTGAGAGAGGAATTTTGCAATGGATATATGGAGTGTTTCTTTGGATGGATGGATGGATAGTGGCTTTCTTCCGGTGTAGAAGAATAGCTCACGGTGGATATGGTGGATATGGTGGATGCTATCTTCTTGATTTAGAAGGATAGCTCATGGCGGTGGATGTGTGTATATGATCTTGATCAAGAAAGCATGAAAAGAGTTCTACTAGGGTCACAACAATTTTGACTAAGCTCAATGTGAAACAAGCAGCATATGTGTAAAGGTTTTCAAATGTAAACACTACATATGGCTGTGGTGGGAATTTCATCATTGAGGAACTTATCAACTTGTCATTTTGAAAAATAAAACTCCGGAATTCAAGCTTTACGTTGAGCAAGATCATAGCAGCCCTATCTATCATATCATACCTCTCAACAACTTAGAACTAGAGAATGCATATGCTACCCACAAGATTCAAGTTCAAGGCAAGATTTACCAACAAACCTAACTCTTGAGAGAGTACTAAGTTGTAAACTAGCATTAGAGAGGAATAAAGGACAGAGCAACTATTCATCATCTCAACATAGGAAAATTATATACATTCATACCGCGCATGAAAAAGGGAAATATTTTTGTTCTTTTTATGGATTTTCAGATTTAGCAAATGCAAGAAATAAAGGGAAGGGGAAAGATACAAGTTACCGTGAGAAGGGGGGTCCTCCCCCAAGCTTGTTCTTGCTCATATCTGCTGGTTCGGGTCGTAGCCTTGGGAGCGGAAGAAGGCATCCCAATTGCTCTGATTCTGAACCATCATCGCGTTCAGCTGGCGGAATTGGTTGTCGCTGAAATTCTGCCATTGCTGGGTGTCGGCGACATGTTGCGTGAGAGTTTGTTGCATGCTCTCGGTGCGCAAATCAATGAAGTTCACCCTCCTTGTCAACTCGGCCATCCCATAGTTGAGTTCACGGAACCCACGGGATGAGAATGACCGAGTGGCAAAGGATGGCGGTCCGCTTGAACTTGATGACGTCTGCATGGGGTAATCGTACTGAGATTCCCATGCTCCGGCCTGCCATGTTGATGCACCCGCCTCGTCCTGTGGCGGGGGCTGCTCCCATACCGGATCTCCGGTCGGAGTGTGAAACTCCGGTGTAGGCTCCATATGCCTATGGGAACGTGTCGGTCGCCCTGAAACACTATGCCTGCGAACTTCTCCCACTGGCTCAGGTGGGAGGGTTAGTGCCCGACAGTGATACAAACGAAGACCCGGGTTAGGTAACGGGAATTCATTTGTATACCCGGGAAAGTGATAGATCAAGGTGTTATTGGGACCATGTTTCAAAGTATGTCCTTGCACAAAATAGTCCTCGCCTAGAAATTCTCTATCTACCGTCAAATATTCAACATGAACATTCTCAAGCAGACCACACTTCTACGCAATGCGAGTAACTAAAGAGGTGCACTCAATTGGTCCTGTCAACTTTATATTGTCTAACCATTGATCAATCATGCATTCCGCGGGTGACACCCTAATTTTCTTAACCATGGCATAAAGTATTTTCAATTCATCTTGCCGGACAACCCTAATGTCACCTCGAGGAAACAAGGTCATAGCCAACCACACATGCATAAATCTAAGTGTAGGATTATGGATGGCACTTGTTCTAGGCTTGGGACCCCACTCGTTTCCGGAAATCTTTTTCCAAAAACTTTCTTTATGGAACCCCTTTAGCGCTTTATCTAAGTCTAGCCTACATTTAGGATTTAGACCTAGCATAGCATGAAGATCACCCCATGTGACCAAGCGCTCTTGCCCAAACAAGCGAAAAGAAATGCCTTCATCATACTTTCTAAGGGTGCATAAAAACTGCATAGTAAGCAAACGAGAACCCGGCTCATCTACTTCTACGAAATTTAGCCAACCCATAGTGCGAAAAATAGAGGCAAATTCTTCTCTCATACCTATTTTCTCGAGGAAGTCCGGATCGAAGCGTCGGGTGTGGGCGAATGGCCGTTCTCTCATGAGCGCGATGGCTTGGCCCTCACGGTCGTCCTTGATGTCGAGATGCTCCTCGGTGATGAGCAAGGCCGGCCTTTACTCCGGAATTTCAGCTTCGGGGTCACCATGCCCCGGACTTGGTGTGAGCTCGACGGAGGATGCTTGACTCGTGCTTGCACGAGTGCTTTTTCTCCGCTTGATTTCGGCGACTTGCTTCATTCGTTTGAACATGGCTGCACACAAGAACAAACACAAGACAAGAACAAAAACAAGATCGAACAAGTGTTCGGGTGAGCGTTAGTGAAAACGACAAACCCGAGCTTCTCCGAAATTGGTTTTCTTCTCACAACAACTTGCAAATGCACTAAAACAGAGGGGAAATATTTTTTTTTTTTTTGGGTTTTTGGGGCTGTAGTAAAGTTGAAGAACACGAAATTTTGGGAGAGCAACAAGTGAGCAAAGGAGGGGAGTGAAAGATGAGCTTGGAATGGTGAAGCTCCTCCTCCTGGGTGGTTTTTATAGCCAAGGAAGCAAGATGGCCGTTAGAAAGGGACAGAGCAACGGCCATATAGCCGTCGGGAGAAAGGAGCACAGGAAAAGGTGGGGCCAGGGGGTCGGCCGACCCCACCAGGTCGGCCGACCTGGCAGGTGGGCCTCCTGGCAGCCCCCTTTTTCCTATGTGTTCCCCAACGGCTAGGGGATTTGTCCCCTGCTGCCTTTTTGCTCAAAAAGCTCGACAAAAAATCTTTTCAAAATGGAAAGCCCAAAAACCTATTTTCTAAATTTTCAAAAATGCAAATGAGTTTTGAAAAATTCCAAGGTGGCTGGAAAAATTCAAAAATGCAGAAATGCAGTGGTCGGGAAAAATCAAAATGTGGTGGAAAGCAAATATGCAATTAAAAGAGCAAATATGGATAACTACCGGTTTAACCTCCCGGCGAGAGGACTCACCTTTTAAAGTCCGACGAGCGGGACTTTTCTCCGGCGTTCAGCTCGATGAAGCGTTGTCCGGTCCCGGAGATGAAGACACGGATGATGCTTCTTGTTTCATTCGCCACACCTTTTTGGTCTTTGTTGCGGTCGGTGGCTTCTCGGGCTTCGGAGGCTGCGGTTTTGCAGGCTTCACAGCCTGTTTCTTTGCAGACATCGGAGGTTGCTGCCTTGTGGACTTCGGAGGCTGTTGCTTAATGTGTGACCTTTGCCTCCTTGCCTTCATCAGTTGTTGCTGTGCAACCTTTTCCTTCTCAAGGAAGTTCCTCATGAATGTGATGAGGCTGTCCTTCTTTGGCGGAGTGACCTCCAGTTCCTTGATGTTGCTTGGGTTCGGCCCGTACTTGATACGGATCATGTTGCACTGTTCTTTCCGTGGCCGAAAGTCAAACTTCTCCTCCTTGCCATTGATGTGGAAGCGGATTTCTCTGGCTCCTACATCGATGCGAGCATCCGCAGTGCTGAGAAATGGGCGTCCCAGGATGAGCGGTGTGCTTTTCCCGACGTCCATGTCGAGCACCACGAAGTCGACGGGGATGAAGCAATCCCGGATTTTCACCGGAATATCTTCGGCGATCCCCGCCGGATAGCGGACCGTTGAATCGGCCAGCTGCAGCTGCATCGGCGTGGGGGATAGTGTGGTGTAGTTGAGCTTGTCGAAGACATCCTTCGGCATGACGCTCACACTTGCCCCAAGATCACATAAGGCATGGTCGAAGTTCTGTGTCCCGATCGAGCAGGTGATCGTGGGACACCCCGGATCTTTCTTCTTCTCAGGAAGCCGGTTGAGTATAGCAGCGCTACACTCTTTCGTCAGCTTGACAATTTCTGTGGTCGGTAGTGGGCGCTTGTTGCTGATAAGATCCTTGAGGTAGCGAGCGTACGTAGGTACTTGTATCGCATCCAGCAAGGGCACGTTGATGTGCAGCTTCTGGATCACCTCAACGAAGCGTGTGAACTGCTCGTCCACGGTGGGCTTCCTTCTTCTTTCAGGAAACGGCATGAGGTTCGTGTCATAGAACTCATGTGGGGCCGTTTTCCTGGGCGGCAGTTCTTCTTCTTCTGCCGGCTTCTCAGCTGATGTGTCCTTTCCTGCATGGTTAGGGTATGGCGGATCCCGAGTGTACTTACCTCCTCTCGTGGTAACCGCATTAACATTTTCTAAGGGGGTCTCGGGTTGCCCCGGGATTTTCCCCGACTCAGCAGTAGGAACAGCAGCAGCTAACTGAGCTAATTGAGTTTCTATCATTTTATTAAAGCTCAGCTGATTCTTGAGAGCAGAGGAAACACCCTCTATCTTAGTGTGGATGCTCTCAAGAGTCCTATCAGTGGTGGCAAGCTTTTTACTGATGTTATTATTAACCTTAGCTTGACCAAGCACAAGATCTTTCAAGGAGGGCTGATTATAACCGGAATTAAAACCAGAGAAGTTGCCAGAGTTACCTCCTTGGTAGTTGGGACGTGGTGGACCCCAACTTTGACCTCCTTGTGGACGGTAGCCGTTGTTGTTGTTGTTGCCCATGAACATTGCGTCCTCACGGGTCTCAGGGCAGTCATTGCCCGAGTGTCCCGTGTTGCCACAGACCTCGCAAGTCATACGAGCGTGTAGGCCTTTCACTTCTCCATTGGCTTGGTCGTCCATCTTCTTCATGAGAAGGTCAATCTTGGCGGCGAGCATGTCAACCTCCTTGACGGAGTGCATGCCTCGCTGGCGAGGTTGGAGGCGCTCTTCATTCCAACCTTGGTTGGACACCATCTTCTCGATCAAATCTTTTGCCTTGCTCACAGTGAGCGAGAAGAAGGCTCCACCAGCAGCAGCGTTGAGGTGGTCGCGGGCCGACGGAGTAAGCCCGTTATAGAAGTTCTGGATGATCAGCCAATCATCCATCCCGTGGTGGGGACATGCCAGGATGTATTCCTGGAGCCTCTCCCATGCCTCAGGAATCGACTCCTTCGACTCCTGCTGGAAGCTTGAGATCCTTCCGCGGAGGGCATTGGTCTTGCCCAGCGGGAAGAACTTTGCAAGGAACGCAGCTGAACACTTCTCCCAAGTGTTCACAGCTTCAAGGTTTGCGTAGAACCACTGTCTCGCTCTCCCAAGGAGAGAGAACGGGAACAGTCGAAGGCGAACAGCGTCGGGGGTGACGTCCTTCATTTTGAACGTGTTGCAAATCTCCAGGAATTGCTGGAGATGAGCACTAGCGTCCTCATTGGCTTTCCCACAGAATGGGCTAGCCTGCACCATGGTGATGAGACCGGTCTTGATCTCGAAGTTCGCATCTCCCACATTGCCAGCTGGTCCCGTAGGGATGTTGGCAGCGGAGGGAGCGGAGAACTCGCGGAGGGTCTTGTCGGCCATTTGCTCAGAGCTTGATGGTGCGGGAATGACAGGTTCGATTGGCCGAGTCTCCTTACGAGGAGGGGTGAGCCTGGCTCGTGTCCTTCTCAGGAGTGATTCAGGATCTTCAGTGAAGTTTGTCGGCAAGTCGAAACCAGTCATACACTACCCTGTTTTCATACAAAATGCAGAAAACAAAGCAAGGTTAGCCTGCCTAGGAGATAGCCTTAATAATTGCAACACTACTATATACATTAGTAATTTTTCTTAAATCATACGCCTTCCCCGGCAACGGCGCCAGAAATGCTTGTTGGCTTTTGCTAAGCCATATTAATAAATCATTCCTGGCACGGGGCCAGAAACGGTTCACTAATATGTCCCAGAGTCAAGTAGGTAAAATCCGCAAGCGCACGGAGAATACCGCTGTAGCATTTCACCCGGAAGTATTCAGGGTATCGTATTTGTTTATCCCAAAGGAAGGTTATGATCAAGAAGCGTTACTAACATATAAGATCATGTTAACAATTAGCAAGGATATCTAACCAAGACAAGCGGGTATATGATAATAACCGGGTAGTGTGACACACACAGAAGATTCCTACTGAATAAATAAAGTCTAGTGGAGGAAAGACTAGGCTAAGCTACTCCTACTATACATTCCTATACAGTTGCATAGCCTAAGTAGAATACATACAGACCCACACTTAGGTTCAGCAGTCAATAGTATAGCACTTCAGGCACGGACTTACCCCTGCATCCACAGGCGACTTCCGCCAAGAGCCTACGCACTAGCCTAGCGGGGAGGATTTCAAAGGACGGACAGGGCTGTCACCACCTGCCGCCTACCTCAACGAACCAGTAGACTAACGAATAATTGATGCAAATCAGTCACCCAAGTACCATACTTGCATGACCAAAGAGCACTCTGCCCCTCCGCGATTACTATTAACGAGGCAGAGCTACCGTACGAATACGATCACCAAACCCATGCTATACTTTATCAGCTAAAACTAAGCATAGAGACTATAACATATAAACTAGACTATAGTGACGGTATATAACTAGCATGACAATAGTAGTATAATAAATATAAACTACTATCACACAAGTAGACTATACTATCACATATATGGATCACAATATCAAACAAGAAACTCATGACCCAAGCACAACTATATAGAAAAAATATATATATTGATAAGAGCAAAGTCTTACAAAAGGGAAAAGATACAAGAGCCATACCAATTCCAAGTGAAGACTTGGGACTAGAGAGCTCTAGACTCAGCCTAACTCCACTAAAACTCCAAGAACTACTACTAGCAAGAGAGAAATGCTTCTTGTGGTGTGTGTTGAGTGTGAAGGCACACCCTCCTATTTATAGCCTCAATAGGTCGGCAAGGGAGAGTAACCGCCACGGAAGGCACCTCAAACCGTCATCAGGAGTCGCGGAGGAGCCAACACGTGGAAGCCCAGGCGGAGAGGGCGCCCGGCCGGGTCGGCCGACCTGACCAGGTCGGCCGACCTGGGGGTGGCCCCTCCTGGCCTGTGCTTTCTCCAGGTGGCTGTCCTGTGGGCCCTGACGTCGGTTTGCGCGGTATTACAGGGAGTTACGTCGGTTAAGTGCTGAAAATGGGCCCTTCAATCCGTGTGACGTCCATGTGGCACTCTCTGATTGGTCAAAAGTGCGTTTTCTTGCCTTTTGAGGTGTTTCCTTCACATTTCCTCCTGCATGCACAAAGTTCTCCAAGTACAAGTGGAACTATATTATTGTGCTAAAGCATGCGTGTATGAAATGCCAAATTCTCCTTTATTTGAGTATAGTTGACGGTTAAAAATGGTACTTAACAGCCGTCAACAATGGTCAAGCCCGGAGAAGGATTGCTCCTGAACCATGGCTATAAAGCCAGGGTGGAGTTCATAGCCAGATGCACGAATTGGGTTCGCAGAGGGAGGTATCTCACAAAACTCGCCCTTTGGAGCAGAGAATTGGTATAAAGGTTGTGGCTCCTTCGTAGAACTTTGAAATAGGAACAAAATAAAATAAAATAAAAAAGATATACAAGGACAAACTAGGTTCAAAGATAATTCAGCAACCGTTCCCCGACAACGGCGCCACCAAGCTTGTTAACTCCAGCTGTCACTCATGGTAATAAACCGCAAGCATACGGCTGTCGAAGTAGCTTTCACCCAGGAGTATTCCAAGGGTATCGAAATCCACAGGGAACGTGTGTGGACTATCAAAGAATCGGGCTCGTCCAGAGACAACAAGAATATGGTAGGCGAGGGTAGAGAGGATTCTATGATGGATTGGACTAAGGACAAGGTAAGGTTGAACTCTAATGCTTACTTTGGGCGCAGGCTTCCCCCTGGTCTGCCAGGACGTTCCGCCCTACAGCTCTACGACGTACCCGAACATGGAGGGTTACTAAGAATGGACAGGACTATCACCACCTACTGTCTACCTCTTCAATCCGTGGAGCACGCGGCAATCAAAGGCAATATATAGCCTAGACACCATGCCTATGCTATGAATTACTACTCTAATCTTGATCAAAGACTAAAGCATTCAATTACAAACGATGAACCTGTAAGCATGTAAAGAGCAGATCTTATTGAATCAAAGGAACAATACCATAGAAGAATCCTGAAGACTTACTTAAAATGGCAAGACTCCACCGAGGTACAAGATTAGGGAAGAGTGCCGACAGGCCGGCACTTTAGGGATCAACTAGGAGCCTCCACGTGCAAGCTCAGGAGAATAGGGCGTAGGCCTGGGTCGGCCGACCTAGGGTGGTCGACCAACCTATGGCTGGGCCCTCCTAGCTTGTGCTTCCTTAGGGTGGCTGCCAGGTGGGTCCTCATCCCAGATGTCGGGGTTGTTTTGTGTGTTTCTTCGGTGTAGTACTGAAAATGGGCCCTTCAATGCATGTGCTCTCTCCTGATTGACTGAAGATGTGTTTTCTCCCTTAATTACTTGTGTTTTATTAATACTCCATGCTAAATCACCTGCATACACATAATCACTGAAACTTGTGGAATTTGTTAGTAATAAACTCCTACCACTAGTTGGTTATTTATTTTGTAGTTTTTATGCAAGCAAATGACTGTCATATTTAGCACTTAAGGACCATCAACAAGTACTATGTGTTTTCATATACTTTGCAGCCCCTAAATGTGATAAGGTTATTTTGATGCCATATTAGTCTAGAAAATTCCTTCTTTGATAAAAAGTCATATTTGCTGCAATTCTTCAAGAGAAATTGAAACATGAGTTGAAAATACTTTCTATTCTCCTTCCACATGTTTTCCAAGTGCTTTTGGAAATAAAAGTGATTTGAAACAAAATGAGATTTTTAAACTCAAAAGAAGAAAATAGATTCTAGTTTTCCACCTAAACTTGTCTAATAATTTAAATCTTTTCGAAAGTATTTTTTACCAAAGTCCTTTTACAAAATTGTAGAGTTGATTATTTTGAACATCTTTCATATTCAAAACTTCTTCTCATGCCCAACCTTTTGGTCGAAATTGGTCCTATTGTGGAATCAAGTGAGTTTTTCTTCTTGAACCAAATATTCTCCATATATTGGTCCATAAAAGTGTTTTAGACTCACATATTCTCAAGAGAAGTGATAATCCATGAACTTTCATGCTTTACTCTAATTTTGATACATACGTGCTTTTATAGCTGTTTATTATCATCTTTTTCTCTATGCCACATAAGCACATGTTTTGTTATCATAAATGTGGATCATAATCATCGTGAAGAGATCAAAGATCAGCAACAATCATTTTGGAAATATCAAAAAATATGGGTGATTTGAAAGTGAAGATAGCCACACTTGCAAGCACATACTTCATTTTTACATATGGATTTCATTGGTCTCATCTTGATGGAATGAGTATAAAGATTCAGATTTGGACCATGGATAAATTGGATATATGGTTGGAAATGTATTCTAGTGTAATGATTGATATATACTCCAAGTATTGTTGGTTGATTTGGTCATTTGCAACATGAATTCCAAGTAAAATATTAATGGCCATGGTCAAGCTTTCAAGGGCATGGCAAGATGATTTTTCTACCATGGAGAATCTAGTGGTTGTCTCATATATGATTTTGCTATATTTATTATGAAGACAACAGTCAATCCTCTTAATGCAAGTACTCATTATGAATGATGATATTCAAAGAAGGAAATCTTTAATTCCGGTCATACATGAAAAATAAATTAAAGATTATTTCAATTGAAGATTGCATATGCCTACCATCTATTCTAATGTGTCACCGGGAGGTTTGGTCACCAAGGATGATGTTGATTCTTCCATGAATACAAATGGTTAAGGACTTGGAAAAAGAGATTAGCAATGTCAAACCTCTTCAAGATATTGGTAGACATGGGCATGATCTTGAGATGATGGTTTTAGAATGCTCAATGCTATATGGTGGGTCTACTAAGAAGAAGTTTGTGGAGGGAGCAAACATGACTTGCTATATTCATCATGAAGATAATGAACTCCTATTTGTGCAAGCTCAATATGATAAGATGACAATGAAGTGGAAATCAAATTTTTGGCCATTCATAAGAACAAAATCATTGGAAAGTGTTTCAACATTATATGGATACATCATCTATATATGCTATTGAGTTGATTTTCAAGAAGAATTTGGACGGTTGGCATACATTCTTAACGTTTTTATATAAAGAAAAGCCAAATTTTCTAATTGCAACACATTTTGAGGAAACTTGCCTTTGTGGCTGATGAAGACCAAGAAAAACAAGTGGACCAAAATCATATCAAAGACAACAAGAACAAATGCAATATATGCTTGAGAAGTATACTATGAAGATGGTTGCCTATGAGATCAACAAAGCAAGCCATGAAGTGAAATTAACCTATTTGGAAGTCCACAAGCATCATGAACATCTTGAAAGACTCCAAAATGTAATGATCTCATCATGAATCTATGGGACTCGAGAAGATTTGGAGAATTGGCTCACAAATGAAGAAAGATAAAGTTGACAAATAAAGCCAATCGTCAAGTATCAATGTTATATATGTGGTATTTTATGACCATCCTATTTCCAAAATCTTTCTCTTGAATGCAAAATGATATTGATTTAATTCCATGCATTTGTGTTCATACTTTTTTAAGTATATATGCATAGGATTACATGAGCTTAGTGACACTATTGGATATCATGTTCTTTATATGTGAATCCTAAATGCATCATTATTTAGTATTAGATTGACTTGCTTATCTTTATGTTTATGATATCTCACATATTATTGTGTTGAAAGTGCTTCATGTCATTTTGTATTAAATCTTCATCTTTTTATCATGATATGTTTCCTTAATCGGCTTATGCCTTATTTATTCATATCCTTGTAATCCATCTCACATGTCATGTGTTTTCAAGTTCACATATCTTATCATGACTTGTTGAAAATTTGCTATGTGTTTTTATATCCTTTGATGACATGATGCTCAAATGCATGCACGCTTCTAAATATATCTTGACATGCATCAAGTCTTAAATAATATTATATATGACATATGCATGTTATTCTCTATCATATGCTTGTATGGCCATGAATACTCCAAATATAGGATATTCTCCTCAATTGTTATCAATGGCAAGTGCATACCTCACACAAGTAATTCAAATATTTGTATGCACAAATCCTAGAGGGTTTATCCTTTGTTTTGTGAAATTGAGACTAACATCTTTGTTGCAAGCTCATTCTTTGGTTTAGACTTATAAACGGAGAAGTGATGGTCAATGAATAGGGGGAGCCTTATATCCATATTCATTATGAAAGGAATGAAGAATGGTGAAAATATCCTATAACCATGAGTTATAATGAGATCCTTTAAAATATGATGAAGCTCATGGGGTATTATCTTCAAGGATATCATTTCCATAGCTTTTTGAGTACATAAGTTGTTTTTATGCCTACCTATCTATTACTCATGTTTATTGTGCAATATGTTGCTTGTGTAGCTCTTTGTGATCTAATAACTTATATTTACTTTGGTTCATGAAAATGTGCCTTTATATAATTTGCACTTCATGACAAATCTTTTATAATATACTTGCCTTCTTGGACCAAAAGATATAGTGTAAAATTCTCTCCTATTTGTTACATGATTAATGCATATGTGTATCTTGAATATTCTACTATGCATGGTTTGAGGGGGAGTTACACTATGCTTTTTGAGACTAATGGGTTTGCTATGTTTTTACATGGATATTTCTTTAAAGATGAACACATATCAAAAGGTAACTCTTGTTTTTGCTCTATATTGTTAAGTTGCTTACCTTCGATGATGGTGCCAAATGATAGAACAAATTTTCCTTCGTGCTTGTTAAATAACAGTGTGCTTATGAATATGATGTTTATTTTATATATGCTCACCCTATTAGTTACAAAGAAATTGCTCTATTCTCTGTTCTCTGTGACCTCGAGACTAACATTTTATTGAGCTTCACATGCTTTACTTTAGTCTCAGTGGATCAATAAGGGTGACTCCAAAGTTGTCTTTCCCCTTCACATGACGTTGCTCTCTTGCCCTTTTTTTGGGTGCTTGATGCCAAAGGGGGAGAAGAATGAAAGAATTACAAAATGAGGATCAAAAAAAGAATGAAAATGGAGAAAAGGATGGTACAAAAGGAAAGTGTGTATATGGTTATTTATATTTTATATTTTATATCTATTTCTATGCACATGATTATAATAAGGAGTGCTCACTTTACGGCTAGTGTTTCAATTGTTGAAACTAACCCCTCTAGTGATTCTAGAGATAAATCTTATCAATTATATTTTATATGAGGGTGTTGTCATCAATCACCAAAAAGGGGGAAATTGAATAGTCTAAGTCTATAGCCTTGACTTAATGATGAGTTTTGGTGATAGATGAAAATGATTGTTGGAACTAACCTTTTCTATGAGTTTGTGAGCTTTCATGTGTATGATTAGGCTCCGACATCAAGCTAAAAGGTCAAGCTATGAAATCAAGCTAAAACATTGATATCAAGTGTTGAGAGGTCACATGTTGAGAATCAACGCATTATAATTGATGAAGATGCTTGACAAGAGATCATGATATGAATTGATGAAGATAATGGTGAAATGATTATCACTCTTGCTTGAAGCACTCAAGACACATTATGGAAGGTGATTAAAGATTAAGAGTTGAAGGTCCCAATGTGGTGATGTGAAAATAATTGAAGTTGAGATTATTCATTGATAATTTAAAGATGAGTGACCATTAACACAAGAAAAGAATCAAGACTTGAGAAAGTGAAAATATCAATTTGGTGATCAAAATGATAGTGAGCATATTGATGGTGATGGATATAAAATAGCATTACACGGAAAGGTAGTGAAGGATGAGCAAGACTTGACTGTGAGTGGCCATGCAAGGGTGAAGGGCAAGCAAGAGGCTTAGCGCCGAAGGACCATAGGCAATGGTGAAGAGCGAGTGAAGGCTTGACGCGATGAACCATGAAAGCCCATGTGAAGCAATGAATTATCTGCATCACTCATTTGATGGAAAACAAAATCATGCACCCGAAGTGGATATTCGCCCAAGGCAAAGGTATAAACTATAGGAATTTTCTTTCTCCGGTCTTGGTGATTAGTGGAGAAAGACCGGGTTGCTAGAATAGTTTTCCATACTATTAAGAGGGGTCTATATGATTACTTGATTTCTACCATGTGTTGAGAATCTCAATCTTGCATATGCATAATCTCCTTGACATGGTGCTAATATTTGCAAAAGTGTTTTGCAAATGATTGAGGCTCATGTGTATTCCTTGAAGGTTTCTCTTTTGGACAATATTTTGTATTTTCTCCATTGTTTTGGGGTCAATAAATCAGTAGGGATGTGTAGCCGTCTGAATTATCTTTCTGGAATGTCCAAGATCATGAAAATCGGACTTAAGAGTCAAAAGTTATGGCCATTTTTGTGAAGGTTGGTCTTGTTGATTGAGCTTTGAGCAAATTGGTGGGAGTCAAGTGTGTCTTGGCTTGTTGCTCTTAGAGGTTGTCGCCTCCTAGACGGCTTGGTGGTGTGAAAACCGTGAGCCCTTCAAGAAGATTATGAAGGTGGCCCAGTGTTCTTGTGAGAGGTCTTGTGCTCACCTCGTAGGAGTGGTGAAGGGCAACTCTAGCGGAGTCGAGGTTTGGAGAGGTTTAAGAGATTGATTTGACTTAAAATCAAGTTGCTCTTGTGTGAGCCCTTCTTGTTGGAGAAGTGCATACTTGATAGAGAAGCAAATCAACGATTTGAATCCACCTCAACATGGAGTAGGGGTGACCCGCAAGTCACCGAGACCACGGTAAAAAATTTGGTGTCTCCCTTGTGGTTTGTCTATTTGTTATCATTTAGTTTATGCTCTATACATTCTTGCAACCTCATATACAAACAGCCCAAGTTACTTGTTTAGTTCTGATATCTATTTAGTATTTTACTTGTGCGTCTCTTATTCATGTAACTTACCTTACTAGAATTATTTTGCTCTCATGTCACCCTAGGATTGCAAACCTTGACTTAGGCATTAGAGTGATGTGCTTCTCTTGTATCAATAAAATGAATAGCTCTATTTATAATGCTCATGATCAATTATTTTAACCATCTAGTCAGTATCCTAGATCCTACAAGTGGTATCAGAGCTGAGGTCTCTCTTTAGTGGATTTAACCATCCCGAGAGTATAAGGATGACGAAGTTATAGGCTTCCAACCTCAAACTAGTCCAGTCTCAACCAGACCGGCCCGTCCGATCTCTCTGTAATGGCTCTTCAGGAACTGGCAGCTCTCTATGCTCGGCTGATTTCCATACTGATCGGAATGTCCGGTCAGTAGAACAGACCATTGTTGACGGCTGTTAAGTACCATTTTCAACCGTCAACTATACTCAAATAAAGGAGAATTTGGCATTTCATACACGCATGCTTTATCACAATAATATAGTTCCACTTGTACTTGGAGAACTTTGTGCATGCAGGAGGAAATGTGAAGGAAACACCTCAAAAGGCAAGAAAACACACTTTCGACCAATCAGAGAGCGCCACATGGACGTCACACGGATTGAAGGGCCCATTTACAGCACTTAACCGACGTAACTCCCTGTAATACCGCGGGAACCGACCTCAGGACCCACCTGCCAGCCTCCCCAAGAAAGCACAGGCCAGGAGGGGCCACCCCCAGGTCGGCCGACCTGGTCAGGTCGGCCGACCCAGCCGGGCGCCCTCTCCGCCTGGGCTTCCACGTGTTGGCTCCTCCGTGACTCCTGATGACGGTTTGAGATGCCTTCCGTGGCGGTTACGCTCCCTTGCCGACCTATTGAGGCTATAAATAGGAGGGTGTGCCTTCACATTCAACACACACCACAAGAAGCATTTCTCTCTTGCTAGTAGTAGTTCTTAGAGTTTTAGTGGAGTTAGGCTGAGTCTAGAGCTCTCTAGTCCCGAGTCTTCACTTGGAATTGGTATGGCTCTTGTATCTTTTCCCTTTTGTAAGACTTTGCTCTTATTAATATATATCTATTTTCTATATAGTTGTGCTTGGGTCATGAGTTTCTTGTTTGATTTTGTGATCCATATATGTGATAGTATTGTCTACTTGTGTGATAGTAGTTTATATTTATTATACTACTATTGTCATGCTAGTTATATACCGTCACTATAGTCTAGTGTATATGTTATAGTCTCTATGCTTAGTTTTAGCTGATAAGGTATAGCATGGGTTTGGTGATCGTATTCGTACGGTAGCTCTGCCTCGTTAATAGTAATCGCGGAGGGGCAGAGTGCTCTTTGGTCATGCAAGTATGGTACTTGGGTGACTGATTTGCATCAATTATTCGTTAGTCTACTGGTTCGTTGAGGTAGGCGGCAGGTGGTGACAGCCCTGTCCGTCCTTTGAAATCCTCCCCGCTAGGCTAGTGCGTAGGCTCTTGGCGGAAGTCGCCTGTGGATGCAGGGGTAAGTCCGTGCCTGAAGTGCTATACTATTGACTGCTGAACCTGAGTGTGGGTCTGTATGTATTCTACTTAGGCTATGCAACTGTATAGGAATGTATAGTAGGAGTAGCTTAGCCCAGTTTTTCCTCCACTAGACTTTATTTATTTAGTAGGAATCTTCTGTGTGTGTCACACTACCCGGTTATTATCATATACCCGCCTGTCTCGGTTAGATATCCTTGCTAATTGTTAACATGATCTTATATGTTAGTAACGCTTCTTGATCATAACCTTCCTCTGGGATAAACAAATACGATACCCTGAATACTTCCGGGTGAAATGCTACAGCGGTATTCTCCGTGCGCTTGCGGATTTTACCTACTTGACTCTGGGACATATTAGTGAACCGTTTCTGGCCCCGTGCCGGGAATGATTTATTAATATGGCTTAGCAAAAGTCAACAAGCATTTCTGGCGCCGTTGCCGGGGAAGGCGTATGATTCAAGAAAAATTACTAATGTATATAGTAGTGTTGCAATTATTAAGGCTATCTCCTAGGCAGGCTAACCTTGCTTTGTTTTCTGCATTTTGTATGAAAACAGGGTAGTGTATGACTGGTTTCGACTTGCCGACAAACTTCACTGAAGATCCTGAGTCACTCCTGAGAAGGACACGAGCTAGGCTCACCCCTCCTCGTAAGGAGACTCGGCCAATCAAACCTGTCATTCCCGCACCATCAAGCTCTGAGCAAATGGCCGACAAGACCCTCCGCGAGTTCTCCGCTCCCTCCGCTGCCAACATCCCTACGGGACCAGCTGGCAATGTGGGAGATGCGAACTTCGAGATCAAGACCGGTCTCATCACCATGGTGCAGGCTAGCCCATTCTGTGGAAAAGCCAATGAGGACGCTAGTGCTCATCTCCAGCAATTCCTGGAGATTTGCAACACGTTCAAAAAGAAGGACAGCCTCATCACATTTATGAAGAACTTCCTTGAGAAGGAAAAGGTCGCACAGCGACAACTGATGAAGGCAAGGAGGCAAAGGTCACACATTAAGCAACAGCCTCCGAAGTCCCCAAGGCAGCAACCTCCGAGGTCTGCAAAGAAACAGGCTGAGAAGCCTGCAAAACCGCAGCCTCCGAAGCCCGAGAAGCCACCGACCGCAACAAAGACCAAGAAGGTGTGGCGAACGAAACAAGAAGCATCATCCGTGTCTTCATCTCCGGGACCGGACAACGCTTCATCGAGCTGAACGTCGGAGAAAAGTCCCGCTCGTCGGACTTTAAAAGGTGAGTCCTCGCCGGGAGGTTAAACCGGTAGTTATCCATATTTGCTCTTTTAATTGCATATTTACTTTCCACCACATTTTGATCTTTCCCGACCACTGCATTTCTGCATTTTTGAATTTTTCCAGCCACCTTGGAATTTTTCAAAACTCATTTGCATTTTTTGAAAATTTAGAAAATAGGTTTTTGGGCTTTCCATTTTGAAAAGATTTTTTTGTCGAGCTTTTTGAGCAAAAAGGCAGCAGGGGACAAATCCCCTAGCCGTTGGGGAACACATAGGAAAAAGGGGGCTGCCAGGAGGCCCACCTGCCAGGTCGGCCGACCCCCTGGCCCCACCTTTTCCTGTGCTCCTTTCTCCCAACGGCTATATGGCCGTTGCTCTGTCTCTTTCTAACGGCCATCTTGCTACCTTGGCTATAGAAACTGCCCAGGAGGAGGAGTTTCACCATTCCAAGCTCATCTTTCACTCCCCTCCTTTGCTCACTTGTTGCTCTCCCAAAATTTCGTGTTCTTCAACTTTACTACAGCCCCAAAAACCCAAAAAAATATTTCCCCTCTGTTTTAGTGCATTTGCAAGTTGTTGTGAAAAGAAAACCAATTTCGGAGAAGCTCGGGTTTGTCGTTTTCACTAACGCTCACCCGAACACTTGTTCGATCTTGTTTTTGTTCTTGTCTTGTGTTTGTTCTTGTGTGCAGCCATGTTCAAACGAATGAAGCAAGTCGCCGGAATCAAGCAGAGAAAAAGCACTCGTGCAAGCACGAGTCAAGCATCCTCCGTCGAGCTCACACCAAGTCCGGGGCATGGTGACCCCGAAGCTGAAATTCCGGAGGAAAGGCCGGCCTTGCTCATCACCGAGGAGCATCTCGACATCAAGGACGACCGCGAGGGCCAAGCCATCGCGCTCATGAGAGAACGGCCATTCGCCCACACCCGACGCTTCGATCCGGACTTCCTCGAGAAAATAGGTATGAGAGAAGAATTTGCCTCTATTTTTCGCACTATGGGTTGGCTAAATTTCGTAGAAGTAGATGAGCCGGGTTCTCGTTTGCTTACTATGCAGTTTTTATGCACCCTTAG
Organism: Eleusine indica; assembly: GCA_030378355.1. NCBI lineage: Eukaryota > Viridiplantae > Streptophyta > Magnoliopsida > Poales > Poaceae > Eleusine > Eleusine indica. The sequence continues at coordinate 19,346,335 of CM059499.1, forward strand.
AAAGTATGATGAAGGCATTTCTTTTCGCTTGTTTGGGCAAGAGCGCTTGGTCACATGGGGTGATCTTCATGCTATGCTAGGTCTAAATCCTAAATGTAGGCTAGACTTAGATAAAGCGCTAAAGGGGTTCCATAAAGAAAGTTTTTGGAAAAAGATTTCCGGAAACGAGTGGGGTCCCAAGCCTAGAACAAGTGCCATCCATAATCCTACACTTAGATTTATGCATGTGTGGTTGGCTATGACCTTGTTTCCTCGAGGTGACATTAGGGTTGTCCGGCAAGATGAATTGAAAATACTTTATGCCATGGTTAAGAAAATTAGGGTGTCACCCGCGGAATGCATGATTGATCAATGGTTAGACAATATAAAGTTGACAGGACCAATTGAGTGCACCTCTTTAGTTACTCGCATTGCGCAGAATTGTAGTCTGCTTGAGAATGTTCATGTTGAATATTTGACGGTAGATAGAGAATTTCTAGGCGAGGACTATTTTGTGCAAGGACATACTTTGAAACATGGTTCAAATAATACCTTGATCTATCACTTTCCCGGGTATACAAATGAATTCCCGTTACCTAACCCGGGTCTTCGTTTGTATCACTGTCGGGCACTAACCCTCCCACTTGAGCCAGTGGGAGAAGTTCGCAGGCATAGTGTTTCAGGGCGACCGACACGTTCCCGTAGGCATATGGAACCTACACCGGAGTTTCGCACTCCGACCGGAGATCCGGTATGGGAGCAGCCCCCGCCACAGGACGAGGCGGGTGCATCAACATGGCAGGCCGGAGCATGGGAATCTCAGTACGATTACCCCATGCAGACGTCATCAAGTTCAAGCGGACCGCCATCCTTTGCCACTCGGTCATTCTCATCCCGTGGGTTCCGTGAACTCAACTATGGGATGTCCGAGTTGACAAGGAGGGTGGACGACATTGATTTGCGCACCGAGAGCATGCAACAAACTCTCACGCAACATGTCGCCGACACCCAGCAATGGCAGAATTTCAGCGACAACCAATTCCGCCAGCTGAACGCGATGATGGCTCAGAATCAGAACAATTGGGATGCCTTCTTCCGCTCCCAAGGCTACGACCCGAAACAGCAGATATGAGCAAGAACAAGCTTGGGGGAGGACCTCCCTTTTCACGGTAACTTGTATCTTTCCCTTTCTCTTTATTTCTTGCATTTGCTAAATCTAAAAATCCATAAAAATTTGCAAAACATAAAAAGAACAAAAATATTTCCCTTTTTCATGCGCGGTATGAATGTGTATAATTTTCCTATGTTGAGATGATGAATAGTTGCTCTGTCCTTTATTCCTCTCTAATGCTAGTTTACAACTTAGTACTCTCTCAAGAGTTAGGTTTGTTGGTAAATCTTGCCTTGAACTTGAATCTTGTGGGTAGCATATGCATTCTCTAGTTCTAAGTTGTTGAGAGGTATGATATGATAGATAGGGCTGCTATGATCTTGCTCAACGTAAAGCTTGAATTCCGGAGTTTTATTTTTCAAAATGACAAATTGATAAGTTCCTCAATGATGAAATTCCCACCACAGCCATATGTAGTGTTTACATTTGAAAACCTTTACACATATGCTGCTTGTTTCACATTGAGCTTAGTCAAAATTGTTGTGACCCTAGTAGAACTCTTTTCATGCTTTCTTGATCAAGATCATGTACACACATCCACCGCCATGAGCTATCCTTCTAAATCAAGAAGATAGCATCCACCATATCCACCATATCCACCGTGAGCTATTCTTCTACACCGGAAGAAAGCCACTATCCATCCATCTATCCAAAGAAACACTCCATATATCCATTACAAAATTCCTCTCTCAAAGTATTCATTGCAAACTAGGACTATGGCTATGCAAAAAAAAAAAAGAAAAGAAAAAAAAAATGCTCAAAAAAGAGAGCAAGCAAAAGATAGCCATAGCCTAGAAACTCCAAAAGAGAGAAGGAAAATTCAAAAAGGAGTTATTTCTTCCCATCCACCATTCCTCCGTTCTCCCACACACTTGCACATCTTGATCAAGATTGTTTGAATTGATGTTTTTCTTGGATCCGGTCTTTTGACATAGCAATATTATGTGAACATGAGTGCTTCATATATCCCTACCTTGAGCTCCACATAAAGCCTTATTTAGAAGTAGGTGATTATAGGCAACACTTTGCCTTGGTGAGGAATCATACACATATTGAGTGATCCGAGAGAATCATTTGAGGAACTTGGTTTTTATTTTCAAAATCTTTTGAAAACCTCCGGAACAACATAGCGGAATCTAGAGCAAGTGATTGGTGCCCTGCAATTGTTCTATCTCTCAACCGCCCAAGACAATGAGGTGTAAAAGCCCCATGGATCGAGGTAAATGGGTAAGTTATGCGCCAATATATTTAATTCTAGGAAGAGTACTTTGTTGTGCGCATAGTATTATTGAGGAGTAGGACATTGTAGCAACTCCTGATCAACAACTTAAGTTTATCTTTGCTTCGGGACGAGCAAAGGGTAAGCTTGGGGGAGTTTGTTGACGGCTGTTAAGTACCATTTTCAACCGTCAACTATACTCAAATAAAGGAGAATTTGGCATTTCATACACGCATGCTTTATCACAATAATATAGTTCCACTTGTACTTGGAGAACTTTGTGCATGCAGGAGGAAATGTGAAGGAAACACCTCAAAAGGCAAGAAAACACACTTTCGACCAATCAGAGAGCGCCACATGGACGTCACACGGATTGAAGGGCCCATTTACAGCACTTAACCGACGTAACTCCCTGTAATACCGCGGGAACCGACCTCAGGACCCACCTGCCAGCCTCCCCAAGAAAGCACAGGCCAGGAGGGGCCACCCCCAGGTCGGCCGACCTGGTCAGGTCGGCCGACCCAGCCGGGCGCCCTCTCCGCCTGGGCTTCCACGTGTTGGCTCCTCCGTGACTCCTGATGACGGTTTGAGATGCCTTCCGTGGCGGTTACGCTCCCTTGCCGACCTATTGAGGCTATAAATAGGAGGGTGTGCCTTCACATTCAACACACACCACAAGAAGCATTTCTCTCTTGCTAGTAGTAGTTCTTAGAGTTTTAGTGGAGTTAGGCTGAGTCTAGAGCTCTCTAGTCCCGAGTCTTCACTTGGAATTGGTATGGCTCTTGTATCTTTTCCCTTTTGTAAGACTTTGCTCTTATTAATATATATCTATTTTCTATATAGTTGTGCTTGGGTCATGAGTTTCTTGTTTGATTTTGTGATCCATATATGTGATAGTATTGTCTACTTGTGTGATAGTAGTTTATATTTATTATACTACTATTGTCATGCTAGTTATATACCGTCACTATAGTCTAGTGTATATGTTATAGTCTCTATGCTTAGTTTTAGCTGATAAGGTATAGCATGGGTTTGGTGATCGTATTCGTACGGTAGCTCTGCCTCGTTAATAGTAATCGCGGAGGGGCAGAGTGCTCTTTGGTCATGCAAGTATGGTACTTGGGTGACTGATTTGCATCAATTATTCGTTAGTCTATTGGTTCGTTGAGGTAGGCGGCAGGTGGTGACAGCCCTGTCCGTCCTTTGAAATCCTCCCCGCTAGGCTAGTGCGTAGGCTCTTGGCGGAAGTCGCCTGTGGATGCAGGGGTAAGTCCGTGCCTGAAGTGCTATACTATTGACTGCTGAACCTGAGTGTGGGTCTGTATGTATTCTACTTAGGCTATGCAACTGTATAGGAATGTATAGTAGGAGTAGCTTAGCCCAGTTTTTCCTCCACTAGACTTTATTTATTTAGTAGGAATCTTCTGTGTGTGTCACACTACCCGGTTATTATCATATACCCGCCTGTCTCGGTTAGATATCCTTGCTAATTGTTAACATGATCTTATATGTTAGTAACGCTTCTTGATCATAACCTTCCTCTGGGATAAACAAATACGATACCCTGAATACTTCCGGGTGAAATGCTACAGCGGTATTCTCCGTGCGCTTGCGGATTTTACCTACTTGACTCTGGGACATATTAGTGAACCGTTTCTGGCCCCGTGCCGGGAATGATTTATTAATATGGCTTAGCAAAAGTCAACAACCATCCGGTCTCTTCATCTCGAACGATCCCAGAGAGCACCAGTTCTGCGTCCACTCTGTCCCGCGCCTTCATCATACAAACCGGACCGTTCGGTTTGTAGACCAGGCTGTCCGGTCTCTGTTGATCTTCATGCAGGCAGATTCCTTGCAGACTCCTTCCTGATCTCCTAGTGACCGTACGGTCTAGTCACTACTGACCGACCGTCCGATCTCTCTATCCAAAAGCTGAAACTTCTTGTCCTCGCTTGACTTTGTTTCCCGGCTTCTTCCAACAGCTCCTTGGCTTCTCCACTGTCACCTAGTGCATGTGATTTCACTGAGCATCCATGCACATCACCGACTTGCGTGACCTAAAGAGACATGACCTAGACCCCCTTGATAGTCCATTTTTTCATATGGACTCAAAGCGCTAACAACTAGACAGGTGTTCCAAACACTTTCTTCATAGCTTGTCCTTAGCCTTGATCCATCTCCATAAACCCTTGGACTCCATCAAGCTCGCTAGCCTCCATACTTGTGGTCATTGTCATCCATTGCCAAGGCAACCATCATCGATCATCATTAAGTAATAAGAGGTTTCCTACACGCACAACACTCGTGTAGATATTAGTCATATTTTATGTTTGTCATTCATCACCAAAACATTCATACCTTGGGGTGACCTCAATGGTCATGATCCTTACATGCCACCAATAAGCATAAGAGAAGTGCTAATAATGATAATGAGAACTCATTAAAATTATGGCATTGTCATTTAGGCCACATTTTTAGGGGGAGAATGGAGTGTCTCATTCAGGTAGAGATACTTCATCCATTTGACTTCTCTGATTTAGACCACAGTGTCAAATGTATTAGAGGAAAGTTTGTAAAGAGAATTAAGAAGGATGGAGCAACGCGTAGTTTGGGTGTCTTAGAGATCATTCACACTGATATATGCAGTCCTTTTTATTTTAAATCAGTTGATGATTTTAATTCTTTCATTACCTTCACTGATGATTTCTCTCGCTGTGAATATATTTTTCCAACATGTGAACGGTCGGAGGCACTTGAGAAATTTAAAGTTTTTAAGGCTGAAGTAGAAAATCAGCATAATGCTAAGATTAAAGTAGTGCGATCAGACAAAGGCGGAGAATATTATAGAAGGCAGACTCCTTATGGATAAATTCGTGGTCCTTTTGCTAAGTATTTGTAGGAAAATGGCATAGTCGTTCAATATTCAACTCTTGGCGAACCTCAGCAAAATGGCATGGCTGAGAGATGCAACTGTATATTAAATGACATGGTGTAGAGCATGCTTATTAATTCTACGCTTTGAGTGAGTTTGTGGATGGAGGCATTAAAGACCGCCACATACATAATTAATCATGTTTCATCTAAGTTGCTCTCTAATACCCTATGAATTATGGACTGGTAGGAAACCAAACATAAATTATTTGCACCTGTAGGGTTGTTGGCCAAAGAAAAATTATTTAATCCACATGTTAGAAAGCTGGATTCTAAGACTATAAGTTGTCATTTTATCCATTATCCTGAAAAGTCTAAAGGGTATTGATTTTATTGTTGAAATATTACCGCTAAATTTTTTGAGACTAGACTCATAGTTTTCTTTGAATATAACGGACGCTCAGTGGCTAGGGTAATTAATCTTGAGGAAATTTGAGGTTGCACATACCATTAATGAAAATTGGGGAGTGCCCACGGGACTTGAGCATAATAGTGAGGACATCGTGGATGATGGGGTGCCATATGCTAATAAACAATTAGTGGAACCTCAACATGTCACCGCTGAAAATAATGAACCTCAACCTGTTAGAAGATCACTATGAGAAAGAATGTCTGCCATTTCCACTACAAGAAAATCGGTCTAATGCCATGGTTTTTGTCACAACAATGTGATTTTTGTTACAATATATGAGGTTTATTGTGACAATAGTACATTTTGGTTGTGATAGGTTGATATGTTGCCACCATCTACGTATTGTTGTTATCGACACATATTCCCGACAATAGATTTATAGGGCATCATGAGACCAAGAACTTGATGGTTAAGACACAGCGCCCAATTGCTTTCTGATTTTGAGTTGTGACTTGCCGAGTGATTCCTCTTTAGTAATTATCTGAACAGATCATGAATTAGGAAGACCTCTTGAAAAAAGTTCCCAATAGATCTGGTGCGCCGATTAGGTGCACCTGATTAGATGTAGTCTATGACCCTTATATAATTTAGAGACTGACAAATAATGCAAGAGTCTGATAACATTGACTCTGTACACAATGTTTTATAAAAGCATATTCTCACAAAAAACCATCAAGTCTGAGCAATCAACCTCCTGATTTTAAAACTAGGGGCTCAGTCTACATGACATCAATCATGTCGACCAATTATTATAAGCAGAGTGATATACACCCTACACCGAGTGATCTTTGATCCAAATATTATGACATCAATCATGTAAAGAGTCAAAAGAAAAGTTTATGACATGAATCATAACTCAGTACTAAGATATAATGACATCAATCATAATATAGCTTTTCCTTAAATAATCAACACTCGAACAACATAAGTTTGATTTTAGCTATTAATAACTGACTTCAATCAGCACCATAGCTTTCAAAGTTATTCCTATACAACCATCAAGTCCTCTGCTACATGATCATCAATTCACATAGATATGGGAATAATTTTAGAGGTTTTAGCCTTAGCTTCTCATCAAAGAAGCCCCCGAGCTTAATACTCAGGTTTCCATAATAAACGAAGAATCTTTTGGAAGATCATTGCTTAATTTAATTAAAAGGGCAAATGCCCATAACGGCCCACCTGGCCCCCCCACTTTTAGGTCAAAGCCTAACGTATAAAAGGGCAAAGGTGGGATGACACTACCTCCACGCCATCAGTTCTCGCGCGAGCTCTTTGTCTTCGTTGCGATTCCTCTACTTCCCCTATTCTAGGATTTGCTCGCATCAGCCGTCGCCGCAGGTCCTCAACACATTCCAAGCCCCTGAGGTTTTGCAAGAGAAATCTAGGGTAAGGGTAGAAGCGCAAGATCCACCACTCCACCTAGTTCGCCATGCCGTGCAAGCTGGTCAAGGGGACGAAGGGGTCATCACCGCTGCTGACACTTCCTCATTGGAGCTGGACATGCTGGAACATCTGTGCGAGCTCTCCAAGAGCTCCCTCGACTCCGATGCGCTAAACACCATGGTCATCAACGGCATTTGCCGGAACAGGTGCGCCTCAACTCAAAAGCTCCAGATTCTACATCACATCCTCTCCCCATCCACAAACAAATAGTGGTCTTCTGCTCTTTATTTGAGCAAGGATTTGGAGTGCATTGCTGCATCTTTCTGCGTGGGATTTTATTTTTTATGGGATTGAGCTGCTGAATCTCAATCCCAACTCAATCCTCCACATTGCCATCTTTGTGCATCTATGCGAGGCCTTCTTGGGCATCCTAACCCACATCTCTCTGCTCTGCCACATGCTCGTCCTCCACTCTCTGCCTTCGGTCGCCAATCAAGAAGCTATTGGTGGCGCTGGAATTCAGCTGCAGAAGAAGGAAGTATACATTGACGTCCTGCTAGCCACAGTGAATAAGCACTGGTGAGATGAGTGGTTCTACTGTGTTGACCCTCCTCTCATTTTTGCTTATTTCACTGGAATGAAGGCCAGCCCCTGAGCATCGTAGCCAGAGAAGCCAAATCCTAACGATGCTCAGGTGAAAAATCTGTTGGAGATGATCACTGAGCGAAGCAAGCTGGAATCGATGTCACTATTGCCAATAGCTTTATCATGCATCGAGTGCAGTCACTTAAGCAGTAATACCACCCAGGATGGCAATGTGTCTCAAATGATGAGACCAGAGAGATGCCCAACACGCCAACTCAACTTCGCGCCGAGGTCGTCTGAACAAAATGTTCGAGTCGGTCGGACATCAAGACCATGCCTTAGTCAAAAAGGCATATAACAAGGGCACTCACTGATCCCAAGTAAGCTTTAGCTTTTAATATGTCATTAATGTTCATCCTAGTAGCATACTTCTTATAAATATGGTCTTCATGTTTGCATGCAGGTACTCGACACTTATGTGTCTCACCCTCCACTCCCTCCGACTGACACAAACGGAGTGGACTATGCTCCGAGGGCTTCGTGCTAGACTGACCACGTCGGGTCTAGTTCAGAAGCTAGCATGAGTGCGCGTCAGACCGAAGCGGTCGGCGATGCAAGCGACTCTGCTATCCTAGCTGTCACTCTACCCACCGCTGCCCAACGGGTGAAGATGACCACCAACCAAAGAAGGAAGTACCGTGGGGCAGATGATGACGAAGATGACATAGAAGAGTGTCCCCTAGTGGTCGATCAGCACTCTCGTGCACCCTCCGCCTGACGTTCTAGTCAGTCGGAGCCTCCAAGCCAGACTACCAGCAATGCAAGGGCGACGGCAAAAACTATTGGAGGGCAGAAGTAGTCTTCATCAAAGAGAAAACATTCTGACTCCTTCACCACTTCGTCGAAGAAGAAGGTCTGCTCAATAATAATCAAGCAAGTCTTCGAGTAAGCCTCCGCAGACCCTTGTATTTTTTTCTTACTTTGATCCAAAGTAAATCTCCAAATACATATTGTGTATGTAGTGAACATACTACTCGGCCGGCCGGGACACCACACACCTCGATGGCCAAGTTCCCAAACATCAGTACTCGCCGAACTTCAAGATCTCTTTCGGATTGCTCGACTTCGTAGTTGGCGCCGACCGAATCCTGGTCCTAGAGAAGAGATCCAATCTGACTGCAGCCAATAGCATGGCGCGATCATCAGATTCGTCTCATCCACCTCCGTAGGTGGTACCCCTTCGACAGGACAGAACAGACCGACCCATCGATTTTGACTCCAAGTCGGTCCAGTCCTCAAAAGAGGACTAAAATGGTGTTTCCTGCTCATACCCTCATGCCGTGTTCATGTAGATGCACAACACACCCCACCAGCAACGAACAACCAAGACGCAGAAGGCAACGACGATGCTCAATCGAGAGACCTTCAACAGCACCGACCAAGGGGATCCGTGGATCCCGTAGTGTCGCGCGGGAGATAAACCTGAGAGACCTGGAAATCAAGATGGATGGTGAGAAGGCCTACACCACCCCTCATAACAACATCACCAAAACAAGGACGATTCTTGATGGCTTGATGACCGATGAAGTGTTCTAGATCCCCGTGAAGAAAAATGTGGTGACCATGCTCAACGTGGTTGCACTTCAAGATCAAGTCAGAGCCAAAGTCACAGCTGAAGATCGTTCGACTTAGTTGGTCATGACAAGTTTCAGTCAGTTTGGTCATCCAACCAAAGAGGATCCCACGATGTAAGGAAATTCGTAAACAACAACCATGACGGCTGCCAAATCATCAACTCTTATCATGAGGAGCGATTGCGTGACGACCAACGATAGTCTGGGGAATAGGATGATCGGCATGATCGGAGAGGCAACCAGTAGCACGATGGGGACCGAAAAGATCGACACAATGATCACCTCAGAATCACTGGCAAGATAACTGCAATGATTGACCTCGAACCACCGAAGGGATAATCACGACGATTGATGTCGGGCTCATGACGATTGGGAACGGCACAATGATCGTGGCGAGGTTAACTGATGCCACCGTCATGACAATGATGTTCAGCTCCGGCGCCGCCGAACACCCTCACCCTCGCTCCCGCCATACCATCAACAGGGGTTGGCGTCCTCGAGGAATGATGAGTTTGATGGTATCAAATCCTTCGTGCCTGAGCTTCAAACCAGTTGGAATTGAGATGTACGATGGCTAGACCATCCCTTACGAGTGGTTATAGATCTACAACACCGCAATCCGATCAGCAGGAGGAGATACCTTTGTGATGGCTAATTATCTACCGGTTTGCCTTGAGCCAGCCACGCGAACCTGGCTAACATCAATTCTAAAGAAGTCGGTAACATCTTACGGAGACTTCAACACAAAGTTCATTGATAACTTTCAAGATACGTGCAACAGGCTAGGCAACCACTTCGATGTCACTTGAGTCAAGTGTTGGTATTTTTAATGATCACACATAAATCCGCAAGTGCACGGAAATACTGTTGTAGCACTTCCCCACAGAGTATTCCAAGGGTTATCAATCCAAGGAACGGTATAGGTAAATCCTAAGTTCCAGTCAATCCAAGGACAGAAGAGAATTATGTTGGTGTATAATAGAGAGGTTTCTCTATGGATAAGCTCCTAAATAAATAAGGTTGAGGCCCTAATTATTGCTTCGTGTAATGCCCTGCATATACAAGACAACTCCATCCTGGACACACGTCGCAACCGAACGTGGAGGATTACAATGGATAGATAGTGCTGTCACCACCTACTACCAACCTCTCCAGACCATGGATTACGTGGTGATCAAAGATGATCTCTAACCTAAGCACTACTGAAAGTTGCCTAGAGCGGGGGGGGGGGGGGGTGAATAGGCAATCTAAAATTAATCCTGAAAAACAGCACTTGAAACAAGGCAAATAGACAATGACCGGACATCCATCAAACCTGATGGAACTTCCGTGAACATAGAAATTCTGTCCCTCGGCAGAAGTTCCACTAAGAGTGAAATGAAGCGCTAAAGGAAATGTGGAAATTAACTAGGAAGAGATACAATACTTGATTGAAGTCAAGATATCATGAAGTATATTGCAATTCCTACAAAGATAGCTAACAACACAATACCAAATATAGAGAGCACAATATAATGAAGGAAATACACAAGCATAATAATGAAAAGCGGGAATGTAAAGAGATACACAAAGAATTAACCCGAAGTTTGACAACTACACTAAGTAGTTCCTACGTCCTCGTTGAGGAGCCACACAAAGTGGTCGGGTCTCTCTCAACCCTTTTCCCCACCAAGCAATCACAAAGATTGTGCTTGGATTTCTTTCTCCACTTGATTCTTTTTCTCCGGAGGCGAATCACACATTCACAAACATCCCCGTTGTCACACCCCAAACTTTCACAATTCAGTTTGTGATCTAATTTCACTAAATTTAAATATTTTTTATATATAGATTAAAATTTATTGTAAATTAACTAGAGGATTAATAATTATGTTAGGCAAAAGAGCTATTTTCTAATTTAAATAAATCAATTTAGGTTTTAAGTATTTTATGTGTTGCATTCATGCTGGTTAAGTGCATTTGGTTTTTACTGTGTGAAAAAGTATTTAAAAATCCGATTAGAATCGAGTTTATTTGGATTTAGAAAATAGGAAAGAAAAGGAATAGAGAAGGAAAAAAAAGAATAGGAGGAAAACCAGAGCTTGGGCCAAAATCGACCATTCTGGCCCACCCGCACCCCCTCTCCCTACCCACCTTTCCCCTCTCGGGCCACCAGCCAACGCCTCGGCCCAACATCCCCCACGCTCGGCCCACGAACCGGCCCAGCCAGACCCCTGTGCAGAAGGCGTACCCTGCCAAAACCCGTCTCCCTCCCCTCACTTCTCTCACCGACAGGCAGGCCTGGCCTGTCATCTTCTTCCTCCCGCCGATCTCGCCCCCTTTCCTTTTTCTCTGCCCCGGTTTGAATTGCGCGCCTCTGCACCGGCTCCCGCGCCCTACCGACACCATGTCTGTGATCACCGCGCGTCCCGCGATCGCCGCTCCCGCTTTTCCCCATCGAACCACTGCCGCTAGCTCCGAATTTTGGAAAATGGCAAGATTTCCAGCCTCTGCTCCCCGGCCAAATCCCGGCAACCCTAGCCCTCCCCTCCTATAAAACCCAAGCCGACGCCCCCCCTAGAATCTTCCCTCGCTGTGCTCAAGCTCTCTCCCCTCTCTACTTCGCTCCAGCGTGGCCGCGCTCGCCTTCTTCTTCGTCGTCGATAAGCTCCGCTGCCGCCACCAATTCCGCCCCTCCGACACCCTTCGCTCCAACTTGACCCGTCCCTCGGCATCGCAGGTCGACCAGGAGACTCCAGAACCACTCTTCGACGCTCGCCGATGCTGTTCAACACACCCTCGCCGATGCTGTTCAACACACCGCGAACCCTCCCCGACCCTCTGATCTCCGCCGCGATCCCCCTCGGTAAGATCGCCGTGTCCCCCTCTCCCTTCTAGACCCCTCCCACTGAGCTCTGACCACCTGCGCGCCGCCTCCGGCGAGCTCTGTCGCGCGCCACCGTGCTGGCCGCCGGCAGCCACCACTGCCTCTCCCTATTAAACCCTGGTCGTTGGATCTTAATCCAACGCGTGAGATTACATACCCCTTTTAATCGGTCCACCATGGACTAGTGGACCACGGGTCCATCTAAACCATAGACCCGGTCCACCCCCTTTTAGATTTAAATTAATTCAGTTAATTCCTGGATATTGTTAGGATTTTTGCATTTAGGCCCCTACGCTTAGATTAAATTAGAATTATGCCCCTGTTTTTGTACAAAAGCTTTATAAAATTATAATTAAGCCCTTCAACTTCATAAAATTATTTTTAGCACTATAATTTTAATAGAAACACCCCTATACTTTATTAAAATTTCTATTTTGGCCCTGTAATTTAACAAAAACACCCCTGGACTTGTTTCTAATTATTTTTACATCCTGTCTTTTTGCAATTTAACCCTGTACTTTACCAATATTATAATTTAGCCTCTAGATTTTATTTACTCCCTGTTATTTTGTAGTTTAGACCCTGTAGTATTTTGAAATTACACTTTTAACCCCCAAAATTAGCCTGTTTTTACTGTTTTAACCCTAGAACTTCAACTAGCCATAACTTTTTACTCGTAGCTCCAAGTCACGTGATTCTTGTGCCAAATTTCTCGTAGAAGCATAATCTTTGCATTCATTGCATTCACATATTGTTTTCCATAGTTGCATGCCTGCGTATTGATTTTGTATGCAATTGCTTGTGCAGGTACTGTCACGCGTAAAGACGAATACACGCAAGGATCAGCGTACGAGGACCTCCAAGAGCAGGAGTTTGAAGTGGTTGAACAATAACACGCGCAGGACGAAGGCAAGTGTCCTTGATGCATTTTGTACCTATTGTGAACGTTACTTTAGGATTGCATGCTTGTGTCAATTGATTGGGAACCTATTGATAGGGTTTACTAGTATTGCTCTATCTTGTCCTTGTCGCCTTGAACTAGACTTTTATCTATCAATGGGTAGACATGCTTAGTTGCTTATTGGGTTGTCGGATCCAATTTAATATTGACTAGTGAACAATATCACATGGGAAAGGGTTGGTAATTCTTTTAGCAACATGGACTTAGAGATCTATGCAAGCCGGATGGAATGGATCCGATGCCGTGGGCACATGGTTGGTGGTGGTAGGCTTGTTATAGATCTTAGGAACCGGTTCTTGGAGCGATAACCCAGGAAAACAGTGCCATCACAAGACCGATATGGGTAAGGCTTGGCCTAGTAATTAGGTGCTTGTTGATGGGCTATCACTTATGGACGGGAGTGAAACCTTAGTGGCTAGCATGTACTGGGAGACCCTTTGGAATAGCCTCATAGTGAAACCCTGCCACACACCAAAGGAAGAGTGTAATGTGGGTCACGTCCACGGGCACAAAGGGAATAACGACTTGCGAGTAAATTGGTACAAACTCCGCAGAGTATCAAACTATCATGACAGCCATGCTCACGTTCACGAGTGGCCTGAAGTCCTCACAAGATTCTTACCACAACAAGTTAAGAGCTCAAGGGCAACGCCAAGCCATCTAGGAAACCAAGTCTCCAAGAATAACAAGCAAATCAAATCTTGTTTGGGGAGGGAAAGATGTGCTCGAGCTTTTGAGTAGATGGATTCAATCTTTTGTGGTTAGATCTCTCTCATTTTGCATGCAATATCAAGAACAAGTCTAGGAGTAAGAGGGAGAGCTCTAGCTGAAGAATGAGTGAAATGCCAAAGTGTCCAACCCTTCCCACAGGGGAAGGGGTAGGCTTTATATAGAATAACTGTAAAAACTAGCCGTTGGAGTTATTTTTGGGTCTGACAGAACTTCCATGAAGGCCCATGGAACTTCTATCATTTCAAAAACAGCCGTTGCGTGGGATGGTTTACACTAAGTCAAAAGGATGACAGAACTTCCATGAGAGGACTCACGAAACTTCCGTAGCTCTTGGGTTGCAACATTCTTGAATTCTAGCAATGACGGAACATTCATAAAGGGGCTCATGGAACTTTCGTAACTCTCTGTTTGCAATACATTTGAGGTTTGGCACTGACGGAACTTCCGTGAGGGGGCTCACAAAACTTCCATAGCTCTCTATTTGGCTCAAAAAAGGTTGGTTCTTTTTGGATTTTGGTGGCTAGTTTCTTCTCAAGGATATTGTATTGGCTTGAGCACATGAACTCCCCTAAAGCAAGATTAGTTTCCCCTCTTAATAGTTTTCTTTTCTTCTTTTTGTAAAGAGATGAACTTTTCTTATATATGTGGGCAATGAATTTTCTTTTGATAATCTGCACATTTTCTTCATACACATGTTAGCACACTTTTAATCTTATGTCATTAATCACCAAAACCCACTAGAGGACCTAGATGCATCTTCAACTACGCCTAAGTTATTAATCACTATTTAGTCCAACTAATATAAGACTAAACAACCTATGCACGATAGGATTATGAACCAATAAGTAAATGAGCACACAACTTACTTAAATAAGATAACTCAAGAACATAAATGAACCTGAAGACTTACTTGATAAGGCAAGGCTCCGTAGAGGTACAAGGTTTGAGTAGAGGGCCCACAGACAAGGCTCCACTCCTAGACTTCCCGTCACTCTTTCCCTAATTCTAAGTACTAAACTAGTAGTATTAGCACCTTTGGAGTGTCGCTCTTTTTTCTCATCTCTTTCATGCGTGTTGAAGTGAAGCATCTCCTCTGTTTATATAGGACCCAAAGGTCGGTAACGAGGAGTAACTGCCACGGAATCGCCATGCACTGACTTTAGGAATTAACTGAGGAAGCACTAGGTGGAGGCCGGGTCGAGTCTCCTAAATCCCAGGCCAGGCAACTAGGAGGGGAGATCGGCCGACCTGGCCCTAGGCCCATTGGCCGTCTGCTTCTATTGGGTGGCTGATAGGTGGGCCTCTTCCTGTTTTATATCGGTGTTCTCCTAAGTTGTGCGAGGAATCCTGTGTATCCACGTATGTAATCCTTGTGCTGGATCCTGATTGGCCGGTTTGGTATTTTTTTGGATTGATGATGTGGATTTACCCATAATTCTTGGATAATTCACCTGCACTTAAATGATACGCAAGAAGACAAGCCTTCAAAGGTCCACGATCTCCAAGTCCAGAACGAGCCTCCTCGCCTGGCCAAAGGCCATCGCTCATCCAGAAAGTCACGACATTAATTCCGCAACCCACTGCTCACCATCGCCCCTGGCATAGGGGTAACATGACAATCTTCTTCCACTCTCCCCTGGTTTGAAAGAAATAAAACACATAGACAGCCCTCACAGCTCACAAGCGGAGGAAGTTTAATGCTTTCCGCCTATTTTTTTGATCGTCACCTGCTGTGTGTGAAGTCTGATCCGTGGAAGACTGTCACGTCTTTTATTTCTTTCAAAGTAATGACTGTGGGCTAATGTGAATCGAAAATGTTTAACCCTGTGCAACATTGAAATCACAATCATGCTGGAAAGAAGAAACGGCCTCCAAAAATTAGAAAGTATATTCAAGATGAGTTAGTAAGTTGGATATATAAGCCTAAAGGTACCGTGTGAAAGACTAATTTTTTTTTTTTTGCAAAAGACTAAAAAAGATTGAAGAATTTTTATACGAGAATATGAGCTAGACTATGTAGTGTGCCATTACTAGAGTTAGTATTGCTAGCTAAAGAAAATGTCTATCACAATCTACCTATCAGACATATGAGTCATACAGTTTATTTGTCAGAATTTTATTTAAAATCCCGTAGCAACGTACGAGTACTTTACTGAAAACTAATATAATTACGGTGTGGTCGTCCACAAAAAAAATTGTGACGGCATCCACTGTAAATACGGCACTAATTCTGTATTTTTTGAGTATTTTCATGCAGACCTCTTTTATTATCAAGCCAGGAAACTAGCTGGTTGTGATTAAATAATAGATAATGATAATATATAATAACAATTTGTTACTTGTGTTAGTTCTGTACCTTTTTAATCTTGTGATGCAAGTCTCACATACAATAACGAATAAGAAAGAAGAAAAGAATAAGAAGAATTTGACTATCAGAAAAATCTTAACGAAAATTGTGCATGGATCGGACCAGATGGTTGTTTCAGGAGGCAGTTTTTTGTTCTTTCAGAAATTTACTATACTGGAAGTGCCCGAGGTTTGCCATTGCATAAATATCATTCACATTGAAAAAATTATACTCCCTCCATATTAAAAATTATAATTGTTTCAGCCTCTTTACTAGTTGTTCACAATTGAATTCGTTTTGTAAATTTTACTCCTATGCGGACTATTGCGCCCCTACAAGTAGTAAATTACGCACCTTACTGAAGCAAAAAAAAAAAACCTGGGGCACCAGGGGTCGAACCCACGACCTCTGGACTTGGGCCCAGTGATGGCAACAAGTAGGACAAGGAAAGCGTAGTGAATGAAAATGGACCCGAGGTTCTATGATATACAGGGAAAATTATCTTCTAACTAATTGCTTCTTGGTATCACAAATGTTATCTTAAATAAATTGTATTTCTAAGCATATGTGAAAGACGAGTATATGTTACTGCTGATGCAAAAACACACTCTTAAAAACGAGCATACCCACATGCAACTCACAGACGTGGGAAATACCAAAATACGAACTTAATTCGAAAGGAAAGCATCTGTTGAGGTAAAAGCGTGGGGAAGATCACCGACAAGCCTGGTGCTTCCTGAACTCTTCCTTACTCTCTCCCTATCTTCTAAGCACTTTGGGAGCACTAAACCTAAAGGAAATGAAGCTCTAATCTCTTCTTCTTGTGTGTGTTAGAGTGGAGGCACTCCCCTTGTTTTATAGGGCCCAAAGATGGTTCCCGGAGGAGGTAACTCCCACCCTAAGGGGGATAACCGACGTACGAAAGGTGGTGGGGAATTGCCAGAGAAAGATGGGCCTCATTGGGTCCACTTTATGTTCGGCCGAACATGCCTATTAAGATAAAGATGAGTGGGGCCTAATGACCGCCACTCTTCTCTGGTACACTGATAGGTGGACCCTCTTGTCCCCTGACACCCCTAGATCGGTTGTTGAGGCGGTTTTCTTTTTTATGTGGGTCATTCAATCCGTGTGATGTCCTCTAATTGGTTGGGAGTGTGTTTCGTCTTGTAATTTCTTGTGCTTTCCGTCTAACATGTGGACAAATCACCTATATACAAATATCCACCAACATTTGTGAAAATAGTTAGTAATAAACTCCTACCACTATATTGGTTAATTTTTTATATGTTTTAAGCATGGACTTGGCGAGCGGATTTGGCACTTAAGGACTCTCAACACTCGTGCATCTTGTGGCTTTGTCTGTGAAAACGAAAAGTGGAACTTATGATTTCAATCGCCCTGCCATAAAAAGCATTGAACACCGCCTTCTCTAGAGGGGTCCGGTCAAGGCAGACACACCATAAGTTGTCCCAGGGTCAGTAGGCATGCTAAAACAATAGTCGTCCATAGCCGAAGCTAGTGGATGTGCTTGGCCACGGGCAGCAGAGATGATTTGTCTGTCGCTCATTGATCAGGCTGTGAGCGGGTTAGTGGTGAAATCCGTATCGGGGGTGGTTGCATCGGTGACATGCGGTAGGGCAGATTAAACGTCCGGATGCAATGGTCGATGGTGCGTCCTCCTGTGGTCATTGCACAAGCATTTGCCTCTACAACTTGATGGTAATCTGTAGTGTGTTTCGATGCCTTCTGCGAGTTCAGGCAGATGTTTTGGGTGGAGCCAATCTGTAGGATGATCACATAGGCTGCGACCCCTAACCATTGAAGATTGTTGTGGTTGCAACAAGTCGTGTACTCCATCCTACCAATATGCGCAATCCATCGCAAGTGATGGGTAAAGTGGATCCCTTTAGATGAGCTAGCAGCGCATGTTGGCCAGATCTACCAGTTTGGAGATCAAGTTGGTGGCGGCCAATGACGCTAGTCTGCTACAGAAGACCATTAGGATGTTGAGTCAGCATGTGCCATCACATGTCAGTCATTCATCTTTCACAAATATTTTTATTTCAGTACTCCTTGTGCACATGACGTTGATATTGGAGAAATAAATTGTACAAATAACCTTTAACCATTTCTGAAACACAATAGGAAAGCATGAACAGAGCGAACAGGCAAAGCTCCAAGGATAGGCTAAATTCATGTTTATAAACATAATTCTAACCAACATTTCTGTATGATATTAGGACTATAAATCAACAATGGGTCAACAATGCACTCCACTTTCTAGGGGGGGGGGGGGGGGGGGGACAGAAGCAAAGGATAGCTATTGCAAGAGCAAGCCTCACTGTTGTATCCTTGATTGGAAGCTACTTCTCTTCACTACAATACTAGGATCACCTCACACCAAGATATTCCATCATTTGAGAATATTCTGTACCATGTATTGGAGTGTTACCCTCTCTGGACTCTGAAAACTTCCTTCTCCTAAATGAAAAATCAACAGGTCAACACAACCATGAATTTAAGATTGCAAATTACGCAACCATTCCTGTAACCTGGGTCTACTATTGATGCCATGCATATGATCAGTCAAATATGGAGAGATCAAATAAAATCACTAATCAAATATGGTTAACCGACAATATTTTCTAAGTTGTCTCATATACTGTCAATTTTTAATAGAAGCAACAAACCATTCTTGGCTGTTGCCTAGTGAATCAACCAGAACTCAGTGGTTTAGAAAGATAATCTTAACAAGCATGAAGACACAATGCAGTATCTAGTGTGCAGAAAGAAAAGCACCGAAATTTCTATTAGTCGCAGAACAATGGAGTTTTGTAAAGATGAGATTTATTATGACTTCAGAGGATCATAATTCATAATTTTTTTACAATCAGCTCTAGTGTTCTTGTCATGCAAAGATATGTGTATCTTTTTTTTGATAATCCATAACTAAAAGAATAAAATGGCACTCAGTATATTAATCTCTTCACTCAATTACCTTGCAGACAATAAAAATATGTAATTTCAGATTTTGACAATAAAATGACACTTGGCATCGCGGCAAAACAAGTAGGATTGAAAATTTTTGAACTGTTATAAACCACCGTATATTAGATCTTGTTATGACAAAAGGGTACCTTAGAGCATCTCCAACAGAATCCCATAAACTCTCAATAAATCAAACTAATGAGGTTTAATCTAAAAAACTATCTCCAACAGCTCCCTAAAACAACTCACAGATTTATTCTCTCCCTAAATTCTTCTCATTTGTAGCTAGAAACAAGGAAAAAATTGGGAGCCCCAATCCTTGTATTTATAAGGCAATTAATATTGTTGAGACAAGAAAACTTCTCTCCAATAATTTTTGGGCTGCTACTAAAAACACGCTTTTGGGATCAATTTTTTTGGGAGCTGTTGGAGATGCTCTTACTATTTTAATTTGCTGACACCATGAAGTGATTACAAGTATATTTCTGGTGCACGATTCTTCAGATGGCAATCACAATATTCATGGGTCCTATCTGCAAAATAAAATCAT
Organism: Eleusine indica; assembly: GCA_030378355.1. NCBI lineage: Eukaryota > Viridiplantae > Streptophyta > Magnoliopsida > Poales > Poaceae > Eleusine > Eleusine indica. Next base: position 19,366,096 of record CM059499.1, read on the forward strand.
GTTATGCCCAAAATCTAAATAATACTTCTACTAAAAAATTATTAGTTGCAGGATTGATGCCTGATAAGAACTGATTAAAGCTTAATGTAGATACAGGGGAAGGGTGAGCAAGAAGTATAGTAAAACCTTATTCTATCATTATCAATTCAAGTTTCTATTATAATAGTTGCATGAGAAAAATTAAACAACTGTAAAATGGCAAACCATGAACCACATTTAAACAATCTCAGGGTGAGACCCTGAGATTGTTTAAATGCGAAAATAACTATAAAATGACTATGCACTACGATGCTTGGGAATAACTATGCATATCGAATTAAAATGAAAAAATCACCTAAATAATCCGTTAGAACGCCCTGACGAATAGACAAGTAACTAATAAAATTAGCAAACTCACTCCAAAATTGAACATTGCCGCTGGCAGAGAAACGATGGTTTTGCCACGGTATATCAAATATAAAGGTCATATATCCCGATGCAACTGCTAGGAGCGTCAATACTCACCAAATAATACCTATCACAACTAACGAAGGGAACAATGTCATAAGCCCTTTCAGAATTTGAAATTGCAACTCATATCCTATCCTTGCCAGTTCATCATACATTATTTTATGTGTTGTCCATCTAATACCAGCCATTTTACACTACGCGCACAACAACACTACAATTTCGTCAAGTAAACATATGTAAATATTCTTCCAGAAGAGATAGACAGCTCATATTAAAAACTCAAATACAGATATATATTTATTGGTAGCCTGCAACTACGAGATCAAACATAAATAGAATGACCAACAGACCTACATTCTGCAGCTGTCATGTCATGCACATCACAACAACAAAACGGACCTTTAGCGCGCTAGCCCAAAGGCCGTAGTGGCGCGGCCCAAAGTGGGCCACCGCTACAGGGCCTAGGGACCAACAGATCTACATTCAGCAGCTGTCATGTCATGCACGTCACAACAACAAAACGTGCCTTTAGCGGCGCTAGCCTAAAGGCCGTAGTGGCGCGGCCCAAAGTGGTGCGCCGCTACAGGGCCTAGGGAGCCTGCCACGGTTCGAGCCGCCGCTAAAGAGCACATTATATAGCAGCGGCTGGCATTGTCAACCGCCATTATAAATGGTCAAACTTTAGAGTGGCGGCAGACATTGTCAACCGCCGCTATAGACCACACTATAGCGGCAGTTTTCATTGTCAAGCACCGCTATAAATGTGTTCCGACAGCTCCTCTCTTTCACTCGAACAGTGGCGGCCCAAAAATTTGGGCAAATTACGAAAATCATGGGGGGAAGGTTTTGAATTCATTTTTTTTTTTGCATGAATTTGCTCTCTGAGGTAAGGGGAACTCATCCCATACATTTTTTGTGCTACTATTTTGAAATCAAGCTGAATTTTGCATTTCAAGTTTATTAGGTTTTCATCAAATTTTAGCTAAATTCGTTGGATTTTTATGGTTCCTTTGGGTTATAGTTGAAGTTTATAAAGACATACATAATCTATTTTCATCACTATACAAAACAATTACTATATCTAGCCGCTTTTATGTCAATGGGAATCTAGATCTCGTTTGGTTACTAGAAGAGAGAGAAAGTGTTAGGGCAAGAGGGATATTCATTTGTATTAATTATGGATAAAAGTTAAATAATATATAGAATAATTTGATATTTGTTTCATTTTACCTTGCATAATATTTTTCAATTATGTAATTTATTATTCAATATGTATATGTATTTATTTAATGAATGTTTAATCTTTTTATTACACCTAATAAATTAATTAATTTAAAATATTTTTTGGTTCTCGTTCAAAGTCGTTCGCGATGGATAGATCTTGGATGTACGAGGCTAGAAGACCGGGTCCAATATCTTTACGAGAAGTCTCTAAATTTTTCAAATGGGACGCACAACATGCTCAACGTGAAGGGAGAACTGATATATATTGTCCGTGTTTTGATTGCAAGAATCAGAAGCTATGGAATGATATAAAAGTAATCAACTCACACTTGGTGCAGAGGGGTTTTGTTGAGGGGTACAGGATATGGACAAAACATGGTGAGAACTGATAAGAACACAACGACGGTGTCCGGATTTTATCCTAATCTTTCACGGTACAGCAAGTTCTAGCAAGTATATATAGGTATTGAAACTTGTTATCTCAGCTATGAATAGATAGAACAACAATCTCAAGCTCAATGATCCAACAACCACAATAAAATACACACCACAGATTTGTTATCCAATAGCAATCATAAACCAGCTAGAACACGATAGGAAAATACCGGCTTACAAGAACTTGATGTAGATGCAAACTAGTAGAGATAAACTCTCCAACCCATTACTTAGACAAGCATGATCTGGAGAAGGGGAACCACAAGTTCCAGCACGCACCCAAGGGAAGAATCACTTGATCACGCACTTCAGCGACCGGCAGAGATCGGCGGCAGCAACCGGTAGAGGAGCGCAACACCTCTAGGGTTTCTTGAAGGACACCACGACCAAAAACACAATACAATCACGTCCTCCCTTACAGGGGCGCTGGCCCTAGGCTATATGGCATGCAAACCAGCCCAAAACCCAGTTCGACTCGAACACATCTAAAAACAGACTTGGACTCAACACAACTCAGAATTGTTTTGATTATTGCGACCGCTAGGCAACTTATTTGACTATGGGGCCAGATCCGTTGGAAAGGTTATCAAATTATCTTTCCAACGAGTATTTACTCAGCCCAATCCGACTCCGTATGGCTCAGTTATGCTACTTTTACTCCGCACCTGTCTGGCTGATCCTAAACCGAGTCCGAACTGATTTTGAGTTTCCATATCTTCTGATTTCGTGACTGGGTGGACTTGAGACCGTGTAGACTTTGAAAGTAAAGTATTGCATACCTTTGGGAAGGCCTGTAACACCAATATATGTTCCTTACTTTTCACAAGTGGCACAACCATTGATCCCATCATAACATATTCCTTCGTTTCTCCTTTCTTTTCCTCAACCTTCAGATTGGTCCCAATGAAAACATTGCATGGCATAGAATAATTGGCTAGCAAATCCTCACTTCGCTCTTCATTATTCATAATATTTGTCAAAGATCCAAACTGAATGTTGGAGTATTTTGACACATCATGTTCTGCAATATGTGTAAAATCATGCTTATTTTTAGAATACGTAGTTTTAATGACTCGATGAGCCATGGGCTCATTATCCTCCCTTCCTTGAATCAAAGCCTTCCTCGGCTTTGACATAATTTGACGAGCTCCTCTCCTGTTCAGATCAACACCAATAGCACTGTTTAGACAATTCTTTGCATCACTATTATTTTTCCCTTCACGTAATTCATCTTTGACCAAATCACAATGAATGGTACAATGTTGAGGATCAACAACTGAAAGAATTTCAGAAATACTAGGTGCACTTGTTACTGCAGGAACTACCACATCATTCTCTCCCCCTTGAAACAAAGCCGTCCTCGGCTTTGAGGTAATATCAGCACCATGTTTCTTCTTTGTTGCAGCAACAAAAACCTCAGCCTTAATATCACATTCCTTCATTGGCTTTAGAATGTGACGAACACCTTTATGCATGAAAGAATAATTGTTTGAACGACCACCATGTGTTGCATTAAGATCAAACTGCCATGGTCTTCCTAACAACAAATTGCACGCACTCATCGGTGCCACATCACAATCCATAGTGTCAACATAATCTCCTACTGAAAATTTTACTCTGGCCCTGTGGGTAATTTTCAGCGTGCCACTTTTATTCATCCATTGCATGTAACGAGGTGTAGGAAGCCGCCATGTAGATAAAGATAATGCATGTACCAAATCTGAACTAATCACATTATTGAAACTTCCACCATCAACAATTAACTTGCATACCTTCTTTTTAATCTTGCACTCTGAATGAAAAATATTACAGCGCTGCCCCTTGACATCTGCAATGACACCATCTGAATTTACTTCCTGAGACATCGAAGATAAACCCATATGATCTGCAGCTTCAATTAATGGTTCAACCTGATCAGCACAAGAAGACTCAAGAACTTCCAACTCTACATTTGATTTGTGCACATTCGAACACAACTCAGCTTGCTTGGGTTTGGACAAAACAGCACTAACAGCCTCCTTGACACAATGGTGAATTGTATCATAATCTAGCTTTGGAACATCAAAGGACTCAAGTTCAACAATCTTCTTCTTCGACTCAAATGGGGGATCAAATCGGTGTCGTAATTCCGACTTCATCGCTGCCCAAGATGTGCAAGAGTTATCACCTTGGTATGTAAGATCTTGTTGCAATTGCCTCCACCATAGCAAAACAGCAAAGGAGAATGTTTGCTTTGCCAAATTTACTAATTGGTTTAGTGGCAATTCACCAATCCTATAGAAAGCTTCTATATCATCCTCCCACTCATAATACTCAGATCGAGAACTTGTTGTATATAGTGTTGGCACAAACTTCAAGTATAGGTCAAAATCGTAGGAATCCATCACCACAAATCAGCAGCAAGTACCGTGAGCAACCCGGCAAAACTGATACCAAATGATAAGAACACGACGACGGTGTCCGGATTTTATCCTAATCTTTCACGGTACAGCAAGTACTAGCAAGTATATATAGGTATTGAAACTTGTTATCTCAGCTATGAATAGATAGAACAACAATCTCAAGCTCAATGATCCAACAACCACAATAAAATACACACCACAGATTTGTTATCCAATAGCAATCATAAACCAGCTAGAACACGATAGGAAAATACCGGCTTACAAGAACTTGATGTAGATGCAAACTAGTAGAGATAAACTCTCCAACCCATTACTTAGACAAGCATGATCTGGAGAAGGGGAACCACAAGTTCCAGCACGCACCCAAGGGAAGAATCACTTAATCACGCACTTCAGCGACCGGCAGAGATCGGCGGCAGCAACCGGTAGAGGAGGGCAACACCTCTAGGATTTCTTGGAGGACACCACAACCAAAAACACAATACAATCACGTCCTCCCTTACAGGAGCGCTGGCCCTAGGCTATATGGCATGCAAGCCAGCCAAAAACCCAGTTCGACTCGAACACATCTAAAAACAGACTCGGACTCAACACAACTCAGAATTGTTTTGATTATTGCGACCGCTAGGAAACTTATTTGACTATGGGGCCAGATCCGTTGGAAAGGTTATCAAATTATCTTTCCAACGAGTATTTACTCAGCCCAATCCGACTCCGTATGGCTCAGTTATGCTACTTTTACTCCGCACCTGTCTGGCTGATCCTAAACCGAGTCCGAACTGATTTTGAGTTTCCATATCTTCTGATTTCGTGACTGGGTGGACTTGAGACCGTGTAAACTTTGAAAGTAAAGTATTGCATACCTTTGGGAAGGCCTGTAACACCAATATATGTTCCTTACTTTTCACAAGTGGCACAACCATTGATCCCATCATAACATATTCCTTCGTTTCTCCTTTCTTTTCCTCAACCTTCAGATTGGTCCCAATGAAAACATTGCATGGCATAGAATAATTGGCTAGCAAATCCTCACTTCGCTCTTCATTATTCATAATATTTGTCAAAGATCCAAACTGAATGTTGGAGTATTTTGACACATCATGTTCTGCAATATGTGTAAAATCATGCTTATTTTTAGAATACGTAGTTTTAATGACTCGATGAGCCATGGGCTCATTAAGAACAGTGTGGTCGATATGGAATTTGTTGATCATATTAAAGTTGAAGTCGAGGCTGTCAATTCGCCTAGTGCAGATGTGACGAAGTCGCCTGGTGAAGCTGATGATGTTCAGGAGTTGTTATGTCACATTCAGCCGCAGTTGTTGATCAATGCTGGTACAACTAAAGGGCTTGATAATTTTCATAGAATAGAGAAAGCATCAAAGGATCCATTATATGAGGGATCTAATGGATGTAGTAAAGAGTTCACCGTGTTATGTACTGTACTTGAGCTGATGAAGCCGAAGGCCATGCATGGCTGATCGGACGCAAGTTTCACTGATTTGTTGGAACTTATTTCCAATGCGCTACCGAAACCCAACTTGTTGCCGAGGACCACATACCTTGCCAAGAAGCTGATTTCCCCACTTTTGTTGGGCGTGCAAAATATTCACGCGTGTTTGTTGGCGTTTGCTATGCTCTAAAGATAATATCAATTAATTCTTCAAGCACACGGAACACCATTGTAGCATTTCACCCGGGAGTATTCCAAGGTATCGTATTTCTCCTCGGGGAAGCAAGGCGTAAGAGTATCAAGAGTTAACAATCTTATGTCTATAAGGAAATCACCAACCCAACCACGGTGCGGATGAGGATAATGAGTGGGTAATATGTTGGACGCATCAAGGGAAGACCACACTAGAGGTATTTAATAGAGAAAAGTACAGCTTGTTGGTAGGACAATGAGTCAAGTTGGATTTCCTAAGTAATGATGTTTTAAAATTTCCAAGACAAGCGTTAAGTGATGCTTCTAGAGCTGCACCATTTACTAGCGATTCTACGGCTCATGTTTTGTTCACTTCGGGGCACGAAAATGATCCACTAATATGGGTCGGTAACTAACCTCTGTACTAGTGGATACGCTATCGCTAGACAACCCCGCTTGAGACTTCCCGAACATGGTGGATTACTAAAGGGACAGGTAGTGCTGTCACCACCTGTTGACGGCTGTTAAGTACCATTTTCAACCGTCAACTATACTCAAATAAAGGAGAATTTGGCATTTCATACACGCATGTTTTATCACAATAATATAGTTCCACTTGTACTTGGAGAACTTTGTGCATGCAGGAGGAAATGTGAAGGAAACACCTCAAAAGGCAAGAAAACACACTTTCGACCAATCAGAGAGTGCCACATGGACGTCACACGGATTGAAGGGCCCATTTTCAGCACTTAACCGACGTAACTCCCTGTAATACCGCGCAAACCGACGTCAGGGCCCACAGGACAGCCACCTGGAGAAAGCACAGGCCAGGAGGGGCCACCCCCAGGTCGGCCGACCTGGTCAGGTAGGGCGACCTGGTCTGGCGCCCTCTCCGCCTGGCCTTCCACGTGTAGGCTCCAGACGACTCCCTGATGGCGGTTTGGGGGGATTCCGTGGCGGTTACTCCTCTGAAACCGACGTTAGGAGGCTATAAATAGGAGGGTGTGCCTTCACACTCAACACACACCACAAGAAGCATTTCTCTCTTGCTAGTAGTAGTTCTTGGAGTTTTAGTGGAGTTAGGCTGAGTCTAGAGCTCTCTAGTCCCAAGTCTTCACTTGGAATTGGTATGGCTCTTGTATCTTTTCCCTTTTGTAAGACTTTGCTCTTATCAATATATATATTTTTTCTATATAGTTGTGCTTGGGTCATGAGTTTCTTGTTTGATATTGTGATCCATATATGTGATAGTATAGTCTACTTGTGTGATAGTAGTTTATATTTATTATACTACTATTGCCATGCTAGTTATATACCGTCACTATAGTCTAGTTTATATGTTATAGTCTCTATGCTTAGTTTTAGCTGATAAAGTATAGCATGGGTTTGGTGATCGTATTCGTACGGTAGCTCTGCCTCGTTAATAGTAATCGCGGAGGGGCAGAGTGCTCTTTGGTCATGCAAGTATGGTACTTGGGTGACTGATTTGCATCAATTATTCGTTAGTCTACTGGTTCGTTGAGGTAGGCGGCAGGTGGTGACAGCCCTGTCCGTCCTTTGAAATCCTCCCCACTAGGCTAGTGCGTAGGCTCTTGGCGGAAGTCGCCTGTGGATGCAGGGGTAAGTCCGTGCCTGAAGTGCTATACTATTGACTGCTGAACCTGAGTGTGGGTCTGTATGTATTCTACTTAGGCTATGCAACTGTATAGGAATGTATAGTAGGAGTAGCTTAGCCTAGTCTTTCCTCCACTAGACTTTATTTATTTAGTAGGAATCTTCTGTGTGTGTCACACTACCCGGTTATTATCATATACCCGCCTGTCTTGGTTAGATATCCTTGCTAATTGTTAACATGATCTTATATGTTAGTAACGCTTCTTGATCATAACCTTCCTTTGGGATAAACAAATACGATACCCTGAATACTTCCGGGTGAAATGCTACAGCAGTATTCTCCGTGCGCTTGCGGATTTTACCTACTTGACTCTGGGACATATTAGTGAACCGTTTCTGGCCCCGTGCCGGGAATGATTTATTAATATGGCTTAGCAAAAGTCAACAAGCATTTCTGGCGCCGTTGCCGGGGAAGGCGTATGATTTAAGAAAAATTACTAATGTATATAGTAGTGTTGCAATTATTAAGGCTATCTCCTAGGCAGGCTAACCTTGCTTTGTTTTCTGCATTTTGTATGAAAACAGGGTAGTGTATGACTGGTTTCGACTTGCCGACAAACTTCACTGAAGATCCTGAGTCACTCCTGAGAAGGACACGAGCTAGGCTCACCCCTCCTCGTAAGGAGACTCGGCCAATCGAACCTGTCATTCCCGCACCATCAAGCTCTGAGCAAATGGCCGACAAGACCCTCCGCGAGTTCTCCGCTCCCTCCACTGCCAACATCCCTACGGGACCAGCTGGCAATGTGGGAGATGCGAACTTCGAGATCAAGACCGGTCTCATCACCATGGTGCAGGCTAGCCCATTCTGTGGGAAAGCCAATGAGGACGCTAGTGCTCATCTCCAGCAATTCCTGGAGATTTGCAACACGTTCAAAATGAAGGACGTCACCCTCGACGCTGTTCGCCTTCGACTGTTCCCGTTCTCTCTCCTTGGGAGAGCGAGACAGTGGTTCTACGCAAACCCTGAAGCTGTGAACACTTGGGAGAAGTGTTCAGCTGTGTTCCTTGCAAAGTTCTTCCCGCTGGGCAAGACCAATGCCCTCCGCGGAAGGATCTCAAGCTTCCAGCAGGAGTCGAAGGAGTCGATTCGTGAGGCATGGGAGAGGCTCCAGGAGTACATCCTGGCATGTCCCCACCACGGGATGGATGATTGGCTGATCATCCAGAACTTCTACAACGGGCTTACTCCGTCGGCCCGCGACCACCTCGACGCTGCTGCTGGTGGAGCCTTCTTCTCGCTCACTGTGAGCAAGGCAAAAGATTTGATCGAGAAGATGGTGTCCAACCAAGGTTGGAATGAAGAGCGCCTCCAACCTCGCCAGCGAGGCATGCACTCCGTCAAGGAGGTTGACATGCTCGCCGCCAAGATTGACCTTCTCATGAAGAAGATGGACGACCAAGCCAATGGAGAAGTGAAAGCCCTAGACGCTCGTATGACTTGCGAGGTCTGTGGCAACACGGGACACTCGGGCAATGACTGCCCTGAGACCCGTGAGGACGCAATGTTCATGGGCAACAACAACAACAACGGCTACCGTCCACAAGGAGGTCAAAGTTGGGGTCCACCACGTCCCAACTACCAAGGAGGTAACTCTGGCAACTTCTCTGGTTTTAAGTCCGGTTATAATCAGCCCTATTTGAAAGATCTTGTGCTTGGTCAAGCTAAGGTTAATGATAACATCAGTAAAAAGCTTGCCACCACTGATAGGACTCTTGAGAGCATCCACACTAAGATAGAGGGTGTTTCCTCTGCTCTCAAGAATCAGCTGAGCTTTAATAAAATGATAGAAACCCAATTAGCTCAGTTAGCTGCTGCTGTTCCTACTGCTGAGTCGGGGAAAATCCCGGGGCAACCCGAGACCCCCTTAGAAAATGTTAATGCGGTTACCACGAGAGGAGGTAAGTCCACTCGGGATCCGCCATACCCTAACCATGCAGGAAAGGACACATCAGCTGAGAAGCCGGCAGAAGAAGAAGAACTGCCGCCCAGGAAAACGGCCCCACATGAGTTCTATGACACGAACCTCATGCCGTTTCCTGAAAGAAGAAGGAAGCCCACCGTGGACGAGCAGTTCACACGCTTCGTTGAGGTGATCCAGAAGCTGCACATCAACGTGCCCTTACTGGATGCGATACAAGTACCCACGTACGCTCGCTACCTCAAGGATCTTATCAGCAACAAGCGCCCACTACCGACCACAGAAATTGTCAAGCTGACGGAAGAGTGTAGCGCTGCTATACTCAACCGGCTTCCTGAGAAGAAGAAAGATCCGGGGTGTCCCACGATCACCTGCTCGATCGGGACACAAAACTTCGACCATGCCTTATGTGATCTTGGGGCAAGTGTGAGCGTCATGCCGAAGGATGTCTTCGACAAGCTCAACTACACCACACTATCCCCCACGCCGATGCAGCTGCAGCTGGCCGATTCAACGGTCCGCTATCCGGCGGGGATCGCCGAAGATATTCCGGTGAAAATCCGGGATTGCTTCATCCCCGTCGACTTCGTAGTGCTTGACATGGACGTCGGGAAGAGCACACCGCTCATCCTGGGACGCCCATTTCTCAGCACTGCGGATGCTCGCATCGATGTAGGAGCCGGAGAAATCCGCTTCCACATCAATGGCAAGGAGGAGAAGTTTGACTTTCGGCCACGAAAAGAACAGTGCAACATGATCCGTATCAAGTACGGGCCGAACCCAAGCAACATCAAGGAAGTGGAGGTCACTCCGCCAAAGAAGGACAGCCTCATCACATTCATGAAGAACTTCCTTGAGAAGGAAAAGGTTGCACAACAACAACTAATGAAGGCAAGGAGGCAAAGGTCACACATTAAGCAACAGCCTCCGAAGTCCACAAGGCAGCAACCTCCGAGGTCTGCAAAGAAACAGGCTGTGAAGCCTGCAAAACCGCAGCCTCCGAAGCCCGAGAAGCCACCGACTGCAACAAAGACCAAGAAGGTGTGGCGAGTGAAACAAGAAGCATCATCCGTGTCTTCATCTCCGGGACCGGACAACGCTTCATCGAGCTGAACGCCGGAGAAAAGTCCCGCTCGTCGGACTTTAAAAGGTGAGTCCTCGTCGAGAGGTTAAACCGGTAGTTATCCATATTTGCTCTTTTAATTGCATATTTGCTTTCCACCACATTTTGATTTTTCCCGACCACTGCATTTCTGCATTTTTGAATTTTTCCAGCCACCTTGGAATTTTTCAAAACTCATTTGCATTTTTGAAAATTTAGAAAATAGGTTTTTGGGCTTTCCATTTTGAAAAGATTTTTTGTCGAGCTTTTTGAGCAAAAAGGCAGCAGGGGGCAAATCCCCTAGCCGTTGGGGAATACATAGGAAAAAGGGGGCTGCCAGGAGGCCCACCTGCCAGGTCGGCTGACCTGGTGGGGTCGGCCGACCCCCTGGCCCCACCTTTTCCTGTGCTCCTTTCTCCCAACGGCTATATGGCCGTTGCTCTATCCCTTTCTAACGGCCATCTTGCTTCCTTGGCTATAAAAACCGCCCAGGAGGAGGAGCTTCACCATTCCAAGCTCATCTTTCACTCCCCTCCTTTGCTCACTTGTTGCTCTCCCAAAATTTCGTGTTCTTCAACTTTACTACAGCCCCAAAAACCCAAAAAAAAAAAAAATATTTCCCCTCTGTTTTAGTGCATTTGCAAGTTGTTGTGAGAAGAAAACCAATTTCGGAGAAGCTCGGGTTTGTCGTTTTCACTAACGCTCACCCGAACACTTGTTCGATCTTGTTTTTGTTCTTGTCTTGTGTTTGTTCTTGTGTGCAGCCATGTTCAACCGAATGAAGCAAGTCGCCGGAATCAAGCGGAGAAAAAGCACTCGTGCAAGCACGAGTCAAGCATCCTCCGTCGAGCTCACACCAAGTCCGGGGCATGGTGACCCCGAAGCTGAAATTCCGGAGGAAAGGCCGGCCTTGCTCATCACCGAGGAGCATCTCGACATCAAGGACGACCGCGAGGGCCAAGCCATCGCGCTCATGAGAGAACGGCCATTCGCCCACACCCGACGCTTCGATCCGGACTTCCTCGAGAAAATAGGTATGAGAGAAGAATTTGCCTCTATTTTTCGCACTATGGGTTGGCTAAATTTCGTAGAAGTAGATAAGCCGGGTTCTCGTTTGCTTACTATGCAGTTTTTATGCACCCTTAGAAAGTATGATGAAGGCATTTCTTTTCGCTTGTTTGGGCAAGAGCGCTTGGTCACATGGGGTGATCTTCATGCTATGCTAGGTCTAAATCCTAAATGTAGGCTAGACTTAGATAAAGCGCTAAAGGGGTTCCATAAAGAAAGTTTTTTGGAAAAAGATTTCCAGAAACGAGTGGGGTCCCAAGCCTAGAACAAGTGCCATCCATAATCCTACACTTAGATTTATGCATGTGTGGTTGGCTATGACCTTGTTTCCTCGAGGTGACATTAGGGTTGTCCGGCAAGATGAATTGAAAATACTTTATGCCATGGTTAAGAAAATTAGGGTGTCACCCGCGGAATGCATGATTGATCAATGGTTAGACAATATAAAGTTGACAGGACCAATTGAGTGCACCTCTTTAGTTACTCGCATTGCGCAGAAGTGTGGTCTGCTTGAGAATGTGCATGTTGAATATTTGACGGTAGATAGAGAATTTCTAGGCGAGGACTATTTTGTGCAAGGACATACTTTGAAACATGGTCCAAATAATACCTTGATCTATCACTTTCCCGGGTATACAAATGAATTCCCGTTACCTAACCCGGGTCTTCGTTTGTATCACTGTCGGGCACTAACCCTCCCACTTGAGCCAGTGGGAGAAGTTCGCAGGCATAGTGTTTCAGGGCGACCGACACGTTCCCGTAGGCATATGGAGCCTACACCGGAGTTTCACACTCCGACCGGAGATCCAGTATGGGAGCAGCCCCCGCCACAGGACGAGGCGGGTGCATCAACATGGCAGGCCGGAGCATGGGAATCTCAGTACGATTACCCCATGCAGACGTCATCAAGTTCAAGCGGACCGCCATCCTTTGCCACTCGGTCACTTCTCATCCCGTGGGTTCCGTGAACTCAACTATGGGATGGCCGAGTTGACAAGGAGGGTGAACGACATTGATTTGCGCACCGAGAGCATGCAACAAACTCTCACGCAACATGTCGCCGACACCCAGCAATGGCAGAATTTCAGCGACAACCAATTCCGCCAGCTGAACGCGATGATGGCTCAGAATCAGAGCAATTGGGATGCCTTCTTCCGCTCCCAAGGCTACGACCCGAACCAGCAGATATGAGCAAGAACAAGCTTGGGGGAGGACCCCCCTTCTCACGGTAACTTGTATCTTTCCCCTTCTCTTTATTTCTTGCATTTGCTAAATCTGAAAATCCATAAAAATTTGCAAAATATAAAAAGAACAAAATTATTTCCCTTTTTCATGCGCGGTATGAATGTGTATAATTTTCCTATGTTGAGATGATGAATAGTTGCTCTGTCCTTTATTCCTCTCTAATGCTAGTTTACAACTTAGTACTCTCTCAAGAGTTAGGTTTGTTGGTAAATCTTGCCTTGAACTTGAATCTTGTGGGTAGCATATGCATTCTCTAGTTCTAAGTTGTTGAGAGGTATGATATGATAGATAGGGCTGCTATGATCTTGCTCAACGTAAAGCTTGAATTCCGGAGTTTTATTTTTCAAAATGACAAATTGATAAGTTCCTCAATGATGAAATTCCCACCACAGCCATATGTAGTGTTTACATTTGAAAACCTTTACACATATGCTGCTTGTTTCACATTGAGCTTAGTCAAAATTGTTGTGACCCTAGTAGAACTCTTTTCATGCTTTCTTGATCAAGATCATATACACACATCCACCGCCATGAGCTATCCTTCTAAATCCAGAAGATAGCATCCACCATATCCACCATATCCACCGTGAGCTATTCTTCTACATCGGAAGAAAGCCACTATCCATCCATCCATCCAAAGAAACACTCCATATATCCATTGCAAAATTCCTCTCTCAAAGTATTCATTGCAAACTAGGACTATGGCTATGCAAAAAGAAAAGAAAAAAAATGCTCAAAAAAAAGAGAGCAAGCAAAAGATAGCCATAGCCTAGAAACTCCAAAAGAGAGAAGGAAAATTCAAAAAGGAGTTATTTCTTCCCATCCACCATTCCTCCGTTCTCCCACACACTTGCACATCTTGATCAAGATTGTTTGAATTGATGTTTTTCTTGGATCCGGTCTTTTGACATAGCAATATTATGTGAACATGAGTGCCTCATATATCCCGACCTTGAGCTCCACATAAAGCCTTATTTAGAAGTAGGTGATTATAGGCAACACTTTGCCTTGGTGAGGAATCATACACATATTTAGTGATCCGAGAGAATCATTTGAGGAACATGGTTTTTATTTTCAAAATCTTTTGAAAACCTCTGGAATAACATAGCGGAATCTAGAGCAAGTGATTGGTGCCCTGCAATTGTTCTATCTCTCAACCGCCCAAGACAATGAGGTGTAAAAGCCCCATGGATCAAGGTAAATGGGTAAGTTATGTGCCAATATATTTAATTCTAGGAAGAGTACTTTGTTGTGCGCATAGTATTATTGAGGAGTAGGACATTGTAGCAACTCCTGATCAACAACTTAAGTTTATCTTTGCTTCGGGACGAGCAAAGGGTAAGCTTGGGGGAGTTTGTTGACGGCTGTTAAGTACCATTTTCAACCGTCAACTATACTCAAATAAAGGAGAATTTGGCATTTCATACACGCATGTTTTATCACAATAATATAGTTCCACTTGTACTTGGAGAACTTTGTGCATGCAGGAGGAAATGTGAAGGAAACACCTCAAAAGGAAAGAAAACACACTTTCGACCAATCAGAGAGTGCCACATGGACGTCACACGGATTGAAGGGCCCATTTTCAGCACTTAACCGACGTAACTCCCTGTAATACCGCGCAAACCGACGTCAGGGCCCACAGGACAGCCACCTGGAGAAAGCACAGGCCAGGAGGGGCCACCCCCAGGTCGGCCGACCTGGTCAGGTCGGGCGACCTGGTCTGGCGCCCTCTCCGCCTGGCCTTCCACGTGTAGGCTCCAGACAACTCCCTGATGGCGGTTTGGGGGGATTCCGTGGCGGTTACTCCTCTGAAACCGACGTTAGGAGGCTATAAATAGGAGGGTGTGCCTTCACACTCAACACACACCACAAGAAGCATTTCTCTCTTGCTAGTAGTAGTTCTTGGAGTTTTAGTGGAGTTAGGCTGAGTCTAGAGCTCTCTAGTCCCAAGTCTTCACTTGGAATTGGTATGGCTCTTGTATCTTTTCCCTTTTGTAAGACTTTGCTCTTATCAATATATATATTTTTTCTATATAGTTGTGCTTGGGTCATGAGTTTCTTATTTGATATTGTGATCCATATATGTGATAGTATAGTCTACTTGTGTGATAGTAGTTTATATTTATTATACTACTATTGTCATGCTAGTTATATACCGTCACTATAGTCTAGTTTATATGTTATAGTCTCTATGCTTAGTTTTAGCTGATAAAGTATAGCATGGGTTTGGTGATCGTATTCGTATGGTAGCTCTGCCTCGTTAATAGTAATCGCGGAGGGGCAGAGTGCTCTTTGGTCATGCAAGTATGGTACTTGGGTGACTGATTTGCATCAATTATTCGTTAGTCTACTGGTTCGTTGAGGTAGGCGGCAGGTGGTGACAGCCCTGTCCGTCCTCTGAAATCCTCCCCGCTAGGCTAGTGCGTAGGCTCTTGGCGGAAGTCGCCTGTGGATGCAGGGGTAAGTCCGTGCCTGAAGTGCTATACTATTGACTGCTGAACCTGAGTGTGGGTCTGTACGTATTCTACTTAGGCTATGCAACTGTATAGGAATGTATAGTAGGAGTAGCTTAGCCGAGTCTTTCCTCCACTAGACTTTATTTATTTAGTAGGAATCTTCTGTGTGTGTCACACTACCCGGTTATTATCATGTACCCGCCTGTCTTGGTTAGATATCCTTGCTAATTGTTAATATGATCTTATATGTTAGTAACGCTTCTTGATCATAACCTTCCTTTGGGATAAACAAATACGATACCCTGAATACTTCCGGGTGAAATGCTACAGCGTTATTCTCCGTGCGCTTGCGGATTTTACCTACTTGACTCTGGGACATATTAGTGAACCGTTTCTGGCCCCGTGCCGGGAATGATTTATTAATATGTCTTAGCAAAAGTGAACACCACCTGCGCCCTACCACACAGCCCGTAGGGACGAATGTATAACCAGCTAGCATTTACATAGGCACCATGCCTACATTCACACTAGATATTCTTCCGTAGATCTTTGCGGAAGAATAGCCGGGTGGCCGGGTGGCGGCATGCCCGACCGACTCTCTTCCAATGGATTGAATCTTGTCCCAAAGGCGATTGTTGGGTCGGTTTCCACCGACTACCTCCTTTGGCGAGCGGTCGGCTTCTTGGGCCTCATGGGCTAGCAACCCCGGGTGGTAACCCAAGGCCGGGCGGCAAGCCAGGCCAGGCGGCGGCCTAGGCGGGGTGTGTGGCCCAGGCGATGGCCTAGGCCAGGACGTGGCCCACACTGGGCGGCCGCCCCCTCCGGGTCGCCCCTTGACTTCTTCCGGTTAGGGCACTTGTTGGCCTTCTTTCCTTAGCCATATTTCATCACTTTTGGTCCGGGAGGAGAAAACGGCATCATGGTGGAGTGTTTTGTAGAATCAGCCGGGTCAGATGATCAGCCGGACAATGATTCTGGTTGATCAGTCGGGTGTTCGTTCGGGCAGCCGGTTAGGGTTCCGGTCTTCACCCGGGTGACTGATTACCTTGTCGGCCCCTGATCTGTCGGAAAGACAGGGTCGGGTGCTGATTTGAGCCGTAAACCACCCTTTCGGTCGGCTGTTTTACAGTTGTGATCGGCCAACAGGGTGTTTCTTCATATTTCTGCATATTTTGGCCTTGTATGACCTGCAAACACATAACTCACCAAAACTTGTGGAACTTTATTTCTTTAAATAAATATTTAATGAACTTTGGTCTTTACCTTGCATTTCTCAACAGGTTGGTGGCCGGATATGGGTTTTCATTGGCCGCCAATACCTCCCCAAGCTTAAACATTTGCTCGTCCCGAGCAAAGTAAAACTTTAGAGATGATGGATCAGGAGTTGCTTTAATGTTAGGGCCCTATGAGGATCAAGTGCACAAACGAATACTCCCGCAATATAGAGATAAGTGCAAACTAACACAACTTTGATCACCAAGTGATTCTCATTGTACAACAGGACTTATTGGCTTTTATGACCCTGTCATAGGTGGTTGAAGTCTAGAATGGCTAGCTCAGACATTGTCATGGAATCTCCTATTTGACCATGAGTCCAAAGTTTTTTTTATAATGCTGCATAAGATTGAAAATCTTCCCTCTTGATGCAATCTCCCACTATGACTGTCATCTCTCCAAAAGGTGTATTCCCTTACCATGTGCAAATCCTACTTTCTAATAGTTTGTCTTATATGTGGAGCTTGGTAAGAAGGCACATCTAGCATGCATATATTGTTAAGTTAAGAGATGGTCCTAGCAAAAAGACTATGCATTCCTCATTCCAATCATTTGGAAATAATGTACAAGGGAGTGGGAGAGAATGGACTCACACGAAGGAATATGCTAGCACAATTGCAAAAGTCTTGGGTACAATTGAGTCCCGAGGACTGGATTTTTGTGCTAGAGTGAAAGGATGGTCCTTTATTTTGCTCAAAGATATTTTTCAATGAACCTTGAAACTTTTTGATATTGTACATCCATGAGAGCTCATGAGCTATTTTTTTCATTCTTTTCTTTTTTTCGCTCTCATGGTGTAGAGAAGATAAAATCAATGGTTCAAATATTTTTGCATACTTTTTCTAGAGCATTCGATGGGGAAGACCAAAACTTTTTCATAGAATCAAAGTTTTGTAAAGGAAAGATTTTGGCTGACATGTTTGATGAAGTGGATGCTTGAATCCAATGGGGAAACCGCATAACCAAACACGGTGAATTGAGAACTCAAAGATAATGCGAAGGAAAAGGATTGGCTTTGGAAGTGCAAGTCCCTCATAAGGATCAAATCCTAACTAAACTCAATGCTTGCATAAATGTCATAGACATGGTTTTTCTAATCAATATTTGGCCATGGAAGGAAATAGTCTATCATAGGCAAGATGTGCACCAAGTAGGGGGGTTTTGTTGCAGCATGGTTTTGAAAGAAATCAGTGGACTCAAATTATAAGGAAATCATAGACTCATTCAAAACATGCCATATCACAGACTCCAAGAACTAGACTTGGTGTTTGTTAGCCATTTCGCACCCACTAAAACATAGAGAGACTAGCGTTATCACAATGCCGGTCTATCATTATCAAAGTAATGAGGAGTAGAGGTTGTAAACATGAAAATCAAAGGGCGCTAACAGCGCAACTATTCACAGTTTCCATATGCAAGGTAGGGACAAAGTTCTCAATTTTATTCAAAAACAGTAAATATTTTTACAAATTTTTATGTCTTTTGATAAGACAACAAAGTAAATCTTTTTGTGTTTTTTCTTCACAATAAAGCAACTAGATAGAGGGGAAAGAGGAGAAGGATTTGGTGGCAAACCTTTCTTTATGCACCTCCCCAAGCTTAGGTCTTTGCAAGATTTATGTTTAAAAGAGGTGATCACTGTAGCGATGGATACTCAAGGTTCATAGTAGACACCCTTCAACTATTTGCCATTCCTTGCTTTTTTTATATAGCCTTCAAGAGCAGGCTTTTGAGGGCTTAAGCCCCTCGCCGGCCGACTAAAGTGGCCGGGCGGCAGCACTTCGCTGGGCGGCTACACATGGCCGGGCACCGGCACATGGTCAGCTAGCATGTCCACTTGATCCTGCTGCTGTGTGCTTGCTTTGTTGTTAATGGGAGTGCAACAGGGAGTAGAGCCATGTGCTCTTTTACAAATCTTCATGGGGAGACCCTCATTTTTTTCCAAATTGTTTCATGGGCAACATTGCTCCTTCTCTAGCCACCCACGGCCTAAATGTCTTGCTCCCTGCAGAGATTAGGCAAGAGAAAGAGAGAAAAAGTAGGCCGGTGGCCATATTTGGCCGGACGGCGGTTTGTGGCTGGCGGCCACTTTTGACATGAAAACTGCCCAGTCGGGTGATCGTTTTTCCTGAAAAATGACCACGCCCCCCCCCCCCCCCGGGCCTTGATTTCTGCCAAGTAATTTCCTGGCCGGGTTAGCATCCCGGACAGCCATTCAGGAGGTCATCCAGCATGAAAAACAGCCTCTCGGTCGATGATCTTGGCCAGGTATTGTCCTGACGGGTTTAATAACCCGGGGGGTCGGCCGGTTGATCATTTAGCTTAGAAATCAGCCAATCGACTGATGATCTCGGCCGGGGTAGCACCCAAACTATTTTTTCAGATTTTTTTTTCTATTATCCATGTTTAATCAGTAAAACAAAGAAGCAAAAACAACCTAATCTAATGGTATATACGAGGGATAATGAAGGGGGATAAATATCGGTTACCTTCTGACGAGGGTTTGGGTATTATGTCCTAAACGATACGGTCTCCTTTTGCCATACCTGAATCTTCTTTTTAGCCTCTATGGCGGCGACCTTTTTAAGTTTTCTATTGTCCATTCTTTTTTTTCTTTTGGCTTCACTTGGTCCATTGATTTCCTGTAATTGTTAGCGCAAATCTATTCGTCTACAATAGGCATATCTCTATTGATCCATCAATCACCTTAGACACCATGTCTAATTTGATCAATTACGAACGCATTTTCCTTATGTCACATCAAAGCATCATAGATAGATGACCATTTTTATGTTGTTCAGTTTATCATACAAGTGAATGCGATATGCAACCAAACAAGGAACGCTTATCATAGCCACAGTTATACAATAGAATGAATATTCTATATCATACTCATACGTGGGGCACACAACCAAGCAATGAATGCATAGCCCGTTATGTGATATGATAAGAATGTAACATTAGTTCTAGACAAAACAATTGAATCAATACCCAAGTTGTCCGAATAGATTGATCGGGGGCAAGATTTTGGGTCTTACCTCCTCCAGAACAGAGCAAGAGTGATGATGATATGTTAAGAAGGATCAAAGCACCATAGACTCTTCTTTTGTGAATACTCGCTGCGAGATCAAGGCGACTTTGTCCTGTTTGTTCCACACTCATACAAAATAGGGGTGATCCCGCTAAGGCTAGCGGTGAATTTGCTCAATAGACAATCTATATTAATCTAAAAATCATAGCCATTGCTTCCCTAGAAACGGCGCCAGAAATGCTTGTGGGTGTTTGCTATGCTCTAAAGATAAAACCAATTAATTCCGCAAGCGCACGGAACAACAATGTAGCATTTCACCCGGGAGTATTCCAGGGTATCGTATTTCTCCTCAGGGAAGCAAGGCATAAGAGTATCGAGAGTTAACAATCTTATGTCCATAAAGAAATCACCAACCCAACCACGGCGGGGATGAGGATAATGAGTGGGTAATAAGGTGGATGCATCAAGGGAAGGCCACACTAGATGTATTTAATAGAGAAAAGTACAGCTAGTTGGGAGGACAACGAGTCAAGTTGTATTTCCTAAGTAATGATGTTCTAAAATTTCCAAGACAAGCGTTCAGTGTTGCTTCTAGAGCTGCACCATTTACTAGAGATTCTAAGGCTCATGTTTTGTTCACTTCGGGGCACGAAAATGATCCACTAATATGGGTCGGTAACTAACCTCTGTACTAGTGGGTACGCTATCGCTAGACAACCCCGCTCGAGACTTCCCAAACGTGGTGGATTACTAAAGGGACAGGCAGTGCTGTCACCACCTGCCCCCTACCACACAGCCCGTGGGGACGAATGTATAACCAGCTAGAATTTACATAGGCACCATGCCTACATTCACACTAGATATTCTTCCGGTGATCTTTGCGGAAGAACAGCCGGGAAATAACTAAGTCTAAAACCCTTACTCATAACGACGACTCAATTAAGTCCTAGCCGGGAAACCCATGGACATGTAACTCATGGAAATGCTCTCAATAGGTGCAACTAGGAAAAAAGTATAAAGCTTAAGAAGGCACTATCAGACTTGGATAAATAAAAGAATAGACATCTTTGTAATTGAGGAACAACTATTATAGAAGAAAAGATACAAGAGAACTTATACCAAGGCTTCCAAGACAAATCCGGAATCCCGAGGAGAAGCTCTCTACCCGACTCTAACTCCTAAGCTAACTATCCTATTCTACATTGTGGCACAACTAGTGGGAAACAAGTCTTCTTGATGTCCTCTTCTGATTATTTTCTCCCGAACTCTCCACTATCTATAGGTGGCGATGAGCTTGGTGGTATTCGTAGGTGAAGTGGAGTCGGTAGGCCAAAGTCGGTCCTCCGAGCAGCATGCACCGTCGGGCGACGGGGTTGGCTAGGAGGCCGTTATATTGGGTCGGTTCCTAACCGACTCTCTTCCAATGGCTCGGATCTTGTCCTAAAGGCGGTTGTTAGGTCGGTTTCCACCAACTACCTCCTTTGGCAGCTGGTAGGCTTCTTGGACCTTACTGGCTAGCAATCCCGGGTGGTAACCCGAGGCCGGGCGGCAAGCCAGGATGGGTGGTAAGGTAGGCCGGGCGGCGAGGCTTGCTGTACGGTGGCCTAGGCCGTAGCGGCCCATGCCGGGCGACGACCCCCTCCGGGTCTGCCCTTGACTTCTCCCGATTAGGCCACTTGTTGGACTTCTTTCTTTAACCATATTTCATAACTTTTGGTCTGGGAGGAGAAAAGGGCATCATGATGGAGTGTTTTCTAGAATCGGCCGGGTCGGATGATCAGTCGGACGATGATTCCGGTTGATCGCCCGGGTGGTTGTTCGGGCGGCCGGTTAGGCTTCCGGTCTTCACCCGGGTGACTCATTACCCTGTCCGCCTCTGATCTATTGGAAAGATAGGGTCGGGTGCTGATTTGAGCCGTAAATGACCCTGTCGGCTGGCTGTTTTACAGTCGTGATCGACCAAGGGGTGTTTCTTCATATTTTTGCATATTTTGGCCCTGTATGACCTGCAAACACATAACTCACCAAAACTTATGGAACTTTATTAGTTTAACTAAATATTTAATGAACTTTGGTCTTTATCTTGCATTTCCTGTGCTGCGGTTTTGCAGGCTTCACAGCCTGTTTCTTTGCAGACCTCGGAGGTTGCTGCCTTGTGGACTTTGGAGGCTATTGCTTAATGTGTGACCTTTGCCTCCTTGCCTTCATCAGTTGTTGCTGTGCAACCTTTTCCTTCTCAAGGAAGTTCTTCATGAATGTGATGAGGCTGTGCTTCTTTGGCGGAGTGACCTCCACTTCCTTGATGTTGCTTGGGTTCGGCCCGTACTTGATACGGATCATGTTGCACTGTTCTTTCCTTGGCCGAAAGTCAAACTTCTCCTCCTTGCCATTGATGTGGAAGCGGATTTCTCCGGCTCCTACATCGATGCGAGCATCCGCAGTGCTGAGAAATAGGCGTCCCAGGATGAGCGGTGTGCTCTTCCCGACGTCCATGTCAAGCACTACGAAGTCGACGGGGATGAAGCAATCCCGGATTTTCACCGGAATATCTTCGGCGATCCCCGCCGGATAGCGGACCGTTGAATCGGCTAGCTGCAGCTGCATCGGCGTGGGGGATAGTGTGGTGTAGTTGAGCTTGTCGAAGACATCCTTTCGGGAAACGGCATGAGGTTCATGTCATAGAACTCATGTGGGGCCGTTTTCCTGGACGGCAGTTCTTCTTCTTCTGCCGGCTTCTCAGCTGATGTGTCCTTTCCTGCATAGTTAGGGTATGGCGGATCCCGAGTGGACTTACCTCCTCTCGTGGTAACCGCATTAACATTTTCTAAGGGGGTCTCGGGTTGCCCCGGGATTTTCCCCGACTCAGCAGTAGGAACAGCAGCAGCTAACTGAGCTAATTGGGTTTCTATCATTTTATTAAAGCTCAGCTGATTCTTGAGAGCAGAGGAAACACCCTCTATCTTAGTGTGGATGCTCTCAAGAGTCCTATCAGTGGTGGCAAGCTTTTTACTGATGTTATCATTAACCTTAGCTTGACCAAGCACAAGATCTTTCAAGGAGGGCTGATTATAACCGGAATTAAAACCAGAGAAGTTGCCAGAGTTACCTCCTTGGTAGTTGGGACGTGGTGGACCCCAACTTTGACCTCCTTGTGGACGGTAGCCGTTGTTGTTGTTGTTGCCCATGAACATTGCGTCCTCACGGGTCTCAGGGCAGTCATTGCCCGAGTGTCCCGTGTTGCCACAGACCTCGCAAGTCATCCGAGCATCTAGGGCTTTCACTTCTCCATTGGCTTGGTCGTCCATCTTCTTCATGAGAAGGTCAATCTTGGCGGCGAGCATGTCAACCTCCTTGACGGAGTGCATGCCTCGCTGGCGAGGTTGGAGGCGTTCTTCATTCCAACCTTGGTTGGACACCATCTTCTCGATCAAAGCTTTTGCCTTGCTTACAGTGAGCGAGAAGAAGGCTCCACCAGCAGCAGCGTCGAGGTGGTCGCGGGCCGACGGAGTAAGCCCGTTGTAGAAGTTCTGGATGATCAGCCAATCATCCATCCCGTGGTGGGGACATGCCAGGATGTACTCCTGGAGCCTCTCCCATGCCTCAGGAATCGACTCCTTCGACTCCTGCTGGAAGCTTGAGATCCTTCCGCGGAGGGCATTGGTCTTGCCCAGCGGGAAGAACTTTGCAAGGAACGCAGCTGAACACTTCTCCCAAGTGTTCACAGCTTCAGGGTTTGCGTAGAACCACTGTCTCGCTCTCCCAAGGAGAGAGAACGGGAACAGTCGAAGGCGAACAGCGTCGGGGGTGACGTCCTTCATTTTGAACGTGTTGCAAATCTCCAGGAATTGCTGGAGATGAGCACTAGCGTCCTCATTGGCTTTCCCACAGAATGGGCTAGCCTGCACCATGGTGATGAGACCGGTCTTGATCTCGAAGTTCGCATCTCCCACATTGCCAGCTGGTCCCGTAGGGATGTTGGCAGCGGAGGGAGC
Organism: Eleusine indica; assembly: GCA_030378355.1. Lineage (NCBI taxonomy): Eukaryota > Viridiplantae > Streptophyta > Magnoliopsida > Poales > Poaceae > Eleusine > Eleusine indica. Next base: position 19,390,020 of record CM059499.1, read on the forward strand.
GGAGAACTCGCGGAGGGTCTTGTCGGCCATTTGCTCAGAGCTTGATGGTGCGGGAATGACAGGTTCGATTGGCCGAGTCTCCTTACGAGGAGGGGTGAGCCTGGCTCGTGTCCTTTTCAGGAGTGATTCATGATCTTCAGTGAAGTTTGTCGGCAAGTCGAAACCAGTCATACACTACCCTGTTTTCATACAAAATGCAGAAAACAAAGCAAGGTTAGCCTGCCTAGGAGATAGCCTTAATAATTGCAACACTACTATATACATTAGTAATTTTTCTTAAATCATACGCCTTCCCCGGCAACGGCGCCAGAAATGCTTGTTGACTTTTGCTAAGCCATATTAATAAATCATTCCCGGCACGGGGCCAGAAACGGTTCACTAATATGTCCCAGAGTCAAGTAGGTAAAATCCGCAAGCGCACGGAGAATACCGCTGTAGCATTTCACCCGGAAGTATTCAGGGTATCGTATTTGTTTATCCCAAAGGAAGGTTATGATCAAGAAGCGTTACTAACATATAAGATCATGTTAACAATTAGCAAGGATATCTAACCAAGACAGGCGGGTACATAATAATAACCGGGTAGTGTGACACACACAGAAGATTCCTACTAAATAAATAAAGTCTAGTGGAGGAAAGACTAGGCTAAGCTACTCCTACTATACATTCCTATACAGTTGCATAGCCTAAGTAGAATACATACAGACCCACACTCAGGTTCAGCAGTCAATAGTATAGCACTTCAGGCACGGACTTACCCCTGCATCCACAGGCGACTTCCGCCAAGAGCCTACGCACTAGCCTAGCGGGGAGGATTTCAAAGGACGGACAGGGCTGTCACCACCTGCCGCCTACCTCAACGAACCAGTAGACTAACGAATAATTGATGCAAATCAGTCACCCAAGTACCATACTTGCATGACCAAAGAGCACTCTGCCCCTCCGTGATTACTATTAACGAGGCAGAGCTACCGTACGAATACGATCACCAAACCCATGCTATACTTTATCAGCTAAAACTAAGCATAGAGACTATAACATATAAACTAGACTATAGTGACGGTATATAACTAGCATGACAATAGTAGTATAATAAATATAAACTACTATCACACAAGTAGACTATACTATCACATATATGGATCACAATATCAAACAAGAAACTCATGACCCAAGCACAACTATATAGAAAAGATATATATATTGATAAGAGTAAAGTCTTACAAAAGGGAAAAGATACAAGAGCCATACCAATTCCAGTGAAGACTTGGGACTAGAGAGCTCTAGACTCAGCCTAACTCCACTAAAACTCCAAGAACTACTACTAGCAAGAGAGAAATGCTTCTTGTGGTGTGTGTTGAGTGTGAAGGCACACCCTCCTATTTATAGCCTCAATAGGTCGGCAAGGGAGCGTAACCGCCACGGAAGGCGTCTCAAACTGTCATCAGGAGTCACGGAGGAGCCAACACGTGGAAGCCCAGGCGGAGAGGGCGCCCGGCTGGGTCGGCCGACCTGGGGGTGGCCCCTCCTGGCCTGTGCTTTCTCCAGGTGGCTGTCCTGTGGGCCCTGACGTTGGTTTGCGCGGTATTGCAGGGAGTTACGTCGGTTAAGTGCTGAAAATGGGCCCTTCAATCCGTGTGACGTCCATGTGGCGCTCTCTGATTGGTCGAAAGTGTGTTTTCTTGCCTTTTGAGGTGTTTCCTTCACATTTCCTCCTGCATGCACAAAGTTCTCCAAGTACAAGTGGAACTATATTATTGTGATAAAGCATGCGTGTATGAAATGCCAAATTCTCCTTTATTTGAGTATAGTTGACGGTTGAAAATGGTACTTAACAGCCGTCAACACTCAGCGCACGTAGAGATCCTGTAGAGATGAGAATAAGACCAGAGCTCCATCCGTAAGAAAGAGCTAATGGAAAGTACTTTCTCCCCCCAGCAGCCTACACCCTTATGATTGAGGAGAAAACATCATTCTGTAACTGTCTCAGTGGGATTAAAGTACCGACGAGTTTCTCATCGAACATTAAGAATCCTGTAAACATGGAAGAGTTAAAAATAAGTGGGTACAACACTCACGATTGCCACGTAATGCTTTTGGTGTTTCTCCCTATTACTATCAGAGCTGTTAAAGTGTCATGGCTAAAGTTGGCTGTAACTCGCCTTTACTACTTCTTTAAAGCAGTATCAAAGAAGGTGATAAACAAAGAGGATTTAAATGATCTAGGGACCCATATAAGGAAACAATGTGCATACTTGAGATGGTCTTCCCTCCATCCTTTTTTGATACGATGGAACACTTCATGATTCATATTGTCAACCAAATCTCTGCATTGGGTTTCGTCTACCTGCATTAGATGTTTCTATTTGAGAGGTTCATGTATGTGTTGAAACGCTATGTACGTACTCGTTGACATCCAGAGGGTTCTATGATCGAAGGCTACACAACTGATGAGATCATCGAATGTTGCTCAGATTATATTAATGATGGTAGCAGATCAATTGGTCTCCCCACGTCTCATCATGAGGGTAGATTATCTGGAAAGGGTTCGAAAGGACGTAGATCATTCGTTGACTGTGACTTCAAATGAGTGGACCAAGCACATTTTAGCATATTACAACAAACGCAGATTGTGGGACCATACTTTGAGAAACATCTGTTAGAGCTGCACCAAAACAACAAGGATGTGACGGATGAATGGATCATAGACGAGCACAAGCACTCTTTCACATCATGGTTTAGCTCCCTAGACCTTCCAAGTGGCGAGTCCATGGAAGAGAAAATGTTGAGAAAGTTAGCTAACCGCCCGAGAAGAACCGTGGTTACCTTTCAGGCATACGACATCAATGGTTTTACCTTCTACACCCAACAGAAGGATAAGAAGAGCAAGTGTCAAAATAGCGGTGTTCAAGTAGAAGCCATTGACGAAGAGGACCAGATGACCTCGTATTATGGGTGCATTCAGGGAATATGGGAACTAGACTATGGTGCAAATTTACAGGTTCCCATATTTAAATGCAAATGGGTGAAGCACCCAAATGGCATAGAGGTGGATAAGTACGGTTTCACAATCATTGATCTTATCAATGTTGGTCACAAAGATGAGCCTTGGATACTGGCCAATACCGTGGAACAGGTGTTTATGTACTTGATCCAAAGGACGAAAAGAAATATGTTGTGGTTCCAGGTAATCAAAGAATTGTTGGAGTGGAGATGAAAAGAAATATGTTGTGGTTCCAGGTAAACAAAGATTTGTTGGAGTGGAGATGAAAAGAAATATGTTGTGGTTCCAGGTAAACAAAGAATTGTTGGAGTGGAGAATGTGGAGGATCGAGATGACTACAATCAATATGACGAGGTGCCATTTTTCATAGATCCAAAAAATTTTAAAGTCTTAGAAGCAAGACTCTCCTTCACTGATGGAATGCCCTACATGCGCACCAATCACTGCCAAGGAAAAGTGGTTCAAGGCTAATTCAAGCATCATGTAATTTTATTTTAGAAGTATCATTAATTAGGAGCTCATTGTATTATGTTCTATGTCACTTATGCTTATTTGAATATAAAGATTTTGTAAGTTATTTAATAGAAATATACGATTGAAACGGGTAGAGGAGATAAAGAGTTAGAGATGTCCTAACAAATGCATGAGCGGAAGAATGGCTTAAAACATACTTATGGTTCAAAAAATATGATTTACGTAAGATGTAGGGGCTTAGACTTAATTGTACAAAGTTTTATGGGGAACTTTTTGTAATAATAGAATAATATACAGGGACAAAAAAGAAAAAAATATGAGGACTGAAAATATAATTTTGAGAAAGGGCAGGGGTGTTTTTGCAAAACTATAGTACCAAAATAGAATTTACATTACATTGAAGGGCTTTTCTGCAAAAGGACAAGCATTTTAGCGGCGGCTCACAGTGCCAACCGCCGCTATTCCTTTTTAGCGGCAGTTTGCTTTGTGAACCGCCGCTAAAAAGGCCTCCCCAATATAAGCAAGGGTGCGGCGGGCCCCTAACCCTAATCCCGATGGTTTGCTTTGTGACGCCGTGAGGTTGCCCATCTCCGCCGCCATCACCCTAAGCTCCGCCACCGAGCCCCTCATAGACATCGAGCACATGCTCCCTCCTCCATCCCCGAGCCCCGCCGCCACGGGCTCCTTCCTCTGTCCTCGAGCACCGCCGCCACGGGCTCCCTCCTCCATCACCGAGCGCTGCTGCGGGCTCCCTCCTGCATCCCCGAGCACCGCTGCCGCGGGCTCCCTCCACCGTCACCGAGCACCGCCGCCATGGGCTCCCTCCTCCATCACCGAGCGCCGCCCTCCTCGACGGCCTCTGCCTTCTCTCTGATAAGCACCACACCCTCCTCTTCCTCCCCTCTCCCCTCCTCTCTGACGCCCTCCTGCCCATCGACGACCAGGTGCACCGGCTCTGCCCCACGCCTTTAATTTCTTCCTTTCTTCTTCTAGAGTGATGATGGATTTTGTGTGATCATGGATGTGCTACACTTCTCTTCTTAGCAATGGTACCACCACCACTACTGCATGTTGTACTCTAGTTACTTCATGATGTTTGTGATCACAGTGGCAGTGTGAGCGCTCAAGTTAGTGCTAGTTATAATGTTTGTGTGATCACAGAATCTTTCATGCTGCTGTACAGAGACAAAAAATATGGCTGCTGCGCTTGTTCTTACCTGTGTGTCATGTAGTAAACCTGACCTACATTTTCGCCTATGTATTTCTCATTGTACTGCTAAATATCATGAGCATTATACATTTGTGTTCCTATGATAGAGTTCATTATACATGCTTGCTAGCTGCCTGATTAATTTTTGTTCAGCAAGAAATCTGTGTGTCTACTTGCTTTCTAATTTCTAGCTAAGTATGCATTATACATTTTAAAGTACCTTTCTTCGCATGGCCGATTGGCAAACTCCTAGTTGTGTGTCAAGTTTTTTCCTAATTCAGTTAGCCTGATTAGTTAATTATTAAGCCTCTGTTCGCTAGTAAGTTTTTCCTTAATCCAGCAGCTCTTGTTTTATCCATGCGGCATACCATAGTGCTTGCACTGAGTGACAAGATTGCTTAGTATAATCTAGAGCTTGCATGGCTATTTCAGTGTGTAAAGCACGCTAGCTTGTTGTTTCATTTTGGTAGTACTTCATGTAGCACTTTGCTTTGCATGCACAGCTTGATTAAATAATCATTGCCTGTTCTTTTGCTTGCAGCAATTTAGTACTTATAGCAGCTATTGGCTTGTATGTATTGGCTGTTATAGTTGCATGGGGTGTGTTTCATCATTGAGGATTATGCTTGCTGCTATTATGCTTGCGGTTATTATGCTTGTTGTAATTATGCTTGCTGCTTATGTTTCATAAATATGAGTAGCACTCTACATATTTTTCTGCCATATATTTAATTTGTTGCCATATGCTTGCTGCCTATGATATATATGATGATATATATATCATATACTTGCCGTCTATGATATATCTATAATGTTGGAAGGCCGTTGATTCGGCAACCCACATTGAGAGCAAATTTTGACTTTTCTATTCTTCTCGTAGTGTCTCTATACTACTTATCTATTCTACGTAGTGATCGATGCTCAATGTTGGAAGAGGGCTAAGTGAGGCAAGTGTGACGACATGGACCATATCCTAGGATATTGGATACATGCTGTATTATAGGTCAAGGATCTTAGAGCATTGGATGGTCGTTGATTTGGCAACCCACACTGATAGCAAATTTTGACTTTTCTATTTTTCTCCTTGTCTCTCTGTACTACTTATCTATTCTACGTTTTGGTCGATGCTCAATAATGAAAGCGGGCTAAGTGAGGATAGTGTGGTGACATGGACCATATCCTAGGATATTGGATACATGTTGTTGTACAGGTCGAGGATCTTAGAGCGTTGGATGGCCATTGATTCGGCAACCCACACTGAGAGCAAATTTTGACTTTTCTATTCTTCTCCTTGTCTCTCTGTATTACTTATCTATTCTACGTAGTGATCGATGCTCAATGATGAAAGCGGGCTAAGTGAGGCTAGTGTGGCGGCATGGACCATTTCCTAGGATATTGGATACATGCTGCTGTACAGGTCAAGGACCCTAGAGCATTGGATGGCCATTGATTCGGCAACCCGCACTAAAAGCAAATTTTGACTTTTCTATTATTCTCCTTGTCTCTCTGTACTACTTATCTATTCTACGTAGCGATCGATGCTCAATGATGAAAGCGGGCTAAGTGAGGCTAGTGTGGTGACATGGACCATATCCTAGGATATTGGATACATGCTGTTGTACAGGTCAAGGATCTTAGAGCGTTGGATGGCCATTGATTCGGCAACCCGCACTGAGAGCAAATTTTGACTTTTCTATTCTTCTCCTTGTCTCTCTGTACTACTTATACTTCTTGTTTTCTAAACTAGTCGTCATATCAAATCTAAGGTGTTAAAGTCTTCTCATCATGGCGGCCGAGATGCCCTTTCAAGTGGGAAATTTGTTAGAAGCAACGAATGAGGAAGACACCCTCAAGACACCATTGGAAGGGGGTTCGTCCTCAGACGATGAAGGATCAAGCGAACATCAGGAAGAAGCAGAAGATCCGCATCCTCCACTACCAAAGGAACGTTGATTGGGGAGCCCGGACCCTGATTACGTGCCTGAAAATAAGGTATCTTGTCAAAGATAATTTCCTCATTTGTTCAACTAAATTGTTACATAGATTTTGGTAACTAAAATCTACTACTTATATATCCTAGGGCCCTCGATGATGTGCTCGTCGGCTATTTGCAGCAGAGCCTGTGATAGATAAGGCCCTCGAGCAGCAAGTGGAAGAGGTGCCTGCCCAATTGTCCACACACAAACGCAAGCGCAATCTGCGCTTCGCGAACAATGCAGAGGGCATCTATGAGGTTACTGCACTAGACCATAAAGATGGAGAACTGATTGAACCCACTGGTGTCAATGCCAAATGGCAGAACCATTGCGGCAAAGTGGTGAGGGACCATTGCAAAATCACGTGGCAAGATTGGTGCCAAGTCCTGGATGGCAGAAAAGATGATATGTGGGCTGACGTCACGGCAACCATCCGGTTCTAGCCAGCAGTTCTTAAGAGAGCCAAGAAGGGTACAATGTCCACTCTCAATCACATCTTTCAAGATTACAAGTCCAAGCTCAACTGCCAATACGTCAAGAAAAATTGAACCCCATTCAACAAGCATGGAAATATCAGTCAGTAGGAATGGGATGAGTTTGGAGAGAGAAGGAGCATAGTGAAAAGATGGTTGAGCTGAACAAGCGGAACAAGTACAAGCCCCGGTTAGGTCTGGGCGGATACAAAAAGAAGATTCTGGTTTGGAGAGAGAAGGAAGCCAAGCTCCACACGGAAGGAAAACCTAATCCTGTGCCAAACACTAATGAGCATACCAGGAATTGGGTATATGGTCGCTCCGAGTTAACCAATGAAGGAGAGATTATTGTGAAGGATCCCGTGACAGTTGAAGTCGTGCAAGCCTTGAAAGGTCCCATCACGATGCAGACGTAGGCTGGTCTGTTTACACCTGAGTATCACAAGGATGAGCTAGCGAAGGCTGGTCAGGTACAAGTACTGTGATCATTGACAACATGGAAAGAAGGTTTCTCTAGAACATCCTCACACCTGTACAAGAAGCATACATTGCACAAGAAAGAGCAAGAAGAGAAAGCCAATTAGGATTGGAGGCGACAACTTCTTATGTTCGCTATCGACAAACAATGTGGTCATTTGGACCCCCAACCTGCAGGCTACTATGGATGCCTTCTTACGTGGTTCGTCCTCATGCACGCAGCCATCAGTCTCCATGCAACCATCAGTCTCCCGTGAACCATTAGTCTCCATGCAATCTGAAACAGAGGACATCACTGAGGATACTTCTTGTGAGTTGCATGTGCCATTTGGTTACAAGGGAAAGACGATGAAGGTTGCGTCCGGCATGGCATTTCTCGTACAGACGCTCCATAACAGGGATACCCCCCCCCCCCCGGTTACGTGCGTGCACTATGTCAGAAATAGTACCTGGCTATGAGGAGAACAAGATTGAATGCCCAATACCTGAGGTGGGTATAGAAACTCTCCAAGATGCCCTCGGCTCTTTCATCATTTGGAAACATCATGATGTTGTCCTCTCACCACGAGCTTCTCCATCCTTGATGTCTGGTCACGGGTCCTTCCATGCGAGCCAGCCAGTCATGACAACTGGACAACGGTCTCCTATGTCTGTGGCAGCTTCGTGCAACAGGCCCCAATCTCCTCTTGCGGAAGATGGCTCGACTCTGAGTCCCATAATCTGTAGTGACAACAAGCCTCTTCCACAGACTGTTCAACTCGAGCCTTCGCCTGTTGTCGCCAAGGCTCCACCAATTCAAGTCCAGGCTACCACAATTCAAGTCGAACCTTCATCAACAGCTGCTGTGACGGTTGAAGTTCAGGCTCCGGTAATCCAAGTCCAGCCTACGCCAGTTGTCGTCAAGGTTCCAGTAATCCTAAAGACGATTACAGGTTTTGATCTAAAGGACCCAAAAGCAAAAAATGATTTTGATAAGTACTTGGTTGGATTAAAAAAACGTCTAGGAAGCACCAGTAAGCTCGTCCTGCAAGAACAAGATCCTCGGAATATAGTGTCATATGACGATCAAATTTTGGACAATCCAGCTGACGATGTGGACTACCCGACATTCATATTCGGTAAGCCCCTTATATCAAACAACATGTACAAGAACCTCCCATGGGAGATGTGGAAGTTGCACGACTGGTACACGATGGCGTCGAAGGAAGGGGTCACCGCAATCACTTGTAGGATTCTAAATGAGGTGTTCAATGAAGGAGGCGATGAACAAACCTTAGGATTCCAAGTTTTGCGTTTGATCTACTTCATATTTCAAGCATAATTCAATATATTACCTTATGTCTTTTTTTGTAGCATGAACTCTTTTTTCCAAAGAAAGATGACCTATAGAAAAGATTGGAAGGTGGTATACGTCAACCCGAACTGGATCAACCAAAGCATGATCAACCCAATGGTATGTCCAGAAAACTACCCAGATAAGACACCGACAGAGATAGCTACAATAAAGGCGGCCCTGATAAATGAAGCAAGGACTCAAGTTATAAATTATTTATATGACTGCTATCTGAAGTGGCAAGATAGAGAATACCTTTTGGCCCCCTACAACTTCAAGTAAGTTAGACCACTACTGCCTTTGTCATCTATCATATGTAAAAGTTAAATCCAATCGTAAGTAACTTGTTGTCAACATTGTTGTAGCAATCATTAGATCTGTTTTATGATAATTTTCAAAAATGAGTACCTTCTGGTGCTGGATAATCTGGACTACGATTTGATAATGTTAATATCATTGTGGAACTCATAGGTAGCTAACAAATTAATCTATGTGTATATGATTTGATAAAGTTAATATCATCTAATGATACGCTTTTGTTGATTGTTTAGTGCTTACGAGAAATATGTCAAAGCAGCAGGGAAATGTCATCCAAATCGGAAAAAGAAGATATACTTCCGTCATAACTTTTGGGTAAGATTTATATGTATCGCACACATGTCTTTATCATAGTATCCATCATATAATGTGTAACTAACTTGTGTTCTCTATTACATAGTGCTATAAACAACTAAAAGGAAGTGTGCTTTGTGGCTACCACACGTGAGTGTTCGCGTCTATCTCGTCAACTTACCTAAAACATATCGTTGAGGAGTCCAATGAAGAGGTAAGTTGATTTTATTTATGTCTATTTTACTTTATTCTACAATAAATTTTTAAGATCTTATATTAGCATACTCTACTCATGTGAGACAGAGAGCCATAAGACAAAAGGCACAATGGGCTGCAATGATGAAGGGGAACGATGAGATCATAAAGAGTATGATTCCTAAAGAACGCGTTCATTTGAGTACAAATAACATGTATCTAGTTGTAGCTTCTCTTTGTCATTTTCTTTTGAGAGAGGTAATTAGTCTAAAAGGGAAGTGTTTTGATTCAAACCGTGAACTAGAAACAAAACATAGGTCCCATTGTGAGTGGGATGGTTCGAGAGCACCATATGAGCCCAATGTGTCAAAAAAGATGATAACTATGTATTAGGGTTCATATAAGAAATTTTGTAATGCATGAACATTTTGAGATGTTGTATATATTTTGTGGTAATATATTGTAAATTTCTGTGATGATATGTTGTAAATTTACTATGATGAGATGCATATTCTGTGCTCGTGCAGTAGCGGCGGTTGACATCTTCAATTGCCGCTACAAAGTTATCTATAGCAACGGTTTGTTTCGGCGCCAGACCACCCGCCTCTACAAACGCTTATTTGTAGCTGCGTTTGCATAGCAGCGTGGTGGCCTGCCCGCCGCTATAGGCCTTTACGAACCGCTGCTATAGTCCGTTTTTGTTGTTTTGTGTTCCTCTTTTTGTTCAGGCCTAGGGGGTGGACATGGTTTGTATGCGGTATGATTGGTGGACAAGTTTAGAGGATTATGCATCTACTGACATAGCTAGAGTTTACACGCACTTAGGAGGGTTTGACGACTGTGCTACCTCGTCTGTCCATGACCATGGATGGCTATGATAGGAGGCATTAGCGCCGGCCACACACAGGAGAAGGCTGGCTACGATAGGAGGCATTGGCGCCGATCCAGATCGTGGCAGATGGTAGCAGCGGCTCAATCCTTGAGCAGCGGACATGGATGGCTGTAGGTGGAGACAAAAGTGTCGATTGAGAACAAGGGCTGGGGGGATGTGGGAGGAATAGGATTTTTTATTTCAAACCAGAAACATATATAGCAGCTTCTCAAAGTTCCTTGAGTGTCGGTGTTGACCGTGGATAGATGGAGGCGGAGGCGAAGGCGGCGATTGAGCTAGGGCTAGGAGGGTTGCGGGTGGAAGAAGATTTTCGATTGCATCTGTGGTACATACGTTTTGTTCTTCGTGTTTAGTACTAGCATATTTTAATACAAGTTGAGTAAAGTGCATTGTAGGTTCCTAAATTAATTAGGAATATTCATGTTAAACTGAGAACATGTCAAAGATTGTGTTTTTATATAGGTCCATAAACTTTCAAAGTAACCATCTGGGTCCCTAAATTATTCTTGGATAGTCATCCGGATCCACAAACTTTGTAATGGCGCTATAGGTCCATGATCTATTTATTTTATGTCAACCAGGTCCACACCACTACCGCCCAGCCGCTCTCCATGTGTGACCCAACCGCTGCAAAGTCACTCTCTGCGCGAGCGCCGCGAGCCTACACGATGACACTAGCTAGCAGCCGGTGCACTCTGCCGGTAGCAGCCTCACTCTCCCCATCAGGGCCCATGCCCGCCGATCGCATGCATGCCCGTCTGCTCGTCAGGTGGTGGGGACATCAGCGTGTCACGTGCAAACGATACAATGTATGGAAGGCAGATCGTAGCCCATTGTCACGGGTAAAAGGCAGGCCGTTGTCATGGTTAATGAGTAACGGGAGTGGGAAGGTGAGGTTGCAACGGGGAGAGCGAGGCTGGATGGGAAGGCGAGGCCATGATGGGCATAGCGTCGTGTGACCTCAATAGGACATAGCGCACCTGCTGCTATTAGGCTGGATGGGAAGGCGAGGCCATGACGGGTATAGAGAGTGGTTGTTTGGTGGTGATGACACACGTGAAGAGCGGTTGTGCGGTAGCGAGGCGCGTGGAGAGCGGCTGGGCATTATAAATCTAATTGACAAAATATAAATAAATTATATATCTAGAGGGTCACTATAAAGTTTATGAACCTATATGACCATCCGAAAATAGTTTAGATATCTATATGGTCTCTAAATAGTTTAGTGACCCAGGGTGGATTTCACTCAGAAATGTTTGACGAGTGACGACATACTCTGGGATACTCAGCTGCTTTGATGTCTCCCCTTCTAGTTCTAGTATTGAGAATTAATATCGCTGAGGAGGTCAACCGATGATACAAGAGCTGAAGCATGGGTTCTGTCATCGACACCAAATCTGCCGCCAACAACACGAGTTCGCCTTCTCGTCAAGGCAAAGATTTAAAACGCTAACCATGGAATTCCTGATGAAAAATAAGGTGCCGAGCTGCCAGTTTGACCAAGCGATTGGGCAGCCGCAACAACTGGAGCATGCAAATCGTGGGAAGGAAAAATATTCGTCCATGTCGGCAGCATGATCTACGCAGAAAGCAACCAAGAGAGAACGCTGAATACCTGCTCCACAAGCCCAAGCCATGTCCCCTGATGCGGCGCCATGTTCAGCGGCGCACGAGGTCCCTGCCCCCATCGTCAAGGGCGCGCGACGACAACGACAAACCAAGCAACACCGGCGCAGCTTATACCGGCACAAAAACACGGGGTATCACGGCCGCACACGCGCCGCCAATCTAGTGCAAGGGAGCACGCGCACGTGTCTCGCTGCAAAATCAGCGGAAGCATGTCGATCCCATGATTCCCATCTGGGATCGGCAGCTCCCATTCCCATGGTGCTGGAACTGAAGGGAATACAGCGTGATGTCTAGTTTCCCGAACAGTTCCTGATCCTGTTGTGATGGTTATAAAACTGATTCGGTGCTTCTTGTTTACATCGATACATTGTTGCATTGGAAAACAGTTCGTTCTCCACTACTGAATGTTGAATTGCGCTAGATGCAGCAAAAGCTCAACAGAGTGATCGAATTGACTACTTTACCGAAGCCCTTCAACAGGTGTTGTAAAGCGCCTTCTTTCAATTATCTGATTTTCTATCTGAATCCAACTAGATATTGCAAGCGAGCCTCGTCTTTTGACAATAGGATCTTCCTTGAACAATGAGCGGGTGACACAGAACAGTTGATTAAGTTTCATGCAGGACTGACGCTTCCAACTTTTCAGGATCTTCTAGAAGACTAGAACACATGAAGATCATGTGCCCAAGGTTTCATGAGACTTGCAATACAGAAATATCAAATCGGAAATCTGTGAACCCCCAATGTTAGACAGTATGCGAACAATACCTTCCTTGGAAATGGCGCCGACGAGCATATCTGTTTTGACTCGACTACGGAAATGAGGACTTGTGGGGATTATTAGTGTGGTATCCCCCAGAATAAAGATCCTCCCAATCATTTACAATGGCTTATAGTTTTCTAATGCGACACAATTTAAGTTTTTTCTATGACACACACACACATCCTACCCCTATGGGGGTTAACGTGGTTGTGTTTTAACATTTATGAAGTCACTGAGTGTCTAGCTATTGATGAGGACGTTACCTATTATTAAAAATATAATTAGCAATAAATACAATACCCATGTCAAAACAGGGACTTGTTTTGAACCTATGTGGGTGTGTGTTCCACAACAATGAACCTAAGCAACTGACTACGCTCTGTTTGTAATTTAAATTGACCATCCTAAATTGTTTACTTCCTCTAAGTATGGTCGAAGTCGGCATAATCTCCTCAATTATTGTTTGGCTTGTAAAATTTGGATTAGGATACCGATTAAAGGTATAAAATGATCTGATTTAGTGAATAAGGTAGGTAAAAGAAACTAAATCCTAAAATCGAGTTTCTCCGTCTAACTCTGAGCTCTGGTGAAATAAACGGGCCAATATGGAGCCCAAAAAATCATGCATGCGCTAAATGAGACATAGGAAATGATGTAGGCCAAGTAAAGGACATATCGGTTTTTCGAATGTGAGCAGTTTGTTGAAAAGATGCTTCAGATATGAAACTTCGGGTATTCAAGGAAACCCTTGTTATTCCCAGAAAGATTGCCCAATAATAGATCGATTCATCCAAAGCTCGCCCTGCTCCTTCTGCTTGCAATAGTCCTATCAATTCTCCATGTAAAAAACCATTTGCCATTCCATCTTCAGAAGCCTGTACCTTTTTATGTTAATGGCGTGTGATAATTTCTATTGATGACGGAGGCTGTCTAAACTTCCGTAACCAAAGTTAAGGACATAAAACCCAGTTACATGTGGAGTTTTATAAGGGAGATCAAATTTGTGATGCTTATACAGTTTGTTGTTGTTTTTGTGGTTTGCACAACCTAGATTCATGTAATGTGATGATACTACTTGTCGCTTCTTTAAGCCTCCTAGCCGCCCCTACTGTATTATTTGTACTGTGATCTCACGATGATGTATCCTTAAATTTAAAGGGTTTTAAAAAAATAGATTGTACTGGAACATTTACGTTGATAATTTCTTGTTTATATAAATCAATTAATTTTATAAGTCAATAATATAATTAGTATATCTTGGAGCCTGCATCAACTTAGGTCTTGGAAATATGTGTTGTTCAACATAAATATTTCTCATGGTTTAACTGGATTGCTTCTTTCTTCATGGTTAAAAAATGCAGACAACAAAAAAAGATTTATGGACTTTAGCTCACTGATTTACAACCAAAATCTAACAAAGACGAAGAAACATCAGTACGTACACATGTAGGTTTCCTTCCATTTCCACCTAATTAAATACTATAAGTTGTCTACAACTCATTAACAACAAACAAGATGATTAACCTTGGTGATGTCCTGGAACAGGAGGAGCTGGCAAACATCTTCCAATTACCTCTCTCCACACAGGCCTTTGAGCAATTCCAGAATATTCAGAATCAGCTGCAGGAATTACACATAACAAAATACACTGATCAGTGGCACTATATTTGAGGGGTCACAAGACTACTCATCCTCTAAGGCTAGGCTTGCAAGAAAATAATTGGACATACACAGGTTCACCCAACGATAAATAATCACTTTTGATAAGCTATCGTAATACCAAAAGGAGCCTTAGCTAGTATATAGCTAGATTATATAATTCACATCCAGATATATTATTACAATCCAATAGGCCGGCTCTCCCCAGCTTCGGAAACAAATAAGGTACTAGGCCTGAGGCTTTGACATTATCTTAATCTTCACAAGCTTTGATTGAGGGGGGTGTTAACGTATGTCTGATGGATTCTTAGAGATATATCTAGGGTCTTCTAGATATAGTAAATATTGTTGTAATCTCTATTTTCGGTTGGAGATCCTCTCCTTGTAACACATGGCATCATGCCTATATAATGAAACTCACGGCACCCTGTTTGGGTATCGCCTTCCATAATCTCTACATGGTAACAGAGCCGTCTTCTTCCATAAACATCTAGTTTTTCTTTTCATGGCGTCTTCTTCCTCCACCATGCCCAGCCTCCTTCACATACCATCACAGAGAAGCTTAGCCGCGACAATTTCTTCCTCTGGCACGCACAGGTGCTTGCTGTTGTGAGGTCTGTCAACCTCTATGGCTATCTCGACGGCTCCATCTGTATTCCTGCCAAGAAGATCACGTCGAAGTCAGGCTCGAAGGTGATCGAGATTGACAACCCTGCCTACATCGCATGGCAGGCACAGGATCAGCAGTTGCTTGCGTTCTTGCTCACATCTCTTGGCCGAGAGGTGATGGGTCAGGTCGCTCGTCACACCAGGACGGCAGAAGCTTGGGCGGAGATCGCCCGGATGTTCGCGTCTCAATATCGGGCACGCTGAACTCCACCAGGAAGGACGAGATTTCCGCTGCGGCATACTTCGCCAAGATGCAGGGGTTTGCTGACGAGATGTCCGCACCCCTCGACGACGATGACCTTATCTCTTTTATCATGTCGGGTCTTGATGCTGAGTATAACCCGATGGTGGAGAGTGTTTTGAGTCGCACTGATTCTATACCCCTTGGTGATTTCTATGCTCAGTTTCTGGCTGCAAAGGCTCGTCTCGAACGCCAGAAACCTGTGTACTCTCCGCAGGTTAACTCGGCGTCTCGTGGCCCTTGTGGTGGTCGCTGATCTGGCGGCCGCTTCGATGGTGGGCGTTCTGGTGGTGCGTGGGGTCGCGGCTCCTCTTCCTCTCATGCGCCACCCGATCGCCCTCAGTGCCAGATCTGCAAGAAACATGGTCACGAATCGGTCAAGTGATGGCGGCGGTTTGATCGTGATTTTGTTGCCGAGGAGAAGGCGGCAAACACTGCAGCTACCACTTCATACGATGTTGATACATCCTGGTACACGGACACCGGCGCTACAGATCATATCACTGGTGATCTTGACAAGCTGATGGTGAAGGAGCCATATCATGGCAATGATCGTGTGCACACTGCCAATGGTTCAGGTATGATGATAAAGCATATTGGTCATACTTCTGTTTTCACACATGCTCGCCCTCTCCACTTAAATCATGTACTTCATGTTCCTCATGCCACTAAGAGCCTTCTATCACTTCATAAATTTACTTCTAATAATCATGTTTATCTGAAATTTCACCCTACCTTTTTCTTGGTAAAGGACCCAGTAATGCGGCAAACCCTTCTTCGCGGGGAGTGTAGAGGAGGTCTCTATCCCTTTCCTTGCATTGAGTCATCATCTTTCAAATATGCTTTTGCTGCCTCACGTCCCAGTACCACTCTGTGGCATGGTAGACTTGGTCATCCGTCGTTTGTGATTGTCAAGAAGGTTCTTAATCTTCATCGATTTCCGTGTGCTTTAGAGTCTAGTAGTGTTGAGGTGTGTGATGCTTGTTAGTGTACTAAAAGTCATGAGCTTCCTTTTCCTATTTCATCTAGTGTGTCAAAAGCTCCTTTAGAGCTTGTGTTCTCAGATGTTTGGGGCCCTGCCCCTTCTTCTGTTGGTCGTTACAGCTCCTATGTAAGTTTTATTGATGATTATAGTAATTTCACTTGGGTCTATTTTCTTAAGCACAAATCTGAGGTTTTTCAGAAATTTCGTAATTTTCAGGCTCATGTTGAACGTTTATTTAATCGTAAGATCCATTGCAAACTGATTGGGGTGGTGAATACCAAAAATTAAGTGATTTTTTTGGTATCTCTCACTATTTATCCTGCCCTCATACGCATCAACAGAATGGGGCCACTAAACGCAAACACTGCCATATCGTTGAGGTTGGCCTGTCCTTGTTAGCACATGCCTCAATGCCACTCAAATTTTGGGATGAAGCTTTCTTCACCGGTACTTTTCTTATCAACCGAACCCCATCTCGCAATCTTGGATGTGCGTGTTGGTCGAATCTTCGATCGTATAATATGCGTAAACTAGCTTTTTGCTCCAAACAATATGTTTTACTAGGATACAGTGGTCGTCATAAAGGTTATATGTGTCTTGATGTTTCCACCGGGTGTGTTTATATCTCGCGTGATGTTGTTTTTGATGAGTTGGTCTTTACTTTTGCTCAGCTTCATCCCAATGCTGGTTCACTTCTTCGGTCTCAAATTTCGCTCCTTCCTCCAACTTTATTTTCTGGCGAGTATGGTGCTGAGACAGAAGCTATTGATCCTTTGCCTAAGTCTACTGATGAATCTGTTGAGCTTGCAGGTGCTTCTCACCCTGATTTGCCGCCGTTGACTCTTGAGTCATATGTCCTGCCGCAGCTTACAAAGGCTGCCTGGGATGAGTTGGTCGCAGAGGATTCCGGACCAGCATCTGCACCTGTAGCGCTGTTGAACGCTGAACCAACTTCCTTGGACCAGGTGTTCGTGTGTCTGCCGACTCCTGCGCCTCTGGTTGGGCCTACCTCGGCTATTTTCGTGGATGCGACTCCTCCGCGTTCAACCCCAAATTCCACATACTCGGCCTCTGAGTCCGGCTCGGGAACTGTTGTGCTGTCTGTTCCCGCTGTCCCAACCAGTGTTGCAGCTGCACTGCCTCCAACTAGTGCAGTTCTAGAATCAACGTCGGCTGTTGTGCCTGATGTTGGTCCTGCCTTGTCTGCTCCGCCTGATGAACTTTCCTCTGCTGCTATTCATCCACGGACACGTTTACAGGACAACATCAGACTTCCAAAGAAGTTATTCCCTGGCATTATTCGGTATGGTAATTTTGCTTCTACAGGTGAACCTGATACATTACAAGAAGCTCTGTCTGATGTGCGTTGGAAAAAGGCTATGGATGAGGAATTCTCTGCTTTATTGCAAAATCATACTTGGCACTTAGTCTCGGCTCATGATGCTACTAATGTTATCGATTGCAAATGGATCTATAAGGTGAAACGCAAATCTGATGGATCCATTGATTGCTATAAAGCACGCCTGGTTGCTAAAGGTTTTAAACAACAATATGGTATTGATTATGATGATACTTTCAGCCCTGTTGTTAAACATTCAACTATCCGGCTTGTCTCCAAGGGCTGGTGTTTGCGATAACTATGTTCAGAACGTGTTTCTTCACGGTGTTCTGGAAGAGGATGTGTTTATGCGCCAACCACCTGAGTATAAGAACATTGAGCTTCCGCATCATGTCTGTAAGTTGGATACAGCCCTATATGGACTTAAACAGGCCCCTCATGCATGGTACTCTCGGCTCAGTATGAAACTCCAACAGCTTGGTTTTATTCCCTCGACAGCTGATATCTCTTTATTTATGTTTCATGGCTTGGGACTGGTCATGTTTCTGCTTATTTACGTGGATGATATCATTGTGGTTAGTTCCTCGGGATCTGCTATTGATGCTCTTCTACATAAACTACGAGCTGAATTTGCTCTAAGGACCTTGGTCCGCTCTGTTTTTCTTGGGGATTGAGGTGCGGCCACAAGGAGATGGTTTGCTGTTGACACAAGATAAGTACACTAAAGATCTTTTGGGTAAGTTGGGCATGGGTACTTGCAAACCAGTTGCTACACCACTTTCAGTTTCTAAGAATTGTCTGCGTATGAAGGTCAACCATTGCATGGTGATAATATTACTCAATATCACAGTATTGTGGGGGCTTTGCAATATCTTACTCTCACGAGACCAGATATTTCTTTTGCAGTTAATAAAGTCTGTCAGTTTCTTAAAGCTCCCACTAATTTGCATTGGACTGCTGTTAAGCGCATTCTATGCTATTTACAGCATACACTGGGCCTCGGCTTGCATATTCAGAAGAGTTCTTTTGTTCTTCTTAGTGCCTTTTCGGATGCTGATTGGGCGGGTTCTTCTAATTATCGTCGGTCTACCAAAGGGCATGCTGTATTTTTTTGGCTCAAATCTTATCTCATGGACTGCTAGGAAACAACCCACTATCTCTCAGTCGAGTACTGAAGCGGAATATAAGTCTCTCGCTAATGCTATTGCCGAGGTTATTTGGTTACAAAGTTTACTTCATGAGCTTCGAGTGCCTCAGCCGCGAGTACCAGTTCTTTGGTGTGATAACTTGGGTGTCACCTATCTTACTGCAAATCTGGTGTTTCATGGTCGGACAAAACATGTTGAAGTAGATTTTCACTTCATTCGGGAGCGTGTTACTCATCGACAATTGGATGTTCGATTTATTGCGTCTGAGGATCAGATCACTGATGGATTCACAAAGCCTCTCAACAATCAAAAACTTCTTTAGTTTCAACATCTTCTTAATGTTCAGAAGCTTTGATTGAGGGGGGGGGGGGAGGATATCTGATGGATTCTTAGAGATATATATAGGGTCTTCTAGATATAGTAAATAGTGTTGTAATCTCTATTTTTGGTTGGAGATCTTCTCCATGTAACACATGGCATCATGCCTATATAATGAAACTCATGACACCCTGTTTAGGTACCGCCTCCCATAATCTCTACACTTTGCTTCATGGGGCTCTAGATTATTTAAGCTTATTAAATTATATGATCCTGCGTGTGGGGTGACATTTTCATATCCAAAAATGAATCTATATTACAATGTAGACAATGTTTGTTTGACAAAAACTATTGTTATGGTTAGTCATTTACATATATATATATAGCTATTTTAGGGTAGACCAAAAGATGTTGTGTTACCTCCTAGGTGTATTTCAGCTCTTCATTTTTTATGAATGAACGAAATACCAAATAGAAAAGAAAATGGTTTATTACTTCCCGCACCTCATCTCATTCCCTGATTTACCTTGATTATCCCAATCTCCCTGACCGCATTCCCTTGCCTTGCAGAGGAAATGATGTGGACAAGGGTTCCTGATCTTTCGTAAGGTTCTGGTAACCTTGATTTGGGCGGAGGCAATACACAAATTGATCCGGCCTCTAAACAACATGTTCAGAACACCGCAATGGCAGCACAACGTCTGCTCTTGTTATCAACCATTAAAGAACGATTGACCTCACCGAGAAAGCTAATCCCTGCCTATGAATCAAGAACACAAGCAAGAACAATAAAGATCGCAAACAAATTATAGATGTATGATTAAACTCACGACGTTGGGGTCTCACAAATCGCTGAACAACGACACTGTATATGAATAGAATTAATATAAGCAAAACCCTAAACTTAATAGAGTGGTGGAGGCTATTTGTGAAGACCCTAGGGTCGTCCAAGGTCCACTGGATGCACCCCCAATTGGGCTCAACTGGATACAAGGCCCGAAGGCCAAAAATAGGCGACATAGCGCCGGGATAGATTCTAGACTCTCTCTTGTTTTGACTATTACTGATTACTCTAGATGAATTTCGATACTAGGCAAGTGTCATTCGAAAGGTCTTATCCTTAGCTTTCCGTGCATATGTAAAACGTCCAAAACAGAGTCCGTATGCGTCCCGAGAGTTGATTTTAGTGCGGACTGATCCTGGGCCCCGAAACAGAGTTGAAGTCAGTTTTAATTGGGCCTCTGTCACACCCGATGAAAGGACCGAAGGCCTACCGAGAGGGGGGGTGAATCGGTAGCCGACCACGAATCCAAATACTTCAATTTCACACCACTGGAATCCGACAAGCATTGTAACCTAAACAGTTCTAGTAGGCCAAGACCCTATGCATGCTAGTGTTCATGATGCAAAACAAAATACGGAAGCTAAACACACTAGCCTATGCAAGCCACAAGTCACCCTATCAACTAGAGCACACAAATGCAGAATAGTAAAGAGGGGGTCAAGGAATGCTTATGATTTTTTTTCCTGAGGTCTCGGAAGGATGGCGCCCTCCCATACTCCTCGTTGGGCCACTTCCACTGGAGTCCCAGTCCCTCCCGCCACCAAGTGGAGTTCTCGCACACGAGCCCACAATCACTCCCGGAAGTAAGACACAGTGTGCGTCACCGCTGCCACCAAGGCACAAGCTCGCCTCCCTCGAGAACATGCTGGACTCCCCGAGCCGACATGGACGCTCACTAGCGATGCCCCTTTCACCGGCGGGTTCAAACCGTGTACAAACGTGTGACGGCCTTCACAACCAATCACGATAGGCTCGATCACCGACACTTAACCTGTCTAGGCCTCACCATAGACCAAGAGTAACAACCTAGATCACACCCTCAAGGACACCCTAGCCTTAGATGTGCAAGATCGCTCCTTGTTACTCTCACTAGCACTCTCAAGATATGCAATATCTCCTCCTAGTGCTCTCCTCTTTTCCTCTTGGACCTTACCAAATGCTCTCAGGTATTCCACTGGCCAAGAGAGGTCTCCAAGACCCCAGCACCAAAGTTATATAGGCTTCCAACCTCAAACTAGCTGTTGCTCCATGAAAAAAGCTTTCTAGACCTACTGACTGGACTGTCCGGTCACTGCCTGACCGAACCGTCCGCTCACTGCAAACCTGAGCACCAACGGCTCTGCCCTGCTGAAATCCTGTACTGACCGGACCGTACGGTCAGTTGACCGGACCGTGCGGTCCGTTTCTCTCTCCAGTCCAGAAACATTTCCAACGCTCGCTTCCTCACTGCCCAGAGTCACTTGTACAGACCGGAAGGTCCGGTCTCTATAACTTCCAACTCTGACAGTTTCCTCGCTTCTTCGCTGTAAGTCCTAGACAACTTCACCTAGTGACCATACAGTCCGGTCACCATTGACCCCTCTGTCCGGTCACTATGTCGAGAAGCTGAAACTTGTCGTCTTCGCTTGACTTCGTTTCTCGGCTTCTCTGAACAGCTCCTTGGCTTCTCCACTGTCATGTAGTGCCTGTGATTTCACCGAGCAACCTTGAACATCACCGACTAGACATGACCTAATAGAAATGACCTGGACCCCCTTGATAGTCCTGTTTTTCCTATGGAGTCAAAGCCCTAACAACTAGACAAGTGTTCCCAATACTTGCTCTATAGCTTGTCCTTCGCTTTGTTCCACCTCCATCAACCCTTGGACTCCCTCAAGCACACAAACCTCCACGCTTGCGGTCATTGTCATCAATCGCCAAGGCAACCATTATCCATATGATTTGTAGTAGAGTTTAGAGATGATTCCTACAAATACAACACTCGTGTAGATATTAGCCCATAATTTCATAGTTGTCATCTATCCCCAAAACATTCATACCTTGGGGATCCTATCAATGGTCATGAAGCTTACAATCTCCCCCTTTTTGGTGATTGATGACAACCACTACTTATCATAATCTTTTCAATGAACAACAAGGCTAAAAAGCTACACTACAATTGAGAGGAACCTCAAAAGTATAAGAGAGAAACGTTCAAGGTCCTACTCAAATAAGCATCATCAAGAGCTAAGAGGAATAAGGAAGAAAAGCGCACTCTAGATGATATGCATGCATGTCATGTGAAGATATTTAATAAAAGCATAAGGACATGCAATGCAAGACATGAATGATGATATGCAGCAGGTTAGCATGACAATGCATGATCATTAAGAACAAGCAATCATCATCATGGAATCATACACAGGCATACAGGTGTTGACTTTTGCTAAGCCATATTAATAAATCATTCCCGGCACGGGGCCAGAAATGGTTCACTAATATGTCCCAGAGTCAAGTAGGTAAAATCCGCAAGCGCACGGAGAATACCGCTGTAGCATTTCACCCGGAAGTATTCAGGGTATCGTATTTGTTTATCCCAGAGGAAGGTTATGATCAAGAAGCGTTACTAACATATAAGATCATGTTAACAATTAGCAAGGATATCTTAACCAAGACAGGCGGGTACATAATAATAACCGGGTAGTGTGACACACACAGAAGATTCCTACTAAATAAATAAAGTCTAGTAGAGGAAAGACTAGGCTAAGCTACTCCTACTATACATTCCTATACAGTTGCATAGCCTAAGTAGAATACATACAGACCCACACTCAGGTTCAGCAATCAATAGTATAGCACTTCAGGCACGGACTTACCCCTGCATCCACAGGCGACTTC
This sequence comes from Eleusine indica, assembly GCA_030378355.1. Classification (NCBI taxonomy): domain Eukaryota; kingdom Viridiplantae; phylum Streptophyta; class Magnoliopsida; order Poales; family Poaceae; genus Eleusine; species Eleusine indica. Next base: position 19,413,138 of record CM059499.1, read on the forward strand.
CGCCAAGAGCCTACGCACTAGCCTAGCGGGGAGGATTTCAAAGGACGGACAGGGCTGTCACCACCTGCCGCCTACCTCAACGAACCAGTAGACTAACGAATAATTGATGCAAATCAGTCACCCAAGTACCATACTTGCATGACCAAAGAGCACTCTGCCCCTCCGCGATTACTATTAACGAGGCAGAGTTACCGTATGAATACGATCACCAAACCCATGCTATACTTTATCAGCTAAAACTAAGCATAGAGACTATAACATATAAACTAGACTATAGTGGCGGTATATAACTAGCATGACAATAGTAGTATAATAAATATAAACTACTATCACACAAGTAGACTATACTATCACATATATGGATCACAAAATCAAACAAGAAACTCATGACCCAAGCACAACTATATAGAAAAAATATATATATTGATAAGAGTAAAGTCTTACAAAAGGGAAAAGATACAAGAGCCATACCAATTCCAAGTGAAGACTTGGGACTAGAGAGCTCTAGACTCAGCCTAACTCCACTAAAACTCCAAGAACTACTACTAGCAAGAGAGAAATGCTTCTTGTGGTGTGTGTTGAGTGTGAAGGCACACCCTCCTATTTATAGCCTCAATAGGTCGGCAAGGGAGAGTAACCGCCACGGAAGGCATCTCAAACCGTCATCAGGAGTCGCGGAGGAGCCAACACGTGGAAGCCCAGGCGGAGAGGGCGCCCGGCTGGGTCAGCCGACCTGACCAGGTCGGCCGACCTGGGGGTGGCCCCTCCTGGCCTGTGCTTTCTCCAGGTGGCTGTCCTGTGGGCCCTGACGTTGGTTTGCGCGGTATTGCAGGGAGTTACGTCGGTTAAGTGCTGAAAATGGGCCCTTCAATCCGTGTGACGTCCATGTGGCGCTCTCTGATTGGTCGAAAGTGTGTTTTCTTGCCTTTTGAGGTGTTTCCTTCACATTTCCTCCTGCATGCACAAAGTTCTCCAAGTACAAGTGGAACTATATTATTGTGATAAAGCATGCGTGTATGAAATGCCAAATTCTCCTTTATTTGAGTATAGTTGACGGTTGAAAATGGTACTTAACAGCCGTCAACAAACTCCCCCAAGCTTACCCTTTGCTCGTCCCGAAGCAAAGATAAACTTAAGTTGTTGATCCGGAGTTGCTACAATGTCCTACTCCTCAATAATACTATGCGCACAACAAAGTACTCTTCCTAGAATTTAAATATGTTGGCACATAACTTACCCATTTACCTCGATCCATGGGGCTTTTACACCTCATTGTCTTGGGCGGTTGAGAGATAGAACAATTGCAGGGTACCAATCACTTGCTCTAGATTCCACTATGTTATTCCGGAGGTTTTCAAAAGATTTTGAAAATAAAAACCAAGTTCCTCAAATGATTCTCTCGGATCACTCAATATGTGTATGATTCCTCACCAAGGCAAAGTGTTGCCTATAATCACCTACTTCTAAATAAGGCTTTATGTGGAGCTCAAGGTAGGGATATATGAGGCACTCATGTTCACATAATATTGCTATGTCAAAAGACCGGATCCAAGAAAAACATCAATTCAAACAATCTTGATCAAGATGTGCAAGTGTGTGGGAGAACGGGGGAATGGTGGATGGGAAGAAATAACTCCTTTTTGAATTTTCCTTCTCTCTTTTGGAGTTTCTAGGCTATGGCTATCTTTTGCTTGCTCTCTTTTTTGAGCATTTTTTTTCTTTTCTTTTTGCATAGCCATAGTCCTAGTTTGCAATGAATACTTTGAGAGAGGAATTTTGCAATGGATATATGGAGTGTTTCTTTGGATGGATGGATGGATAGTGGCTTTCTTCCGGTGTAGAAGAATAGCTCACGGTGGATATGGTGGATATGGTGGATGCTATCTTCTTGATTTAGAAGGATAGCTCATGGCGGTGGATGTGTGTATATGATCTTGATCAAGAAAGCATGAAAAGAGTTCTACTAGGGTCACAACAATTTTGACTAAGCTCAATGTGGAACAAGCAGCATATGTGTAAAGGTTTTCAAATGTAAACACTACATATGGCTGTGGTGGGAATTTCATCATTGAGGAACTTATCAATTTGTCATTTTGAAAAATAAAACTCCGGAATTCAAGCGTTACGTTGAGCAAGATCATAGCAGCCCTATCTATCATATCATACCTCTCAACAACTTAGAACTAGAGAATGCATATGCTACCCACAAGATTCAAGTTCAAGGCAAGATTTACCAACAAACCTAACTCTTGAGAGAGTACTAAGTTGTAAACTAGCTTTAGAGAGGAATAAAGGACAGAGCAACTATTCATCATCTCAACATAGGAAAATTATACACATTCATACCGCGCATGAAAAAGGGAAATATTTTTGTTCTTTTTATGTTTTGCAAATTTTTATGGAATTTCAGATTTAGCAAATGCAAGAAATAAAGGGAAGGGGAAAGATACAAGTTACCGTGAGAAGGGGAGTCCTCCCCCAAGCTTGTTCTTGCTCATATCTGCTGGTTCGGGTCGTAGCCTTGGGAGCGGAAGAAGGCATCCCAATTGCTCTGATTCTGAGCCATCATCGCGTTCAGCTGGCGGAATTGGTTGTCGCTGAAATTCTGCCATTGCTGGGTGTCGGTGACATGTTGCGTGAGAGTTTGTTGCATGCTCTCGGTGCGCAAATCAATGTCGTTCACCCTCCTTGTCAACTCGGACATCCCATAGTTGAGTTCATGGAACCCACGGGATGAGAATGACCGAGTGGCAAAGGATGGCGGTCCGCTTGAACTTGATGACGTCTGCATGGGGTAATCGTACTGAGATTCCCATGCTCCGGCCTGCCATGTTGATGCACCCGCCTCGTCCTGTGGCGGGGGCTGCTCCCATACCGGATCTCCGGTCGGAGTGCGAAACTCCGGTGTAGGCTCCATATGCCTACGGGAACGTGTCGGTCGCCCTGAAACACTATGCCTGCGAACTTCTCCCACTGGCTCAAGTGGGAGGGTTAGTGCCCGACAGTGATACAAACGAAGACCCGGGTTAGGTAACGGGAATTCATTTGTATACCCGGGAAAGTGATAGATCAAGGCATTATTTGGACCATGTTTCAAAGTATGTCCTTGCACAAAATAGTCCTCGCCTAGAAATTCTCTATCTACCATCAAATATTCAACATGAACATTCTCAAGCAGACCACACTTCTGCACAATGCGAGTAACTAAAGAGGTGCACTCAATTGGTCCTGTCAACTTTATATTGTCTAACCATTGATCAATCATGCATTCCGCGGGTGACACCCTAATTTTCTTAACCATGGCATAAAGTATTTTCAATTCATCTTGCCGGACAACCCTAATGTCACCTCGAGGAAACAAGGTCATAGCCAACCACACATGCATAAATCTAAGTGTAGGATTATGGATGGCACTTGTTCTAGGCTTGGGACCCCACTCGTTTCCGGAAATCTTTTTCCAAAAACTTTCTTTATGGAACCCCTTTAGCGCTTTATCTAAGTCTAGCCTACATTTAGGATTTAGACCTAGCATAGCATGAAGATCACCCCATGTGACCAAGCGCTCTTGCCCAAACAAGTGAAAAGAAATGCCTTCATCATACTTTCTAAGGGTGCATAAAAACTGCATAGTAAGCAAACGAGAACCCGGCTCATCTACTTCTACGAAATTTAGCCAACCCATAGTGCGAAAAATAGAGGCAAATTCTTCTCTCATACCTATTTTCTCGAGGAAGTCCGGATGGAAGCGTCGGGTGTGGGCGAATGGCCGCTCTCTCATGAGCACGATGGCTTGGCCCTCGCGGTCGTCCTTGATGTCGAGATGCTCCTCGGTGATGAGCAAGGCCGGCCTTTCCTCCGGAATTTCAGCTTTGGGGTCACCATGCCCCGGACTTGGTGTGAGCTCGACGGAGGATGCTTGACTCGTGCTTGCACGAGTGCTTTTTCTCCGCTTGATTCCGGCGACTTGCTTCATTCGTTTGAACATGGCTGCACACAAGAACAAACACAAGACAAGAACAAAAACAAGATCGAACAAGTGTTCGGGTGAGCGTTAGTGAAAACGACAAACCCGAGCTTCTCCGAAATTGGTTTTCTTCTCACAACAACTTGCAAATGCACTAAAACAGAGGGGAAATATTTTTTGGGTTTTTGGGGCTGTAGTAAAGTTGAAGAACACGAAATTTTGGGAGAGCAACAAGTGAGCAAAGGAGGGGAGTGAAAGATGAGCTTGGAATGGTGAAGCTCCCCCTCCTGAGCGGTTTTTATAGCCAAGGAAGCAAGATGGCCGTTAGAAAGGGACAGAGCAACGGCCATATAGCCGTTGGGAGAAAGGAGCACAGGAAAAGGCGGGTCCAGGGGGTCGGCCGATCCCACCAGGTCGGCCGACCTGGCAGGTGGGCCTCCTGGCAGCCCCCTTTTTCCTATGTGTTCCCCAACGGCTAGGGGATTTGTCCCCTGCTGCCGTTTTGCTCAAAAAGCTCGACAAAAAATCTTTTTAAAATGGAAAGCCCAAAAACCTATTTTCTAAATTTTCAAAAATGCAAATGAGTTTTGAAAAATTCCAAGGTGGCTGGAAAAATTCAAAAATGCAGAAATGCAGTGGTCGGAAAAAATCAAAATGTGGTGGAAAGCAAATATGCAATTAAAAGAGCAAATATGGATAACTACCGGTTTAACCTCCCGGCGAGGACTCACCTTTTAAAGTCCGACGAGCGGGACTTTTCTCCGGCGTTCAGCTCGATGAAGCGTTGTCCGGTCCCGGAGATGAAGACACGGATGATGCTTCTTGTTTCATTCGCCACACCTTCTTGGTCTTTGTTGCGGTCGGTGGCTTCTCGGGCTTCGGAGGCTGCGGTTTTGCAGGCTTCACAGCCTGTTTCCTTGCAGACCTCGGAGGTTGCTGCCTTGTGGACTTCGGAGGCTGTTGCTTAATGTGTGACCTTTGCCTCCTTGCCTTCATCAGTTGTTGCTGTGAAACCTTTTCCTTCTCAAGGAAGTTCTTCATGAATGTGATGAGGCTGTCCTTCTTTGGCGGAGTGACCTCCACTTCCTTGATGTTGCTTGGGTTCGGCCCGTACTTGATACGGATCATGTTGCACTGTTCTTTCCTTGGCCGAAAGTCAAACTTCTCCTCCTTGCCATTGATGTGGAAGCGGATTTCTCCGGCTCCTACATCGATGCGAGCATCCGCAGTGCTGAGAAATGGGCGTCCTAGGATGAGCGGTGTGCTCTTCCCGACGTCCATGTCAAGCACTACGAAGTCGACGGGGATGAAGCAATCCCGGATTTTCACCGGAATGTCTTCGGCGATCCCCGCCGGATAGCGGACCGTTGAATCGGCCAGCTGCAGCTGCATCGGCGTGGGGGATAGTGTGGTGTAGTTGAGCTTGTCGAAGACATCCTTCGGCATGACGCTCACACTTGCCCCAAGATCACATAAGGCATGGTCGAAGTTCTGTGTCCCGATCGAGCAGGTGATCGTGGGACACCCTGGATCTTTCTTCTTCTCAGGAAGCCGGTTGAGTATAGCAGCACTACACTCTTCCGTCAGCTTGACAATTTCTGTGGTCGGTAGTGGGCGCTTGTTGCTGATAAGATCCTTGAGGTAGCGAGCGTACGTGGGTACTTGTATCGCATCCAGCAAGGGCACGTTGATGTGCAGCTTCTGGATCACCTCAACGAAGCGTGTGAACTGCTCGTCCACGGTGGGCTTCCTTCTTCTTTCGGGAAACGGCATGAGGTTCGTGTCATAGAACTCATGTGGGGCCGTTTTCCTGGGCGGCAGTTCTTCTTCTTCTACCGGCTTCTCAGCTGATGTGTCCTTTCCTGCATGGTTAGGGTATGGAGGATCCCGAGTGGACTTACCTCCTCTCGTGGTAACCGCATTAACATTTTCTAAGGGGGTCTCGGGTTGCCCCGGGATTTTCCCCGACTCAGCAGTAGGAACAGCAGCAGCTAACTGAGCTAATTGGGTTTCTATCATTTTATTAAAGCTCAGCTGATTCTTGAGAGCAGAGGAAACACCCTCTATCTTAGTGTGTATGCTCTCAAGAGTCCTATCAGTGGTGGCAAGCTTTTTACTGATGTTATCATTAACCTTAGCTTGACCAAGCACAAGATCTTTCAAGGAGGGCTGATTATAACCGGAATTAAAACCAGAGAAGTTGCCAGAGTTACCTCCTTGGTAGTTGGGACGTGGTGGACCCCAACTTTGACCTCCTTGTGGACGGTAGCCGTTGTTGTTGTTGTTGCCCATGAACATTGCGTCCTCACGGGTCTCAGGGCAGTCATTGCCCGAGTGTCCCATGTTGCCACAGACCTCGCAAGTCATCCGAGCATCTAGGGCTTTCACTTCTCCATTGGCTTGGTCGTCCATCTTCTTCATGAGAAGGTCAATCTTGGCGGCGAGCATGTCAACCTCCTTGACGGAGTGCATGCCTCGCTGGCGAGGTTGGAGGCGCTCCTCATTCCAACCTTGGTTGGACACCATCTTCTCGATCAAAGCTTTTGCCTTGCTTACAGTGAGCGAGAAGAAGGCTCCACCAGCAGCAGCGTCGAGGTGGTCGCGGGCCGACGGAGTAAGCCCGTTGTAGAAGTTCTGGATGATCAGCCAATCATCCATCCCGTGGTGGGGACATGCCAGGATGTACTCCTGGAGCCTCTCCCATGCCTCAGGAATCGACTCCTTCGACTCCTGCTGGAAGCTTGAGATCCTTCCGCGGAGGGCATTGGTCTTGCCCAGCGGGAAGAACTTTGCAAGGAACGCAGCTGAACACTTCTCCCAAGTGTTCACAGCTTCAGGGTTTGCGTAGAACCACTGTCTCGCTCTCCCAAGGAGAGAGAACGGGAACAGTCGAAGGCGAACAGCGTCGGGGGTGACGTCCTTCATTTTGAACGTGTTGCAAATCTCCAGGAATTGCTGGAGATGAGCACTAGCGTCCTCATTGGCTTTCCCACAGAATGGGCTAGCCTGCACCATGGTGATGAGACCGGTCTTGATCTCGAAGTTCGCATCTCCCACATTGCCAGCTGGTCCCGTAGGGATGTTGGCAGCGGAGGGAGCGGAGAACTCGCGGAGGGTCTTGTCGGCCATTTGCTCAGAGCTTGATGGTGCGGGAATGACAGGTTCGATTGGCCGAGTCTCCTTACGAGGAGGGGTGAGCCTAGCTCGTGTCCTTCTCAGGAGTGACTCAGGATGTTCAGTGAAGTTTGTCGGCAAGTCGAAACCAGTCATACACTACCCTGTTTTCATACAAAATGCAGAAAACAAAGCAAGGTTAACCTGCCTAGGAGATAGCCTTAATAATTGCAACACTACTATATACATTAGTAATTTTTCTTGAATCATACGCCTTCCCCGGCAACGGCGCCAGAAATGCTTGTTGACTTTTGCTAAGCCATATTAATAAATCATTCCCGGCACGGGGCCAGAAATGGTTCACTAATATGTCCCAGAGTCAAGTAGGTAAAATCCGCAAGCGCACGGAGAATACCGCTGTAGCATTTCACCCGGAAGTATTCAGGGTATCGTATTTGTTTATCCCAGAGGAAGGTTATGATCAAGAAGCGTTACTAACATATAAGATCATGTTAACAATTAGCAAGGATATCTTAACCAAGACAGGTGGGTACATAATAATAACCGGGTAGTGTGACACACACAGAAGATTCCTACTAAATAAATAAAGTCTAGTGGAGGAAAGACTAGGCTAAGCTACTCCTACTATACATTCCTATACAGTTGCATAGCCTAAGTAGAATACATACAGACCCACACTCAGGTTCAGCAATCAATAGTATAGCACTTCAGGCACGGACTTACCCCTGCATCCACAGGCGACTTCCGCCAAGAGCCTACGCACTAGCCTAGCGGGGAGGATTTCAAAGGACGGACAGGGCTGTCACCACCTGCCGCCTACCTCAACGAACCAGTAGACTAACGAATAATTGATGCAAATCAGTCACCCAAGTACCATACTTGCATGACCAAAGAGCACTCTGCCCCTCCGCGATTACTATTAACGAGGCAGAGTTACCGTATGAATACGATCACCAAACCCATGCTATACTTTATCAGCTAAAACTAAGCATAGAGACTATAACATATAAACTAGACTATAGTGACGGTATATAACTAGCATGACAATAGTAGTATAATAAATATAAACTACTATCACACAAGTAGACTATACTATCACATATATGGATCACAAAATCAAACAAGAAACTCATGACCCAAGCACAACTATATAGAAAAAATATATATATTGATAAGAGTAAAGTCTTACAAAAGGGAAAAGATACAAGAGCCATACCAATTCCAAGTGAAGACTTGGGACTAGAGAGCTCTAGACTCAGCCTAACTCCACTAAAACTCCAAGAACTACTACTAGCAAGAGAGAAATGCTTCTTGTGGTGTGTGTTGAGTGTGAAGGCACACCCTCCTATTTATAGCCTCAATAGGTCGGCAAGGGAGAGTAACCGCCACGGAAGGCATCTCAAACCGTCATCAGGAGTCGCGGAGGAGCCAACACGTGGAAGCCCAGGCGGAGAGGGCGCCCGGCTGGGTCGGCCGACCTGACCAGGTCGGCCGACCTGGGGGTGGCCCCTCCTGGCCTGTGCTTTCTCCAGGTGGCTGTCCTGTGGGCCCTGACGTTGGTTTGCGCGGTATTGCAGGGAGTTACGTCGGTTAAGTGCTGAAAATGGGCCCTTCAATCCGTGTGACGTCCATGTGGCGCTCTCTGATTGGTCGAAAGTGTGTTTTCTTGCCTTTTGAGGTGTTTCCTTCACATTTCCTCCTGCATGCACAAAGTTCTCCAAGTACAAGTGGAACTATATTATTGTGATAAAGCATGCGTGTATGAAATGCCAAATTCTCCTTTATTTGAGTATAGTTGACGGTTGAAAATGGTACTTAACAGCCGTCAACAAACTCCCCCAAGCTTACCCTTTGCTCGTCCCGAAGCAAAGATAAACTTAAGTTGTTGATCAGGAGTTGCTACAATGTCCTACTCCTCAATAATACTATGCGCACAACAAAGTACTCTTCCTAGAATTTAAATATGTTGGCACATAACTTACCCATTTACCTCGATCCATGGGGCTTTTACACCTCATTGTCTTGGGCGGTTGAGAGATAGAACAATTGCAGGGTACCAATCACTTGCTCTAGATTCCACTATGTTATTCCGGAGGTTTTCAAAAGATTTTGAAAATAAAAACCAAGTTCCTCAAATGATTCTCTCGGATCACTCAATATGTGTATGATTCCTCACCAAGGCAAAGTGTTGCCTATAATCACCTACTTCTAAATAAGGCTTTATGTGGAGCTCAAGGTAGGGATATATGAGGCACTCATGTTCACATAATATTGCTATGTCAAAAGACCGGATCCAAGAAAAACATCAATTCAAACAATCTTGATCAAGATGTGCAAGTGTGTGGGAGAACGGGGGAATGGTGGATGGGAAGAAATAACTCCTTTTTGAATTTTCCTTCTCTCTTTTGGAGTTTCTAGGCTATGGCTATCTTTTGCTTGCTCTCTTTTTTGAGCATTTTTTTTCTTTTCTTTTTGCATAGCCATAGTCCTAGTTTGCAATGAATACTTTGAGAGAGGAATTTTGCAATGGATATATGGAGTGTTTCTTTGGATGGATGGATGGATAGTGGCTTTCTTCCGGTGTAGAAGAATAGCTCACGGTGGATATGGTGGATATGGTGGATGCTATCTTCTTGATTTAGAAGGATAGCTCATGGCGGTGGATGTGTGTATATGATCTTGATCAAGAAAGCATGAAAAGAGTTCTACTAGGGTCACAACAATTTTGACTAAGCTCAATGTGGAACAAGCAGCATATGTGTAAAGGTTTTCAAATGTAAACACTACATATGGCTGTGGTGGGAATTTCATCATTGAGGAACTTATCAATTTGTCATTTTGAAAAATAAAACTCCGGAATTCAAGCGTTACGTTGAGCAAGATCATAGCAGCCCTATCTATCATATCATACCTCTCAACAACTTAGAACTAGAGAATGCATATGCTACCCACAAGATTCAAGTTCAAGGCAAGATTTACCAACAAACCTAACTCTTGAGAGAGTACTAAGTTGTAAACTAGCTTTAGAGAGGAATAAAGGACAGAGCAACTATTCATCATCTCAACATAGGAAAATTATACACATTCATACCGCGCATGAAAAAGGGAAATATTTTTGTTCTTTTTATGTTTTGCAAATTTTTATGGAATTTCAGATTTAGCAAATGCAAGAAATAAAGGGAAGGGGAAAGATACAAGTTACCGTGAGAAGGGGAGTCCTCCCCCAAGCTTGTTCTTGCTCATATCTGCTGGTTCGGGTCGTAGCCTTGGGAGCGGAAGAAGGCATCCCAATTGCTCTGATTCTGAGCCATCATCGCGTTCAGCTGGCGGAATTGGTTGTCGCTGAAATTCTGCCATTGCTGGGTGTCGGTGACATGTTGCGTGAGAGTTTGTTGCATGCTCTCGGTGCGCAAATCAATGTCGTTCACCCTCCTTGTCAACTCGGACATCCCATAGTTGAGTTCATGGAACCCACGGGATGAGAATGACCGAGTGGCAAAGGATGGCGGTCCGCTTGAACTTGATGACGTCTGCATGGGGTAATCGTACTGAGATTCCCATGCTCCGGCCTGCCATGTTGATGCACCCGCCTCGTCCTGTGGCGGGGGCTGCTCCCATACCGGATCTCCGGTCGGAGTGCGAAACTCCGGTGTAGGCTCCATATGCCTACGGGAACGTGTCGGTCGCCCTGAAACACTATGCCTGCGAACTTCTCCCACTGGCTCAAGTGGGAGGGTTAGTGCCCGACAGTGATACAAACGAAGACCCGGGTTAGGTAACGGGAATTCATTTGTATACCCGGGAAAGTGATAGATCAAGGCATTATTTGGACCATGTTTCAAAGTATGTCCTTGCACAAAATAGTCCTCGCCTAGAAATTCTCTATCTACCATCAAATATTCAACATGAACATTCTCAAGCAGACCACACTTCTGCACAATGCGAGTAACTAAAGAGGTGCACTCAATTGGTCCTGTCAACTTTATATTGTCTAACCATTGATCAATCATGCATTCCGCGGGTGACACCCTAATTTTCTTAACCATGGCATAAAGTATTTTCAATTCATCTTGCCGGACAACCCTAATGTCACCTCGAGGAAACAAGGTCATAGCCAACCACACATGCATAAATCTAAGTGTAGGATTATGGATGGCACTTGTTCTAGGCTTGGGACCCCACTCGTTTCCGGAAATCTTTTTCCAAAAACTTTCTTTATGGAACCCCTTTAGCGCTTTATCTAAGTCTAGCCTACATTTAGGATTTAGACCTAGCATAGCATGAAGATCACCCCATGTGACCAAGCGCTCTTGCCCAAACAAGTGAAAAGAAATGCCTTCATCATACTTTCTAAGGGTGCATAAAAACTGCATAGTAAGCAAACGAGAACCCGGCTCATCTACTTCTACGAAATTTAGCCAACCCATAGTGTGAAAAATAGAGGCAAATTCTTCTCTCATACCTATTTTCTCGAGGAAGTCCGGATGGAAGCGTCGGGTGTGGGCGAATGGCCGCTCTCTCATGAGCACGATGGCTTGGCCCTCGCGGTCGTCCTTGATGTTGAGATGCTCCTCGGTGATGAGCAAGGCCGGCCTTTCCTCCGGAATTTCAGCTTTGGGGTCACCATGCCCCGGACTTGGTGTGAGCTCGACGGAGGATGCTTGACTCGTGCTTGCACGAGTGCTTTTTCTCCGCTTGATTCCGGCGACTTGCTTCATTCGTTTGAACATGGCTGCACACAAGAACAAACACAAGACAAGAACAAAAACAAGATCGAACAAGTGTTCGGGTGAGCGTTAGTGAAAACGACAAACCCGAGCTTCTCCGAAATTGGTTTTCTTCTCACAACAACTTGCAAATGCACTAAAATAGAGGGGAAATATTTTTTGGGTTTTTGGGGCTGTAGTAAAGTTGAAGAACACGAAATTTTGGGAGAGCAACAAGTGAGCAAAGGAGGGGAGTGAAAGATGAGCTTGGAATGGTGAAGCTCCCCCTCCTGAGCGGTTTTTATAGCCAAGGAAGCAAGATGGCCGTTAGAAAGGGACAGAGCAACGGCCATATAGCCGTTGGGAGAAAGGAGCACAGGAAAAGGCGGGTCCAGGGGGTCGGCCGACCTGGCAGGTGGGCCTCCTGGCAGCCCCCTTTTTCCTATGTGTTCCCCAACGGCTAGGGGATTTGTCCCCTGCTGCCGTTTTGCTCAAAAAGCTCGACAAAAAATCTTTTCAAAATGGAAAGCCCAAAAACCTATTTTCTAAATTTTCAAAAATGCAAATGAGTTTTGAAAAATTCCAAGGTGGCTGGAAAAATTCAAAAATGCAGAAATGCAGTGGTCGGAAAAAATCAAAATGTGGTGGAAAGCAAATATGCAATTAAAAGAGCAAATATGGATAACTACCGGTTTAACCTCCCGGCGAGGACTCACCTTTTAAAGTCCGACGAGCGGGACTTTTCTCCGGCGTTCAGCTCGATGAAGCGTTGTCCGGTCCCGGAGATGAAGACACGGATGATGCTTCTTGTTTCATTCGCCGCACCTTCTTGGTCTTTGTTGCGGTCGGTGGCTTCTCGGGCTTCGGAGGCTGCGGTTTTGCAGGCTTCACAGCCTATTTCCTTGCAGACCTCGGAGGTTGCTGCCTTGTGGACTTCGGAGGCTGTTGCTTAATGTGTGACCTTTGCCTCCTTGCCTTCATCATTTGTTGCTGTGAAACCTTTTCCTTCTCAAGGAAGTTCTTCATGAATGTGATGAGGCTGTCCTTCTTTGGCGGAGAGACCTCCACTTCCTTGATGTTGCTTGGGTTCGGCCCGTACTTGATACGGATCATGTTGCACTGTTCTTTCCTTGGCCGAAAGTCAAACTTCTCCTCCTTGCCATTGATGTGGAAGCGGATTTCTCCGGCTCCTACATCGATGCGAGCATCCGCAGTGCTGAGAAATGGGCGTCCTAGGATGAGCGGTGTGCTCTTCCCGACGTCCATGTCAAGCACTACGAAGTCGACGGGGATGAAGCAATCCCGGATTTTCACCGGGATGTCTTCGGCGATCCCCGCCGGATAGCGGACCGTTGAATCGGCCAGCTGCAGCTGCATCGGCGTGGGGGATAGTGTGGTGTAGTTGAGCTTGTCGAAGACATCCTTCGGCATGACGCTCACACTTGCCCCAAGATCACATAAGGCATGGTCGAAGTTCTGTGTCCCGATCGAGCAGGTGATCGTGGGACACCCTGGATCTTTCTTCTTCTCAGGAAGCCGGTTGAGTATAGCAGCACTACACTCTTCCGTCAGCTTGACAATTTCTGTGGTCGGTAGTGGGCGCTTGTTGCTGATAAGATCCTTGAGGTAGCGAGCGTACGTGGGTACTTGTATCGCATCCAGCAAGGGCACGTTGATGTGCAGCTTCTGGATCACCTCAACGAAGCGTGTGAACTGCTCGTCCACGGTGGGCTTCCTTCTTCTTTCGGGAAACGGCATGAGGTTCGTGTCATAGAACTCATGTGGGGCCGTTTTCCTGGGCGGCAGTTCTTCTTCTTCTACCGGCTTCTCAGCTGATGTGTCCTTTCCTGCATGGTTAGGGTATGGAGGATCCCGAGTGGACTTACCTCCTCTCGTGGTAACCGCATTAACATTTTCTAAGGGGGTCTCGGGTTGCCCCGGGATTTTCCCCGACTCAGCAGTAGGAACAGCAGCAGCTAACTGAGCTAATTGGGTTTCTATCATTTTATTAAAGCTCAGCTGATTCTTGAGAGCAGAGGAAACACCCTCTATCTTAGTGTGTATGCTCTCAAGAGTCCTATCAGTGGTGGCAAGCTTTTTACTGATGTTATCATTAACCTTAGCTTGACCAAGCACAAGATCTTTCAAGGAGGGCTGATTATAACCGGAATTAAAACCAGAGAAGTTGCCAGAGTTACCTCCTTGGTAGTTGGGACGTGGTGGACCCCAACTTTGACCTCCTTGTGGACGGTAGCCGTTGTTGTTGTTGTTGCCCATGAACATTGCGTCCTCACGGGTCTCAGGGCAGTCATTGCCCGAGTGTCCCATGTTGCCACAGACCTCGCAAGTCATCCGAGCATCTAGGGCTTTCACTTCTCCATTGGCTTGGTCGTCCATCTTCTTCATGAGAAGGTCAATCTTGGCGGCGAGCATGTCAACCTCCTTGACGGAGTGCATGCCTCGCTGGCGAGGTTGGAGGCGCTCCTCATTCCAACCTTGGTTGGACACCATCTTCTCGATCAAAGCTTTTGCCTTGCTTACAGTGAGCGAGAAGAAGGCTCCACCAGCAGCAGCGTCGAGGTGGTCGCGGGCCGACGGAGTAAGCCCGTTGTAGAAGTTCTGGATGATCAGCCAATCATCCATCCCGTGGTGGGGACATGCCAGGATGTACTCCTGGAGCCTCTCCCATGCCTCAGGAATCGACTCCTTCGACTCCTGCTGGAAGCTTGAGATCCTTCCGCGGAGGGCATTGGTCTTGCCCAGCGGGAAGAACTTTGCAAGGAACGCAGCTGAACACTTCTCCCAAGTGTTCACAGCTTCAGGGTTTGCGTAGAACCACTGTCTCGCTCTCCCAAGGAGAGAGAACGGGAACAGTCGAAGGCGAACAGCGTCGGGGGTGACGTCCTTCATTTTGAACGTGTTGCAAATCTCCAGGAATTGCTGGAGATGAGCACTAGCGTCCTCATTGGCTTTCCCACAGAATGGGCTAGCCTGCACCATGGTGATGAGACCGGTCTTGATCTCGAAGTTCGCATCTCCCACATTGCCAGCTGGTCCCGTAGGGATGTTGGCAGCGGAGGGAGCGGAGAACTCGCGGAGGGTCTTGTCGGCCATTTGCTCAGAGCTTGATGGTGCGGGAATGACAGGTTCGATTGGCCGAGTCTCCTTACGAGGAGGGGTGAGCCTAGCTCGTGTCCTTCTCAGGAGTGACTCAGGATGTTCAGTGAAGTTTGTCGGCAAGTCGAAACCAGTCATACACTACCCTGTTTTCATACAAAATGCAGAAAACAAAGCAAGGTTAACCTGCCTAGGAGATAGCCTTAATAATTGCAACACTACTATATACATTAGTAATTTTTCTTGAATCATACGCCTTCCCCGGCAACGGCGCCAGAAATGCTTGTTGACTTTTGCTAAGCCATATTAATAAATCATTCCCGGCACGGGGCCAGAAATGGTTCACTAATATGTCCCAGAGTCAAGTAGGTAAAATCCGCAAGCGCACGGAGAATACCGCTGTAGCATTTCACCCGGAAGTATTCAGGGTATCGTATTTGTTTATCCCAGAGGAAGGTTATGATCAAGAAGCGTTACTAACATATAAGATCATGTTAACAATTAGCAAGGATATCTTAACCAAGACAGGCGGGTACATAATAATAACCGGGTAGTGTGACACACACAGAAGATTCCTACTAAATAAATAAAGTCTAGTGGAGGAAAGACTAGGCTAAGCTACTCCTACTATACATTCCTATACAGTTGCATAGCCTAAGTAGAATACATACAGACCCACACTCAGGTTCAGCAATCAATAGTATAGCACTTCAGGCACGGACTTACCCCTGCATCCACAGGCGACTTCCGCCAAGAGCCTACGCACTAGCCTAGCGGGGAGGATTTCAAAGGACGGACAGGGCTGTCACCACCTGCCGCCTACCTCAACGAACCAGTAGACTAACGAATAATTGATGCAAATCAGTCACCCAAGTACCATACTTGCATGACCAAAGAGCACTCTGCCCCTCCGCGATTACTATTAACGAGGCAGAGTTACCGTATGAATACGATCACCAAACCCATGCTATACTTTATCAGCTAAAACTAAGCATAGAGACTATAACATATAAACTAGACTATAGTGACGGTATATAACTAGCATGACAATAGTAGTATAATAAATATAAACTACTATCACACAAGTAGACTATACTATCACATATATGGATCACAAAATCAAACAAGAAACTCATGACCCAAGCACAACTATATAGAAAAAATATATATATTGATAAGAGTAAAGTCTTACAAAAGGGAAAAGATACAAGAGCCATACCAATTCCAAGTGAAGACTTGGGACTAGAGAGCTCTAGACTCAGCCTAACTCCACTAAAACTCCAAGAACTACTACTAGCAAGAGAGAAATGCTTCTTGTGGTGTGTGTTGAGTGTGAAGGCACACCCTCCTATTTATAGCCTCAATAGGTCGGCAAGGGAGAGTAACCGCCACGGAAGGCATCTCAAACCGTCATCAGGAGTCGCGGAGGAGCCAACACGTGGAAGCCCAGGCGGAGAGGGCGCCCGGCTGGGTCGGCCGACCTGACCAGGTCGGCCGACCTGGGGGTGGCCCCTCCTGGCCTGTGCTTTCTCCAGGTGGCTGTCCTGTGGGCCCTGACGTTGGTTTGCGCGGTATTGCAGGGAGTTACGTCGGTTAAGTGCTGAAAATGGGCCCTTCAATCCGTGTGACGTCCATGTGGCGCTCTCTGATTGGTCGAAAGTGTGTTTTCTTGCCTTTTGAGGTGTTTCCTTCACATTTCCTCCTGCATGCACAAAGTTCTCCAAGTACAAGTGGAACTATATTATTGTGATAAAGCATGCGTGTATGAAATGCCAAATTCTCCTTTATTTGAGTATAGTTGACGGTTGAAAATGGTACTTAACAGCCGTCAACAACAGGATAGGTAAAGGAATACAAAGCACTGCATAAAAATAAACCAAGTGAGATCAAGATGAGTCAAACACAAGCGAATGAAAACCATGACTCATCAAAATCCACGAACATCGAATAACTCCATCAAAATAAGATCCAAATGTATCTATCTCCCAAAACCAATGTACACGTATGCTCTCCCTAGATACAAGCTACTCTCAATCGCACAGGATCACACTCCAACTCGCCCTAGACCTATGACTACTTCTCCCCCCTTTGGCAACAAGCACCAAAAAGTGGAAAAGTGAACATCTATGCGCTCATGGTCGAAGGAAGTGGTGCAGCGACATCCTCTGAAGGCTCTGCTCCTTGCTGCTCCTGTGCTGGATCCTGCTGTGCTCCCTGAGCCTGTGCCGCCTGAGCATCCAACTGCTCAAAGAAGTCAAGGTCTACAGGCGATACAGACCCTCTATCCTACCTTGCTGGTGGGACCGTGGATGTCTCCTCGGCAACAATCGCCTGAGGAAGAGTAAGGTCATCCACGTCCTCTTGAGTGTAGCCTCGGCGGACCAGATCCTCTGCTACTTGAGGCGTAAGAGTGCTGACTGTAGCAGTGGAAGGTGGAGTTGTAGCTGTCTCTGGGGTTAGCTGGGAGTCTACATGAGTAGTGTGCACTATGTCTGAGAACAGACTCCTGACTGATAGCTGGGAGGTGGAAGCTCCTGCCGACTACGAGGTCAAAGAATGTGTCGGTGAGGTGAACAACATAGACACTGAGAAGGCAGACACGGGGGAGAGCTGAGTCATTGTAGAGAACGTTAGTCCTGCTCCCCCTATCGGTAACACCCCAGAGTGTGACAACCCACTGGACTGAGCTGTCATCATAGCTGTGAAGAGTAATGGGTGTGTCGGCAACTGCTGAAACTGTGGAAGTGAAACCTGTGCCTACTACTGACTGGCCTGCCTCTGAGTCATCTCTGCCATCTGAGCCATCAGGGTGGTCATCATCATCATCTGCTGTCACTGAAGCTCTGCCTGACCCCTGATTACCTCCATCATCTGACGTCTATCCTTAGCTGTGCTCTGAATGAACTCACTCAGGCGTCCTGCTAGTGCTGCCACAGTGATAGCGTCCTCTGTCTGAGTACCTGTCGGCTGGGTAGGTGCTCCTATACTGGCTAACTCAAGAACCACGGTCTCTAGATGAGCTGCCTGCTCGTGAGAGACCGGTGGTGACTCCTGCTCCTCCTCCCCTGCCTGCTGACTCGAGGCTGACTGCGATCCCCTGGGGACTCGAGGTGCATAGCTGGTGGTCACCTCAGGGAACTACTCCTTGGTCACTAGGCCCATCCTCCTTAGAAGATAGCAAATGTATGGGGCATAAAACAAGTGACGTCCTCCTACTCACTCAGAAATAACCTCCTCCATCTCTCCAATCAGTAGGTCTGCGAGGTCAAACTGCTCTCTCCTCAGAATAGCTGCTATAGCCCACTGGTGAAGTAGTGTGAACTCCTCTTTGTAGCCAGACCTGGGGATGATAGTCCTGGTGACTATCGCTCTAACCACCTTAGCCTCTGCGCTGAGTCTCGCAGGGCCTCTCTCAAAGCCTGGGGTGTGTGGTGGTGGAAAGGCGATCGACACCATGTCGTCTGAAGGTAGCTTCCCTTCCTGTGGTCTGCGAGGTGGCTCAAGGGACGGGTAGGCACTCCTGTAGAGCTAAAGGTCTGAAGTAAGAAAACCAAAACTAGCAATGAGATCCCTCCTGGTCACACGTTGTGGCTGCCCTCTGAACAAGAACCAGAACTCTGACCGATCTCTGGCTATCCACAGTGTAGCGTAGAACTCTAGGACAATGTCCTCTCTAAACCTGTAGGACTCTATGACCAGCTCTGCAAGACCAGGCAAGTATGTGAAATACTGCTCCATGTCTGTCCCGGTGGCCATCCTCATGGCCTGGTAGATAGTATACTACTGCGGCACAAACACCTTATCCTTTGCCTTCATGGTGAGATAGCGTCTCAACCCCTCTCCAATCCTCCTCTGGAGGCCTATCCAGTACCTTACTCTTGCAGCGAGGTTCCAGGGGACTGGAACCCACTGCTCGAAGGAGACGAGACGTAGTGCCTAAAGGTCCTTTGCAGGAACCTTAAGTATGTCTGGCTCTCCGGCTGTCTCAACAAGTCTCTGCAGCCTCCCCGTGAACACTGCACTGGTGCGCTGCGCGTCTCCAGCCCGGTGAGCTGACCTCTGGGGTCCTGTCGACTCTGGCTGTGCTGGCTGCTCCTCCTCTGACTCTGACTCCTCAGACCCTAACTCTGAGGTCTCCTCCTCTAACACCTCCTCCTCAGACTCCTCCTGCTGCCTGGATGATCCCTGCTCCACATGTCTCGACGACCTCCCCTGACGGGAAGCCGGAGTACTCTAGGATCATGGTGCCGGAGTGACTCCTGTGGCAAGCACTGTCCTCTGTCGGGTACTCCTCCTGAGTCCCTGAGTGTCACCAGATAGCTCTAGGATCAGCCGTGTCCCTGGTGTCCTGCATGACTCCTCCATGGCATCCAGGTGCCTGGCAACCCTCCTAGCTCTCTCTGACTCAGGGTCTAGCCTAGTCCTCTTCCTGCTCTTGGGCTTCTCAGGCATCTTACCCTTGCCCTTTGTCCTGTCCTAAACCTGCCATCTCTAACTCTGCTGACTGCTATCACTGCACGCACGTAGGTATAGAGAGGATGAGCATAGAGTCTAATACATCTATAAGCAAAGCACCGCTAGGAAAGAATGCGCAATAGAAATCCTAGCACTGAATAAAGGACATGATCACCAAACAAATAAACAAAGTAACGATAGTGATCATTGACTATATGTGGCTAGTGCGAGTCATCTAGTGTACAGTCAAATAGTGGCTATAAATCTAACTGTAGACTAGATAGGAGACAACCCTTGATATGCAATTATCAGATAGGCATGGAATTAATTGCATCCTATGTTGAGCCAATTAGCAATTAATGCAACTAAACATGAGAATTTATCTAATTGCATCAATTAATCTAATTGCTTGAAATTAGGGTATAAACGATGAATTGGGAGAATGGCTCAATACCCTGGAGAACGTCGAAGCCGAAGATGAGAATCACACGACTGATCGCCTAAAAGATTGAACTTTGAAGATCTTCGTTGCCGGCAATGGATGTGGAGGGAAAAGGTTAGCCTTTGCACTAGCAATCGGCAGTGAGAGCTCGGTGAGGTGCGCGCACGCGAGGAGGGGGAAGCAGCAGTGGTTTTCGGCGGCGTGCGGCAGGGCGGCAAGCGACAGCAGCGCTGGTTCTCGATGACGGCGACTTGCTGCGGTGGAGTAAGGGTTCTGGGCGAGCGGCTGCACGGGTGCGGTGAGAGACGTGCGGCGGCGCTGGTGAGGATGAGGCGTGGCAGCTCAATGGTGGGGGCGCGGCTATGTCGGCGATGACACGGTCGAAGGAGGCGACAGCATCAGAGGCAGCAAGGTGGCAGGGGCGTGTTCTCGGCTCTGGTGTCGAATGAAGATATGACCAAAAGTTTTTGACCTAGGTCAACCAAATGACGAATGACCGAGATCAACTCAAGGATAGATCAACGATCATAGATCAGGATTGCTTCGCGTGATCAATCAGAGTGACCGGACTGTACGGTCTCTCGACCAGACGGTCCGGTCTGTTTCTGGGTCTGCCAGTATCAATGCAGACCGGATGGTCCGATCACTGGGATTGTTCTGTCTAGTCTCTATGACCAGACATTCTAGAACACTATGCCCGTGGACACTGACCTGACGGTACGGTCCGAAGAGCGGACGGTACGGTCACTACAGGGAATTTCGTTGAGTCAAGAAAATTCTTCATTTTCCAAGTGCCCTCACTTAACACTCAAATAAACACCGCACTTGGAATATGAAGGGAACTCTCAAACACTTCTTTTCAGATAGTGGCACTCTATGGCCTCATAATTTTCGCAAATGCCAAATGAAGAATCGAGTAAATAAGAACCAAGGCAATAAAGAACCAAATGGGTATGTATGAGCCTTAGTCCATGAACCACGCGAGTAGATTTAACCTCGGAGTTCATAAGAGCTTGCTCAATGGGCATGAAGCACAATCATTTCCTTTGGTCACACTTGTGAAGATGTAATCTCATGTAGAGCACGAGACACAAATTGGTCCAAGTGAGACAAGTCTCCTTTGTGTTTCCTATATGATGTATGCAACAAGCATTTTACATATGCAATAAAAGTAAACATGCCATGTGAATGCAAGCTAGTTTAAACAAGACACAAAGGAAACCTAACAATGTCAAGTTTGAACCCCTCCCAAGCTTACTCACTATAAGCCATACCCTTGCCTTGAGAGAAGCCAAACCACCATCTCAAGCACTCCCCCTTGCTTATAGCTATCTTGGATGGGTTAGACATTGACTAATTTTTACGTGTTTTCTTTTAGTTATTTACACATGCATGGATGCAAGGCATACTAGTCACAAAGGAGTCCTAATTACCATGCTATGCAAGAGGAAGAAAAACACACTACAACTACCAAGAACTAACACGGTTACCTCCCTCATGAGTAGATATGACGTTGAGGTCCATGTCACTTGTGGTGGACTTCACTTGATATTCAAGTAAGCTCACAGTCCACCACCACCAACATCTAGGTCATGTTCTTGGGCACCCACTTGTATGTGGTTGACCTCTCAAGGTCAACTATGCAGTTAGGCACCGATATGCTCTTGACCTTTCTCTTCTTGTTTGGTGGTCCCAAAGCCTTTGCTTTCACCTTGCCATCGTTGTTCCTAAAAAGCTTAAAATGGGTGTTCTCATGGAACAAGTTAGCGTTAAGTAAAACAATGAAACTTCTCACCATAGGGCAATCCTTGATGGTGTGGCCATCCTTGTAACACCTCTTGCAATGGTAGTCATCGGCGAGTAGGGGTTTGACCCATTCAGAAATGGAGTCACTCGTCCCGATAATGTCGATGGAGGCGGGATATGAACCAAGTCCACGGTGGGAGACGTTATTCACAAGATTCTTCCCAAGAATCTCCTGGTGGATGGCTCTACCATGTGCAAGTCTCTCAAAGCCGTCCATCACCATTTTCCTCTCTTCCTTGAGCTTGTTATATTCCTTCAAAACAAATGGCTCAAGAGAAGAAACCTCATTTGAGGTGATTAGTTCATCACACATAGTAGAAGCATCACTCATTGATGAACAAGAGGAGGGAGAGGCAAGGTTCTCAACATTGATGGTCTCATAAGTAATCTCAAGGGCCTTGTACTTCTCATGAAACTCTACATGATCACCCTTGAGTTTGTCATAACTCTTGTTTAGGGCATCATGAGATGTGACAATGTCCATGAGCTCACTCTCAAGGTCAACAACATGGTCCTAAGCCAACTTACACTCTTTTCTTACCACATCCAACATTTTGGATTTCTTAATGGAGATATCACGAGCTTGCTCAAGCATACTCCACAACTCGGCACAGGTGCGCTCCTCGTCATCGTTGTCACTGCTACTCTCGTCCTCACTCTCCCTAAGGTGGCTCGAGGCCATGAGGCATGTGGCAGGTGGAGGAAGAGCTCATGGACGGGTGGTCTTGATCATGGCTAGGCCGGCCACTTCTTCATCGTCGCTTGACGAAGAGGATGTGTCACTCGTCCACTCCCCAACAAGAGCCTTGCGTGAGAATCTTTTCTTGGAGTCTTTGGCTTTGCCTCTACCCTTGCTCTTGTCTTTGTTGAGGAACCTCTTCTTCTTTTGCTTGGCTTTGGGGTCTTCATCTTCTTCTTCTTCACTTGAATCTTGTGACTAAAATGCTTCTTTCTTGGGCTTTGGGCACTGTCGGACAAAGTGATTCTTTGAACCACAATTGAAGCACTTGCCCCTGGACTTGAAAGCAAACTTGTTCTTGAAGGTCTTCATCTTCTTCAGGAGAAGAGCCAAGTCCTCGGTCAAGTCACCTTCATCATCATCTTCATCATCATCATCATCATCAGTGATTGGGTTCTTCTTGTTTTTCTTGCTCATGCTTGATTTTTGCTTGTCAGCCTGTAGAGCAAGGTTGGATGGTTGAGGATCATCCATCCCCAACTAGTAGCTCTCGAAGGCAGTGATCTTGCCAAGTACATCCTTCATGGTCTTGGTCTTGAGGTCACCCTGCAAGGTGTAGGTGATGATGGACTCATACTTGGGGTCTTTGAAAAGCCTCAAGAATCTTCTGATGACCTCCACAGGCTTGAGCTTGAACTCATCCTCAAGTGCATTGATCTCCTCCACTGGCACATGAAAATGGGAATACACAGTGTTAGCTCTCTCATGTGGTAATCTAGCAAAGTTATCATACTTGTTCTTCAGCACATAGTATCTTTCCTCTTTGACATCACTAGTACCCTCATGGATACTCTGAATCTCAGTCCAGATACCGTGTGTTGTGGAACTCAAGTCCAATCTAGCAAACACATCCTTAGAGATGCATAAGAACAGAGCATTCTTGGCCCTAGCGTTGTTCTTAATGAAATAAGGTTCAAGAAGGTTCACATCCGCATCCGATTCATGGGTCACCATCCATATCTCCGGATCAAGGGACTCCAGGTAGGCTTGCATATGTGCCTTCCAATACCCGTAGTCCTCCCCATCGAAAATAGGAACACTCCCCACCTTTCCCGACATCCTTACTCATGGCAGTGAAGCCTCAAAGATGAGCACTTGGCTCTGATACCAATTGAAAGGACCGAAGGCATACCGAGAAGGGGGGGGGGGTTGAATCAGTAGCCGACCAAGAATCCAAATACTTAAATTTCACAATATTAGAACCCGACAAGCGTTGCAACCTAAATAGTTCTAGTAGGCCAAGACCCTATGCATGCTAGTGTTCATGATGCAAAACAAAACGTGGAAGTTAAACACACTAGCCAATGTGATGTGAACAAGGATTCCTGATCTTCTAAAAAGTTCTTGGTAAGTTGATTTGGTTGGAGGCGACACACAAATCGATCCGGCTTCAGAACAGCACGTTCTAAACCCCGCAATCATAGCACAACGTCTTCTCTGGTTATCAACCGTCCAAGGACGATTGACCTTGCCAAGAAGGCTAATCCCTGCCTGCAAATCAAGAACACAAGCAAGAACAACAAAGGATGCAACACAATTGTAGATGAATGATTAAGCTCACGAAGTTGGGGTCTCATGAACCGATGAACAGCGACACTGTTTATGAAGAGAATTGATCTAAGCAAAACTCGAACCCTAATAGTGCAGCGGCGGCTGTATATGAAGACCCTAGGTTCGTGCAAGACCCTCTGGACGTGCCCCTAATTGGGCCCAACTAGATACAAAGCCCAAAGGCCAAAAATAGGCGACGTAGCACCACCACAGATTCTAGACCCTCTCTTGTTTCGACGATTCCTGACGACTCCGGATGAATTTTCACATGAGTCCGGTGTCATTGGAAAGGTCTTCTCCTTATCTTTCCATGCATATGTAGAACGTAAAAATCTGAGTCCGTATGCGTCCCGGGCACCTGTTTTAGTGCAGTCTAGTCCTAGGCCCTAAAACAGACTCGAAGTCGGGTTTGATTGGGCCTCCACCTTGGCTTCCAAGCCCTTGCTTGTACTCCACGTTCCCAACTCCTTCTCCCATTATCTCCTAGTCCTCTATGGTTCCTAATCATAAAATATTTATTAGGTAGCAAACCATTCTCAAAAGTAACATATAGCGAAGAACGTAGGAACGAGCTCACCTCTAAATTTAGTCGTCGTGCACGAGCTCTAGTCATTGGACCTTGCAAGTCTAGAATTGGAGGAGTGTTGTGTTTATCCATAGGAGTGATGTCCTCATCATCCTCCTCCTCTTGAAGTGGAGTCGTCCTCGACTTAAGCTCATCCTCTTCTCCCAAGTATGGTTTCAAATCTGAAATGTTAAAAGTAGGACTAGCCCCGAACTCAGGAGACAACTCAAGTTTGTACACATTATCATTAATCTTCTCTATTATTTTGAATGGACCATCAGCTCTAGGCATTTTTTTATACTTTCTCAATTCTGGAAATCTATCCTTCCTCAAGTGTAACCACACTAAATCTCCTACATCAAGCTTTACTTCCTTTCTACCTTTACTACTAGCAATTTATACTTTTTATTCATCTTTTCAATGTCAAGTCTAGTGGTCTCATGCATTTGCAAAATAAATTTAGCACGCTTCTTAGCATCAATAAAAACTCTCTCATTAATAGGTAGAGGAAGTATATCAAGTGGAGTACGGGGATCAAAACCATACACTACCTTGAAGGAACTTACCTTGGTAGTAGAATGTGTTGCCCGATTATAAGCAAACTCAACATGAGGCAAGCATTCTTCTCATTGCTTCAAATATTTCTTCAAAATATCTCTCAACATAGTGCCAAAAGTGCGGTTCACAACCTCAGTTTCTCCATTTGTTTGTCGATGACAAGTTATAGAAAATAGCAACTTTGTACCCAACTTATTCCAAAGCGTGCGCCAAAAATGACTCAAGAATTTTGCATCACAATCTGAAACAATAGTAGAAGGCATACCATGCAAACGTACAATTCTTTGAAAAAGTGGTCAGCAATATAACTAGCATCATCAGTTTTATGACATGGTATAAAGTGTGCCATCTTAGAAAAACGATCCACAACAACAAAAATGTTGTCACTCCCCCTCTTAGTCCTAGGCAGTCCTAAAACAAATTCCATAGAAACAAAGTCCTAGGAATAGGAAGTGGCATGTTTAAACCATGTGGATTCAAGCGAGACTTAACTTTTTGACATGTAGTACAGCGAGCAACAAAACGCTCAACATCTTTCCTCATCCTTGGCCAAAAGAAGTGTGTGGCCAAAATATTCTCCGTCTTCTTAGCACCAAAATGACCCATCAATCCACCTCCATGCGCCTCCAGCAACAACAAAAGACGAACGGAGCCAACTGAAATGCATAGGCGGTTAGCTCTAAACAAGAAACCATCATTCAACACAAATTTGTTCTAAGCACGACCTTCTTTACAGTGCAGCAATGCATCTTTAAAATCAACATCAGCAACATATTGTTCTTTAATTGCCTCAAGTCCAAAAATTCTATAATCAAGCTAAGTCAACAAAGTATATCGCCTAGATAAAGCATCAGCAATCATATTATCTTTCCCTTTCTTATGTTTAATAATATAAGGAAAAGACTCAATAAACTCAACCCATTTAGCATGTCTACGGTTCAAGTTGCATTGAGAACGAATATACATAAGTGATTCATGATCAGAATGAATAACAAATTGTTTGGGCAACAAATAATGATGCCACGTCTCTAAAGAACGTACAAGTGCATATAATTCCTTATCATATGTGAAATAATTTAAAACAGGCCTAGTAATTTTCTCACTAAAGTATGCAACAGGTTTACCATCTTGCATCAAAACACCACCAATGCCTATACCACTAGCATCACATTCAAGCTCAAATGTCTTATCAAAATTTGGAAGTTGCAGCAATGGTGCATGTGTAAGTTTGTCCTTCAAAGCATCAAAGGACTCATGATGTACCTTACCTCAATGGAACTCAATGCCCTGCTTTATCAACTCATGCAATGGTGTAGCGATAGTGCTGAATTCTTTAACAAAGTAATGGTAGAAACCTACAAGACCAAAAAAAACTCCTCACCTATGTGAAGGTATTTGGTACCGGCCAGCTCTTTATGGCTTCAATCTTTACCTCATCCACCTCAATTCCCTATGGAGTCACAACATATTCAAGAAAAGAGACTCGATCCGTGCAAAAGGTGCACTTCTCAAGGTTACCAAATAAACATGCAGCTCCCAAAGCATAAAAAACAGCATGCAAATGATCCATATGTCTATTCATTGACTTGCTATAAATTGAGATATCATCATAGTAAACTACCATAAATTTACCAATGAAAGCTCTTAAAACCCCATTCATCAAACGCATAAAAGTACCAGGTGCATTAGTTAAACCGAAAGACATTACTAACCACTCATACAAACCAAATTTGGTTTTGAAAGCTGTTTTCCATTCATCTCCAAGTTTCATTCTAATTTGATGCTAGTCACTACGCAAGTGAATTTTAGTGAAAATTATAGCACCACATAAATCATCGAGCATATCATCTAGCCTCGGAATAGGATCACGATACCTAATAGTAATGCTATTAATGACTCTACAATCTACACATATAAGCCAAGTACCATCTTTCTTACAAACAAAAAGTATAGGAATAACACAAGGACTAAGTGATTGATGAACATACCCACGATCCAAAACATCTTGAACTTGTTGTTGTATTTCCTTAGTCTCCTCAAGGTTGGTCCTATAGGCAGCACGGTTTGGCAAAGTATCACCCGGAATCAAATCAATTTGATGCTTTATCCCTCTCAAAGATGCCAATCCTGAGGATATCTTGGCTCGAAAAACATCCTCATACTCCTGCAAAATGTTAGCGACAGCTGGAGGCAAAGCACTAGGAGAAATATCATCAAGCGAAAACAAAGCTTCTTTCAGGAATCTTAGCAAATATCATCAGCGGAAATTTTTGCAAGTTCATATTTTGTTGCAAGACATGAACGACCTTGTAATTTAATTCTAGCACCCTTAGAACTTGAAAAATCATTAGCATTACTAGGTGTAGAATCAGAATTAACACGTTGCTGAATTTCAGGACTTCTATTTTTCAGACTAGCAGCACTTTCTAAATCAGCTTGTACAATTTCAGCAGGGATCAATGGTAATAAAGTAATTTTAGTTCCTTTATGCATAAAATGATACTTATTACTTCTACTATGGTGTACAACATCATCATCAAATTCTTAAGGTCTACCCAATAAAAGTGAACATGCTTGCATGGGTACAACATCACAATCAACAGAATCCTCATAAGAACCTATGAAAAAAGGAACTCTGCAAGTTTGTGTTCCCTTAGCTTTTCCAGAGTCATTTGACAACTGAATATAGTATGGATGTGGATGTGGGCATGTGGTCAAAGCAAGCTTCTTGACCACATCAGAACTCACCAAGTTGTTGTAGCTCCCTCCATCAATGATGACTCGGGCTCGACAGTTCTTGATGATGAAGAAAATCTGGAACAAGTTGTGGTGCTGCATCGTCTGAGGTTGTTGTACTTGTGTGCTAAGCACATACTAAACAATAATGTTCATATAGCCCGTGGTGTCTCCGCCTCCAAGGACGAGGTCACTGCTGGCGGGAGCGACATCCTCCTCCTCATCCTCCATATTGGAGGTGCTCGTGTAATCTCCATTGTCTATCGCCACGTATGCCCACCTACTTGGACAATCTTTCTGCACATGACCAAGTCCATGGCAGCGGTGGTACTGAGTTTCTGTAGTGCCTCCCATCGAAGCGACAGAGGACGCACTACTAGCTGGCACCTGCACAGAATTTTTACCTGGGCTCGCAGAAGGTGCAGGGGCTGATCTAGCTGCTGCAGAAACACCACTAGGTCCCTTGGCAGCAGCATCTGCTGGTGGGGGCGTCTTGGAAGATAGCTTGAGCCCTGAAGTCCCCGTCGATCGTGGTGGGTAGAAGGTATGATTGTAGTTCCTGTACGCCTTGAAACATCCCTGCGATTCTTTCTCTACGAGCATAGCATACTGGAAACACTAGTTGAGAGTATAAAATTCTTTATAATCAAGAATGTCCTGAATATATTTTTTTCAAACCAGAATAAAAGCGGCAAATTTGATCCTCTACTTTTTTCAATATAGCACAACAAATCAAACCCTTCTGAAGGTCACTAAAATACTCCTAAACAGTTTTATTTTCTTGTTCTAAGCATTGTAGTTTATTATGAATCTCTTTATCGAAAGAAGGAGGAACAAAACAATCACACATTGCTAACTTAAGTTCTTCCTAAGTAGTAAGCAAATCAGTTTCAAAAAGCTAGAACACTCCACCAAACAATAGCAAAGTCCTTAAACTCATTAGTGGCTTGTCTAACTCTATGTTGTTCAGGAGCAAGGTGGGCATTAAATTTTTGCTCTATAGTCATCTCCCAATCAAGGTAAATATCACTATCATATTGCCCCAAAAATGATGGAAATGAAAACTTGATTTTAGCACAAGGATCATCTAGATTATAGCCATGATTGTTACCTTGTGGACGATGGTTGTGGTTACCACCGATACCATGAGTGTTACGGCGCAAACGACGTCGTAATTTCGTGTCCCTTGTAGCAGCCCTATCCATGGTGCCATCAGCAGCATACATCATGTCTTCATCAGGAGCGTCGTCATTGTTATGGAAGGTGTCATTGGTCTTGGGAGCGTTCTCCAACATGGTAGCCTGATCAGTCAACTCAGAGATCCTCCTATCTAACCGCTCAATGTTGTCTCCAAGGTGGAGCTTGTTGACCGCGTCAGTGACAACCTTGGTGATCATCTCTGCCATCCCACTCTGAGCTGCCTCCAAAACCTTTTGTTGTTGCTCTTGGCTCACGCACTAATCAAATTTGGAGGGAGAAGCCGCCTCTCCATCGCTTCCTGCCATCACAACGCCATAATAAGAAACAAACAGTGAAGGTTAACCCTACAAAACTATTAAGCAGTGGTGTCTCTCAATATAGCAAAAAGGAAGCCTTCTTACAAAGCTCTTACAAAGTTCTAAAAAGTAAAGAAAAGGATAATAAGGAGGTGTGTTCCACAATTGCAAGATCACAAAAAACCCGTGTTGTCCAGAAGTAATATGTAGAGCTAGGAATGCCTAATATATATGTGAGTGATACACAAATCAAAACGAGAGTGTAAAGCTGAATAAGTGCCCCAAGTAACTTGTCCTTAGTTTCTGGTCTATTTGTGTCCTAGAACAGTAGTGATATCAAAATAGAAACATGTAGAAAAAGGAACACAACAAACAATAGGGTTTTCGATGTAAAACAACCAAATAGCCAAATTTTCGGGGGGGGGGGGGGGGGGGGGGGGCTAGATGTAGCACTAGTAGAAATCACAAATTTCCTTTTTTCTCTTTTATTTTTTTGATATTTTTTCTAACTCAGCGATAACAAAATACGAAACATAGAAAATTTTTCAGCTCAATCCGATGTAGGATGTGGATTACAGAATTTCTACAAGTTTCAACGATAATAGTTTCCAAACTTCAACTATTTTTTTCTTTTTCTTTCCGTTTTTTTTTTGAATTTTATGAGAAAGCTTCCATTTGCGGCATGTTCCAAATGTTTTCACGAATCTGCTGTAAAAATTTCAGCTCAAACAAAGCATCATAAGAAAAGTTATGCCTATTTTAAGGAAGGTAGCCCGAAACAGGTTCTCCGGTGGAACTAGAATTCCAATCGGGTGGAGGTTTTCTGTTAGGATGCAGCAGAAAGTGGAAGTTGTGGGTGTTGAGGCATGATGTTGAGGGTGCATTTAGGATGGGGTTAGGATGGGCATGTCAATCAATCAACCCTACCACATAAAGCCAAACAAAACAGAGGGTGCTGAACGGGGTGGCGGCTAGGGTTGCAAGGGGGGCGGGGGCACACAACTGACAACTAAAACACGAACTGAACCAACAACAAAACAAAAACTAGGGCACAAACTCAACACTATAAACTCTAAAATTGAAATATGCAAAAGGCTAACACGTGGTTATGGGCGGGGGAGGGGGATTTTTTTGTGACTTTTCTATGGACGATAGGATGAACACAAAAATGAAACTAAACTAAAGGGTAGTGCAAACCTGACAATGCACCTGAAACTCTAATTACCACTTGATGTGGACTAGTGTTCCCTATCGTTTGAAAGGTTCTGGTAATCTTGATTTGGGTGGAGGCGATACGCAAATCGATTCGGCTTCTAAAACACATGTTCAGAACCCAGCAACCGCAGCACAACGTCTCCACTGATTATCAACC
This sequence comes from Eleusine indica, assembly GCA_030378355.1. Lineage (NCBI taxonomy): Eukaryota > Viridiplantae > Streptophyta > Magnoliopsida > Poales > Poaceae > Eleusine > Eleusine indica. The sequence continues at coordinate 19,443,780 of CM059499.1, forward strand.
GTTAAAGAATGATTGACCTCACTGAGAAGGCTAATCCCTGCCTCTGAATCAAGAACACAAGCAAGAATAACGAAGATTGCAACCAAATTGCAGATGTATGATTAAGCTCACAAAGTTGGGGTCTCACAAACCGATGAACAACGACATTATATATAAATAGAATTAATCTAAGCAAAACCCCAAACCTAATAGAGCAGTGGCAGCTGTTTATGAAGACCTTAAAGTCGTGCAAGTCCCTCCGGATGCACCCCTAATTGAGCTCAACGGGATACAAGGCACGAAGGCTAAAAACAAGCGACGCAGCGTCGGGACAGATTCTGGACCCCCTCTTATATCGATGATTCCTGATGACTCCGAATGAATTTTGACATGAGACCGGAGGTATTGGAAAGGATTTCTCCTTAACTTTCCGTGCATATGCAGAACGTCCAAAATAGTGTACGTATGCGTCCTGGGTATCCGTTTTAGTGCGGACTGGTCCTGGGCCCTGAAATTGACTCGAAGTCGGTTTTAATTGGGCCTCCATGTGACACGCAGTATTTACTACCTTAATTAACAAGTGTTATTCCCAATTAGCAAGTGCATTAGACACAAAATTATAACAAGAGCATCAAATGAGATAATAAAGTCTCAACCCAATTCTAAATTATTTGGCCAATTAAAAATCCTAGAAGACCAAGTTGTGAAGCAACTCTAAATTTTTCTATGCAACCTGGAAAACCATGTGGATATGTGTTATGGTTTGCAATATGTGATGAGTAATTGACTTGAGCTTGTTGGTGTTTGAGTTGAAATGCGGGGATTTGAGGATTGCATGGGTGTGTGCATGTTGATGTTTTCACTAACCGGAGTTGGTGGAGGTGTTAGAGAAGTTGTAGGAGTTTGGAAGTGTGTTTGCTTGTCTCATGATGTGTAGGTCACTGGAGTCGACTTGGCGGTCAACGGCGAGAGGATCGGGCAAATTTAGGAGACTTGGAGCCAGACGATTAGGAGGCCGGGTGAAGTCAAGGGTGATCCATACCGTACATGCGGAGAGGCAAGAAGCACGGACGATTTCACAGTTGAGCCTCAAAACCGTGGTGGTGATGAAGACGGCGTGTTGACCAAGTCAAGGCGAGCGAGATGCCGGTGCAAGTGACAAGGGGGCCCGATGGACAGGGACCGGGGGAGACATGCCGGTGGTCAGGATCGCGGAACATGGTGACACGCGTCGACATCGAGAAGTCGCGCTTTGAGAAGCATGCAAGACGGTTTCCCGGTTTGGGCCTCAAAACCCCTGGCGATGGTTGGTGGTGCACATGGCACCATCACGGAGCTTGCTTCGAGGCGAAGCAAAGTCGTGAAGGGTCCGAGGGCATTCGGGCGACGAGGAGAGAGTTGGACAAGTTTGCCCCTGGTGGTAGGTGCCAGTGTTATGTAGGTCAAGGGTAGAGTGGTCATGTGGAGAACCCCTAGTCCTATATAAGAAGAGGTAGGGCTGGTGGAAAAGGTGTCTCTCTTGCCATTAGCCTTACTAGGTTTTTCTTCTCATGTGCTAGGAGAGTGCTTTATCTGTATAGAGGAGAGGAGAGGGTGTGTGAGAAACATCTCTTTCTCTTCCAAATAGTGGGAGGAAGAGGGTGGCTTCCTAGCCTTGTATCCATGGATCTTGTAAGCATGTTTCTACGATATGAGAAATATTCTCATGCTCAAGATCTTCCTCTTTCCCTAAATCCCAAACTTCTCTTTTTCCCTATTTTTGGAGCTATTTTTGTGGGAATTTTTCGTCTCCTTCTTGGATGAGTTTTTGGGTCAGATTTCTTGAGAAACTTGTTGCTATGATGAGCTAGAACAATCCTATATAGATCCTTGACCGAATCAATAGCTCTAGCACCTTCGATTTGAAGGATTTCTCAAGTTTCCTCTTTTTGGTGTTCTTGGCACAAGATCTGAAATTCGTGATGATTCCTTGAGCCAATCGATTTCATCTTCTAGGATTAGGGTCGTCATGCGTTGAGGATTCACTGGTCCAAAAAATCGCATCATTTAAAGTTCGTTTGATTAGGTTTTGACGAAGTTTTTGCCTAATCCCAAAACCTTTTTCCGTTCTGTCGGGGTCGATCGGCACTACCGACGACCGGGACCGGCACTACCGGTAGGTCATCCGAACCCCGCACCGACACTGCCGATGCGCGCTGTTTGCTACTTCTAAGAATCCCTCACTGACACTGCCGATGGGCTTTACCGGCACTGCCGATGGTGCCAACCGGCACTGCCGATGATTGTGATCGGCACTGCTGATGGTAGTCCAGTTTCACATTGTTTTGAGTGTTTTGAGTTACCTTTTGTTTCCGCTATGTTCCACTGCTGTAGTTGATCATTCCTAGGGTTGGCACATCACAAGTTGGTGTGTGTAGCCTTGGTGATCGGTTTAGAGGTTGGCTCAGGTTATAATCAGGACATAGGCCAAGTTCTCTTGGAGAATTTTAATTGGCTCCCATTCACCCCCCCCCCCCCTCCCCGCCCTTGATGAAAATGCTTGGGGGTTAAGATTGCTGCACTAGAACAAACTGCTGATTTCAATACCCTAGACTGTGAGCAACTGTATAGCAAGCTAAAATCTCATGAACTGTTTAGGAAGTCTCGTCCTAATCTTGCTAATTCTGCTTCTAGCATGGCTTTGCTTTCTAGCTCTCAAAAGGGTAGTCATAGTGGTGCTTAACTAACCCCTCACTTGACAAGTCTTCTTTGAAGTTTGCTCTTTCTTCTCTTGTTGCAGCTTTCGATGAACAGATGGAGTGCATTCCTGACGAGGAGTTGTCCTTGCTCACAAGGAAGTTCAGGAAGTTCTACAACAACCGCAAGGAGAGAAGAGGAGGTGGTTCAAGAACCTGCTTTGAGTGTGGTGACCCAGGACTCTTCATTGCTAACTGTCCCAAGAAGAAGAAGAAGGCCGGGTACTACGACAACAACACTAAAGACTTCAAGCAGAAGAAGAACCGCTTCTACAAGAAAAGCAAGAACTCCAAGAAGTTCGCCAAGGCCATTGCATGCGCCTACGTTGCCGCCTTGAGCGATGTGGACCTCATATCAAGTGAAGGCCTTACAAGCTCGGAGGAGGAGGTTGAGAAGCCACGAGTCAAGAGGAAGGACGACTTCACCAGGCTTTGCTTCCTGGCAAAGAATGATCATGACGCCGACTCTGGCTCCAACTTTGACACAAGCGAGGTACCTCCCACTCTTGATGAGCTCTCTTCTGAACTTGATCATTTGCGCGATGTTCTGCTTATGCAAGATTATAAGCTTCGCAGCGCTGTTTTGAGAATAGAGAGCTTAAGTCTAAGTTGGAGAGTACTACGTATGAAATCACTTCGCTTAGGTCTAAGCTTGCAAAAGATGACATTGTTGTTGAGTGTGAGTCTTGTCAAGTTGTGATGAATGATCTTGCATAGAGGGAAAGTGTGCATGCTCAAGTTGCCAGGCAACTTGGCAACTTGAGAGTGCCCTTCAAGAGCTTGATGAATTCAAAGCTAGACCAACTCTTTTGGGTGCATGTCAAAAGTGCCCCAAGCTCACTAATGAGTTGGAAGCTCAAACCCTCAAAGTCAAAGAGCTCGAGTCCAAGCTGCTTGATGAGACTCGCTCGAAAGTTTTTCCACCACCATGTGTAGTGTATGGCTCTCTTAAGGATAAGCTTGCAATTACTAGAGAGGAAAACAAAATCCTAATCCAAGAAAATGACTATCTCATTTCTCATCTCCAAATAACCCTAGTGAGTGAGGAGAAGATTGAGAGTGATTTGGCAAGAGTCAAAGAAAGTGCCAGTAGGTCAATCTATAACTTGGGCTTGGGATTTGAGAGGTGTGACAAGGAGAGTGAGAATATGGGTAAGTTTGTGCCTAGCTCTACAAGGATGAGGAACAGTCCATCAAACCCATTGACACATACTACCCACCTAACCCCAATCCTTCCTTCAACCCAAAACAAGCCGAGAAGCCAAAACTCAAACCCACTGTGCAAGCTAAGCCTAAACATGAGAGCGTCTACATTTGCATGTTGTGTGGTCGTAAGGGTCACTTGGATGAGTATTGTTATAGGCGTAAGAGAATTGAGAGGATGCAAGGTGAGTTAACTAGAAATGTGCATCATGATGATTTTGATGGTTTTCAGACTCGCTCTTTTTTTCATGCCTATCGTGGATAGGGTCGTTCCTCATATGGCTTTGATTAACGAAACAGAGGCTTTGCTCAGCAGCGCTTTGGCGCCCCATGTTTTCCCCATCGTGGTGAGCATTGCTCACGTTGATTTGACTTTCACAGAGATGATTTCTATCCTCACAACCCCAGGTTTGAGTCGAGACGCTTTGACAGGCCATGATTTCCCCATCGTGGTAGTCGTCCCACGCGTTCAACCGGTAATGTGCAAGAACTGTGATAACCCCTGTAGGTCGTGTGATTCGGAGCTGGCTTCCCAAGAGTTTTCTTTCTAACCCCAGCACTGAGTCATCGATCTTTCCTTCTCGTTCTTTGTAGACAGCAGCTGGAGGCCTGGAGAACAAGTGCCTAATGGACTCCGGATGTTCGTGTCACATGACCGGGGATGCAAAGTGGTTCTCCAGCCTCACTCCCTTGAAGCGCCGGGAGTATGTGAACTTTGGAGATGACAAGAGAGGGAGAGTGAAGGCAAGAGGCACGGTAAAAGTAAATGAAAAATTCACTCTCAAGGATGTTGGTTTGGTTGAGCATCTCAAGTACAATCTTCGCTCTGTCTCTCAGTTGCTTGATGTTGGTTTGGAAGTGCGCTTTAAGAAAAATGCTTCTTGTGTTCTTGATTCGAATGACTCTTTGGTTTATGGGATTTCTAGCATTGGAAGAGTCTTTCAGGCTGATTTTGTTGGTTCTCCTGGTTCTCACAAGTGCTTGTTTGCTCAATCTTCTTTTGAGCTCTGGAAATGGCATATGAGACTAGGTCACATGAGCTTTGACTTGCTTTGTCGCTTGAGTGACCTAGGTTTGATCCGAGGATTGCCTAAGCTCAAATTTAATAAAGATTTGGTTTGTGCTCCTTGTCGTCATGGGAAAATGATTGCCGCTTCTCATCCACCAATCAATTTGGTGATGACTGAACGCCCTAGAGAGCTGCTTCATATGGACACTGTTGGTCCTTCTCGGGTTCGTTCGGCAGGTGGGAAATGGTATGTTCTTGTGATTGTTGACGACTACTCTCGCTACTCTTGGGTTTACTTTCTTGAGAGCAAGGATGAAGTGTTTCATCACTTTCGGAGCTTAGCTTTGAGGTTGTTCAAGGAACTTCCTGGTGCATTAGGAGCAATTAGCAGTGATAATGGCACCGAGTTCAAGAACTCCTCCTTTGATGCCTTCTGTCTTGAGCATGGTATTGAGCATCAGTTTTCAACACCTCGTGTGCCTCAGCAGAATGATGTGGTCGAAAGAAAGAACAGAACCTTGGTGGAAATGGTCCGGACGATGCTCGATGAGCATAGGACTCCAAGGCGGTTCTGGGCTGATGCCATTAGCACTGCTTGCTATGTTTCCAATCGGATTTTCTTGCGCTCAATTCTTAATGTGACTTCCTATGAGCTACTCTTTGGGAGGAAGCCATGTGTTTCTCATTTCGCGCTTTTGGTTGCAAATGCTTCATTCTCAAGCGTGGCAATCCTGATAAGTTTGAGTCAAGATCTTCTGATGGCATCTTTCTAGGCTACACCCTTCATGACCATTCTTACAGAGTTTTGAATTTGGAAACTAACACCATCGTAGAGTCCTGCGATGTAACCTTTGATGAATCAAACTCGTGCAAGCAATGTGGTTAAGACTGGAGATAACAGGGAGATGGAGGAGAGTATCTTTGTAGAAAAGGACTTACAGGGCTTGGATGATGACGATGATGAGTCTCTCCATCCCACATCCGAGCTTGTTCCTGTTGCTTCCACCACTCCAGCAGAGGGTCCAGAAGTTTCTACATCGACCTCAGCAGCTATTGAGCCAGCTCCAGCTATGGTTGAGGGGGAGGTACGCTCTGAGAGAGAGGCTCCTCACCACATTCAGCATCAACATCCACCTCAACAGATGATCAGTAATCTCTATGAGAGGACAACAAGGTCAAGGTCTGCACATCTCACCTGCTTTACTAATTCTGTCTTTGTTGCCACCTTTGAACCTCGGGATGTTAGACACGCATTATCTGATGAACATTGGGTTAATGTCATGCATGAGGAGTTGGAAAACTTTGAGAGAAACAAAGTGTGGACCCTAGTAGAGCATCCTGTTGGTGTCAATGTCATAGGAACCAAGTGGGTTTTCAAAAACAAGCATGGGGAAGATGGTGAGGTTGTTAGAAACAAGGCTAGACTTGTTGCACAAGGTTTCAGTCAAGTAGAGGGCTTAGACTATGGGGAAACCTTTGCTTCTGTTGCACGCATAGAAGCCATTAGGATCTTACTTGCATTTCCTGCCTCTAAGGGCATTAGACTCTACCAAATGGATGTTAGGAGTGCTTTCCTAAATGGTTTCATAGAGGAAGAGGTTTATGTGAGACAACCACCTGGCTCTGAGCACCATAAATACCCAAACCGTGTGTACAAGCTTCAAAAGGCTTTGTACGAGCTAAAGTAAGCACCTAGGACATGGTATGCTACGCTTAAGACCTTCTTGTTAGAGCGCGGGTATGTCATAGGGTGTGATGACAAAACCTTGTCACTCTAAAGCATGGCAATGACTTTCTAATGGTTCAGATTTACGTGGGTGATATCATCTTTGGAGGTTCCTCTCATGCTCTTGTGTCCAGATTTCATGAAGCTATGAAAAGTGAATTTCAAATGTCGATGATGGACGAGCTCACCTTCTTTCTTGGACTTCAAATCAAGCAATGCAAACAAGGCACCTTCATACATCAAGCCAAGTACAAGAAGGATCTCTTGAAGAAGTTTGACATGGTCAATGTGAAGCCGTTGTTAACATCAATGTCCACAACAACGGCACTTGACCCTGACGAAGACTGTGAAGCGGTGGACCAAAGGGAGTACAGGAGCATGATTGGCTCCCTCTTATACATGACGGTGACAAGACCCGACATACACTTTGCAGTGTGTCTTTGTGATCGCTTTCAAGCTTCCCCAAAGGTGACTCATCATAAGGCTATCAAGCGCATCTTCAGGTATCTCAAATACACCCTTGAGTTCGGTCTTTGGTATTCTGTATCTTCATCTCTTCATCTCATTGGGTATTCGGATACGGACTTTTCTGGGTGTAGAATTGATAGGAAGAGCACTGCTGGTACTTGTCACTTTTTGGGTACTTCTCTGGTTTATTGGTCTTCTCGCAAGCAATCTAGCATAGCCCAATCCACAACCGAAGCTGAGTATGTTGTTGCTGCTAGCTGTTGTTCACAAATCCTATGAATGGTTTCCACCATCAGAGACTTTGGGTTAAACTTCAAGAGTGTTCCACTTATATGTGATAACTCCAATGCCATATGCTTAGCCAAAAACTCAATCCAACATGATAAGGTCAAACATATAAATGTGAGATTCCACTTCGTGAGAGACAATGTTGAGAAGGGAGATGTTGACCTCAAATACATTGACACTAAACACCAATTGGCCGACATTTTTCACCAAGCCCCTAGATGCTTCGAGGTTTGCTTTTCTTCGTGGGGAACTTGGTATTTAGCATCCCTATGACATTGTTTGAGGGAGAGTTGCTCTTTACTCTTGGAGTTGATGCTGTTGTATATATGTATCTTACTTTTTTTGTATTGCATCTCATTTGTAATATATGCATTTGTAGATGAGCTTTGATTCTTATGCCTTCTTGTATTTCTCTCCTTTGCAAATTTCTCCAATTGGTTCTTGTCAAGTAAATGGTAACAGATTTAGGACTAAAGTATGGTGGGTTATTACATCAAGAACAACACTTGATTGTCATGTACTGCTTGCATACTGGCGAGTCTACTAATTGGCTGCAAATGCCATAACATGTCTTATCAGGGAGGCAAACAAACATCAAAACACCACAAACAAATTGGAAACTTAAATTTACCTGTTTTAACAGATTCAGCCTCATTGGCTTTCCAGTGTTTAGCGATGATTATTCATCCCCATAATATTTTTTCATACCCGAAATAGTAGTCGTGTATGTATAATATTATTCACATATCTTTGACAACACAATTGTAAATTACAATTTTCCACTTCAGTTGATGATAATTTCAAAATGCTACTATTATATTAAGACATTTCACCTTCAAGCATCGATCCCCTATATGATGCGGCTAAAGAGCTTACTGCGAGTGCTCTACATCATGATGATGTGGACGTTCCTCGTACCCGCCCTTGAAGCCAATTTTGTTCACGTGGCTGGAGAGATGGTGCATGGCCAGAGGTGAGAGCTAAACTTGCTTATTAGAAGAGTTGAGTACCTCAACAATAGCTGGACCAGCTATATGAGCATAGTACCATGAGGAAATAATTTGCAGTACACCAAAATGTATAGCTGGATAAAATGAATGGCATTGACCATGCTATCTCTTCATTTAGTTTTAATTAACAGATCAATGACTATAGTAACTGAAAAGATTAACAAATCAATGACTATAGTAACTGAAAAGATGATAAAAAGCAGAGATATAGTAACTCAAAGACTAATAGATCATTGAATATAGTGAATAAAAAGACTAACAGATCAATGATTATAGTATGTCTTCATTTCGTTTTACATAGAAAAGCTGCAGATTACTTGAAAAGGAAGATCTACACAAGATTTTGAAAATGACAAAAATTCCTAGATTTCATAAAATACACTAAAATTTATAGTAGAATCTACAATTATATTATCTCAGCTGAAACTGTCTTCACCTGAATTTTTCCTAGAACCGAGGCCAGAGATTCATTATCATTCAGAGGGCCAAATTTAGTAATCAGAATAGGAAGTGCTTCATTAGTCAGTGTACCATTGCACGTATAACATCCTACAAAATTTAAATATGAACCAAAAAAATTATATATATCAAAAAATGATGCACAAAAAAGATCATTTCCATATATAATACTATCCATCTGCACGTTCATCGAACAAGATATAAAAGAAAAATGAAGGTCTCTTTAATTACCTGGCTGGTGAACAGTGGAAAGTGGATTAGTTCCAATTTGTAGCTACCTGCAGACTATAAAAAATGGATTAGCACAGTGACAAAAAACAGGATAACTTCAAATCATAACCAAAATGCAGCAACTGCAGTCATCAACAATAGACTCAACTCTAATCAGCCAATGCCAGAACTTCGATCCATCATTCTATACATTCAGCCAAAAATAAATAAATATTGAGTAATTTGATTCGAGTGTTACAAATTTTAAAAAATGTATTGTGCATTTAATTTTCAACAAACTTTGCACCTCTTCGAGGAGGATGCCCTGCAAAACAGGGCAACCTCAAGGCCTTGTCTTCGTTCATCGGCTCATGGATGTTTAGGCAAGGCATGAGTAATTAACAATCAAGAAAGAGGATCACAACATACCAAGAGTCGTATGCAATAGTAAATTAGTAATTACAATAACCTGGACCAACCCACTCAAACCTACATCAGCATAGGCAAACAAGCTTTATATGCCTCTAGGCATCTCAGATTTATTTATAATGTTCCCAGATCAGTTGAATCGCTACTCCAGAATTTCGCAATCACAGACAAAAAGCTTTCATTCTGCACTGCTTCAGCTGGAGCAAAGTGCAAATAAAGAGACATCTATCACTGAATAATGGTATATAGCGTACTTCAAAACTTGAATTAAAGACTGTAGGTAGTGAAGGAGTAGCCAAGAAAAGGAGGGCAATCGTGTATTTCCCGACATGTTAATCATGCTTTGAATTAAAGAAATCAGGTCAGTAATGCACAAAAGAAGAACTACAGAAAAAGATTGTTACCTATTGGTCATACTTCAACAACTTAAGGGCAAAAGTAATTGGATATGGAAAAATAAAATTAGTGTAAAACTGATAAAGAAACAAAATGTAATGGATCTACACATATTATGCAACATAACCAGCACCTCCAGAGGTTTGCACACTGAAGATACGTTCAAAGCAGCTTGAAAAGTCCTTCAGAGCATGGAGTATCTAAAGTGTTCAGTACATACTGAGTGCAAAAAAACTATATTGAGATAGTTAAAACAATATCACCTTCAGAGTGTGTTACATTACCTGCTTCGATGAAGCATCATACTTTTCTTGCCTTCCTTTCCTAACTTTGTCAATTGGCGACACCTTCCTATACTTGCTTTTCAGTTAATTAACAACATCTACCTTGAAAATAATAATATAATGGACCAGTAAACTACGAGTTGGCAAACTTTATATTAGGTATTATGTCTAGGCTCCTAGTTAATGATTATTAATCATGGAGCTTGTATGAACTATGAAATTCAAATAAAAAAATTGCATAAAAACAAGAATCATGAGATGCAAGTACCTTAACGCTTCACCAATAGCAGGTCGAATAATTTTGTACATTCATTCAGTTGAGCTGGTTCACAAAGAATTAGGAACCATCCATGTCAGGAAACCGGTTAAAGATGAAATAAGGAGCATACTAAAACAATTTTATACTTTATTGTTTCTCGATCGATTTTGCACCGCCTGTCTTGGCACTCTGCCGATCTCCGTCCACACATCACACCATCGCATTACACAATCAGTCCTAGGTCAAATTATCTACACCAGCAAAATTAATCCAATAAAAGGAAGAAGAATTATGTGAGAGATCAGATCTCTTTGCCATGGATGGGGTTGAATCGATCTCAAATCTGAGTGAAGAAATCCATACCAGATTGGGGATTGGAGTCTTTATTGAGGGGACCAATTGAACACGATGTAGCTGCAGAGTGCCTCCGGCTGCCCGTCCCAGTCGTGCTCCGCCTCGTCCCCGTCATTGCCCACTCTTCCTACTCCATCGCCGCTGGAGTGGAAGTCGTCCGGCAAGGCAGGCGACAGAGGGCACCGCTGCGTGGAAGCTGGAGCCCCCGCGCCTGCCGTTCCCAAGCACTGCCAACACCGTGCTGACGCCAAAGCTGCCACCTCGACCTTGTTGGGGTCGTCCTCGCGGAACCGTAGCGCCCGCCCCTGGTCGCCCCGCGCCGCAGCTGCTGCGCCCGCGGCGGGGTTGTCTTGCCTCGCCCCGCGCCGCAGCCGCCGTGAGGCATCGCTAGGGCCCCCTCGCTACGCCCCGTGTAGCAGCCGCCGCAGCGCTCGCCCCTGGTCCCCGCCACCCCCCCCCCCCCCCCCCCCCCCCCGCACCGCAACTGCTGCGCCCCACGCCGCAGCCGCCGTGCCGCTAGGTCCGCCTCGCCACGGTCCGTGCAGCAGCCGCCGCTGCCTGGCCTCTCCCGCCCTGGGCTGCCGCGTCGCCAGGGCTGTCTCGACTCGCTAACCCCGGGTCGCCCAGCGCAGGGGATTTTGGATGGTGATGGGAGAGAGGAAAGAGACGAGGGTGAGCGATTCGGAAGGAGAGGCGAGATTGACGGAGGAGAAAACGCCTGGGTACGCGTGGGGGTTAGAATCGGATGGGTGAAAAATGAAACATCCGGAGATCGTGGATGACTACCAATGCATAAACATTTCCTGACATCGCTCAGGTTTTTGAAACTACTGATGGGCCCAAAATGAATCTAACGATTCGGATTTGATCAAGACGTTGATCGAAGGGTTAATTAGAAGGGTGAGTACGTTTTAGAGCGATGGGAAAAATAGACAGGATGTTTATAGTGTTTATAGTACTAGTTGTTACGCACGCGCTTCTACTATCAACAACGATATCTTAATAGAGGATAATAGTATTTTGTCCCACCATCTAAATCCAAATCATCTTTACTCCTTATTAATTTAGGTGAGGTTGTCATTAGTGTTAGTTTAGTTTGGTGTTGGCTTTAGTGTTGGGAGTTCTGTATCCACGTCAATTTCTACTCTCCGTGTCCATATCGGTTTCTACTCACGAATCAGATTCCGTCCAAATCTGTTTCTAAAATATCATCATGTTGGTGTTGGCTTTAGTGTTGGGAGTTCCGTGTCCATGTCGATTTCTACTCTCTGTGTCCATGTTAGTTTCTACTCACGAATCAGATTCCGTCTAAATCGATTTTCAAAATATCATCACGGACAGCACCACAATCACGTCAAAAATTTCAGAATCAGAATAGGACTCTGCATAGATGTTGTTGTTAGCAACTGTAACGTATTAATTTTTTTTAAAAGGTCAGTGTCTCGTGATCCCATAGTCCTTATTAATTATTATTTTTCTAAATTATAAAAAAACATTCCTGCAATTTATCATGCTGTACATCGCTTTATGGTTCCTGTTAGCTTCATTATCGCCATGCCAAGACAGAATATGACCCACGAGTCCGACGGGAGGCCAAAGAGCACGAGTTCCTCTGACGATTGCATGTAAACGAACCAGGAGCACAGCTCCTGCTGCCTAATGAATTGGTGTCCTGACCGACGATGTTGGCTACCAGGAACGAGGGAGGATAGGATATATGACCCTTTTCTCTAGCACACATGCTCCAACACTAGGAGCTGCCGGTAGGGCGAACACTGTTCTAGCAGATCATCATCAATAATGCGTAGGACGCGTGTGGCAGGATGGTATTGTTGATGGCGAGCACATTGTTCAGGTCATAGACAAGAATATCGAGCCTCCCTCATGCCCAAGAAACGAAGTGATTGTGCATGTCTTGGCACACTTAGCCAAGGATCTGACAAATGTCACTGAAGTCCATGTTGGCTGATGGTCTCTAGGTATCCAATACAAGTAGCTGCATGGTTCAACAATCACTATGTCGGTTGGGTGCCCCCAGAACAGACACAGGCACATCACCATGAAGTTTGGCATGTGGGACTGATGCTGATGACTATCTTGTCATCGCACTCAGAGTCCACATGAAATATGTTAGTGCGTGTCCATGTCACGGAGGAGCGCGCGGACCTTCACCATTGAAAAACGTCGTATTCAACTACCATTGGTGTGCAGGACAGAGCAACGAGCAGGCTATTGGCAAGTATACAAAATAGGGCATGTCAGATATCATATTTTGTATAACCTGCTCGTCAATCAGGATCAGATGAACTCGGACACTGGATGATTCGAACAGCGAGCAACTCGGGAAAGCATCCAACCACACGATCACTTTATTTGATCAGTCGATCGATAAGTTTTTGGCTTGGCCACTCGGTAGCATGGGAAGCTATTATGTTCGAATAACAAACAAATCGACGATTCCATCAGGCAAGCTACACGCTTGCGGATTGCTATCATTACGGGATGGACAAGTGACAGAACATCCATGTGCTAAAAGTATTTAAACAAGTGCGTGCACGTCCACAGAGCACATAAAGTTAACAACAATGATCTAAATGATTGCATATACTTCATAAACTTTATGATTCAGCGATTCAATATTTTGACCACTCTCTATGATTTGATCATTTATGTTATATATCGCAAAAGAAATTAGTCGTTAGGAGAATTTGCATAAGTATGTCATCTTCAAAACACCCGTAGCAACGCACGGGTATTTTGCTAGTTTAAAAATATATATACCATGGTAGGGACATAAACAATTCTGTTCATTTCGTTTTGTCAGCCTCTCTTGTTTTCGGACACACATGCTTTCCAAGTATATGTCATCATGTCTTTTTTAGAAATACATATACCGTGGTAGGGATGTAAACATGTAAAAGTATAATTGCCTTAATTATTTTTAGGATATTTCCTAATTTATATTCACCTTAAAGCTCAGCATGTTTGGTTTATAGTACATGAATATCCGACAATGATCTCGAGCTGGCATCCCGCTGCATCTTTTCATTCCTAAAATCGTAAACACACAACGAATTATTCCTTCCTATGTCCAGCAATTAAGCTATGCTCCTCTTCTCTACCAAAAAAAAGAGCTTACATACGACACCAGATTTAGTCTATTCAATTAATTCAGTTCAATGAGTCCATATCCTCGGTTTAATAAGATCAAAAACCTCCAAGATCAAATGGGTCATATATTATTATAATGGCCATATTTATTAATTGTAGGAAAGCCAATAACAGTACATCTAGTCCAACTGCTCCATTCCAGGACCGAATGCTTCATCATCAATCTGACCCGTAGCGTCTGTGGAATCGCTAGGAACCCTCCCATAAGTAACCAGCATGTTGTTAATCCGATTCGGACGGCGATAAAGGTACCAGAAGAATTCCCAAACTGACTGGTAAGCCCGCGGCCTGGCGTGTGCAGCTGGAGCTAGGACGTTTGCCGCCTCCTCATCTAGCAGCGCGTTGTTAGAAAATATTTCATGTTTCAGTATAGATTCCACACAAAATAGCCAGCAGAGACGAATTAAAGAGTAGTGCATGAACTTACTGATCACCCCGGATGCAAAAAATGGCCATCATGTGCATCACGTACGCGGCGGCTGAAACGTTAGTTTTATCCATTTTAGAGATTAGAGACCAGGGGGTAAGGAATGGATTTTTGTGCCGGCTGAGATAATGAACAATCAAACTAAACCAATGCGAAGATTTATATGACGCTAACAGTAACACGGGAATCTTGTGTTCCTGCATTGCGTAACAATTCTTCTCGCTTCCACTTCTGCTTCCTCAAGTCTTGTTGCCACTTATTCCATTGTTGCCTCTGAAACTCTTGATCGGCTTCGGTTCCAAGACCATGGCAAGGGAGAACACCGTCACTAAACTCATGCATCCATTCATCATTCCTATGTAGCCAAGATTCATCATCAGGATCTAGATCTTGTTCCCTTCCCTGATCTTTTTTTGTTGGTCCACCTGCACCAACTGAGATTTACAGTGTGAGAAATTTTGCAGGCTTCACACACTACATGCATGAGGCGGCCAGCACCACCGCAAAACGTTTAACTTACCATTATGACAGATAGCACCCATTGACACATCTCCACCCTTTTTCGCTTACGGTATTCCCTCATGTACCGAGCCTTCTTAGCCCTCTCCACCTCCTGCCGTTGGGTAGCATTAGCCGCACTATGCATGTCCGCCGTAACCGTGGCGGTACTTACAGTTGTGACCGTTGTGTTTTTAAATTCTTCATCTGAAAAGAGAAGAAAAAGTTAGAAAGCTTTAACACAATTTCCCCGCTCGCGCAGGTCTTGTTTGTCACTGCACTACCCAATTACCTTGATTGACCGTCAAATCAAGAATGTCCGCTACATTACATGGTAAATCAAGGTATTCTACAACGATGAGCAGATTATTATCTCATGGCAAACACAGATTATCTAAACCAACAAAGCGGGATAGGCATGTATCCTAGTCGAAAACTTACCTCCATTTGAATGCCTTTGAGAATTGCAATTGCTAGCAGCACACTGTCCAGAAACAAGACTGGATAGAGCCATCGTAGATCCATGTTGGCTACTGTCCTCAATCAAAGCAGCCTGGTTCCCAAACGTAACTACTGAACCTTGTGATCCTGCAGTGTTGGAACAATAAAACACTGTTTTTCATATCAACAATTGCCAGTACATGGTTGCCAAATACATTACTTTGCTTTTCTAGCATTAGGGCTTCTTCTTCCTTCTTTCGCCTACGACACTCTTGCATGCAATTGGCTTTTTTAGCTTTCTGCACCTCCAGTGCATCTGCAACACTGCAATTTTCAGAAGATATGTCGGCAGCGTTCTCAATTACGGCAAATTTGGTAAGTCACAAGCGTCAGTATTATGAGATCAATTCCTGAAATTTTTTTAACACACGCCTGGAAATTTACTCCAAACCGTTGTTTCTTATGATTTTTACCTGAGTTGCTATACGATTGTGACACAGATGTCAACGATTTCTGGTTTGGAGTTTTATTTGCTCGGTATTTTGCCTGGTACTGCCTACGATACTCGGGCGTCCTCGACCATGGCGTCATGGGTGACAAATTCTCTTTATCTTGCACTTTAGGAGAATGTTTGGATCCTCTTGCACTCGCGGAGGTGGCAGTGCCTGAAGTTAGTAAAATTATGCACAGAAAAAAATACAAGGTGCCGATATAATAAATTTTGAAAAGAGAAACATTACCAGGTACATTATTATTATGATCGCCCATGGGTGTTGGTCTGACGGTGAGCATTCTCACAGCAGTGAGTTTTCCTGAATCCTTCCTTGCATTGATGGACCGATGCCTATGTGTTTCATCACCATCGCCCATGGTAGAGGCCTAACCAACCACAGAAAAATACTTTGAATTAATTATCAGCTCAAATCCGAAACCTATGCATGAGGCAATTGAGATCTTGAAATTGAGGTGTAGGAAAAAATGACTCACAATTACATCATGGGTTCATAGATTAGAACAACGATATTGCAATCAGAAAAAGACAAATACACTAAATAAAGAAAGATATAAACGCTTACGGAATTGGATCTCCTTTGCTCAGGCGCTCAGCTAGATGCCTCCATGGTTCCAATTATCAGCTCGAGTTCCAGATGACCGGTGACCGTAAGCTTCGACAGCACCATGACAGTCCCACTCTACCCCACCGGCGACCCGGCCGGCAACATCCCGCTCTATCCTCGCCGTCTCCGCTCCCAAGCACCGGCTCCCTGACGCCTACAACGACGTCTTCGCAGACCTGGAGGCCGTCGTCGCCTCGTGCAGCCGTGCAGTCGGGGAATGTGCTGAAGAGGTTGACCCTGAGGTCTACTGGCTCGCGGCGCAGTCCCTTGCATAGTACAGGTTTTAGATTTGAGCTGAGAACTGGAATCCAGCAAAACAATTGTGCAAGATAAACTAAACCAAGAAGTGAAAAATCCAAGGAACTCTTACCCGAAAGCAGTAGAACAACGCGCTTGATCTCTGTGTCGCCCTGGAAGGTTGGAACAAGTGATGTACGGGTTTTGGAAGGAATAATTTAGTCAGGGAAGGAGGGTGCGAAATTGGAAAAGGAATAAAGGAGGGGGCGAAACTTTTGGAAGGCGGCGTCAAGGGGCACCGTGCACGGGCGAGGTGCATCGAGTTTTTGGAAGGTGCGCGTGGGGGTGCTACGGGGGTATGGGTGAAAAAAGTTATGGTTCACACAAGACTGTAAAAGGTGTAATGTAAATTTTTCTTTCATCCCCTAATCGTGTGGTTAGATAGGTAGTGATTCACTTAAATCAAAGGTTGTAGATTGATGGGTATATAATTCTTTTGGTGGGAAACGATATCGCAGGAACTCACGCTTTATTGGTTTAGATTATAAAAAAATTAACTATTAGACAAAAAGTAAAGTGCATGTAAAGATTAGCTACCAATAGTTTGACCTTATATGTAGTAATGATTCAATATTTGAACCAGTTATTTTACATACATGGGTTTAGGTTCACGTGAAGTACAGATGTATCGCAGATACTTGTTCTGATAAAACTCCTTATAAAAGAATGATGAATCCTCTGAAGTTCTTCATATATTCCTCGATATTAGAGATACAAGTATATAGTACTCCTTTTGGTCTGATGTAAGGACACGTACTCTACTGTATGGCCTTCTACGCTTCCTAGGTTACTTTTACCTTTGAGAATGCCTAGGTTACTTTCTCCCAGGTCAAAGACCTCGTGGAATGGATCGTACTATTTTCTGAATTATGGAAACCGGCCGATCCACATTCCGTTGATTTTCTTATTGTAGTCACCATGATTGAGGACTAGCTGATGCTTGTGGTTGATCTGCTTTCACAAGTACTAGTAATTGCAAGACATGTCGCACCAAGATGTAGCATCATGGAAATACCATTACCATGAGTACAACACTGTCGACAATTGAAATATCTCACTGAAAGATGGGAAGGTACAACAATTTTCACGGATTAGCCTAAGGAATAAACTTTTCGTGAATGGGGCTTCATTTCCTGAAAAACATTACTGCAAGTTGAAATCACACCTAAATTGAAACAGTATGTATCAGCCTTATTTAAACAGAAGATCCAGTGACCTTCCCTTATAAACTGTTATACAGTTATGGCTGATCACTTCAGTACAACCCCACCGATAATAAGCACCTACAGTGCAACAACAAAGGACTACCCAGAGATACAGTCTATATAAACAAGGTTTTGACGACGTGTTCCCGGCTAACAACACGAACTTATGACGACAAATCAGATTCTTGAAGACACTATGTAATCTTAATAAATCTTCTTATCTTCGCCTCCCAGTGCCAATAGGATCTTGCGGGTTCAGGCAATAGAATTCATGCAGTGGTATCGTAGCTACCTTTTCCATTTGATGGAGAGAAATGCATCAATCTTGCAGTTGAATACATTCTCACACCCTTGCCTCTAGGAAAGAGCCAAAGGAAGAAAAAAAACAAATGGGAAGGAAAATATCAACCCATCGGTCCTTCAAAAATGTGGTATAGTGGCATGCAATGCCACTCGAATCTGATGCCCTGCTGAGACGGCAGGGCGAAAAAAGATCCAAAAACTTGAGGGACTGACGGATTGAAACAATGGATCGATCGATCTGCCATGTAATATACATGGAAGATTCGATCAATCACTCCAGCGAAGCAGCATGACAACGCAGCGGCGGATGATGTAGAGCTTGGCCCTCTTGTCTCTGAGAGATTTGTTCAGCTTCCCCATCTGCCTCGCCTGACTTCCAACCTTCATGTTTGTTGATATAGCTACCAAAAAAAAAGAGAATGGTACAAATGTAGAGTGTGGTGACCAAACTGTGGTTTGGTTTCTTACAAAATGTTGGTGTAAGTTTGTGCACTGGACTTGGTAGCCCTTGCTAACTCTGCGGAAGCAAGGTGCGGAGGCCTTTATATAGAGGCAGAGTACTAGAGGATGGCATCAGGGCAAGAGGTATACATGGAAGATATCATATCACAAGACCATCATACCTCCCACATGCAAGAAGCTTGTTTGTTGGCATGGAGGCACCCCCCCCACCCCCCCTGATACAGTATATCGCATTCTACTCTATTCTTTTTTTGGCCAGCTTCTTTCGAGCTAGCCAAAACTTGCCAAGTTGCAAGCTACGGGCGGTCATTGCCGTCCATTTTGATTTACAGTGGTACGCAGGACAAATTAAAATAGAGAGTACCGATAGCTATTCATGGACGAAACAAGGTTAATGAGATGCATGCATTTTGAATTGTTTAGTAGCTTCAAGAAATTAAGGTCTCCCATCTCGACGAGATCTCATCGATGGTGATAAGCATGGATGTGATTTCTAGGAAGGTCACATAGGGCTTGACAAGAGCTTTGGAGTTTGCATGCGTAAACTTGAACGACGTAATCTGATCAATGGCACTGTTTGGCCTATTGTTCAAAATACTTATCTCAGTCTATGATAGATATTACTTAATTTAAATTTTATGCGAATATTTGAAATCAATCCGTTATGTATTTGGGAGCTAAAGACAAAACCGTTTCCAAGAGATCAGCGTGATGCAGATATTTATAAATCATTGAAGAAAATTTAGGAACAAATTTTCACTTAACAAGTTCTTGTTGTCTGAACTATGATGCTTTTTATTATATTTATTCATGTATCATATACCAATCACATTGTCTGATGCGCACAGCCGAAGGACTGACTCTGTGATGCTTTTCTGAGGGAAAAAAATGATTCTCTTTCCCATTATTAAAAACAATAATGCTTACCTTTTAATATGATAATATATGGAATTCTTATGGAAAGTTCTGCTCACAAGAGCACTATATTTGAACTTAAACTTTCTTAATAACTGTAAAAAAATAAGATGAACTACGAGATGATTCTAAGTTAGCAAACAACTCCAGAATATTACCATGCTTAACTCATGAATCACAAACTAGCTAGGCACTTTCCTATAGGAACAGGTGTGTTTATAGCTCCCAAAGGCCTAAATTGTAACCCATATCACTTCATGGAACCTTAATCAGAAAAAAAATGTATATAAAAAAAATAATATTATCATCTTCATCCAGCTGCTGAGTACAAGTCATACCAATTATTCTTTAAACAAATGAAGAAATTCAAAATCAGAACAATACTGTGGATTTGGGCAATCTTGGGAAGCTTTAAAGTATGTGATCGTAATCTTACAGGATAAACATTCATTGTGTTGCTGAAGTAACAATGCACTGACGACCTTCTGCCCTGCTCATCTGCACAATATTCAATTTCATCGGAACCACTACTTATTAGGCCAATCTCAATGGTAGTTTCATTTGGGTTTCATTCTCATTAAATGATATGTCACATAGGCAAAGCTGATGACGTGGCATGAGTTTTATGAGGAGAGAGAAGAAATGAGTTTTATAGGGATGAAATTGCATATACACGGTTACCAAAATTTTGAAACTGAAATGAAACTCCATTGAGAGTGTTTGAGTTTCATCTCTACATATTTATCAACTCTTATTGATTATTTGGATGAAATATTTAAATGATACACTAACATATGAAACCGTGAAATGAAACTTTGTATTGAAAGATCTAATTTTATTTGTTATTTAAAAAATTACACAATGATATGACACTCTTAGAAACAACGAAATAAAATCATGAACTAAGAATGGCCTTAGCAGTATGGCCATCACCACAATTTTCAGAGCAGAGGGTATGGCCAATAAAATGTTGATAGCAAAACAAGCAATACCATGATTCCCCGGCTTCATAAGCAAAGGGTTCGTCCAGGACACGTGTACCGGCCTGGAGAGCATTAAACAGTCAACACAAGCACCGAAGAACGTACACGGTACGTGCTAACATCATAGCAGAATGGGCTGCATCTAGACAAACTTCACTGTCAATCTTCCCTTGATGCAAGTGAGACAGCGAATGAACATTCCTTTTGCGCTATCAACTTTTGATGCATGGATAAAAACGCCGTTCAAACTGCTAAATTTATCATTCTGAAAAATATTTAATTTGTTTGCTTCACGGGGTTTCCGTAAATTAAAAACTCAGCATAAGAAACTTAGATGCGGGAAACTAGACTGCACAGTAGAAACTAGCACAGGTTCAGGTCATTATGATCAATTGCAAGAACCAGAACATATCAGTGGTACACAGAGTACAAACTGTTACTTTAAGACAAGATAATATTTAGAGAAGAAAATATTTTTATATTAATATAATACTTCCTCAGTTCTAAAATATAAGCATTCTAGAGTAAGAGAGAGTGAGTGTCTAGATTCATAGCATCTCCCATGTATCTAAACAATAATATGTCAAGATTTATTATAGATGCTATGAATCTAAAGATAGAGGGAGTACCCTCGAATCCACATATACCTTGGTATATCAAAAGACCACACATCAACAAGAATTCAAGTTCAATGCATGCTCATTATGATCAATTGCAAGAACCAGAATATATCAGTGATGATGAGGACATCACCTTTACGGACACACTCAGCACTCCTCCAACTAAGATGCAAGTTAATGCAAATCAACTGAATTTACATGTGAGCTTGTTTCTAATGTTTTGTATATGTAGTTTCAAGAATAGATTGCTACCTAATGAATTAATTATTGTTAAGAACCATGGAGATGATGATGAGCTAGCTAGAGAGATAATTAGAGGCATGATGGGCCATCAAGGACGTTCATGCCAAGATGGAGGCCCAAATAGTATCAACTTCCAGTCCGACTTGGAGTCCAGGAGCAGATCGTACTAAAAGGGACGCCCAGAACATATACCGACTTGGATTGGGACGTTCTATATATGCCTGAAAATATAACAAGATGGCCTTTCTAATGCCACCAATCTCATGTTGAAATTCATCTGGAGTCATCGGAAATCATCGAAACAAGTCGACATCCAGAAGCTGTCCCGGTGCTGCGATAATGTTTTTGGCCTTAGGGTCATGTCTCGAGTTGAGACCACTTAGGGCTGCATCCAGGGAGTTGTGCACGATCCTAGGGTCCTCATATACAACCACCGCCTCTTCGTTAGGTTTTGGGTATTTCTTAGATTAATTTTGTCAAGAACAGTTTGTTGTTTTCATCGGTTTGTGAGACCCCCACTTTATGAGATTCATAATACATCTGTAATTGTATTGCATTCTTCTTTCTTCTTACTTGTGTTCTTGATTCGCAAGCAGGGATTAGCCTTCCTGGTGAGGTGAACCGTGCACCACCGGTTGATAACCAGAGCAGACATCGTGCTGTGATTGCGGGGATTAGAACGTGTTGTTCTCAAGTCGGATCGATTTGTGTGTCACCTCCGATAAAATCAACTTCATAGAACCTTTTAGAAGATCGAGAACCCTTGTCCACATCAAGTGGTATATGGTGTACAAGCTGTTGCTTTAAGACAACATAATGGTCAAAGACAAAAATGCAGTTGTACGCTCCAAACAAATTATAGAAACCTACGACTTTTGAAAACAATTTTGAAAAACTATGACCATTTGTACACTCTATGACACACTACCGAAAAATACATTTCTAGTGATAACAGACCTATGAGACTTAATAGCAGGCAAATCAATGCCTGCTGCTAAAATGGACCTAGGAGGCATGTCCGTCACTAAGTAACGCAACTTTGTGATGAGCTCTAAGGCCATCACTAAATGGGGCGGTGCAACTTACTAACAATCGACTACTATGGCGCGTCACTAAGTTATGCCACCAACTATAAAAGAAGAGGCCTGAGAAAAGCACAACCCTATCTACTCCCCTTTCGTCCCTCCCATTGTCAATCTAAGGGCTTCTCAACTTCTCTCCCCTTCCGCCACCCCATGGTCCTCTCACCAGACACGCTCGATCTTATTCCTGGTGCAGCGCTGCCATAGGGTCTTAGCACATCGAATCTCGTCGACTGACATGAGTGCCTAGATCTAGTGAATGCCGCCTTGTCCGGCACCACCATGACAACGGAAGCGGCGATGGCCCACTAAAGGTTGCATACATTTCTGTCAGGGATAAATATCAGCAATGCCACATGGCAAACTATAACCCCTTCCCTCTTTTCTTTGTAAATGATAAGCCTCCACACCAAGATCCCGTGATGGGCCAGAAAACCCATAGCCCTCATAGCCCTAGGTCAACACGGTCAATATGTCTGTCTCTCGAAGCAAAGAATCAGCGCGACCTGCCTCGACCGGCCTTCGTCGAGGAGGACGTGTCAACCCCGCCTCGCTCGACCCCCACCGAGGAGGTTGAGCGTGTAATGCTCTCCCTCTACCCCCGCCGAAGGAGTCAAACCCATCCCGCCTCGCTCGACCTCTTACGAGGGGGCGAGGCCCACTCAGCCTCCCTTGACCTCCGTCGAGGGGCGAACGAATCACAGATAAGATTGCCAGCACCGCCCCCATAGTGAGGGTCCCCACCTGGGCAGGCATAGTGATGATGGCATACCTCCCCCCTTTGCTAACTCCTGTCATCAGTCCATCATGCCAGGACGGGACAAGGCACTGTGCCGCTGACCTCACGAGAGTAACGAAGTAAGAGAAAACCTGATTATCATGGCCATGACAGGGCGGGGAAGTACCAGGACAATTTATTCAAAGCATTACACGACGAACCGACTCCCCGCGGAAGGGGGTCAAACAGGATGATGGTCAACAACCACCTTCTGCATCATTGCAGGCGCCGTACCTGGCACACGGCTACAACATCGCGGGGTCTAATCCTCCTGACGACCTACCCTCGTCACCATCATTACTTGTGCAATGGGATAGAATCCGATGCTATGACACAGTTCACCATAATGACGCCCTTAACAATAATAACCCATGACTGATGGGCAGGGCGTGAAGAGATGATGCACGACATCATGGCGCTCACCCATGCTGAACTCTTCAAGTAATCCACACCATCTACTGAGATGACAGGATCAGACTCATTGACGAAAGATGAGGGTACGTATCGACGCGATGGCTGCAAGTGTGGAGACAAAACGATGGGACCCATGAAGACCGAAGAATAATCTGTGGACCAAAGCCCACGACAACTTCAGCATGACTTCACTGACTCCCCGCACGTGTTTTCCCCCTCCTCTCTCTCTCTCTCCCCCTCTCTATCTATAACGTGGGCCACCCCTTAGAGTATAAAAGGGGAGGTCCTTCTTCTTCCTAAGGGATCGATCGAACACCTCACACCGACACACTCGCACTCACTAAGACTTGGAGTACTCTCCTCTCTCACATCCATTGTACACCTAGTGCAAGTAACACAAGAGGCTACTCAAACTTGACATAGGGGTACTCCCCGAACCAGTATAATCCCTTGTGTCCTCTTGCATTGCTATCACCGAGCCTAAGCGCGCATCCCCGAAACAAATTCTACTAGCTGGTGATCAAAACATCGACAATTGGCGTGCCAAGACAGGGACTTTGAGCACGCTTCGACTGACAACCATTTTCCGGTTCAGATGGCTAGTTCCACCACCTTCTGGGCTCCCGACACCAGCGTGTTCTTCAGGAGCCTGGAGTTTGTCGCCACGGCTGAGCAGACGCTGGCGCGTGTCGACACACCAGTGCCCCCTCCACTTCTAGCCCCTACGCCAGCCACCGATGCACCACGCCAATGGTGGCTGGAAGACATGGGTCACACCTAGACTTCGTGGTCATAGCGAATGGGACACTAGAGCTCATCGGTGAGTCATTCCCGGATCCCATATCAGTAGCCGCAGCTATCGCTGTTGAGGTGATGCAGGCCACTCAGCTTGAGCCCACGAGACTGAGAGCCTCCAGCGACTCCATGCCAATAGCTAGCTATAGCGATCAGCTGTGGTTCCACCTGAAGTGCTACCTTGGCCCTATGCTAGCCCAGGCTGACTTTCGGTGCATCATGTTAGCTCTCGCGAACGTTCATGGCCAGCTCCTTGGGGGCCTGTCACTTCTCCCAGGTCTTCTTGACAAAACCTCTGGGAGACTTTCCCACATTGTCTACAAAATGCTGCGGGAGAGTTCCAAGGCCTCAAAGCCTGACACGACGTCTCAGCCTCCATGAGCAGCGAGTTCGTGGGCATGATCGAGCACCCTAACAAGTCTTTCTTCGACCTCCTCGATCAGGGGTCAGAGGAGAGCTCCGACTCCGAGAGTAGTGCAGGGAGCCATAACCTTGCGTGAGAGTGCCACAAGGTGCAACTCGTGCCCGCACCCGATGTGGGCGTCATTGGTGGCAATGTAGCTGTGGCCCCATGGTAGTTGGCCCGGTGACGGGCGGTGCTACAGGTCCCATGGCCAACACCCCTCCGACGGATGCCGTAGGAGGACTAGTCGTCAACGTGCTCGTGCGTGGCACGGCGGGCGCTCAGCCCGGACCTCGGCGAGATGACGCTCGTGAGCGGCTAGAAGTACAACGACAGGAGCTTCAGCAAGCGGATTCAAAGACGCAACCTACGGTTAGAGGTCTATATCCTTGCTTGCCTGGTGGGCGGGGCGATAGACGACCACGCCATTATTCGCAACCTGCCACTATACCTCTAGGGGACCTACGTCTGACCAAGGAACCCTTAGGACCTCAAGAACTACTGGCGTAAAGCTGGCGAAACACTCAGCGACTACATCAGGTGCTTCTGTAAGAAGTGCAACGAGCTACCCAACATTGGAGACACCGACATCATGGGCACTTTCCTCTCCGACACCACATCCGAGCAGCTTATCCATGAGCTGGAGCGCAAGGGCCCTCCAACGGCTCGGGAACTCTTGGATATTGCCATGAGCTTTGCCTGCGGCTAGGAGTGCATGGGAGCGATCCTCAATCGCACCCCGGATGGCAAGGGCAAGGGAAAGCGGGAGGAAGGCGTTGGCTAGAGGGGCCCACTCAGCTTCGTATCGTGCCTCGACGAGCGAGTGCTCCCACTCTACAAGCTTCTAAAGAAGTCCAACCCATAGATCTTCAAGATCCTTTACGTCGTGATGATCACAAGGCGCAAGTTACACCACTACTTTGACTCGCGTCCGATCCATGTGGTAATCTCATTCCCTTTGCGCAAAATCATTCAGAATAGGGATTCTGTAGGCAAGGTGGAGAAATGGGCACTCGTACTGATGGGACACAACATCACGTACTTCCCACAATCGACGATCAAATCCAAGATGCTCGTTGACTTCATGGCGGAGTGGACCGAGCCGATGCTCCCCCCCCCCCTGCTCCGGTCGATCAGGAGTACTGGGTCATGTACTTCAATGACTCGCTCATGAGAAGGGGGGCCAGCGTCGGCCTTGTCTTCATCTCTCCCCTTAGGGTACATATGAAATATTTGATTTGTTTACATTTCCCCGCAATACGAGGCCCTCCTAAATGGGCTCAACATCACAGTTCAGCTCAACATCCGACAGCTCACGATCTGCGGTGACTCGCAACTCGTGATCGACCAGATCATGATAGAGTTGAGTTGCCGTAGCGACATCATGGCTCTCTACTATCAAGAGGCTCGCAAGCTCGAAGGCAAGTTCGACAGACTTGAGCTCAAGCATATCCCCAGGCACCTCAACGAGGTGGCCGATTCATTGGCCAAAATGGCATCCGACCAGGAAACGATCCCACCAGGAGTTTTTGCCAATGACCAGCTCGCACCCTCGATCCGGCCCAAAGCCATCGAAAAACTCGACAAGGGGTCGAGCGAGCCGGACATGAGGGTTGAACGAGCCTCGACCCCATAAGGGGCCGAGGTCATGTACATCGACCAGTATGTCGAGTGAATCGACACACCGATCGAGCCAATCGACCCTGAGGTCGAGCGAGCCGATCTCCCAGACAAACGGGTCGAATCTCCAATCAATTGGTGGACCCCGTACATCGACTACCTCACCCAAGGCACACTCCCCGTTGATGGAACCGAGGCAAAGCGCCTCTACTGTTGCGCAAAGTCTTTTGTCCTGGTGGACAGAGAGTTGTACAGGCGTAGCGTTACCAAGATTATGCAACCCTGCATCACCATCGAGGAAGGAACTAACCTCCTTGAAAACATACTTAGAAGGGTCTACAGCCACCACACCATGCCCCGAACCCTCGTCGGCAATGCCTTTAGGCAACACTTTTACTGGCCCACCACTATGGGAGATGCGACCCACATCATTCTAACCTGCAAAGGATGCCAATACTATGCCCCCCAAACGCACATGCTAGCTCAGACCCTCCAAACCATCCCCCTGACGTGGACCTTCATGGTCTGGGGGCTAGACCTAGTTGGACTACTTAAAAAGTGCCCGAGGGCTACACACACCTGGTTGTCACGGTCGACGAGTTCACAAAGTGGATTGAAGCCCGAGCCATAGCAAAAATCCGATCCGAGGAAGCAGTCGAGTCCTTCCTTGACATCATCCACCAATTTGGGGTGCCGAACTCCATAATCACGGAAAATGGCACGTAGTTCACAGGGAAGAAATTCCTCAAATTCTACGATGTCTACCACATCCGGGTCGACTGGGCCGCCATCGCCCACCCCATGACGAATGGTCCGATCGAACGATCGAACGGTATGATTCTTCAGGGTTTGAAGCCCCGAATCTTTGACCCCACCATGGTTTTCAACCACCTGAAACAATTTGGCGGTCGATGGGCGGCTGAGCTCCATGCGGTACTTTGGAGCCTTTGGATGACTCAGAGTCGAGCGACGAGCTTCATGCCTTCCTTCGTGGTCTACGGATCCGAGGCAATCTTGCCCACGGATATCAACCACGGCGCGCCTCGAGTACGCGCTTACAACGAGCAAGGCAACGAAGCATCACTCGAGGATGCAATGGACCAACTCTACGAAGCTCGAGACATCTCGCTCCTCCACTTGGCCAAGTACCAACAAGCTCTCCGCTACTGCCATCACCGCAATGTAAAAAACCGAGGTTTCGTCATCGGTGACTATGCAGAACCACCCAAGTTAAATTCAAATTAGTTGAATTAGCTCGCTATTCATAAATGACACGTGAGCCAAGAATGCAACCGGTAAGAATCTAACCCCGGTAGTCCCCCGATGTGCTTCCCAATCAATGCCCAGGAACACAACGCATCGGTAACCAACATTGCATACCTCACATGTGAGTCATACATACCATATTACATAAATTTTACATGTCATTACATCATGTTACAAGTGATAGAACAAAATGGGTATGTTCTGAAATTTTACAAGAATGAGAGCATCAGAATTTATTTCAACTATCAAAACTACTAGAACATGAGTGAAAAGCTCAACCAACTATTTGGTTCAGGCCCTAGCATAAATAATAATGAGTACACTGGGGAAGTTTTGAAAACAAAGCCAAATAATGTCGATAGTGCTCGGCCATTGAACACCACCAACTCTCACCAAATCAGGACATCAAGAACATCACACCTGCAAAAAAAAAAAATTAAGCAAATAGACATGAGTACGAAGGTACTCCGCAAGACTTACCCGTGGGCTAGTCCCGAGTCCAAAGGATTATGCAATTTGGTTGTAGCAAGGAATAAAGCCATAGGATAACATTTTTGCATAAAACGGTAATAGGTATAAAGTTACATATGAACATAAGCATAAATAGAAAACTGACTAATGGGCACAAGACACCTAAAACTTCCCCATACAACTATGTATCCCAAAGCCAAGTATCATCATGTATCATCTCCCACATTTTCAATTTTATCATCTCAAGTGAAAGTTCAATTACTATGATGAAGCTCAATGGAACACTAAGCATGATCATGACCGAGATTGCGACATTTCAAATTCTTTTACACCCTACAGGGGAGTCCCAATGTACCCACATGACTAGAGGACCATGCGGCTTAACCAACCAGGTAAAGTCACATAAGGGGGTACTCATGTCAACCTTTTTCACACCCATTCATGGACAGCTGGAAAACCCTCATCAAAAGAGTACTATGAACCTTCTCCAAAGGTACGCAATATAGATACTCGTGCGTGTTAATCAAGTAATGAAGTCGTAACCCAACAGCCTGTATAAAGTGAGATAATCGGCTTGTCTTACCATTATATTCGACATGTGGTTAGAACAGAAAGTGCTTAGGCCAACGAGAACATCCCAGGGTCCTTAATCAACCAAGAGAGGCTACTACCTATCCCTCTTGCAGTTCTCAAATTAATCATCATCTCAATTATATCAAATATGAACTGATCATGAAGTGTATACAAGTTTCATATACCCGACTAAGCATGGCTAAGCATTTGACAGAATACCAAAATAACCAACCCACCCTGAACCAGCAACAAATCAAGGGTAAGGATATAACAAATAACAAGGAGGGGATAATGCAACAAATAGGATTCAACTCATAAGTACCACTAGTGCCCGACTTAATGCAAACATAGACACATACTTCAATATTAGACTCGTCAAAATAATGGTGAAAATATGCGTGGTTCCTGCCTAGAGTTTGCAGGTGTTCCATATCAATCAATCACAGCAGCTTCAAACATCAATCAATCACAGTAGCTTCATCCTTTCATTGCACCGACGTTGCTCTCCGATATATCGATCATTAGATTCAGAAAATGCGCCGGTATGAAAATGCATGCCATGATGTGATGCATGATGCAAATCATATGAAACTTTACACAGAGGTAGATAATCAAGTTATGAAAACAATGCAACTGGAATCACTAAATTTGGAGTTGAATAGGTCGAGTTATTAATAAAACACTATGGTTCTGTCCCGAATCAGTTAATTTTATGGTGATCGGTAATTTACCATTTAGTGAACATTTATAGAAACTTTCTGGACATGAGATCATTTTTAGTTGATAAGGTTCATTACAACATGACTTTTACAACTTGATTCACCCTGAGATCATTTATAATTATTTAGTTATGATTTTTACAAGTTGCTTAAGCATTTAGGTAATTAACATGAAACATGCACTTAGTTATGAGATAAAATAATGAGACTTTGCACATGAATATAACAGCATGAAACTTGATTTGTAGCATAGGTTTCATTAATTTAGCATGCACGCAATGTAGGTTATGAAATTAAGAAAAATAGGGACGATTAACATGTTAAATGTTCATACAAGTTGAATAACAGAGCAAACATGAATTTTATCAACCTTATTGCAGCATGCGTGACCTAACAAAATCTCTGGAATAGTAATCATCATTTCAGATTAGTAAACACATGGAGGAGAATAAATATGATAAACACAACATGCAACATGACTCAAGTTTAATTGAGGCCTAGAATATTATATGGTTTGATCAACAGAGAAAGCATAGCAACTAGCATTTTGGTTCAGATTTTACAGAGGTCAGAAGCAAGATGAGTTGCGTTACATTTTTCATCTAAGTAATTACATTTGTTAAGTCTATCAGTCAAATAACTTCATGATGCCGGTGTGGTAAACAATTAAGCAAGAAAGCAAATCATGCAAAGCAAAGTTATTGAGGGATTATTAACATTTCATCCTAGATCATGCATGCTACTGGAATATACAATATTGTTTAAGCAACTAAGGTTAACTAGTCATCTAACTTAAGTAGATTCAACTAGTTAACTTGCAAGATTAAAATGAACACATGAAATTGTGCATGAGCTATGAACATGAAACTTTGCAAAGATAACCAGCAGTGAGTTAAGAATATAATGAACCAAAAAACACTTGAATTGAAGGTGCATAGCTTATGCTATGAGCAGAACACTAAAGTTCTGTCCGGAATCGAGTAAAACGGGGTTCATCACGTAGAGTGGGGTTTAACTAAAAATTTGAAGAAAGTTTCTATACCAGACATTATTTAATCTTGGTAAAGGGTATGAAAATAAGATGTTTGCAACTTGAATCACCTCTAGAAGAGTTCTTATTATTTAATTATGCAATTTACAAGTTTCAATGCCATAGACAAAATAAATCAGGAGCATGCACTTATACATATGCCATGAGTATGAAATTTTGCAGAGCAATTATATACATCAAATATAAACCTTGACAACTGGTTTCGCATGAAGATAATGTATAAATTAAACCCTACAAAAATCACAAATAAAAGCATGTTTTAAGTGAAATAATTCGTTTTATGCACATCCTTGGAACTAGAATTTTTGTTCATGACATGCAGTTATAATATAATGTCATACAAGATTGTCAGAACAAATATTAACATCATAGCATGTATATTTAATTCCATAGAAATTAATTGATCAAAAAAGGATAAATAGATATCTTTAAATTTCTGAATATAACATGGTGATATAAAATTATATTTTGTCTAAAAGAAACATGGTAAACATGCATGCAAAGCCAAGCCATTTAAATTAACAAGTCATAAATCATCAGATATGAGCCATTTAAGCTTAACAAAGAAATAATCCTCCACAATTTAGTTTATTAATTAAGGCCATGGGACCTTGTTAAGTGGGTAGATCTTATGTTTATGAGTTCAAAGAAATTTACTTCATAATTGTCCATGCAGTATAACTCCTGGAATTGAATTTACAAGCTTTGGCCAATTTCTGGAATTAATTTTCGAAAGAAAATCATTTGAACCTTGAGCTTGCGCGCGTACAGGGGCACCCTCGCCGGAGTGCTTGCTGCAGCTCCCTGGGGGACTCGGTTGGGGTCGGGGCTGACGGGAAAAAGGTCCCCGTGACCGTGCGCATCCGCTGGTGACGTCAGATCCGGCCGGCGATGGCCGGAAGAGGGCTGCCGGCGGTGCGCAGGACAGGGGAACGCAAGGCGTATGAGTTTGGTTCTGTAGCTTCACCTGAGCTCAGAGAAGGGTGGCACAATGTTTTTCTTGTGATAGGGACGCCGGAGACAGGAGTTCGTCGACGGGTTAGTGCTGCTCAGCCGGCGGCGATGGTTGCTCCAAATCTGAAGGGCTCGGTGGCAGAATCTGTATGGGAGTGGTTCAGGAATGTGCGCAAAGATGTGGGAAAGCTTCCCATGCGAATAATTGGGTGGAGGCTCATCGACGAGTTAATGCGACGCCAAGGAAATGCTCGAGGTCGTTCTGCCGGAGTTGAGGAAGATGGGCTTCGATTCCTAGGTTTCAGCACAAAGGAGAGCTGAGAGTGGGTCAGGAAACCCTCTGTGCCTCCTTGCGCAGCCTCCTGTGCTCCGGCTTGGGCTCTGGAGAGCAGCAGCGGCCGGGGCAAGGGCTCGAGCAGCAGGGCGGCAGCAATTGTGGCCGGCGGCGCAAATGGGCAGGAAGGAGGAGGGAAAGCTAGGGATAGGCTTGGGGGGTCGGTTTTATAGAGCTCAGGGGTCTTGGCCGAGCAGGAAACAGCCGGTTTTCGCTGGATCACCGGCGGCCATGCGGCCTCCAAGTTCTGACATAGGGAGAAGGAGTTGGTTCAGTTCTTCTGAATTTTCTGAAGTCTAAAGCTGTCCTTCTGAAGTTCGATCAAAAGGGGGGGTCTTCTGCTACTCCAAACTGCACCAGATTTGGTGAGAAAAATCTTCAAATATTACTTAACATTTCCACTTCAGATATCAAGTCTTGAAACTGCCCATAATTTGAATTATAAAATTCACAATTGGATATGTTTTCAAAATTGGTTTGAATTTTTAGGTAGACCAATCTACTTTGACAAATATTGGTAAATTCTGTAAAATTCGCTTTGGTGATGTAGTTTATTTTGGTAATTTTAGTTGGGCACACTTTCATAGAAGAAATTTGAGTTCTCAACTCATGCCCATTTTGACAATTTTTCATTTAACTTTTGATTTGAAAATGATTCTTTGACTTGGGGTTTGAAAAGGTTTCATAATTTTGAGTGGCTCACTTAGGGTCACTGGTCAGTTCATTATCACCTTAGGTTTTAAGTTTTGCAAATGTTTTAATTTTTGGGCCGTGACAGTGACCTCGTTCTATGCAGGGTGTAGGACAATAGGGGCCGACAGAAGCTCTCAACGCCTTGGGAAGAACCATTCATCGTGGCTCAAGTGATCCGGCCTGGCTCCTACAAGCTCAAGACCTTGGAGGGCGTGGAATTGAAAATCACGTGGAACATATCACAACTACGTAAATTCTATCCCTGAAGTTGTATCGATTTCAATTTCCACGCGCGCCGACTACTCTTCAGTGACCCTCAACCCCTGTCCAAGGGTCGAGGATCACTTGGGGGCTAGGAGGCGCACCACACTTCGCACTTTTTTAAAAATTGCTAAGTCCAAAACCGTCGACCCCGACTTCGTTGTGGCGACGAACAAAGTAGACCACACGCAAAAGACACTCAAAGTCCACTCGGTCGGACTACGCAACGCCATGCGAGCCCCAAGCCAGGGCAACGGCGATCACTGATCAAATTAAATCTCTGAGAGGCCCGAGGGGTTGAACTTTGCAAGGAAAAACAAAAGGAAAGGGGTCAAACAAACAAATAAACAGAACTAATATTGCTTAAGGCCACCATGGGCCAACGAAATTAAAATAAGCACACAGTTTCTAAACTTAAACTAGTACATAAACTTGTGCATGATGACCCATTATCCAGACAACAATGGAAATAAAAACACCTACTAACTAGTTTGCCTCTTTGATCTTAGGGAGCACCTCTCCCTCGTACTTCTTCGCCAGGGCGTCTATAAGAGGATGGGCAACAACACGGATCACCTCCGTCTGCTCAGGAGTATGCCCTTCGACATAGCCAGTGCCAACCACATCGAAGTCGATCAAGGCGGGGTCGTAGTGAGTGGCGAACACGGCAAAGGTGGTGCACCTGCCAAAATACACACCCTGCCGTAACCACTCACGATCCGATCCCATCAGGACCCCAACCTTCTCGGCAAGAGCAGAGCCGGGAGGCTGCTCCATCTGAAGCTCTCGAGCCGCTCGTTCCAGCTCGGCACGCAGTGCCTCCTTCTCTCGACTTCCTGGTGAAGGGACCCTTCTGCCACCGCCAGCCTTGGCCCCAACCTTCCATAAAATTCACCAAAATCAGAAGAGAGAGTGGCACAACAAATGAATCTGTGACAACCAACAAAAACCAAAGGAGGAGTTACCTTCCTGTCCCTTACGGGACTGCTGCAGCTGCGCAAGATGTGCAGTCACGGCCTCTACGGAGGCTACGGCAGCCTTCTGTGCCGCCTCGCGCTGTAGTTTCTCCTGCTAAAGGGCGAGGTCAAGCTTCCTAACCTCCGCGGCATCCGTCTCCGCCTTCGCCATGGCATCGTCTTATTCCTTCCATGCAAAGACAAGGGAACGCTCTACCTCTCCCGATCGAAGCTCAGCCTACTCCAGGGAGGCCTGGAGCTCCGTCTACGTGGAGCCCAACTCCTCGTAGAGACAATGCTCCTCCTATAGCTCTTGACGTGTGGCAACCAAATGCTGCATGGTCGCGACAAGTGAAGTCTCACATTCATGCTTCAGCGCTTTGCACATCATGGTGAGTTGGACTATGAGGGGATTGCATGACCGCTTCATCCTCTTCACCTCGTCACTGATGAATGCGCGCTCGGTGGCCACAAGTGGTGGAACGACTCGCCTATTTGGAGCAGCACCACCTGTCGCACCAGCGCCATCTAGGGCAGCTCCCAATGTGCCAACAGCACTCGGGGCAGGCCCTATCGCATCACCGATCGCACGCGCGGCAGACCTTAGAGCGCCACCGCCCGGAATGCTACTCTCGGCATTGTCGGCCATCATCGCCAACGCGCCCGCATAAGAAGCAGCCACGTCTATTGCAGCCTCGCACGCCCTCTCCTGAGCCACTACGTCCACCTTGAGCGCCTTCACCGCAGATAGGCGCAGCCAGCGAGGATTCTGGCCCACAGCCCGACGCTTCTCGCTCGGCCCGTCGCCACCTGCCGCCATCTCTGAAGCCTGCGTCTCAATGACGGGAGTGAAGGGTGCCGGCCCGGTCTCATTCCCGGACGAAGGGTCTTCGACCTGCGGCGGCTGGACACCCGCCACAGGCTTGGACGGTTCCACCGCCTGCTCTGCCTAATCCCCTCGGCTCTTCACCATCGCCACCGCTCTGACCAGCCTCTTTGGCCACTGTCGAGACTTTATCTCAGCAATAAATTTATAGGGCTATGTCGGGATGAAGAACTAGATGGTAAAGACACAAGACGTCGAGTTATACAGGTTCGGGCCCTCTCGATGAGAGTAACAACACTACGTCCTGTGTTCTGTGGATTGTATTGCTATTATGAAGTTGTGTCCCTCAATGGCGGGTTCCTGCCGCTTTATATATCTGGTTGGCAGGGGGTACATGAAGAGTCCTACTCGTAGTCCACAAGGATAAACATAGTAATCTATCTCTAATTTCCTTGCGCTCCAAGCTGACTCGGTCGGTTCCCATATTGGTTGGCCATCCTGTCGCCTCCCGACTTAGGCATAGCTATGGATACCGGTATGGTAAGTATTCCATAGCAGCCCTGTTGACACTTCTTAACGTCACATCAAGAATATCTCTATTCTTCATACGGCGCCAGAAATGATTGTTGGCATTTGTTATGCTTTAAGAATAAAATAAATTAAACTGCAAGCGCACGGAACACCATTATAGCATTTCACCCAGGAGTATTCCAAGGTATCGTATTTATTTTCCCAAGGGAAGCTAGGCATAAGATTATCTAAGATTAACAAAGATATAACTATAAGAATTATACCAACTGACCAAAGACGGGGTAAGGATATTCAATAATAAGAGTGGGGGTAGCAACACAGGAGAAATCCATACTAAGATAATTAAAGAGATCGGTTAAGCTAGCCGGGAGGACAACGAGTCTAAGTCTAAGATTCCAAGAAATATATATCTTCCTAATATATCTAAGTCAAGCGTTAATTCCTAGTTATTCGGGTTGAGTGCTTACACCAATTTCTTGGTACAGCCTCGAGTCTTTCACCTGTTAGCTCACTTTAGGGCACGAAAACGTTCCACAAATGTGGGTCGGTAACTAACCTCTATAGTAGTGATTACGCTATCGCTAGACAATCCTGCTTGAGACTTCCCGAACGTGGTGGATTACAAAAGGGACGGACAGGACTGTCACCACCTGCCGCCTACCACACAGCCCGTGGGGACGAATGCAAATCTAGCTAGCGTTGACTTAGGCACAGCGCCTATGTCTTCACTAGATATTCTTCTGTTGGCCTAGCAGAAGAATAGCCAACAAATAACCAAGTCTAAGTTCGGAAAGAACTAGACTTAATTAAATCCTAGCCGGGAAATCCGTGAACTACGCAACAATGTTTTTCCTGATAATTGTAATTTGAGGGAATGACTAAATTAAAACAAATACTTGATAAAATATAAAAGAAAAGATATTTATATTGATGAAAGATAAGTCTTACAAAAGAGAAAAGATACACAAGAGCTCACACCAAGACTCTTAAGACAATCCCGGAATCCCGAGCGATGCTCTCGACTAGACACTAACTCCCGACTATCTAACCTACTCTACTAAGTAGCACAAGTAGTGGAAAATGGACTCCTTGATGTGTTTCTTGCTTCTCTCCTCTTTTGTGCCGAATTCCCCCTCTATTTATAGGTGGCGGTGGTCCACGGGGTATTTGTAGGTGAAGGAGGGTCGGTTGGCCGAAGTCGCCATGCCGGGTGGCCAAGCATGCCGGGCGGCATGAACCGCCGGGTAGCAGCCCAGGCCGGGCGGTCGTAGGATCATGTCGGTTCACGACCGACTTCTTTTGGTCGGCTCGGATCTTGTCCTGATGGCGGTTATTCGGTCGGTCCGTACCGACTTCTCCATTTTGGGGCTGGTAGACTTATTGGACCTCATGGGCTGACAACCCTGGGTGATCAACCCAGGCCGGGCGGCAAGCCAGGCCGGGCAGCGGCCTAGGCCGGGTGCCGACCCCCTCCGGGTCACCCCTTGACTTCTCCTGGTTAGGACACTTATTTGGCCTTCTTTTCCTTAGCAATATTTCTACATTTTTAATCCAGAAGGAGAAAACGGCAACACGGTGAAGTGTTTTTGCAAAACTGGCCGGGTTGGATGTTCAGCCTGAAAAACGACTCCGGTTAATCAGCCGGGTGGCTGATTTCAGCCATATATGACCCTGTCGGCCGATTCCTGATTTCAGCCGGAAAACGACCCTGTCGGCCAGTGAAAGCGGCTGTTTCACAGTCGTGATCGGCCGACGTGGTGTTTCTTCATGTTTTATCATATTTTGGCTCTCTTATGCCCGTAAATACATATTTCACCAAAACTCATAGAACTTTATTAGTTTAAACAAATATTTATTAAACTTTGGTCCTTACCTTGCATTTCCCAACTGGTTGGTGGCCGATTTTGGGTTTTATCGGCCGCCAACACCTCCCCAAGCTTAAACCTTTGCTCGTCCTAAGCAAATTAAAACTTAGAGATGATGGATCAGGAGTTGCTTCAATATTAGTGCCCGGCAAGTATCAATTGCACAAACACATACTCCAACACAATATGGGTAAGTGTAAACCAGCACAACTGTGTTACTAAGTCGTCCTCAATGTACAACGGGCCTTATTGACATTTTATAACCTTGTCATAAGCAATTGAAGTCTAGAACGGCTAGTTTAGACTTTGTCATGCAATCTCCTTCTCAATTATGAGTCCAAGGTTTTTGTAATGCTGCATAAGATTGAAAAATCTTTCCTCTTGGTGCAATCTCCTACTATGGCTCTCATCTCTCAAAGGGTGTATTTCTTTACCAAATGCTCATCCTACTTTCTAAAAGTTTGGCTTAAATATGTGGAGCTTGGTAGGATGTCACATTTAGCATGCATATATTGTTAAGCTAAGAGGTGACCCTAGCGAAAGATATTGCACTTCCTCATTCCAATGATTTAGAAATAATGTCCAGGGGAGAAGGGGAGAATGAACTCACACCGAGGATTTGGCTAGCACAATAGCAAAGGACTTGGGTGCGGATTTATCCCAAAGACTAGAATTTTTGTGCTAGAGACAAAAAATGGTCCTTTGTTTTTGCTCAAAGAAATATTTTATTTTTGTATGAACCTTGAAGCTTTTGATATAGCACATCCATGAGAGATGATAAATTTATTTTCCTTTGTTTCTTTCTTTGCTTCTTTTTTTTTCAGCTTTCATGGTGTAAAGAGGCTAATTCAATGGTTTAAATATTTTTGCAAACTTTTTCTGAGCAATTGGGAGGACCATAATCTTTTAATAGGATCAAAGGCTCAAAAAAAGAAAGATTTTTGGTTGGCATGCTTGGTGAAGTGGATGCATGATTCCGACATGGAAACCGCATAACCAAGCATGATTAATTTGAGAACTCAAAGATAACACGAAGGAAAATGATTGGCTTTGGAAGTGCAAGTCCCTCATAAGGATTAAATCCTAACTAAACTCAATGCATGCATAAATGGCGTAGACATGATTTTGCTACCTAATATTTGGCCATGGTAGGAAATTATCTTTCATAGGGAAGATGTGCACCAAGTAGGGGGTTTTTAGTTGCAGCATGGTTGAAAGAGATCTTTGGACTCTAATCATAAGGAAATCACAGACTCATCCAAAACATGCCATATCATAAACTCCAACAACTAGACTTGGTGTTTTATTAGCCATTTTGCACCCACTAAAGCAGAGAGGGACTAGTGTTATCATCATGCCGGTCTACCATTACCCACGAAAGGTGAGGAGTAGAGGTTGCCAAGTATTGCATATCTTCTTGCAACTTTGAAAAGTTGTATGATGTGAATCTGGCAGAACGAGAAGTGCCTATGCCTCCATGGGGTTGATGGTAACTTCCTGTCCCATAGGGATTGGAAGGTTCATACTCTTCATAGGAGGAGGTAGTGTAGTGTGTTGATGAACTAGCAAATCCGGGAAACTGTGGTTGCTCCCAATGGTATTGGGAGTTTCCCGAAGTACTCGGTTGAGGTGCGTTCATGGCTATTTCGTGCTACTGTTCTGCTGGTCGGAGTTGTGCTCTTGTTCTTGGCCTATCCCCTGAAACACTATGTCTTGCACGCTGCGAGCAAGCTTGCAAGTTGTACACAAAGTTCTTTTTACCAATAATAGTGAGCTGGGGGTTAGGCAACTCAATCTCTATGTCATACCCCGGATAAAGGATGAAGTACTTATTGTTTTTCTCTTTCAACAAATGGGCTTGCAAGAAATGATCTTCTCCTAGCAAAGGAGCGCTAGGGAGATGATCTATTATAGCTCTGTGAAGTGCACCGACCTTTCTAGCAATTCTAGTGACAAAAGGGGTAAAAGTAATGGGTCCTTGCTGTCTGAATGATACAGTGAGCCAATGGTTGATGAGGAAAAATGTGGGGTTCGTTTTAATCTTTTTGATTACAGCATGGAAATAGGCTTTATCCAAACTATTAACTGAACGTACATCACCCCGAGGGGTTAAGTAGTGAGTGATAAAACGGTGAATTATAGGGAGCGATGGGTTGTGAAGGTCACTAGTGCGTTCCTGCCCGCAACAGGATTTCCTATCTTTTCCCAAAGTCCTTGTGGTGTGAAACCTTTAAGTTTATCAATGTCTAAGGCCGCCTTACGGTCAAAACCAAGATAAGCACTAATTTATTTTAAGTACCGTTCGTATGTTTCACCAAAAAAAATGAAATTCATAGAGAGTGCCTGTTTTATTTGATTCATGGGCATGAACTTTCAAAGTGCAAAGAAATTTGATAGTGATCCATTTAGAACCATATTCTTTGAGGCGATAGAAATCATACCATCCGGCCGCGTTGAGTGCGTACTCAAAATCAGCAAGGACGCCGATTCTCTCGAGGAAGTTGTGGTCGAACTTCCGTACGATCGTGAACTCCCGGTCTCGAATGGCGGTAAACTTGCTTTGCTCGTCGAAGTCGTTAAACACCATGTTCTCTTCACTCTCCATAGACTTCTCAAATCCTTCATCTCCTCCTCCTCGTTCCCTTGCTACCATTGCAACCTCGGATATGGACATTGATTCCGAGTGGTAGGTTGGATCTTGCTCGTAGGCAGCCTCTGAGTGTTCAGCTTCAGAGCGCTCGCTTGGGGTATGCCTCCCATGACTTGAGCTGCTGCTGAACTTGGTGTAGAGGCCCCACAAAATGTTGGCCATTCCTGCAAAAGGGTTACTTGGACACAATACCCGAAGGACAATATGGTATAGTAGTTAGTGGTTAATTGTTCGGTCAGTAGTCCAAGTGTTTGTAGTTCAGAACATGCAAGAGCAAAATTTCTTCTAGTTGGTTTTATTGCAGCACACTTTTATTCCTAAGTTGAAAGTGCACTTACCAAGCAAACTAATGGAGTGAGTAAGGGAGAGAGTTGTGATGGAGAAATGAAGTTTCAGCTGAAGGCTGAGGGGTGGAGAAAAGAGTGAGAGGGCGCTCGGTATTTATAGGCTCGAGAGGGAGCCTTGGGGGAAATTCTTCAGGCCGAGCGGCAGCCCACGCCGGCCGGCAGGCCTTTTTCCTCCACTTGTTCCATTATTTCTTTAATGGTGATGGGAAAGGGCTAGGTCCATGCGCCATGTGATTCACTTGCTCACTTTGTTCAGAAATGTGTTGAGAGTGTGGGGAGCAAGGATAGAGTGATGGGATGGCCAAAGTTGTATGTTTGCAATGAGTATTCTGCCACTCATGAGGCCTAGGGGAGTAGGATGGCAGGTGAGTGTGGGTGGTGAAAGAGTGAGGTGACATGTGTGGCCCTCTTTCATTTACTTTTACTCATTGTGGGGGCTTTTGGTGAGCATTTTTTTTATAAAGGAAAGGCTAGGTACACTTCCTTCACTCATGGCCATCATCCCTGCATTAGAATAGCATGGAATACAAGAAAACCCTTGGCCGGGCGGCAGACCTGGCCGGGCGGCACGAAATGACCCAGCCGGGTGGTCATCTTTCACGAAAAATGACCTCCTAGGTGCTGAAATTGGACTGGGTTATTTCAGGCTAGATGGCTCAAAAATTACCTAGTTGGGTGATCATTTCTCACCAAAAATGACCTCCCGGGTGCTGAAAACTGACTGGCCGGGTTAGATTCTGGGCAACTTAAAAGTTACCTAGCCAGGTGGTCATTTTTCGTGAAAAATGACCTCCCGGGTGCTGAAAACTGACTGGCCGGGTTAGAGCCCTGGATCATCACCCGGATGGTCGTTTTGATGGATTTTGACCTCCCGGCCAGAAAATTTGGCCGAGTCATCAAATTTTTATTTTTTTATTTTTTTTCAGCCTAATTTAATGGTTAAAGAATGAAAGCAAACTAATTCGGTGGTATGTTCAAGAGAAAGGGGGATAAATATTGGTTACCTTCCGACGAGGGTCCGGATTTTTTGTCTCGAACAAGACGTTCTTCGCGTTTAGTTTTTCATGGTGCCTTTCGTGGATGGAGAATTTTCTATGATTGGTGTAACTTCTTTCTTCCGCCATACTTGTTTGATTTTGTTTGGCTTGGCGGGGACCTTTTTCTTCATTTCCTGCGGCTCGTTCTTCTTCTTGGGCAGTAGTGGTGCGCTCTTGACTTTTACCACAGGTGCACCCGATTTTTGTGGGATTGGGTACACCTCAATTTTCAGCACCGTGTTAGGAATTTTGCCATAAAAGATGCGTACCTGATTGCATTGTTCTATTCGGGGCTTGAAGGCAAACTTCTCTTTGTTCCTATCAATGTTAAGATGGATTTCTCCAGCCCCAACGTCAATGTTGGCATTTGCAGTGCTGAGGACTGGCCTTCCTAGTATAAGTAGTGCCTTTACATCGGCCTCCATGTCCAGCACCACAAAATCGACAGGAACGAGGCAGTTCCTTATCTTCATGGGTACGTCCTCCGCGATACCCGCCGGGTAACGGACTGATTGGTCGGCGAGCTGCAAGCACATTGCTGTAGGGGATAATGAATTGACATTAAGTTTGTCATACACCACGTTCGGCATAATGCTCACGCTTGCTCCCAAATCACAAAGGGCGTTGTTGAATTGTTGCATCCCGATGGAACATGGGATGGTTGGGCATCCTAGATCTCGCTTCTTTTCTAGGAGGGAGTTTAAGATGGCGGCGCTGCATTCCTCCGTTAATTTGACAATCTCAGTGAACGGCATTGGGCGTTTGTTGTTGAGGATGTCCTTTAGGTGCTTGGAGTAGGTAGGAACCTGCATAGCATTAAGTAGGGGTATGTTGACCTATAATTTCTATATTACCTCCACAAACTTCCCACATTGTTCGTCCACTGTTGGCTTCCTCTAGCAAGAGGGAAATGGCAATTGGGGTATCATATGATGTGAACAAGGGTTCCCGATCTTCCGAAAGGTTCTTGGTAAGTTGATTTGGTCGGAGGCGACACACAATTCGATCCGGCTTCAGAACAGCACGTTCTAAACCCCGCAATCGCAGCACGACGTCTCCTCTGGTTATCAACCGTCCGAAGATGATTGACCTCGCCGAGAAGGCTAATCCCTGCCTGTGAATCAAGAACACAAGCAAGAACAACGAAGAATACAACACAATTGCAGATGTATGATTAAACTCTCGAAGTTGGGGTCTCACAAATCGAGGAACGGCGAAACTCTTTATGAACAGAATTGATCTAAGCAAAACCCGAACCCTAATGGTGCGGCGGCGGCTGTATATAAAGACCCTAGGGTCATGCAAGACCCTCTGGACGCGCCCCTAATTGGGCTCAACTAGATACAAAGCCCAAAGGCCAAAAATAGGCGACGCAGCACCGACACAGATTCTGGACTCTCTCTTGTTTTGACGATTCCCGATGACTCCGGATGAATTTTGACATGAGGCCTGCGGCATTGGAAAGGTCTTCTCCTTATCTTTCCGTGCATATGTAGAACGTCCAAATCCGAGTCCGTATGCGTCTTGGGCGACTGTTTTAGTATAGACTGGTCCTGGGCCCCGAAACAGACTCGAAGTCGGTTTTGATTGGGCCTCCACTTTGCCTTCCAAGCCCTTGCTGGTCCTCCACGTTCCCAACTCCTTCTCCCATCATCTCCTGGTCCTCTCCATGGTTTCTAATCATTAAATAATCATTAGGTAGCAAACCATTCTCAAAAGTAACATATAGCGAAGAACGTAGGAACGAGCTCACCTCTAAATTTAGTCGTCGTGCACGAGCTCTAGTCATTGGACCTTGCAAGTCTAGATTTGAAGGCGTGTTGTGTGTATCCATAGGAGTGATGTCCTCATCATCCTCCCCCTCTTGAAGTGGAGTCGTCCTTGACTCGAGCTCATCCTCTTCTCCCAAGTATGGTTTCAAATCTGAAATGTTAAAAGTAGGACTAACCCCGAACTCGGGAGACAACTCAAGTTTGTATGCATTATCATTAATCTTCTCTATTATTTTGAATGGACCATCAGCTCTAGGCATTAGTTTAGACTTTCTCAATTCTGGAAATCTATCCTTCCTTAAGTGTAACCACACTAAATCTCCTACATCAAGCTTTACTTCCTTTCTACCCTTACTACCAGCAATTTTATACTTTTCATTCATCTTTTCAGTGCTAAGTCTAGTGGTCTCATGCATTTGCAAAATAAATTCAGCACGCTCCTTAGCATCAACATGAACTCTCTCATTAATAGGTAGAGGAAGTATATCAAGTGGAGTACGGGGATCAAAACCATACACTACCTTGAATGGACTTACCTTGGTAGTAGAATGTGTTGCCCGATTATAAGCAAACTCAAC
Source organism: Eleusine indica (assembly GCA_030378355.1). Taxonomy (NCBI): domain Eukaryota; kingdom Viridiplantae; phylum Streptophyta; class Magnoliopsida; order Poales; family Poaceae; genus Eleusine; species Eleusine indica. The sequence goes on from CM059499.1 coordinate 19,487,248, forward strand.
ATGAGGTAAGCATTCTTCCCATTGCTTCAAATTTTTCTTCAAAATAGCTCGCAACATAGTACCCAAAGTGCGGTTCACAACCTCAGTTTGTCTATCAGTTTGTGGATGACAAGTTGTAGAAAATAACAACCTTGTACCCAACTTATTCCAAAGCGTGCGCCAAAAATGACTCAAGAATTTTGCATCACGATCTGAAACAATAGTAGAAGGCATACCATGCAAATGTACAATTTCTTTGAAAAAAAGATCAGCAATGTAACTAGCATCATCAGTTTTATGACATGGTATAAAGTGTGCCATCTTGGAAAAACGATCCACAACAACAAAAATGCTATCGCTCCCCCTCTTAGTCCTAGGCAGTCCTAAAATAAAGTTCATACAAATATCCGCCCAAGGAATAGAAGGAACAGGAAGTGGCATGTATAAACCATGTGGATTCAATCGAGACTTAGCTTTTTGACATGTAGTGCAGCGAGCAACAAAACGCTCAACATCTTTCCTCATCCTTGGCCAAAAGAAGTGTGTGGCCAAAATATCCTCTGTCTTCTTAGCACCAAAATGACCCATCAATCCACCTCCATGCGCCTCCTGCAACAACAAAAGACGAACGGAACCAACTGGAATGCATAGGCGGTTAGCTCTAAACAAGAATCCATCATTCAACACAAATTTGTGCCAAGCACGACCTTCTTTACAGTGCAGTAATACATCTTTAAAATCAACATCAGCAACATATTGTTCTTTAATTGCCTCAAGTCCAAAAATTCTACAATCAAGTTGAGACAACAAAGTATATCGCCTAGATAAAGCATCAGCAATCACATTATCCTTCCCTTTCTTATATTTAATAATATAAGGAAAAGACTCAATAAACTCAACCCATTTAGCATGTCTACGGTTCAAATTGCATTGAGAACGAATATACTTAAGTGATTCATGATCAGAATGAATAACAAATTCTTTGGGCAACAAATAATAATGCCACGTCTCTAAAGAACATACAAGTGCATATAGTTCCTTATCATACGTGGAATAATTCAAAACAGGCCCAGTAATTTTCTCACTAAAGTATGCAACAGGTTTACCATCTTGCATCAAAACACCACCAATGCCTATACCACTAGCATCACATTCAAGCTCAAAAGTCTTATCAAAATTGGGTAATTGCAGCAATGGTGCATGTGTAAGTTTGTCCTTCAAAGCATCAAAAGACTCATGATGTACCTTACCAAAATAGAAGTCAACGCCCTTCTTTGTCAACTCATGCAATGGTGCAGCAATGGTGCTGAAATCTTTGACAAAGCGGCGGTAGAAACCTGCAAGACCAAGAAAACTCCTCACCTGTGTGATAGTTTTTGGTACAGGCCAGCTCTTTATGGCTTCAATCTTCGCCTCATCCACCTCAATTCCCTGTGGAGTCACAACATAGCCAAGAAAAGAGACTCGATCCATGCAAAAGGTGCACTTCTCAAGGTTACCAAATAAACGTGCAACTCGCAAAGCATCAAAAACAGCACGCAAATGAATCATATGATCATCCATGGATTTGCTATAAATCAAGATATAATCAAAGTAAACAACTACAAATTTGCCAATGAAAGGTCTTAAAACCTCATTCATCAAACACATGAAAGTACTGGGTGCATTAGTCAACCCAAAAGGCATTACTAACCACTCATACAACCCAAATTTGGTTTTGAAAGCTGTTTTCCATTCATCTCCAAGTTTCATTCTAATTTGATGGTAGCCACTACGCAAATCAATTTTAGTGAAAATTATAGCACCACATAACTCATCAAGCATGTCGTCTAGTCTAGGAATAGGATGACGATACCTAATAGTAATGTTATTAATGGCTCTACAATCTACACACATACGCCAAGAACCATCTTTCTTAGGAACCAAAAGTACAGGAACAACACAAGGACTAAGTGATTGACGAACATACCCACGATCCAAAAGGTCTTGGACTTGTCATTGTATCTCCTTAGTCTCCTCAGGGTTGGTCCTATAAGCAGCACGGTTTGGTAAAGTAGCACCAGGAATCAAATCAATTTGATGCTCAATCCCTCTCAAAGGTGGCAATCCCGGGGGTATCTCAGCTGGGAAAACATCCTCATACTCCTGCAAAAGGTTAGTGACAGCAGGAGGCAAAGCACTAGAAGCAGTATCACCAAGCGAAAACAAGGCTTGTTTGCATATCAAAGCATAGCAAATATCATCAGTAGAAATTTCAGCAAGCTCAGATTTTATGGCAAGACATGAACAACCTTGTAATTTAATTGCAGCACCCTTAGAACTTGAAGAATCATTAACATTACTTGGTGTAGAAGCAGAATTAACAGGTTGCTGAATTTCAGGGCTTTTATTTTTCAAACTAGCAGCTCGTTCTAAATCAGCTGGTACAATTTCAGCAGGGGTCATTGGTAACAAAGTAATTTTAGTTCCTTTATGCATAAAAGTGTACTTATTACTTTTACCATGGTGTACAACATCATTATCAAATTCCCAAGGTCTACCCAATAAAAGTGAACAAGCTTGCATGGCTACAACATCACAATCAACAGAATTGACATAGGAACCAATGGAAAAAGGAACTCTGCAAGTTTGTGTTACCTTAGCTTTTCCAGAGTCATTTAACCACTGAATGTAGTATGGATGTGGATGTGGGCGTGTGGTCAAATCAAGCTTCTTAACCACATCAAAACTCACCAAATTGTTGCAGCTTCCTCCATCAATGATGACACGTGCCCGACGGTTCTTGATGACGAAGAAAATCTAGAACAAGTTATGTCGCTGCATCACCTCGGGCTGCTGGATTTGTGTGCTAAGCACACGCTGCACAATAATATTCATATAGCCCGTGGTATCTCCGCCTCCAAGGACGAGGTCACCGCTGGTGGCAGCGACATCCTCCTCCTCATCCTCCACATCGGAGGTGCTCATGTAACCGCCATCATCTGTCGCCACATATGCCCGCCTACTTGGGCAATCTTTCTGCACATGGCCAAGACCATGGCAGCGGTGGCACTGAATCCCTGTAGTGCGTCCCGTCAAAACAACAGAGGAGGCACTACTAGCCGGTACCTGCACAGAAGTTTTACCTGAGCGCGTAGGAGGGGCAGGGGCTGATCTTGGTGCTGCAGAAACAACACTAGCTGGTGGGGGCGGCCGGAAAGATGGCTTGGGCAGCCCCGAAGTCCCCGTCGGCCGTGGTGGGTAGAAATTCGTGGACTTGCTGTACTCCTCAAAAGCCTGGAAAAGTCCCTGTGATTCTTTCTCTGCAAGCATAGCATACTGGAAACACTGGTTGAGGGTATAAAATTCTTTATAATCAAGGATGTCCTGAATTTCTTTTCTCAAACCAGAATAAAAGCGGCAAATCTGATCCTCTACTTTTTCAACCATAGCACAACGAATCAAACCCTTCTGAAGCTCACTAAAACACTCCTGAATAGTTTTATCTCCTTGATCTAAACGCTGCAGTTTATTACGAATTTCTCTATAAAAAGAAGGAGGAACAAAACGATCACGCATTTCTACCTTAAGTTCTTCCCAAGTAGTAGGCAAATCAGTTTCAGCAGCTAGACCACTCCACCAAACAATAGCAAAGTCCTTAAACTCACTAGTGGCTTGTCTAACTCTATGTTGTTCAGGAACAAGGTGGGCATTAAATTTTTGTTCTACCGTCATTTCCCAATCAAGGTAAGCATCACCATCGTACTGACCCGAAAACGAAGGTATTGAAAACTTAATTTTAGCATACGGATCATCTGGAGCATGGTTACCTTGTGTGCGACGGTTGTGGTTGTGGAAACCACCCATACCTTGAGGGTTACGTTGCAAACGACGTCGTAACCTTGCGGTCCTTGTAGCTGACCTATCGACGGTGCCATCAGCCTTATACACCGTTGCTTCATCATGATCGTCTTCAACGTCGTTGTTGGTGTTGGTGTTGTTATTGGTGGTGTTGTTGGTCTTGTGAGCGGTCTCCAATTCGACAACCTGATCGGTTAGCTTAGAGACTCTCTTATCCAACCGCTCAATGCTTTCTCCCAGGTGAAGCTTGCTGACGGCGTCGGTGACGGCCCTGGTGATCGTCTCTGCCAAATCACTCTGAACCGCCTGCAAAGCCTTCTGTAACTGATTTTGGCTCACGCACTCATCCAATTTTGAGGGTGAAGCACCCTCCCCGTTGCTTCCTGACATCAGAAACACCAAAACAGGAAACAAAAAGTGAAGGTTATCCCTACAAAACTACTAAGCAGTGGTGCCTCTCAACACAGCAAAAGTAAGCTTCTTGCAAAGTTCTTACAAAGTTCTAAAAACAACAAAGCGAAGGATACCAGGGAGAAGTGTTCCACGATTGCAAGGGTTACAAAATAACCTATGTGCTGTCCAGAAGAAGTATGTAGAGCTAGGAAGGCCAAATATATATATATGAGTGGCACACAAATCAAAAACAGATAGTAAAGCTGAATAAGTGCCCAAGTAACTTGTCCCTAGTTGCTGGTCTAACTATGTCCTAGAACAGTAGTGATAGCAAAGAAGAAACAAGGAGACAAAGGGACACAGTCGATAACAGGGGGTTTAGTGTAAAACAGCCAAACTCAGAAATTCCAAGGGGCTAGATGGAGCACTAGTAGGAATCCCAAATTTCTTTTTTCTATTTTATTTTTTTGATATTTTTTTCTAACTCACTAGCAAACAGGAAGAAACCACAAAAAATTTCAGCTCAAACCGAGCTAGAACGTGGCCTACAGAAAATCTTGAAGTTTCAGAAAACGTCGGGTTTCAACTTGAATGAATTTTTTCTTTATCTTCCCGATTTTTTTTGAATTTTTTGACGAGGGCACACAGGGCGTAAAAATCTCCTGTAAAAATTTCAGCCAAAACAGACAACCGAGCGAAAAGTTATGGCTGTTTTACCGAAGGGGTGTCGGAATCGGTTATGAAGAACCCGGGGGTTTGAGTGAAATCCGAGTCGGGCTTGGGGTCGGGTAGGGATTTTTTTTTGTCGAGGTGGATGCAGCGCAAAGTGAAATTTGTGAAAATTGGTCCGAGGTGGTGAGGGTGGGTTTATGGTGGAATTAGGGTGGGCGTGTTGATCAATCAACCCTAGCACACAAAGCCGACAAAACCGAGGATGGTGAAGGGGATGGCGGCTAGGGTTGCAAGGGAAACACTACTGACGACAAAAACACAAACTAAACCAGTGACTAAACAAGAACTAGGGCACAAACTCAACACTACGGACTCTGAAATTGAAATATGCAAAGGCTAATTACGTGGTTATGGGCGGGGGAAATTTTTTTTTGGTATTTTCTGTGGACGATAGGAAGAACATGAAAACAAAACTAAAGGGTAGTGTGAACCTGACAGTGCACCTGAAGCTCTGATTACCACTTGATGTGAACAAGGGTTCCCGATCTTCCGAAAGGTTCTTGGTAAGTTGATTTGGTCGGAGGCGACACACAATTCGATCCGGCTTCACAGCACGTTCTAAACCCCGCAATCGCAGCACGACGTCTCCTCTGGTTATCAACCGTCCGAAGACGATTGACCTCGCCGAGAAGGCTAATCCCTGCCTGCGAATCAAGAACACAAGCAAGAACAACGAAGAATACAACACAATTGCAGATGTATGATTAAACTCTCGAAGTTGGGGTCTCACAAACCGATGAACGGTGAAACTGTTTATGAACAGAATTAATCTAAGCAAAACCCGAACCCTAATGGTGCGGCGGCGGTTGTATATAAAGACCCTAGGGTCGTGCAAGACCCTCTGGACATGCCCCTAATTGGGCTCAACTAGATACAAAGCCCAAAGGCCAAAAATAGGCGACGCAGCACCGACACAGATTCTGGACTCTCTCTTGTTTTGACGATTCCTGATGACTCCAGATGAATTTTGATATGAGGCCGGCGGCATTGGAAAGGTCTTCTCCTTATCTTTCCGTGCATATGTAGAACGTCCAAATCTGAGTCCGTATGCGTCCTGGGCGACTGTTTTAGTACAGACTGGTCCTGGGCCCCGAAACAGACTTGAAGTCGGTTTTGATTGGGCCTCCACTTTGCCTTCCAAGCCCTTGCTGGTCCTCCACGTTCCCAACTCCTTCTCCCATCATCTCCTGGTCTTCTCCATGGTTTCTAATCATAAAATAATCATTAGGTAGCAAACCATTCTCAAAAGTAACATATAGCGAAGAACGTAGGAACGAGCTCACCTCTAAATTTAGTTGTCGTGCATGAGCTCTAGTCATTGGACCTTGCAAGTCCAGATTTGAAGGCGTGTTGTGTGTATCCATAGGAGTGATGTCCTCATCATCATAGAACTCATGTGGTGCCTTAATGAGAGGCGCCTTTGTTTCCTCAACTTCAGTTTCTTCTTCATCCTCTGACTTTGCTTTGGGTTCCCTGTCCTTCCCTGCATTGCTAGGATTTGGAGGATCCTGTGTAGATTTTCCACCTCTAGTTGTGACAGCATTAACATTTTCCTTGAGGCTTGCTTCCGGCTGACTGGGGAGCTTGCCTGAGTTAGTCTTAACAATAGAAGCGGCCAGCTGAGCGATTTGTGTTTCTAACATTTTGTTATGACTAAGCTGGTTTTGCAGAGAGGTATTGAAAGCTTCCATGCGAGAGTCTATACTTTCTAGGACTTTATCAGTGGCAATAAATTTTTTGCTAATACTTTCATTGATTTTAGATTTTCCTAGAACAAGATCATGGAAGGAAGGTTCATTTACGAGTGAAGTTTCCAGAGTTACCCATATTTTTGTCAAAGCAGAGGTTTGGCTTAGACTCCCATCTGAAGTTGTTCGTGCGAGGCCTAAACCCATTGTTGTTGTTGTTGTTGAGGTAGTTTACTTCTTCTTCCTGAGTTTCTGGGCAGCGGCTACCCGTGTGTCCAACATTGCCACAGACTTCGCAACTCATGCGAGAGTCTAAGGACTCGGCAGTCTGCAGTGAATCCATCTTCTTCAAAAGTTGATCCATCTTGATTGCTAGCATGTCAATACTATCAACTTGGTGGACTCCCCTCATCTTGTGTTGTGGCTGGCTCTGCCTCTCATCATAGCCACTGTAGTTGGCGGCCATCTTTTCTATGAGAGTTTGAGCTTCTTTGACCTTCAGGGAGAAGAAAGAACCTCTAGCGGTTGCATCTAGGTGCTCACGAGCGGGGCGGTTGAGCCCATGGTAAAAGATTTGGATCAGCAACCAATCTGGCATTCCATGATGTGGGCACGCCAAAGTGTACTCTTGGAAGTGTTCCCATGCCTCAGGGATGCTTTCATCGGTTAGCTGTTGAAAGCTTGATATTTTGTTCTGTAGGGCGTTGGTTTTTCCTAGCGGGAAGAACCTGGCAAGGAAGGCTTTGGATCACTTGTCCCATATGGTGAGTTCTTCTTGATTACTGTAGAATCACTGCTTGGTCTTCCCCAAAAGTGAGAAGGGGAAAAGGCGAAGACGAATGGATTTAGGGGTCACGTCCCTCATGGTGAAAGTGCTGCACACTACCAAGAATTGTTGGAGGTGGGTGTTTGTGTCTTCTGATGCCTTGCCACAGAAAGGACCGGCCAAAACAATGTTGATTAAGGTCGGCTTCAGCTCATAGCTTCCGTTCCCCATGTTTGGGTTCGGACCGGTGCGGATGTTGTCTGCAGACGGGGTGGAGTAGTCACGGATTGTCTTCTCAGCCATGGATGGTTGAGCGGACGTAGACGGATCTTGCTGCTGAGCATGTATGATCGGAGGTGCTTCAAGAACAAGTCTAGGTCGAGGAGGGGTGAGTCGTTGACGCACTCTCCTCAACAAAGCCTCTGGATCATTGTCGTAGTTGTCTGGTAAGTCGAAACCAGTCATAAAGCGTCCTGTTTACACCATAAATAAACAGAACAAGGGTAAGCCTGCAAAGGAAAGCAGTAACTTCCTGGTAGAAATATCAATGTCAAATTTCCAATATCTTAGGCTATTGCTTCCCTGGTAGCGGCGCCAGAAATGCTTGTTGACACTTCTTAACATCGCATCAAGAATATCTCTATTCTTGATACGGCGCCAGAAATGATTTTTGGCATTTGTTATGCTTTATGAATAAAAGAAATTAATCCGCAAGCGCATGGAACACCATTATAGTATTTCACCCGAGAGTATTCCAAGGTATCATATTTATTTTCCTCAGGAAAGCTAGGCGTAACATTATCTTGGTTTAACAAAGATATAACTACAAGAATTATACCAACTGACCAAAGACGGGGGTAAGAATATTCAATAATACGAGTGGGGGTAGCAACACAGGAGAAATCCACACTAAGATAAATAAAGAGATCGGTTAAGCTAGCCGAGAGGACATCGAGTCTAAGTCTAAGATTCCTAAAAATATATATCTTCCTAATATATCTAAGTCAAATCCTAGTTACTCGGGTTGAGTGCTTACACCAATTTCTTGGTGCAGCCTCGAGTCTTTCACCTGTTAGCTCACTTCGAGGCACGAAAACATTCCACTAATATGGTCGGTAACTAACCTCTGTACTAATGATTATGCTATCACTAGACAACCTGGCTTGAGACTTCCTGAACGTGGTGGATTACAAAAGGGACGAACAGGGCTGTCACCACCTGCCACCTACCACACAACCCATGGGGACGAATGCAAATCCAGCTAGCATTAACTTAGGCACCGCGCCTACGTCTTCACTAGATATTCTTCCGTTGGCCTAGCGGAAGAATACCCGGGAAATAACCAAGTCTAAGTTCGGAAAGAACTAGACTTAATTAAATCCTAACCGGGAAACCCGTGAACTACGCAACAATGTCTTTCCCGATAATTGTAACTTGAGGGAATGACTAAATTAAAATAAATACTTGACAAGATACAAAAGAAAAGATATTTATATTGGTAAAGGATAAATCTTACAAAAGAGAAAAGATACAAGAGAGCTCATACCAACACCTCAAGACAATTCTTGAATCCTGAGCGATGCTCTCGACTAGACTCTAACTCCCGACTATCTAACCTACTCTACTAAGTAGCACAAGTAGAGGGAAATGGACTCCTTGATGTGTTTCTTGCTTCTCTCCTCTTTTCTGCCGAATTTCCCCTCTATTTATAGGTGACGATGGTCCGGGGGGTATTTGTAGGTGAAGGAGGGTCGGTTGGATGAAGTCGATGCGGGGGGCGGCGGGCCATGCCGGGCGGCAGCCCAGGCCGGGCGGCTGTAGGATCGTGTCGGTTCACGACCGACTTCTTTTGATCAGCTCAGATCTTGTCCTGATGGCGGTTATTCGGTCGGTCCGTATCGACTTCTCCGTTTTGGGGCCTGTAGACTCATTGGACCGCATGGGCTGGCAACCATGGGTGACCAACCTATGCAGGGCGGTAGGCCATGCCGGGCGGCAAGCCACGCCGAGCAGCGGCCTAGGCCGGGTGCCGACCCCCTCCGGGTCGCCCCTTGACTTCTCCCGCTTAGGCCACTTGTTTGGCCTTCTTTTCCTTAGCCATCTTTCATCATTCTTAATCCAGGAGGAGAAAACGGCAACAGGGTGATGTGTTTTTGCAAATCCGGCCGGGTCGGATGTTCATCCTGAAAAACGACTCCGGTTAATCAGCCGGGTGGCTGATTTCTGCCATATATGACCCTGTCGGCCGGTTCCTGATTTCAGCCTAAAAACGACCTTGTCGGCCGGTGAAAACGGTTGTTTCACAGTCGTGATCGGCCGACGGGGTGTTTCTTCATGTTTTTGCATATTTTGGCTCTCTTATGCCTGCAAACACATATTTCACCAAAACTCGTGGAACTTTATTAGCTTAAACAAATATTTATTAAACTTTGGTCTTTACCTTGCATTTCCCGACCGGTTGGTGGCCAATTTTGGGTTTTATGGGCCACCAACAAGCCCCCAAGTGCTTTCCAGTTTGGATATGTGACTTTGCCGAGTGATTCTTCATTATTAACTATGTGAACAGGTCACAAATTAGGAAGACCACTTGAATGAAGTCCTGATAGATTTGGTGCACCGACTAGGTGCACCTGATCAGGTGTAGCCCCCGACTCTTGTATAATTTAGAAGCTAAAAAAATACAAGAGTCTAATAATTTTAGATCTGTACATTTTGTTATATGAAGGCATATTTTTACTCAAACCATCAAGTTTAAGCAAACATCCTCCTAATCATCAAATTAGGCACTCGGTCTGCCCAACATCAATTGTGCCGACCGATTATGAAAAACAAGGGTGGTATAAACCCTTGGCCGAGTGACCTCTGACTCCAATATCATGACATCAATCATGTAAGAATCAAAGAAAGGTTTATTACATCAATCATAACCTAGTACTAAGCTATAATGGCATCAATCATAACGTAGCATTTCCTATAATTTCCATCACTCGTATAGCACAAGTTTGACTCTTAGCTTTTTAATTATTGACTTCAATCAATAACTTAGCCTTCAAACTTATTCCCATATGACCGTCAAGTCCTCTGCTATGTGATCATCAAATCACATAAGTATGGGTATGATATTGTGTGATTGAAATGAAGCTTCTCATCAAAGAAGCCCCCAAGTTTAATACTCAGAGTCTTATTATAGCAAAAATCTTTTAGATAGAAGTTTACTCAGTTTGCTTAACCTCTTGGAATGGATAATGCAACACAGTACGGCCCATGCTAGCCCACATGGTCCCTCCGCGACTAGGTCAACATGAAAGTAAAAAACAGCGAGGGCGGCCTGACGAAAGTTCCACGCCGTCATTTCACTTGAACTCTTCATCCTCATCATGCCCCTCTACCTCCAATGTTTTAGAGTTCATCCGCATTGCTATCGCCACCGCAGATCTCCATTGCACCCTAGCCCCACAGGTCCTTGCAGGAGAGGACCTAGGCTAGGGTTTCATCAGATCCACCGCACTTCACTGCCCTTTCTCGTGCCGCGCAAGTTGGTGAAGGGATCGAAGGATTCCGCTACCGCCGCTGAATTGTCCTTGTCAGAGCTGGAAATCCCAGATCATCTTCGTGGGTTCTCCCAAAGCACCATCAGCACCAACACGCTAAACACCATGGTCATCGACGGTATTCTATCGGAGCAGGCGTGACTGAACTAGAAGGTACCAGAATTTAAATCTCATCCCCTCCCAATCCACAAGCAATTTGTCATTTTCCGCTCCTTCTTTGACCATGGCTTCCGAGTCCCCTGCTGCAGCTTCTTGCGCGGGCTCCTTTTCTCTTACGGGATTGAGTTAGTCAACCTCAATCCCAATTCCATCTTGCACATTGCCATTTTCATGCATATGTGTGAAGCCTTCTTGGGCATCCTGCCCCACTTCACTCTCTTCCTCCACCTCTTCATCCTCCGCCCTCTGCCATCGGTCACCAACCAAGAGGCAACATGTGGTGTTGGCTTCCAGTTGCGGAAGAAGGAGGCCTACATCGATGTTCCCCTGGCTACAGGGAACAAGAACTAGCGAGAGGAGTGGTGTTATTGTGACAATCCTCCTCCCTTCATCTCGGACTTCACCGGCTCAAAGGTCAGCCCCCAACCCTCCTAGTCAGAGAAGCCGAACCCGAACGACACTCAAGTGCAAGATCTTCTAAAGAAGATTGCCGATCTGAAGAAGGAAGGAATCAACGACGTCACCATAGCTAAGAGCTTCATTGTGTGCCGAGTGCAACCACTTCAGCAGCAATGCCACCCAGGATGGGAATACGTCTCAGATGACAAGACCAGGGAAGTTCCTGACCCATCGAACTCGACCTAGCGCAAGGCTTGCATAAGCAAGATGTTCAAGTCGGTCGATCCTCAGGACAACCCTTAATCAGAAAGGCATACAACAAGGGCACTTTATGAGCCCGAGTAAGCCTTTAGCCTTTTTATTGGTCAACCAATTATTCTCTCTTAGTAGAATGAGTTGTTTAACTGATGTATTCATGCTTGTTTGTAGGTTCTAGACACTTATGTGTCTCACCCTCCACTCCCACCGACTGACACCGAGGGAGTGGATTATGCTACCAAACCTCCTTGCCAGACTGACCTGGCTAGGTCAAGCTCAGCGACTGGTAGGACCGATCCTCAGACTGATCCAGTTGGTGATGCAAGCGGCTCTGCTAATCCAGCCCTCGATCTGCCTTCCCCTAATCAATGAGTGAAAAGGCCAGCCCACCGCTGACGGCAATACAACGGGGATGATGACGATGAAGACAATATCCAAGAGCATCCCTAGGCGGTTGGTCAGCAGCCCCCGGCGTTCTACGACCATCCATCAAGCCAGTTGGAGCAGCCAAGTAGATCGACCAAGATTGCTGAGGTGGTGGAGAAGTCTGCTTCCAAGAGGAAGCCCTCTAATTCCACGACTACTTCGTCGAAGAAGAAAGTCTGCCGAATCAAAATTAAGCAATCCTCCAGGTATCTTTCTTTGCATCTTCATATCTTTGTTGATTAGGTCCAGAGCATATTATCAACTCTGAATGTTGTATGCGGTGAACACACTACTTAGTCGGTCAAGACTCCCAATGTCTCTGTGTCCAAGGACCCGGTCCCAACTCGAGCGCCAAATCAGACCGACCCACCTCAGCCTATGAGCACACCATCAAGTGTGCCGACTGGGGTGGCGAAGCCTTCAAATACTCCTACCGCGCCTAAGGCCATTTCTCCAACGCCAACTCCCAAAGTGCCGACCCTGAGTAAGGAGAGGGCCGCGTTGGTCAATAAGCCGACTAGATGACCTGAAGCTTCTGACCTCGAGCTTCTTCAACAACATCGAGAGCTATCCAAGGTACATCAATACCTAGGCTTTACTTTTCCTTCAGCCTATTCAAAGTGTTTGACCCACTCTGCTCTTTTTTTTTTAGAAAGTTAACTCTCTGATTGAGGATAAGCAATCAAGGATAGATGCTCTCGAAGCCGAATGAATTGGTAAGTAATTTCTTGAAGTCTTCTTAAGTGTCTTGATATCCAGAAAATATTCTGACTTAAGATATCACTCTGATTTCTCCAGTCCGAGCTCAAGTAACCCAAAAGGCCAAGAAGGAACTGGAGAAGGCCACCGCCCTGTGAGAATAGAGGTGACAAAGTGATGAAGGTAAAGACCTTTAAGCCTTTCTTTTCCTATTAGACCATTTAGTAACAATATTTTATGTGCTTTCAACTTATCAGAATAGAGTAGCCGAATTGGAGAAGCTCACTTCAAATCAGCAGAGGTTCTTGGATGCTCTGACTAATGAGAAGACCGGGCTGATGAAGACGCTATCTAACTGAGAGACTGAGAACGTCCTTCTGAAGAAGAACATGGAGGAGACCAAGGAAAAGCTAAAGAACGCCAAAAGCAGTGCTATAACTTTCAAAAGTAATCTTGCTAGTAAGCTCTCCATTGTTTTCTTCATCATCCTCCTTGTAGATTTTCTCTCCTAACCTTCTTGTGGGTCTTGTAGCCCTGTCTTATAATGCTTCGAAGGCTTTGTATTATATCCACACCAACCAAGTCGAGCAGACCGGGTATTCGATGAAGTACCTTTTGGAGCATGCACCCGAAGTCATCGAGGAGCACACCAAGGGGATAGCCGTTGAAGCCGGTGTCACAACCCCCTTGGACCGAAGTTCCCGAGGTGCTGATTAAGCAGACTCAAGATAATACAACAATAGACCAAAGTGCAAATTTACATAGAAAAGATCATTTATTTATTTTACATCAGAGTTTAGTGCAACGAAAATATTACAGAGACAAGTTTTAAAATGCGCGGAAGATAACTTGATTAAACATCTAAAATATACAACTCAACGATAGAAGCAAATGTGATGAATCCGAGCCCATACGGATAATCACCTAGCCAGACACAACAGCAGCTACTAATCAATCTCCCAGTGAGTAGACCAACCCTCTGGGATAGACATATCCTAGGGAAGGACACCCAATGGAAGCTCATATGCTTTAGTGTTATTACCTAAAATAATAAAACAACAACATGGCAAAGCTTGAGCTACTAAGCTCAACAAATCTTACCCGACAAGTATTAATTCTAGACACGCATAGGCTCCGGGATGTGTAAAAATAAATACAATGACATTAAGCACCAACTAAGCATTGAATTATCATCTATAGAATCTATCAATTCAAACTAGTATAGAACTACAATGATAAAACAAGCAATCTGAAATTTAAGACAAATATAATAATTAATCATTTCAGATTTACTAAAACAACAACAATATTCATACAAACATCAATTTAATTATATTTAGTGAGTTTATTAAATTACGATGCGACTCAGTGAACAAGCGGTACTCATTACTACATGGGACAACGATTGCAATCGTTTTACACTAGCTGGGAAGGCCTGAAGTACACGACATACGCATCATTTAAGAACATGTATGACAACTTTTCACAAAGTCATAATACATGCCAGTCCGAATCTAAAATTCCCAATTGGGCAGCCGTTCCATGGTAACATCGGGAACCTGTCCGCTACTACTAGATCACCCGACCAAGAATTTTAAGTTATCGTCCAACATGCACATGATAATGTTACATCAGTTTACTAGTTCTTATATACTAGCATATATTCGGTACTGTTCAATACTTGCTTAGCAGGGTCGACAACGAACGGGCCCTAGATCGACATAGACAGGGCTACAACCATGCAAGATCAGTCCTCTGAAGGCACTTGATCTTTGCCCTTTCACCTACGGGGCCTGTCCATGTCTCAATTTTAATTACTGACACAAACGGCCTGCCACCTTGCGAGACAAAAACCTTTTCGGTCCTTTGCCTTCGCCCTTTTCATTACAAACCTGTTTAGTTTAAAATTTAACATTCTTACTTAACCATGTGATCATCATCATTATTCCTTAAATATTACAAAAAAGGGGGTTTCTATAACTAAGCATAGTAGTTTTAGTAACAAACTACTTGTACCTGAATACCATGTGTATTCAACAATAGGATTCATTCAGGAGATGCATGTGGGTTTTCAATCAACTCCTAAACTTAATGCGTAAATCATCTATATACATCTAACAATTTAATTACTAGAATTAAATTATATTAAGTACACGAAAATGTTCCGGGGCTTGCCTTGAGCTTCAACTATAGGGTCAGTAGGAATGTTAGAGCCTTCTTGTGCCGAGAAATCTGAAGATTCCTTCTGAATATCCTCCTCGGTAGAATTAACGTTCCCTATAGCAATACCAATATGTCAATATGGAGAATGCATAAAATATGCATGGATATGTAATGCACATGAGAAGTGAGATACATTAAATCATATTCGTTCCTCAACATTGTTCTCGAAGCCATATGCTTCAGAGCATAAAATGAAAGTAGTAAAAATTCCATGTTAAGCATTTTCTTAATGCATTAAAACAAGATTAGGCTCATATAAGTTGTAATTAAGATATTTACTATACCAATTTCATGCTACTGGTGAATTGTGATCTACTGATGATGAACATAACTCTAATGATCACTCTCAGAAAGTTTCATAAGTATAACATGTGCAAATGATTAATAATGTACTTAGCAATATTTCTGACTAAATAAATTCTAATAAAATATAAACAAGAGATATATTCCTAAAAAAATTCATGATGATGCATCATACTGAGCATGATTTGGTGCATAAGTTCAAACCCTAAAAGTTCACAGAAAATACTTTAGTGTAATTATAAGCATTTCAAAGATAAAATCATAGAGAATTATAAGTACAAAACCTAGGGTTATAAACATAAGTTCACAACAGAAAATAACATGAGGAATCCAAAACAATTTAATTTGTCAATTCATCATATCTACAACTCAACATATGAATTTATTTAGGTTTACAATAATTAAATCATACAGAGAAAAACTATATCTAAAATTTATGTAACAACATGTTCAATGCATACATCTCACATCAAGGAAGCTAACAAAATTTATTTTGCTATTTTTGGGGCTCTAAAACTTGAGATATGATTTTTAGAAGATTAATCAATTTCCTAAAATTTCCATTTGAACTTTGATTTATTTACAGAATTGCCATCGGCTCATTTAAACCTCGCGCGCGAATGCGCGCACGGCTGCGTGGCTGCCGGAGCTGCTTCTGAGCTCACTGCCGGGTGTTGTGTTCATCGGAGTTGGGCTCCGTGCTCACCATAATGATGAGTACTGCACCATGCATCCTCTGGCGGAGTTCGTGAGGATATAAGCTCACCAGAAAAGCTCGGTGATGGGAGGTAGCGAAACGGAGATGTCGTCGCGGGATCGATGAAGAGACCAAAGAATTGAACAGAGTGGTCAGCGAGCACCAGTGGACTCCGGTGAAGCTCGATGTGGTGACCAAGGAGACGGAGGAGGGTTGGATTGAGCTGTCACCGTGGAGCTCCCATGGCGGTCGACGGCGGTGATTGGGGAGAAACCCGATTTGTTCCACCTCGATGCATGAATCGATCCAAGAGTGAGTCAAATGTTTGCGTAACGATGTCACGCTCACAAAGGATCAAAGATCATGCTTGGAGACACACCAGAGAAAACAAATTTCACAAAATTTAGGCTTCGGGCGCCATGAACTGAGAGCTCAGAGTTTCTTCAAATTCTCGCTAACCAGGAGATGGATTGAGGCGAGGTTGGTTCTAGATGATCGGTTGATTCATGACGCTTCCATCTGAGTCATGAGCTCGAGCTTAGTTGGGTTGTTTTGACGATACGATGAGCTCCAGTGGGTGGCGGCGATGGCAGGCGGAGCGGAGCAGAGAACGAAGGAATGAGCGATACAAGTGTGTGGAGGAGCAGAGGAGTGAACGGAGGAACCGAGAGAAGGGTCGGGCGACGATCAAGGAGGGGTTTTGATCTCTGAAATCGGTGGACAGGCGGTGACACGCGGCTGCACGCTTGTCTACATGCATGGAGCTCGGGCGAAAGCGAGAGAGAGGAGAAGAGAGATCAGAGACTGACGAGTGGGTCTTCTAGCAGGGTTTAAACAATTTGTGGGAATTACCTCGGCCACTACTTCAAAAATTGATTTAAAATAGCTTCAAACTCCAAATTTATTTGGGAAAATTTGTACAGAATCCTTGAATTTTATAGAGCACAATGTGATAGGTGTCAAAGTTCAAATTCAATTTGTTTGAACTTGCCATTTATTGAAAGATGGACAAAATTCAAACTTCCATGATTTAATTAGGGTAATTCCTCTCTGTATAAAATCTAAGAAAAATCCAAAAATTCTTTTATGACATACCCTATCACATATATTTTTGCTAACACCTTGTTTTATAGAAAAATTTGAAGTTGCTTCTCAACTCTTCCACACTCTGGTTTAAATTCCAATTCAAATAAATTTAAAATGCATTCAAATTTAAACAATGACTTGTTAAACCAGAAGTAGGATGGAACATATGGGGATCAGATGTGCCTCTAAAAAATAGCAGACTGGTGGTGGATCATGGCTCTCTCTGATCTCGACTTCTCGCCGGGGCTATTGATCCAGGAAAAGAACCATGACAAGTTTGGTACGCCGGTCTCCCCCTCCTCCCCCCTCGCTGGTTTCATTCTTGTGGTTTCGTTTGATCGCTCTGCTATTCGTATCAACCTTGATACTGTCAGCTTGATCCTGCAATCGTGTGTTAGAGGTTGTGCAAAGGATTTTCGTGTTGCACTCCTTAAGGACTTGTGCCTTCGGTTTAAGGTTCATTCGAAAGCTGTGGGTCTTTTGAATTATGGACTTCGAAGTTTTGCTTGCAAATCTTTCTCTCTGCACTTTGCTCTTTGGGGTAATGGTGGTCCAAATTGGAAGCGACAGCTGGAACTTTGGTCTCAGATTCAGGACCGTGAATGGACACCAGTGATTCGCAGACACAGTTATGCGCAGGTAGTTAGAGATGGTTCACGATCAGCTGCTCCTCAGTCTGTTTTCAAGCGCCTGTGTTACCCTCATGATCATGTTTCAAATTATAGAGAAGAGCTTAACCAGACTGCTCCCAGAAACAGTAAATCTTTAGTCTTCCAGCGTTTGCAGTACCCAAGTGATTATCAAACAAACTACAAGGATGACTTAGCTGTTAAACAGAATCATCTTTCAGGAACAGATCGTGCTCTTCATGTTCATCAGGATCAGAATTCAAATTTCGAATTGGGCCACCGGAGAAACCGGCCGAAATTAGTGCCATTTAATTCCAGCCCAGCGAGATCAGCGCCTTTTAAAGGAAATTGCTTCAGGTGTTTGGCATGGGGCCACCCTCGCAGATTTTGTGGCAACCAGGTGTGATGCAGAGCCTGTTTCAAATATGGTCACATATCTCGCAGCTCTCTCACGGAGGAAACCTTGTGCGGTGTATCGCCAAAAATTAGCCGCGCCTGTTGGCGCCCTGTCAACTTCCATTTGTACGGGCTTAAACCCTTCTGTCCCGGCCTTTTTAAAGGAATCCTCCACCCCTCCTCTGCCTCAAGCCTCCAGCCACTCCCCCACACCTTCCTCCCCTGCTCTGTCACCAGTGACGGCGGCAGATCACTGTGCCCAGCTTGCTGCAATGGCGAATGTCCCGATTGACCCCTCCCCCTTGGTGCCCAGGGGCTTTGTGGTCTGTGAACGTTCCTTGGAAGAGGTCCCGCCCCAGCGCGTCTTCGCCTTCCTCGGCACCTCCGTCCGCCGCATCAACGAGGAAGTGGCCATTGCCGTGCTGGAGCCGGAAGTGGACCCGATTGACTACCGGCATGTCGCCAACGCCATCTATGGGTTCCTGGTAAACAAGCTCCGCCTCCCTGTTGTTGACATCAGTCGCTCTGCGTTAGGTGCTGCCACCGTCACTTTTGCTAGCAGCTTAGACCGTCAGATCACCGCATGGAACCATACTGGTTGTCCTTCATACCCCATGATGCGGGCAAGAATCTTAGGCACCTCCAGCTAGATCGCACCTACTGGCTTATGCTTGTCAACTTCCCCCTCGACTGCCTTAGCGAGCATTGCATTTCGGTTGCTGTCTCTACTTTTGCAAACCTTCTGCACTGGCATGAGTCCTCTAGCAAGGCTCGTCAGATCATTCAGGTGAACCTGCACTCAGCTCGCATTCCGCTTAGCATTGTTGTTACAATTGGGGATGAGCCCTATGCTCGCTGCTGGTCCATTGCCTGCTACTCTGCAGGTTGCGGCAGGGCCGTGGTCAGGATCATGAGGGCTCTGTCTCCTGTAACGCTGGCAGGGAGGCCCTGGCGGGGCATGGTCGCCACCACGCCCCACCACCTGTCCTCAACCCTCAGCCACTTGTCAGCTGTGAGGCCGCTGGCCCGTCTGCTCCTGCTGCACAGAAAATGGTGGTTGCCGGCCTGAACTTTGAGGTATTTGCAGAGATTTGTCAGTACAGTGCATATGATTCAGTTGCTTTTGCTGGTTTCTTTTCTGTTATGAGGAACGCTACCCTTGGCTGACATATCCAAACCTGCTCTGTTAATGGTATTTCTGGTACTACTTTGGTTTGTGTACAGCAGGAACGTGCTGCTCCAAGCACCTGTGTGCTGCAGCAGCTTCCGGATCAGCACCAGAAGCTTCAGATCGAGCACCAGGTTGAGCCCAGCCCACAGAGGAACGCCTTTGAGCATGCGTACCCAGAACCAGAGGATGGGCTTCGATGTGATGAGACCCTGGTATACTCTGACCAGGAACCACAGCATGGAGAGGATGAGGGCGTTACTGTACTTGGTGGCAAGCCGGATGGCCCCCCCAACCGCCGTCGCAAGAAGGCGCCGCCCCTGGACACCTCCTTGCTGAGGCGCAGTACCAGGATAGAAGCCATTGCCAAGGGCTACAAGAGTGCGCTACCTGCGCCGTCGACTTCGGCTACTCCGACCACCCCTGCTACCTCAAGCAAGTGCAAGGGCAAGAAGAACAAAGGAAAGCCAGTGATGGCTGATTCCCAGGCGCTGGTTCTGGTGCCACCTCTGTATAAGGGACACAGTGTGCCTGGTGCACCACCTGCCCCGCACCTGTCGGTGACTGATGAAGCCATTGGGGTGGGCTTCTGCAAGATGCAGCCTGAGGCTGTGTCTCGGGACAAGCTTCTGAATAGTGATGATGATAGTTCTGCTTAGCAAACTCTGTTGGCTGATCATGCTGTGGGACTGGCCTAGAAATAATTTTAAACCGGTTGTTAGTTGCTTTTGGTTGTCTGGAGTCTGTGTTGAGATGGTTGGCCTAAGTGCCCATTTCTGTTTTTCTGTTACTTTAAGTTATATCAGGGTCAGTGATTTCGAACCAGATTCAATCTCAGTGGTGATGCAACCTGTACTGCTCTGACCTCTCTTCAGACTTGCTGCAGTGACGATTTTTGGGCTATGACAATGTTTATTCTCCTGCTTACACTTATTTATCAAATAATTTGCAACAGAATGTGTTTAGTTGCTGAATCATACTCCATATCTGCTCGTGAATATTATCCACCCTACTGGCTGTATCTTTTTTGCCTTAGGCATGCAGCTCGACACCTACAGTATACTCGTTTCCCAAATGGGTAACAACAACAGATATTGGCGTGTGCTTTCATGGAATGTGAGAAGCCTAAATGATCACAGGAAATGGAATGAAATAAGAAACAAGATTGAGGAAAGTGCTTGTATTCCTTTCTGCTTCCAAGAAACAAGAAGAAGTAATTTCGACTTGGCATACCTAAAGAATTTCGCCCCTCGGCGCTTCAACCATTTTGCTTTCTCCCCCTCTGATGGAGCTTCAGGGGGATTATTAGTGGCATGGAATGGTAATCTTTTCACTGGCTCAGTTATTGACTGCAACAGGATTGCACTAACAGTTAAGCTGGTTTCTTCACAGACAGGCCAGGAATGGTTTCTTACTAATATTTATGGCCCAAGTGCACCAGTGCCTCGAGCAGAGTTTATTTCTTGGCTCTACAACTATGATGCCTCAGCCTATGATTTATGGCTGGTGTTGGGAGATTTCAATCTCATGAGAAGCCCTGACAATAGAAATAGACAAGGAGGTAATACAAATGACATGCTGTTGTTTAACGATCTCATTCACCATCTGGACCTGGTTGAAGTACCGCTGAAAGGTCGAGCATTCACTTGGAGTAATATGCAGGACAACAGTTGCTTGAGAAACTTGACTGGGTTTTCACTAGCACAAATTGGACCATCTGCTTCCCAAACACTTTGGCCTATGCACTCACTCGGGTGGTCTCTGATCATGTCCCATATGTTATCCAGATGGAAACCACAATGCCTAAATCAACTCTTTTCAGATTTGAAAAATTCTGGGTTTCTCATCGGGACTTCTTGGCTACAGTAGACCATTTCTGGACCCTTCCCATTTTTCGAGACAACATTGCAAAGCTAATTTCTGCCAAGTTTAAAACCTTACGTAGAGGGCTCAAAGCATGGAGTAGGGAGCTTTCCAAATTAAATAAGATCATCAATAACAGCAGCTGAGTTCTTGCCATGTTGGATGCCCTGGAAGAACAGACGCCTCTTTCTCTAGTTGAACGAAACTTCAGAAAACTGTTGAAACTACATTTGTTGGACCTGTTGGAAGCCAAGAGGATATATTGGAAGCAAAGGTCCACCATCCGGTGGGTAAAATTTGGTGATGAAAACACCAAGCTCTTCCAAGCCATAGCAACTCAGAACTACAGAAGGAATTTCATTGCACAACTGAAACTGTCAGATGGCACTACAGTTGTTCAGCACGACCAGAAGGCGGCAGTTATTTGGAACTCTTTTAAAGACCGTCTTGGGCAATCTGAATGCACTCAAATGGAGTTTGACCTAGCCTCACTGATCCATCCGGTGGATTTATCTGATCTGGATAGCCCGTTCACGCGAGAGGAAATTGACTTGTTAGTCCAAGAGATGCCCACTGACAAAGCTCTAGGGCCCAACGGTTTCAATGGCATGTTCATAAAACGGTGTTGGCCGATTATGAAGAATGATTTTTACATGCTTTGTGAAGCTTTCTATCAAGGGCAGCTGGACATCGGAAGTCTGAATGAGTCTTTCATCACGTTGGTGCCTAAATCATCCTCTCCAGAGACAGTGAATGACTATCGGCCAATATTTCTACTGGGAGGACCAGTGAAAATTATTACTAAGCTTCTTGCTAATAAAGTGCAGAAGGTAATCTGTTCCCTGCTGCATAAAAACCATTATGGCTTCATAAAGCAGCGGACAATTCAAGATTGTTTGGCCTGGGCATTTCAATACTTGCATCTTTGTCACTCATAAAAAAGGGAGATTGTTATTCTCAAACTAGATTTTGAAAAAGCCTTTGATAAGGTGGAGCATCACGTTATACTGGCAACGCTTTCGCATAAGGGATTTTCAAGTAAATGGACAGGTTGGGTGCACTCGATCCTATCTTCAGGCACATCCAAAGTCTTACTAAATGGCGTACCCGGAAAAACAATACACTGACGACGTGGTGTTCGGCAGGGAGACCCTTATCACCTTTGCTTTTTGTGTTAGCTGCTGATTTGCTGCAGAGTGTGATTAATGAGGCACATCATAGAGGACTCATCTCCCTGCCACTTGGATCTTCATATGGGCAGGACTTTCCCATAGTGCAATACGCTGATGATATGCTGTTGGTTCTGCCGGCTGATGCACAACAACTTTTCTGCCTCAAAAATCTTCTACACACTTTTGCAATGTCCACAGGTTTGAAGGTGAATTTCAGCAAGTCTTTCTTGGTGCCTATCAATGTGAATGACAAGAAATCTCAGATCTTAGCTGGAACCTTGGGGTGTAATGTTGCATCAATGCCCTTCACATATCTTGGTCTGCCCTTAGGCACGACCAAGCCACTGATCCAGGACCTAATGCCAGTGCTAACAAGGATTGAGAGACGTCTTATGGGCATCACTCCTTTCTCATCATATGCAGGAAGACTCACACTTAATAACTCAGTGCTTTCGGCCTTACCTACATATGTCATGTCATTTGTTCGCCTACCTATAACATTTATAAAGCAGATTGACAAATATAGGCGACATTGTCTCTGGCGAGGATCTGATCTTAACAAGAAGGGGAATTGCTTAGCTGCATGGCATAAGGTCCAACGGCCCAAAAGTCAGAGGGGGCTAGGTATTATTGATATTAATGCGCAGAATAAGGCACTTTTATTGAAGCACTTGCACAAATTTTTCAACAAGGCTGATCTACCCTGGGTTGACCTCACCTGGAAAGCCTACTACTCAGGACCTCATGCCCCTCAATCCAGAAGTCCTAGAGGCTCCTTTTGGTGGCGTGCTCTTTGCAAGTTATTTGAAGATTTCAAAGGATATGCAAAAGCTGTGGTGGGAACTGGGGATACTACCATGTTCTGGTGAGACATTTGGGATTTTGGATCATTGCAATAGCTCTATCCGCATCTTTTCTCCTTTGCAAAGGAGCCGAATTGCTCAGTCAAGAGGTTCATGAGTCTGCTGCCTGACTATGACTGAATCTTTTATTTGCCACTATCAATGCCTGCCTCGCATCAGCTAGCTGAGCTAATGGACTTCATTCACTAGTGGAACAGGCAAGAGGAGCAGCATGACACATGGACATATATTTGGGGGTTAGGGATTTTCTCATCAAAAAAGGCTTATGAAGCAATTATTGGACAAAGACCAGTATATGCTCCTTTTCAATGGATTTGGAACACCTGGTGTCAAGGCAAACACAAAGTCTTCTTTTGGTTATTACTCAATGACCAACTGAATACTAGAAATTTGCTAAGACGTAAGAGGTTCAATGTGCCTACTGTTGACTGTGTGCTATGTGCTCATGGTCTGGAAGAAACACACAAGCATCTATTCTTTGAATGCAAGTTTGCTCAATCATGTTGGATGTCTTTACACATTATTTGGGACCTGTCTTTGGCAGTCCTAGAGATTATCGAACAGGGCAAGAGAAGTTTCATGTTTGATTGCTACATGGAAGTTGTGATAGTGGCAACTTGGGCCATCTGGATACATAGAAATAACATCATCTTCAATGGAGCACAACTATATCTCCCTGGATGGAAACAGGAGTTTAGAGAACTATTCCTCCTGTTAAGCCATACAGCAAAGCCGAGCTTTTAACTCACTCTTTCAACATGGATATCTTCCTTGTAATTTTTCCCTTCTTCTTTTGTACAACTACCCTTTCCTTTTGTACAACTAACTTTGCCACTTTTTTAATTTTAATAAAATTATAGTAGGGGATTCCCCTCCTATTTTTCATCGAAAAAAACCAGAAGTAAGTGCAAATAGGTGATCAAAAGTGTAGTGACACTAGGGTGTCACAGCTCTCCCTCCTTAAGAAAATCTCGTCCTGAGATTTTAAAAAGATCTAAAGGTAGACTAATAGATAAAGTTTATTATCTGGGAATTGATGCAAAAAATCCGGATAATGGGTATTAAGAAATTATGCTGATTCCCAGTTTGCTTCATCTTCAGAATGATTATTCTACTAAACTTTATAGAAGTTGATAGTTGACTTCCGAGTAACCCAATCCTTTTCATCCAATATTTTTACCAGATGTATGGAATAGGTTAAATCAGATTGTAGATGTTTATAATCATCCATGATGACATCTACAGGCGGCTTAAGACAGTTCTTTAATTGGGAGACATGGAATGTATTATGCACACCCGAAAGATTTTCCGGTAATTTTAACTTGTATGCCACGGATCCACACTGTTCAATTATTTTGAAAGGACCAATATAGTGGGGAGATAATTTTCCTTTGATCCAAAATCGTTGAATACCCTTCACAGGTGATACCCATAGATAAACATGGTTGCCTTTCTCAAATACCAAAGGTCAATGTCTCTTATTAGCATACATTTCTTGTCATTGTTTTGCTGCCTTTAGATTGGCCTTAATAATCCGAACTTTTTCTTCAGCTTGTTGGACAAGATCCAGTCCAAAAATAATTCTTTCTCCAGGACTCTCCTGATGAACAGTTTAATGGAGTTCTACAGCTGCGGCCATATAATGCTTTAAATGGTATCATTCCTGCACTCTCTTGATAACTATTTTTATAAGATAATTCCGTGAGCGGCAAATGATCATCCCAATTTCCACCATATGTTAAAGCATAGGCTCGAAGCATATCTTTCAAAATTTGATTCACACACTCTGTTTGTCCATCAGTGATAGGATGGTATGCTGAACTTCTGATTAAATGGGTACCTAAGGAAGCGTGAAGTTGCTCCCAAAATCATGGCACAAATTGAGAGCCTCGATCTGTAATAATGGTCTTTGGTACGCTATGTAAGCATAATATCTGAGAGATATATAATTCAGCATACTGACATACAGTATAACTAGTATTCACCGAGATGAAGTGAGCGGATTTTGTAAGTTGATCAACTATAACTCATATAGAGTCATGTTTATGAAATAAACAAGGAAGACAGACTATGAAATCCATACCGATATCGTCCCATTTCCAAGCAGGAATACTAAGTGGTTGTTAAAGGTTGGCTTTCTTTAAATGATCAGCCTTGATACGTTGACATGTATCACATTCAGTGACATAACGAGCAATTTCCCGTTTCATTTGTGTCCACCAAAAATTTTCTTTCAGCCCTTGGTACATCTTGTTACTACCAGGGTGAACAGAGTACTTAGACTGATGACCTTCATCTAAAATTTTACGGCGTAGCTTAAGATTTTAGGGACCACAAGATGATTATTAAACCAAAGTACACCATTCTCATCTTGACGGAAGCAAGTGTGTAAGGATCATGACAATTGAGGTCACCCCAAGATATGATTGTTTTGGTGATGAATGGCATACATGAACTATGACTAAAGTCTACACGAGTGTTGTGCATGTAGGAAATCTTTTCTACTCTATGATGATTGTAGATGGTTGACTTGGTGATGGATGACAATGACCACAAGCATGGAGGTTTGATGAGCTTGATGGAGTCCAAGGGTTGATGAAGATGGATCAAGGCTAAGGACAAGCTATGGAGCAAGTGTTGGGAACACTTGTCTAGTTGTTAGGGCTTTGAGTCCATAGGAAAAAACCGGACTGCCAAGGGGGTCTAGGTCATTTCTCTTAGGTTATGACTAGTCGGTGATGTGCATGGATGCTCAGTGAAATCACAGGCACTAGGTGATAGTGGAGAAGCCAAGGAGCTATTCAGAGAAGCCGGGAAATGAAGTCAAACGAGGACGAGGAGTTTCAGCTTCTGTACATAGTGACCAGATAGAGGGGTTAGTGGAGACCGGACTGTACGGTCACTAGGAGAACAGGAAATCCAGAGAAGAAGACTCAACAAGGAATCTACCTGTGCCGGAGCTGTAGAGACCAGACAGTCCAGTCTGTACAGATGTGCGTAGGGCAGAGAGGAAGCAAGCTCTGGGATGTTTCTGTAGTGGAGATATAAAGCCTGGCCGGATAGTCCGGTTAGTACGAGATCTTCGACGCACAGTGAAGCCAATGGCTCTAGGAGCCATTCCGGGAGTGACCGGGTGGTCCGGTCAGGCAGTGACCGGACAGTCCGGTCAGTACGCCCAGAAAGGAGATTTCATGGAGCAATGGCTAGTTGGAGGTTGGAAGCCTATATAACTTCATTGCTGGGGTCATGGAGACCACTCTTGGCCAGTGGAATTGCTAGGAGCATTTGGTGAGACCCAAGAGGAAAGGAGCAGAGTACTAGGAGGAGATATTGCATATCTTGAGGGTGCTAGTGAGAGTAACAAGGGCATCTTGCACATCTAAGGCTAGGGTGTGCTTGAGGTTGTGATCTAGGTTGTTACTCTTGGTCTATGGTCAAACCTAGACCAGCTAGGTGTCAGTGATCGATCCTATCATGATTGGTTGTGAAGGCCGTCACACGTTTGTACACGGTTTGAGCCCACCGGTGAAAGAGGCATCAATAGTGAGCGCCCCTGTTGGCTCGGGGACTTTGGCAAGTTCTCGAGGGAAGCGAGCTTAAGCCTTGGTGGCAGCGGTGACGCGCACTGTGTCTTCACTCCGGGAGTGATTGCAGGCTTGTGGGTGAGAACTCCACATTGGTGGCGGGAGGGACCGGTACTCCAGCAGGAGTGGTCCAACGAGGAGTAGGAGAAGGCGCCATCCTTTCCAGACCTGGGGAAAAAAAATCACAAGCCATCTCTTACTCTACTCCTTACTTTGATGCATTACTTTCCGCATTTACATACCGTTCTATTCATGCTTGTGTGCTTACCTTGCTCTAGTTGATTACCTTGTAGACTTGCATGAATAGGCTTCTCTACTTGCTAGTTGTGATTAGCTTTCACTTGATCACTAGCATTTATAGGAGTTGCATTGGTTTGATTACTCACCCTTTTATGTGTTGTGCTACTCATGCTTGTGTGCTTATCTTGTACTTGACGATCTAGTAGCTTAGCATGTGTAGGCTTTTTTGCTAGCTTGTTGTGTGCTTCCGCGTGTTCTTTGTTTACTAGCTTGCATAGGAGTTGTGTGCCTTGCGTGTGATCCACTAATATGCTTAGGTTGTCTTTCCTTTCATAGGATTATCTTGTTAGTGTGATCACCATTCGAATTATGTAGGAGTTGTTTGAGTGGTCAGTTTTAATATTTGGCAAATTAGGTACATAGTTTGAGTTCCCGATTCACCCCCCCCCTCTCGGTCACTTGATCCTTTCAAGTGGTATCAGAGCCAAGTGCTCATCATAGGGCTTAACCGCCTTGAGTAGTGACCATATTGAGTTGGGATGTCATCCTGTTCGAGGCCGAGTCATGGTTCATGGAAGGATCACTTGAAAAGCTACCTAAATGCCATGATTCCGGATGAGTTGATGGATACTCTTGTGGACTTTGCCAATACCTTTCCTAATGATCATGTTTATGATGATAATGATGATTGTGTGGATGTGCCTAGTTCTAGTGAGTGCCTAGTTTCTGCTAATGATGGTTTGATAGGTTGCTCTACAAATGTGCCTAATGTGATGAGTGATGATGATGTTTCTCTTGATCTTGCTTGCTCCACTAGCATGACTAGGATTGATGATTGTGAGCCTTTTATTGATCATGCTAGTGAGCCTCTTGTTGAGGACTTCTTTGCTTTTCAAGCTAATGAGAATGAGGACTTACTTGACTCTCTTATTCAATTGCGAGGTACCGTGGACAGAATTGTGGCGACTACTTTTGAGCCTCTAAAGATATTGATTGTCGAGAAGATCCTCACCTTGCTCCCTAGCAGCAAGCTTCTCTACATCATCCTTGATCTCATCATGGACAAGAATCTTTCTGTTGATGATATGATCGGGCTACTCTTCAAGGATGAGGAGATCACCGCAAGTTTGACGAGGAAGAAGACATTCAAGGCAAACAATGAAGCATCTTCAAGCAAAGGGAAAGAAGTAGCTTTGAGCTCAAACTTCTTTGATCCCTCCACAAGATTGCCTTGCAATAGCTTCTACAACCCCTTCGGATCAAGACCTACACCAACCTCTTCATCAGGCGCTTCATGAAGCTCTACCCCAAGGGCCATTCCAAGTTCTACCCCAAGCACTTCAGGTGGACCGCGTGTTGGTGTGAGAGGAGTGCCGACCACAATGCTCACACGATCGACTTTGGCATCTTTGTCAAGCTTACCAACAGGATCTCATCTTTCAACTTGGCGTATTTGTGAGATATCTGAATGATGACCTTTGTGAGACTCTCTTAAGTATTTATGATCTTGTGTGTAGGATAAACTCCTTCAGAGGTCTTCGGAGGATTGCACCACATGAAGTGATTGACAAGCTCCTCCAACAAATCGCAACTCCTGAGAGGGGTTTCTTACTTGAGGAGGTAATCAATAGAAGGCTTGAGCTCTCAATGGTGAGGGCAATGGAGGTGATATTGTTGGTTCACTCACAAGTGGGACACATGCTGGAGCACGTCTCTAGTCTCTATGATCCTCCCAACTACTACGTCGACCTTGACAATGTGCACATGGGGGATGGTCATGGACAATAGAGGTATCATGCTCCTCACTATCCTATACAGAGGAGACTTCATAAAGGGATTGCAAGGATCCCCAACTATGAGGATGGTCTCATTCGATATGATGAGGTTAGTACAATTCAATTGAGCAATGCTTTGGATACTGACCCCTCTTCCTCTAGTGCTTGTCTTATGGCTATCACCAAGGCCAACTACAAGAGTGGAGGCACCCATTGGATACTCGATAGTGGGTGCACCCAACATATGACCGGGAAGCAAACCATGTTCACCAACATTGATGAAGACGAAGATAGTAAGAAGGTGACTTTCAGGGATAACTCAAAAGGGAGAGTTAAAGGATTAGGCAAGGTGGCCATTACTGAGGACCTCCATCTCTCCAAGGTCTTTCTTGTGGAAATGCTCAACTTTAACCTCCTGTATATTTGTCAACTCTGTGACATGGGATTCAAGTGCATATTTGATGAGGATGGTGCTTTGATTGAGAATGCAAAGAAAGGACTAGT